>CAWUFW010011644.1:0-598823 GCA_963921515.1 Calotriton arnoldi | reverse complement strand
TATGGGAAAATGAATGGGGAAAACACGTTTTGGGACCCCCTTTTTCTCGGCCCCGCTTGATGAATCACCCTGAGACTTTCAGGGTAGGAGCGGACAGGAGCGGGCCATAAAGTTTGAAAATTTCGCGAAGATTCGTCAACCGACGCAAGAGTTATTTCAAATAGAATGTCGCGGATTTCCTATGGAAAATAGGTCCTAACTATAACTATCTACTGGCGACCGCCAGTAGATAATATATATATATATATATATATATATATATATATATATATATATATATATATGATTACGCTAAATTGCACACCTAATGTTCCCTACTAAGTATATCGTAAGCGATCGATCTTTTATTTACCTAAAAGTGGTTGAGGGGAGGAAACAACTCAGACAGATATCAGCAAAGTCGTCATGCCTGAAAAGACCACCAACTCCAAAGTGCAGTTTGAATATTTATTATAAGGCTAAAAACAATTGGATGTAAATACATCCCAATAGCAAAGTATAGAGGTACAGAAAAATTAATACAGAGCCAAGTTTACGAATATAAGTAATTCGGCCCAAAAGACAGATGATTATAAATTCCAAAATCACAGCGCAACACAGAATAAATGCGATATTCAGTTCTCGACTCATTGAAAAAAATCAAAATCTTTCCCTACACTGCTCTACATGAGGGCACTTCCTGTCTCTCTTCTATCATTCCCCAACGGTGTCAGCACGTGTTGACTTCCTAAGAAGTACTCACGTCAAATGGGTCGTTTTAGCTTATGGCTATGGAGCTTGCTCTAAGATGCTCCTTCTCCTCCGAAAGCTAGCAGAAGTCTGGTCTCGCTGTCCCTGCGCATCATACAAAAGATGGGATTCAACCCACAATACGTCATTCTTCTTAAAACTTTCCATTGCACCTCTATGCAGTAGCTTTTTTTTCTTTCATGACACAAATTTAATTAGTGATATCTTCTTTCCAGTGGCCTTGGCTTTCAGACAGACCAGATACGCAAGGCATCCTCCCTTCTCGCTTCCCAGGCATCTTCAAAGACATTCCGGGTCTCTCCTTAACTCTGAAAATAACAATGTGTATTCTTTCACCTGCAGTAGGATGAGAGCATTCTAATTTCGAACACAACAACATTTAATTATTTATTTCTCAAGAGCAAGGAGAATCGAAACTTATGACTTTGGGCCTATAATTTAGGCAACTTAAACTAACCACAATTGCGGTGTATAGAAATAATATCGTCCTGCACATTATGCATGAAGGAATCGTAATACATACAAAGTTCTACTTAAATGCGTTCACTAGTTTTCAACATCAAATGATTCAAATAAATGTTTCTTAATAGTCGTAAAACACTGCAAACAATACGAATACATGAGAGTGGGTTTAAACCATGAGTATAGTGCACTCATACAAAATAGAGTGCTATCTGCGCTCTATCAGTTCCCCCCTCTTATGACTAGTGTCATAACACCAACTTTCTATTCTACTGTAGTTTTTCTCCTTGTAGAAGAGACCGACCTAAACAGAAGCTGTAGCTTGCCGTCCCTGTCTGAATCGTTCTAACCCCTTAAGGTGCTGGTAATGACTGTCCTGCAGTCGTTCAAGTTGGTGCTCTCGCTTTCTCGAAACAGTCTCCTTATGTCGTGCCCTTTGCCATTTGTAAGCCTTGATGGCTCCTAGTAGGACAATTATACAAATGACAGCTATTATAATAGGCTTCAAGATATATCCCATTATTCCTTGTCCCAAACTTCCAAACCAACTGCCTATCTTGCCAAATCCTTTCCCCACTTGTTCCCAGAGTCCTTCGGCAGTCATCTCACGTACCTCTTGGTGTATATCTGAAATATTGTTAATATATTTCCTTATATCCCGACTGTTGTCAGGAATATAAGTACAGCACTGTTGAACTTTCAATAATTTACAGACTCCTCCGGCTTTTGCTAGCAGCACATCTAGGGCAAGACGGTTTTGCAAAACCATAGCCCTTATCGAAACCATCTCCCCATCTACAAGTAATAAAATCTGAGCTGTATTTATTGAGAGCTTATCCACTAATGTTGCCAGCTTTCTGATTTTCAAATCATTCAGAATCACACCCATACTCGGTATCTTAGCCCCAAATATGTCTCCAATTACTTCTCCTGCACTCACACCACGTTTTCCTCTGTGAGGTCTTTTTCTTTCTAGGGGCCATAAATCATTCACATGAAAAATCTTGGGAAATACCACTGACAAATAACAAGTGCCATACCAATTTTTGGGCAACTTCACATAGGCATTCTTTCCACGCACAAAATACACATTGGGCACTATTGTTATTTTGTCCAATAATGCTTTTCTAATTGATTCTTCGATCAAGAAGACGTGCTCACAATCACTCTCACCCACAAATATCTTATCGTAGTATGTGGTCGGGTGTCTAATACACAACTTCCCCTTCTGCTGGAAATCTAATGCTATGGGTTCAAAACTCCCCTTTGCTTTATGATCTAATTCTTCTTTAGTCCATGGGGTAACCTTGTGCTTTGGATCTGGTCTAAATAGAGTCTGTCTATGCCGATCTTCTATCTGATCTATAAATTTCTTTTCAATGTCAGTTAACATACAAGTTAAATTGTGTCTATGGGCATAGGACGTATCTAAAGTAATGGTAGGCACGAAATACTTTGACATTCGCTCTACTTCCTTATAATAATCATATTTATTCATGTATTTAAGAACTGGGACTTCTGAGAGTACCACATCATAATTTGAGAAATAGTACTCGAAGTGTTCCTTGCTATAAAACATGCTCAACAACACACTACATGTAATGCCATAGGTCAAAGGCAAATGATGGTATTGAATGCCTTCTTCTACTGAGGCTGGTAATTGCATACACACATAGCAATCCTTCGCTTCCATGGTATCCACATACTCATACAATAATCAAGCATACGCATTCAAAGTGAAATCACCCTTTGACAAATCAACATGTAATCTACGACTCGTTTCCTTAATCATTTCTAGATCCCTTGCGGATGCATCCTCATCTATCTCAGAGATTGGTGTAGTGAGTGTTGCCTGTACCCTATTTTGTCCGACATCCTGAGATCCAACTAGAGATGCAACGATCACCACAGTTATAACAATAAGCACCACTACAATGAGGGTGCCAATGATGCTCTTCTGTTTGCGTGTTGATTTTTCGGACACCATGGTTTCTACTGATCTGTTCCGAAGCACAAAAGGGGAAACACAGTCTCTTTCTGTTTTCTTTGTTTTAACAATGTCTTTCTCACTTCTCTCCTCCCATGCAATTAATGTTAAAGTTCCTTCGATTGATACTAAACCTATTGAAGAGATGTAGACAGCCCTATTCCTCACTCCATCTACTAGAAAGTTCCTAATTTTCAATCTTCTTAAACTGGGGTCTAAGTTATCTTCTTTCTAAGGCCTAATGCTTTCTTTGGTTATAATTCAAGCTTCATCGTTAATGATATTTGATCCAAGTATTTCGAGGACAAGTTGCAGAATCTCTGCACGAATTTCTCCTAATTCTTGCGCGGTGAGCTGTCGGCCAAATGAAGGGAAGACAACCTGATTGAGGATCAGGTAACGCTATCCACTCAGCCTTGGAGGATTTGGAACTTGCAGAGTTAGTGTTCCAAACACTTCTACGCCTGGGACCAGCAGCTGTATTTTAATCGAGAGGGTGTCCCCTCCGTAGCTCACCGTACCAGCTCCCAACCTCCCGGACTTCGCTGGGCTCTGCTTCTGCAGCCAGGTACGTCCACTCAGGAGATGCGTATCTTCGAGACGCTATTCTTTCTCTTCTGGAGCGTCTCAGATCATCCGGTCTTTCTTTAGCGTCACTTTGATCTGATTCAGATGTTTCAGGAATCGGAGCGAGATTTTTCTCGGATGCAAGCCTTATATTCAGCCTTTCTTTTCTTGCTGGCCACTTTTCCGCTCTGGCATCTGCTCTCCTCTCTTCCTCTTGATCTAATCCTTCTGCAATAGACCGCTCACCTTGATCTGGTGCAAATTTCACATCTGCAATATCATCTATTTCAGGATCTGGGCTCAATTCAGCAGCACTCAGGTCTCGTCTCTCGTGCTCCCTTGGCTGTTCCGTTTCATCCGAAACTCTTACAGCTGGACCTGTGCCTTCGTTGTTGTCTGTGGCAGGTCCACACACGCTTCTCGGAACCAGGGGACTCTCTTCCTCTGCAGGCGCTTGAACTCGGCGAGTGTGGGAAGCGTGTATCCAGTTCGACAATCCTCCACACTTCACAGCGGTACTTGTGACCAATATCACCTGATATGGTCCTGCCAGCGAGCATCAAGACAACTCTTCCTCACGTGCTTGCGAACTAGTACCCAATCACCTGGATTAAGATCATGCAGCAGGTCTCTCGAGGTGGATGCAGTCGCAGCCTCGACCTGGTGGGATACAGAAGTAACCACATCAGCCAGTCCCTTACAATAATCCAACACTAAATCATCAGTGATGTTTATCAATGCTGTAGGTGGCACCATAGGCAAACGCATAGCTCTTCCGGTCAAAGTTTTGTGGGGAGAAAGCCCTGTTCTCCTATCAGGGGTGCTACGCAGACTCATGAGCACCAGAGGCAGCGCATCTGGCCATTTCAATGAAGTTGACGAACACACCTTTGCCACTCTTGACTTGATGGTGCCATTAACCTGCTCTACAAGACCTGAAGCCTCCGGCCTGTAGCTACAATGCAGTCTCTGATCAATGTTCAAAGCAGAGCACAACAATTTCATGATTTCACTGTGGAAATGAGTTCCTCTATCTGTCTCCACTGATGTCGGAAATCTATATCTCGGGATCAATTCCCTTAACAACAACTTGGCTACTGTGAGACTGTCACATGGTCTAGTTGGATATGCTTCCACCCAACGCGAAAAGATACACACCACCACCAAAACGTATCTCAACCTATTGCACCTCGGCATCTCAATAAAGTCCACTTGTATCCTATTGAAGGGACCTCCAGATCTTCCAATGTGACTCATTGCAACCACAGTTCTCTTTCCAACATTCATTTGTTGACAGATAACACACCTGTGACATACCGCTTCAGCCCACACACGAAAGCGTGGATTAAACACGTGTGCCTAAACACTCGCACCATAGCATCTCTTCCCAGATGAACTGCTCCGTGGATTTGCCTTGCCATTGGGCTCAGTAGACAATTGGGTAATACTGCTCTCTCATCTGTGGATACCCAAATGCCATCGTCTCTTTTTGTGCAACCTGCTCTGACCCATGAAACAGCTTCCTCTTCTGGGACTTCATCCTGCAACCGCTTCACCTCATCCCAAGTATCGGCTATAGCTAACATCATGCTGAGCTCGGTCTCTTCTGTGCTCTCGCCTATATATTCCCCATTGAAAATACAAGCATGTTCAGCGCAAAATCGTGCTACTTCATCTGCATAATTGTTGCCCTTAGTGACAAAGTCTTCTCCTTTTCCATGAGCTGCACATTTAACGACTGCTATCTTTTTGGGCTTCTGCAAAGCTTCCAATAGTTGGCGCACATACTCGCCGTTACGAATAGGTGACCCTGAGGACGTTAGAAACCCCCTCTGTGACCATAACTGCCCAAAGTCATGAACTACACCAAAATCCGTATTGACTGTCAGTATACACAGTCACTCGAATATCAGCTGCAATGATACAGGCACGTGTCAAAGCGACAATTTCGGCCTCCTGAGCAGAGAATACTCTATTTAAACAGGCAGCTTCCACTACTCCCATGATGGTGCACACAGCAAACGCTGCTCTCAAATACCCTTCATTGTCTCTTAAACATGAACCATCAACAAAAAGGATCAAATCAGATTGGGGCCAAGGTTCATCGACAATGTCAGGTCTGGGTTTGGTAGATAGGTCAGTAACATCTAGGCAGTCATGCTCTTCACAATCCTCATCTCCTTCTTCTGCCGGAACAGGTAACAATGTAGCAGGGTTCAGGGTGGTACAACGTCTCAGGGTAACATTTTCAGCGGCCAAGATAACCTGCTCATACATGGTAAGTCTGTTGTTGGTCAGATACTGTGTTTTCGTTCTGGTCATCAACAATTCTACTGAATGGGGCACATAAACAATGAGCGGATAACCCATCACTATGCTTTCACATCTTTCAAAATGCTGACACCGGTTGCAGCAACGGATTTCAGACATCCAGGCAACGCAGAAGCTACAGGATCTAATGTAGCTGAGAAGTAAGCCACTGGTCTACGGGCACTCCTATGTGTCTGTACAAGGACTGCTAACGCACATCCCTCCTTTTCACAGCAAAAGAGCGAAAACGCTTTGTTATAATCCGGCATTCTGAGAGCTGGAGCACGACAGATACATTCCTTCAGCTCACGGAAGGCTTTCAAGCACTCGTCATCCCATGGTACCGGATCACTAACATCCTTTCGAGTCAGTTTCAACAGAGGCTTTGCTTGCAAGGAAAATTTTGGGATCCACTGTCGACAATAGCCGACCATTCCCAAAAACATGCAGACTTCTTTTTGTGTTTTCAGAGTTCCCATTTGCAGAATCGTCTCTATGCGATCTGGTGACACCCTTCGTTTTCCTTTCTCAATCCGGTGACCTAGGTACTGAACTTCAGACAAACAATACTGCAATTTGTTTGGAGACACTTTGTGTCCATTCTCTGCCAAATGATCCAGCAACGCCACAGTGTCAATCCTGCAAGCATCCTCAGTCTCTGAGGCGACCAAAAAGGTCGTCTATATATTGCACTAAGACTGAGTTTTGGGCCATCACCAGTCCTTCAAGATTCTTTTTCAGACTTTGACTAAAAATGGAGGGGCTTTCTGTATACCCCTGAGGAAGTCTTTCCCATGTTAATACACGATCGTCCATCCTAAACGCAAATAAAAACTGACTTTCTTCATGCAATGATATGGAGAAAAATGCATGACACAAATCTATCACTGTAAACCATTCTGCTTTGCATGGTATCTGAAATAGAATAATAGCTGGATTCGGTACCACAGGACAACATGGGATCACAATTTCATTAACCCGACGCAGATCCTGCACTATTCTGTACTTGCCACTTGGCTTCTGCAGTCCCATGATAGGTGAGTTGCAGGGACTTCCTCTTATCTCCTTAAGAATACCTTGGGCAATCATAGTCTCAATCACAGGTCTTATTCCGGCCACAGTTTCTGGAGTCAATTTATATTGTGGCGTTCGTGGGAATTCAGCATTGGGTTTGACCTGTATCTTAACTGGCTCAACCCCTCTCATCAGACCTACATCCTCGCCTGTAAAATTCCACACTTTCGGATCAACTGAGTCTCTCAAGTCATGTGGCAATTCTGCTATTGTGAGCACCACAAACATTTCTGCACACAGACTCATGTTAGCCATTTTAAAATCAGCATCGTCATCGTATGTTTGCAATTCCACACCTCTCGGAGTGCACGATATAGTACAATTGAGCTTGCACAGAAGGTCTCGTCCCAAAAGACAGACCGGACTTGAATTGCACACTACAAATTGGTGTTTATCCCGAAATGGTCCTATTCTCACGGGTAATTCGTTTGTCAATGGATTGGTCATTTTCTGATTACTAACCCCACTACTTGAATCGATTGTCCCGAAAGAGTTAAATTTGGGACTACTTCAGTTCTCACCGTGGAGCGAGCAGCTCCAGTGTCTAATAAGAAGGTAACAGGATATCCATTCACATCTGCATCTACAAACGGCCCACTCTGATCTACTTCTAGGATCGCATCTAAGGTGCATTCCTCGTGCACCCCCCTCTGACACTCTTGTAAATCTTGATTTTGATCAAATCTATCTTGTATTTCAAAATAAGGCATCTGATGGTATAACTGATTATGCATGGGTATCCTAGTAGGTTGAGGTACTTGCACTTGCGGCTCATATCCTCCTCCATACATAGACCTGGGTCTTGTCATAGTATTGACAGTCTCGGACAGCTGTCCCTCTCCTTCCATCTGTATCTGATTTGCTGGATTCAATCTACACTCGCGCTTCCAATGCCCGATTTTGTGACAATAGTGGCAATCAGTGACCCTTTTCTGTTGGGCCACCCATTCACTTGCACCTAGATCCATTCCTCTTCCTCTACCCTGACCAGGTTGGGTCATCATCTGTTGTCCCATTCCTCTTCCACCTCCTCTACCTCTACCTATCGCTCCTCCAATCCCTTGCGTCATATCAGCGTTTCTCAACTGCACCAACATCAACTTGTCCTTCAATTTCTTCTGTGTCGACTCCACTTGATCACTGCAATATTTAGCATAACGCAGAATCTCGTCCACCGACTTATTCTGCCAACATATCAAGTGTTGCTGTATCATCAAACTAATATCAGATTTCAGTCCCAACACAAACTTTGAGACACATTGTCCCATATCTTTCTGTTCAATTGTATCCAATACACTATGCTGCTTAAAAGCAAACAACAATCTTTCGTAATAATCATGTACTGATTCCTTAGAGTCTTGAGTGGTGCAATCAATCTTCAACCAATCAACAATCTGAGGAGCTACCTTCGATTGCAACCATGTAATCACTTGCTCGTATTTTCTCATTACATCAGGTGAAGGACCATGAGTCAATGAATCTCTAGGCGGCTCTGCAGTAGGCCACTCAATGGCAATCTTACATGCCGTCCACAAATCCGCCGGCAATACTATATCAAACAAGGTGTTTAAATCAATCCACAATACTTTCGAAATCTTTACAAACCTATCTATTTGCTTGCACCACTGAGCAGGTTTTTCCCTCAGCCGAGGAAAATCATTTGTAAATGCTGCTAAATCACCCCTGCTCCATGGCACATGTACATACCCTTCATTCTGTACCTCCCTGAGGGGGAAATTTCCTGCAGCTCCTGTCCCTCCACCCAGAGGCGGAGTATTTCCTATTCCAGTCTTGAAGCTTTTCTTTTTGGCCCATCTTTCTTTCCATCTGTCTAATTCTTTCCATGTCCGCATCCCTATCACTAGTTCTCTAATTTGTGCTTTTAATCCAATCGTTCGCTTCTCTTCCAAATCCTTATCTGTGTAATTTAATCTGCAAGAACCCTGTTTCATCTTGGTCTTTGACAAATCAACCTCATACCTTTGTGCCAAAAGCAACAATGCATCATAAGCTCATTTGGCCTTTCTTGTCATGTCCTCTGCTACGAACAGTAGTTCGCTCGAGTCATACGTCTCAATTCTGTTCAGAGGTAGATTACCTTCAATCACCTCGTCTAGTTCTCCCTTTAATCGTACCACATCTAGCATTGGCGCCTTTATTGCACTTTTCAACACTTTCTGAATTTCCTCGTTTCTTGTATCTTCCCTGTCACAACTTTGGGTCCTCCTAGGAACTGCACCCTCTTCTATCTTCGAAGCTGGGTGTCTATCTCTTTCCCAGCTTCGACTTCTCCAATGGTCACCTGCACAAATAACCTGTGGCCCAAACAGTACTCTAGGCGCTTCTTGTCTCTTGCTTGTCTCTTCCCTCGGCATCATTGACTCTCTCACTGGTTGAACCCACATTCGAAGGTCAGACCTAGAATTCGCTAGAGCTCCTGTCCGTCCTCGTTCTGCCCCACTATCCATTCTTGATGGATCAGCTGTAGCTGGCAGTGGAGTACTAGATTCCACTGGCATCTGACTTAAACCTGTCCCACTCATTGCAAGGCTCCCTCCAGACATTGTCTCTTCCCCTTCAATTATTTGCTGTTGACTGTCATTGGTTCTTTCTCTAGGATTATATATCGGAACCACCGGCCCTATTGTGACTGGTACCGACAAAGCATCTGGTAACTGCATGTTTCCTGCAGGTTGTACTGGCTCAGGGTTTGGATACCTCATTCCTCCAGACCCTCCCGGAATGTGTACCATTGTAATCTTGCCTCTTACTCCTGCCGATTGTTCCTCTGAACCCAGATGTCCCACACCTAAAAGCTCTTCTGATGGGCGCAACCTCTCTGTCTCTGATCTAGAGTCGCACGGTGGAGGACGTTCCGCTAGCAATCTATCGAGGAAGCTATCATCTGTTTCACTGTCCTCCTCTATCGCCTTTTTCCCTTCAGCCCCCTCTTCTAACATACGAAATGGGTACAAGCGTTCTCCCTCTATGGTGTCTACTCTCCATCTTTTCAACTGGGCATCCCATCTAGCATCCTGATATGCCTTCATTGCTTTCCTCATCCTTCCTTGTGAAGCCTCTCTCATTTTTGCTAGAGCAGCTCTCATCCATGCATCTAATGCCTCAAATTGTGTGGGTCTAGGGGGAGGTTTCAGTGCATTCATCACCCCCCTCAGCTGGGTCAGCACTTCCATACGACAAGACCCATAACGAGGGAAAGCCAATTCACCCTCTTTCTCTGTAATTTTATGCCAATTCTGAAGCCACACTATAGTATGAAGTCCTACATTCGTTGCCATGTAATGTGCCGGTGTGTCTTCTGGCGGAGCTTCTTCTCCTACCCGAGTCACTACCCCTGTGTCGCCTCTACACAAATCTCGCAATACCCTAAAGCATCTCATTGTAAAATCGATCAATTGCAAGCCCAAATTACGCTGTTCCACTGCAAACGAACTTCCACCAATCCCAGCACGGCTACACCAACCAACCTATCACAGCGCGGCGCACCCTGACGTCACTTCTCACTCCTTCCAGCGGCTCACCCGCCTTTACAATTTCACTGCAAACACGCTTACACACACTCGTACCACAAGTAACTGTATATCCAAAAGTTATTAAACCAAGTAACTGTTCCTACACAATTACAATAACTTACAGTCACATAAAACAAGTAATTGTCTGTCCCTAAAGATCGATAGAACACTCTCACAAGAACATTCAGCCGTTGTGACCCCCCGACCTGCGTTGGTCACTCAATCGCCATAGTCCACCCCCGGTACCTGAGGCTTTCTCCCGCGACCTATTCCTCATTCACACAAAGTTCCCTAACACAAGTGGATCGTTGATAGTGCTTCACAACACCCACATTTGATCAGACAATTACAATACAAAACTATCCTGGGATCTTGGACTTCTCTTGAGTCCGCTCACCAAAACTTCCTGCTCCGCACGTGTCCGGACCAGTCAACCAAAAACCACATTCACTAAACATACATCCCAATTCCGCAAGACATCACCCACTTACTCATCACCGCAATCTAACACCACAATTCCTTTCATACTCACGCCACCACTGTTTCCGCCGCACCATCAACGTCCGCCGGTCTCCGCCGTCTTCCACTCCACTTCAGGGCTCTTCGACCTTCAACCCTACTCCTGATTAATCCCCTCACCTTAGAGATAAACCACTTTAGAGGTAAACCATCCTCTGCTACCATTTGATTACGCTAAATTGCACACCTAATGTTCCCTACTAAGTATAGCGTAAGCAATCGATCTTTTATTTACCTAAAAGTGGTTGAGGGGAGGAAAGTTCTCAGACAGATCAGCAAAGTCGTCATGCCTGAAAAGACCACCAACTCCAAAGTGCAGTTTGAATATTTATTATAAGGCCAAAAACAATTGGATGTAAATACATCTCAATAGCAAAGTATAGAGGTACAGAAAAATTAATACAGAGCCAATTTTACGAATATAAGTAATTCGGCCCAAAAGACAGATGATTATAAATTCCAAAATCACAACGCAACACAGAATAGATGCGATATTCAGCTCTCGACTCATTGAAAAAAATCAAAATCTTTCCCTACACTGCTCTACATGAGGGCCCTTCCTGTCTCTCTTCTATCATTCCCCAACGGTGTTAGCACGTGTTGACTTCCTAAGAAGTACTCACGTCAAATGGGTCGTTTTAGCTTATGGCTATGGAGCTTGCTCTAAGATGCTCCTTCTCCTCCGAAAGCTAGCAGAAGTCTGGTCTCGCTGTCCCTGCGCATCATACAAAAGATGGGATTCAACCCACAATACGTCATTCTTCTTAAAACTTTCCATTGCACCTCTATGCAGTAGCTTTTTTTTCTTTCATGACACAAATTTAATTAGTGATATTTTCTTTCCAGTGGCCTTGGCTTTCAGACAGACCAGATACGCAAGGCATCCTCCCTTCTCGCTTCCCAGGCATCTTCAAAGACATTCCGGGTCTCTCCTTAACTCTGAAAATAACGATGTGTATTCTTTCACCTGCAGTAGGATGAGAACATTCTATTTTCGAACACAACAACATTTAATTATTTATTTCTCAAGAGCAAGGAGAATCGAAACTTATGACTTTGGGCCTATAATTTAGGCAACTTAACTAACCACAATTACGGTGTATAGAAATAATATCGTCCTGCACATTATGCATGAAGGAATCGTAATACATACAAAGTTCTACTTAAATGCGTTCACTAGTTTTCAACATCAAATGATTCAAATAAATGTTTCTTAATAGTCGTAAAACACTGCAAACAATACGAATACACGAGAGTGCGTTTAAACCATGAGTATAGTGCACTCATACAAAATAGAGTGCTATCAGCGCTCTATCATATATATATATATATATATATATATATATATATATATATATATATATATATATAATCTACTGGCGGTCGCCAGTAGATAGTTATAGTTAGGACCTATTTTCCATAGGAAATCCGCTACATTCTATTTGCAATAACGTTGGCGCCGGTTGACGAATCTTCGCGAAAGCTTCCAACTTGTTGGGGCGCTCAGGTCCGCTCCTATCCTGATAGTCTCGGGGTGATTCGTCAAGCGGGGCCCGAGACAAAGGGGGGTTACAAAACGTGTTTTCCCCATTCATTTTTCCATAGGAACCTTTAGTCGCAGCTACAGCCCGAACTGCTGAACGGAATTACACCAAATTTGGCAAAGAGGTAGCCCTTGGTTCAGTGTCGTGCCTTTTGCTTAAATGGTGTAAATCCGTTCAGTAGTTCCTGAGAAAATCAAAAGTAAAGTCACGTATATATCTATGGCCGAGTAGGGTCCGCGTACCCTCCCGATCACGAGCTGCATGCTAATTGGCTGTCAAGTGGCTGTCAACACTCCAAATCAGGAAGTGTTGGCAGCCATTTTATCCTCGGTAGAACCGAGGGACAGAAACAAGTGTGCATAGCGCAAAAAGGGGGCAGGGTAGAAACACCCTGACCCCCTAGGTCTGCTCAGGGGGTCCCACAAGGACCCCCTGGGCAGAAAAAAGCATTTCTTTATTTTTATTTTTAATCGGCGGGATGCGCTTAGGGTGCGCGGATCCCGTCGATAAAAAAAAAAATCGAAGCGCGGGAATTTGCCCCCGGGTGGCCCAAGTCCCGGGGGCATGCGGGGGTGGGTTTAGATTTTATGGGGGGGCCTCTAAGGCCCCCCAAGCCCCGGGGACCGCCACCTCCCGGGGCTTTAAATAAAAAATGGTGCGGGAGGGCTCTCCGCCCTCCCGCAGCCCCGGGGACCGCCACCTCCCCGGGGCTTCTTTTTTTAAATTTAAATGACCTGTGGGGGGGGGGCTCCAGTCCCCCCACACGCCCCGGGGACTGCCACCTCCCCGGGGCACTAACAAATTTAAAATGGGGGTCCGTTTTGGACCCCCGAAGCCCCGGGGACCACCACCTCCCCGGGGCTTTGCAGATGTGGGGAGGGGGGCCGCGTGGCCACCCTCCTGGAGCCTGTGGTGGCCCTGGGGACCCCCACCCCCCAGGGCCGGCTCCTGCAGTGTCCCGGGGTGCCTACCCCCGGGACACTGTAGGTTGCTATGTCATCAGTGATGTCATTTGAGATGTCATCAGTGATGTCACTGACCATGTCATGAGTGATGTAATATGTGACGTCATCAGCAGTGCATTGCGGGCGCGAGTTATAGTTACCTGAACTAACTATAACGGGGAATTTCACGGGTTTTGTACGAGTGCAATGTCCAACTAACTATAACTGTCCCTAAAACCTATGGTTTTTTCAGTGAATATATATATATATATATATATATATATATCCATCCATCTATCGGTTTGTTGTTGTGGTATCACATTTTGATTCCACCCATTACATTATTTATACAGCATAGGGTAATTGATCAGCCCACTTCAGCCACTCGCTAACTGCACTATGAGTGACAGAGTCCGTTTTTTTCTCAAGAGCACATTCACACACATAGCAGTTCCCTTCAATTCCAGGGACTACTAACGCAACGTGTGCTTTTGAGACAAAAAAATATGCTTATAGCCAATATGTTTTTTGTATATTGGAAAGGACTCAGCAGCTCCACCCCCCACCATCAATATTGTGTCACAAACAAAATGAAACAAGCATTGATTAAGACAAAAGGCTGGCAGCCAACGCCAAAAACTACTGGCAACACTTTTTTTTTTTTATTGGTGAAGCCCTGGCAGCTCCACCAACAACAAAGTTTTAACAAAAACCATGACAATACAAACACTGAAAAAGCCAAAAAAAACTGGCAGACAAAGCGCAACGTATTGGTTATTCCAGTGCTTGTTTGTTTTCCTCCCAGGACAGAAAGAAAGCTCCTCTCCCTCTTTTAAGTACACTTTATCAGGGAAGGGAAAACAGATGCTTAAAACCCCCAAAATACATTTGTGATTATATGAAAGAACGGCAGATCAGCGAACAGCCGAAGACAGTGTTTCTGCCACTAATTGTAATTGTAACTGCTTTTATATAGCGCTTACTGCCGCTGACGAGGCGTCGAAGAACTTTTCGGCGAGTAGCACGCTACGCCCGGAACCCAAAAAAGTTTAGTGGTGAATTAGTATAGGAAAATATGAACATAGTTTGAGCGGTGGACATGACACCACACTTCGGGGTATTTGATACACAAAAATATATATATATATAGATATATATTAAAGCATCATAAAAGCCGACTCAAAACTAAGGTTTTCATTTGCAGAGACAAGGTTTAAAACACCGCAGGACGAGAATGGTGACAGCGCACTCTGCGAACATAACACTGAAATATATGCTGTCATACAGGAACAGCTAAATGAATGTAAACTGACACCGATCAGTGAGTGACATATGAGCTGCAGCGCTACGTCAAACCTTCAACCAAAATTGCGGAAAAGGATAAAAAGCGAACAATGTGTTTGCAGAACGTACCTCGCGCTGCCAAGCCCGTGCTCTGAAGTAATCAAAAAGCAAACACAGACGGTGAGCACTGCCTGTGACCCACCTGTTTCCTTCACATGCAAGATGATTCCCTGCATCCGGGACCGGGACTCGAACCCGCCCACATAATGCCAGGTTTCCAAATTCCCTTGAAGCTCATGCCACTACGGCTGCGCGTCTAGTATTGGCTCTCCAAGGTCGCCCTGATGATGCATCGGTCTAGATAGCAATCTAATGTAACCGAACTATAAACACAATGTACAAAGCTTAATTATATTCTAGTGAGAAAAAGCTTTATATTGAGAATATAGTGTACGCCTTTTATTACCCAAAAATGACACATTCATTATTTGCGAATGAAATAAAGTTATGGAAAACATAACATGGGACCCGCAACAGCGTAGAATAAACAAAGCTATAAAGTATTTACACCAGGACGTATGCACACGTAGGGGTGCCGTAACTGATTTTTGCCCCATTTGGGCAAAAAACAGTCGAGTAGTACTCCAGCCTCTACTAAATGTTTCCCCTAGCTTATACTGCAATATCAACAGCTTTCATTTCTGGCTAGAACAACAATTTCAAGGAACCCAAGAAGGCAGCACAGGGGGATTCAAGTGCATGCACCTGGCTGGGGTTTGCTCCCATGGAGAATGGTGTTATTATCCCTAATTTGTGGGCCAATTAGTGTTATCTCAAAATGGGGACTAAAGTTTGGAAGCTTCGACCAGTTCTACTTAGCTGCTCATCCTGTAAAATCAAACCCAGAGTTGGAGGCTAGGCAGGGAAGCAAGGAGATGGGAAAAGCAGATCAGACAACTGCGCCTGGTCCAACCTCTTCACATCATATGCCACAGAACCCCCTGCTCAACCTGCATTACTTCTATGCAGAGAAATCATCTAACAATGATCCATGATAGCAACTTTATCAAAATAATCATTTATTTATCATACAAATGATCATATCATTTCCATAACAAAATTCATTGTACATGTACATTTTCTTTAGGTTTTTACAATTATTTCATCATCACAAACCTCATAACCAAATACCAAACATACATATCAGTCATACCTCTTATACACCCATCGAATATCAAGCAAGACCCAAAAAAAAAACCTTGATACCCAGTCGGGAGGGTACATATATATATACATCTCTTCCATATAACTAGGTCTTGTTCACTGGACATACTATAAGGAGCGGTTGACACAAGTTTTGGTGGCTAGAATTGCTTTACCACCTTCTTCAGGACCAGCAAATATTTAAAAGATTTCTTCTTTTAGTGAATAAGGGGCTTGTAATATCTAAAAGGTGCAAACTAAATATATTACAATACTTTTCATGGATCATTGAAAACACAGCTTCATAGCATAACAATCCTTTGTTAAATAATACTTTCTACTCTAATCACTCCTTTCCAATTACCATAAAGTGCCTTAAAGTATGAATGCCAGAGCTCTGCTAGATCTTTTCATGCAGCAGTGTGCCATTCGCCATGCACTCATTATCCTATACAGAGGCACCCACCACCAGGTAAGATCTGAATCCAGTAAGTATCTGGCTAGTAGACTTAAAAAATCACAACCACAATCTCTCACTTTATCCTATTACCATATGGACTCCAGGGGCGACCGCCACCAATCTAAAGTGGAAGGGCAGCCGGGTGGGTGGGTGTGGGGGGGGGTTGGGGTTAGGGAATACAAATAAATAAATGAGAGAAGACTTACCTGCGCCAACGCTGCCTCTCCAGCTCTCCTCCAACCTCCCGGCAGCCCTGGACCTCAGCACAGGCTCCCCACCCGATCTAGCCATGGCTCTCATGCCAGCATGAGAGAAGCACCTGGATTGGCCTGAGCGGGCTGGCCTGCCGCTCGCTCAGGCACAGGGAGCCTGTGGCTTTTCTTCAACCCGGCAGTGCAACACAGCTGGGTTGGAGAAATAAAAGTGTGCATGTCAGTTTGACATGCACAATTTGGAGCGCCCAGTCAGTCACTGCTCCAATCCTCCTTTTCTGCTGGCTAGGGAAGGCTGGCAGTTGTGGCGGAGCATAGTGAAAAATAAAATCCTTTCATTGCTATTTTCTTTTTCTCGTTTTTCGCACCACAGTGGGTGGGGGGCAATGCCCCCCCGCCCTAATGAAGAAACCACCGCTGATGTACTACTTTTCAAGCGTGTACCATAGTTTGATAGTTTTATATTCATTCGACTGTTAATTTGATTTGGCCAGATCTTAAGGGTCATATCCTAGACATAAAAAATAACAATGTCACTAAAGAACTATCATTTTTTCCTCTATGTAAGTTTCAATGATATCAATGTGTAAAGATTGTACCTTAATTTGTATACAAATGCCTTTAATGGTACCAGCCATTTACAAAGGACTCTAGTTGAGTAAAATATCATACTGAATTGTTTCTTCTGAGGCTGTGTGTCACAAAATTTAACATCAGGCACTTTCCTCAATTTGCAAAAATATTATGAGATCCTTAAAAGCCTATACGTAGGACAAGATTAGACATAAAAACATGAGCCCAAGACTCGTCTTCTTAACCTTTTCGGTGCGGCCTATGGTCGCACTCCCTCCCCAGTGCGGATGTCAGCCAGTAGCGGACCCTGGGGAGGGCTCCAAGGAATCCTCCAGTGCTTGCACCGGAGGATTCCTCTTTAAAAAAATAAAAATAAGGGCTGGGGCGACAAGGAATCGCTTCCGCGTCAGCCTCTGCCCGCCTTTCCAAATATCTGTGATGTCAGCACGCTGAACTCACAGATTCCCTACGGAGAGGCAGGAACGAGCGAGTGCTCTTTCTCTCTCTCTCTCCAGTGAGGAAAAAAGGCCAAAAACGGCCTCTCCAGGTGTCAGAGAGGCCTCGTTTGAAAGGGGAGAGTTTCCCTTTTCTTTCAAACAAGTCCTTCCTGAAACTGTTTCCTGACTGTGGATCACAGTCGCGCCGCTACGCACCACTAGACCACCAGTGCTGTTTGTTTGGGGGGGGCGGGGATCGGCCCTCGTGGTAACAGAATGGGGAATGATAAAAAAATAAAAGTTGTTTTTCCCCTGGGGGTGCAAGAGAGGAATGTAAATCAACATATTAAGAAAATGGACAGGGGGTCAGCCCTCCTTGTTTACGGGTTGACCCCGGTAGGCCTCACAACATTTTTTGGGAAATGTGTGGTTCCCTAGGGGAACCGGACATTTAAAAATAATAAAAAAATAAAAGTAAGTAGCGGGTTGACCCTCAGCGCATGGGACAACCCCCTTGGGGGCCATTATAATTTTTTTTAAATGTGTTTCTAAAAAAATAAATATACATATATAAGGCATATGCCATATGTTTACCATCTACAGGTTATGCAACACATTGTAGATTTATGTGGCATATGCAGTATATATCTATTGGCCCACAGTGAAAGAGACTCTGCAAATGTTGACTAGTCATCTTTTAGTTGCTTACTTTTGCATTTGATTGCTAAACTGGTACTAATGAGGTGAATTGCCCCTTCGCAAGCACAGTCTGTGCAGCGCAGCGACCTTAGCAGGTTAGATCAACCCAGAGAGTAGGCACATGCAGCGGCAAGCACAGACGGAGTGCTCTCTTGGCAGCCCCCCAATTTAGTTCAGCCCCAAATTCCGCCTTTCACTGGTGGCGCTAGATGTAAAGTGAATATGGCCAATTTTTTTGCAATTGACTATGTCCATCTCTTTTTGGATGTTGACTTCCTTGAGCAAATTGTGCCACAAACCCATTTGCATTCCGAGCAATTTCTGAGGCAGCATGGAGGAACTTTAGGGCCTCATTCTAGGGCACACCATTGGACTCCAACTTCACTTAAGGAGTTGAAGAATTTTTTTGGCCTTGCGCTCAAAATAGGGTTAGTGCACAAACCAAGCTTGCAGTCCTACTGGTCTAATCGCAAGGTTTGGGCAACCCCCATCATCCCATCGTACATGAGCAGAGATCGTTTTTTGCTGTTGCAGCGTACACTGCATTTCACCCAGATCTTGAAAAGGTTGGTCAAAATTTGGCCTGTCGTGGAACATTTGTCTGCCAGGTTTCCAGGTATTTACACTCTTGAAAAGAATATATCGATTGATGAATCCTCGATCCTGTACAAAGGGCGGCTGATGTTCAGGCAGTACATTGAGACCAAAAGAGC
The DNA here is from genome assembly GCA_963921515.1 of Calotriton arnoldi. Classification (NCBI taxonomy): domain Eukaryota; kingdom Metazoa; phylum Chordata; class Amphibia; order Caudata; family Salamandridae; genus Calotriton; species Calotriton arnoldi. The sequence continues at coordinate 579,552 of CAWUFW010011644.1, read as the reverse complement.
TCACTATGGCATCAAGTTGTACATGCTGGGTGAAAACTAAACTGGCTATGTATAAAGCTTGAGAGTGTATACAGGGAAGGACCCCCACTCTAGACCCTGTAGGTTGCCATCCCACGCTAGGAGTCACAGGAAAGATTGTATAGGAGCTTAGCCAGCCACTGCTTAACAAAGGTTATAACCTTATGTGGACAACTTCTATACTGGAGTAGAGCTGTTCAGTGAGCTGTACGAAGCTGGTATTGTGGTATGCGGTAGAGTTTGTTGTTGCCACAAAGGATTCCCTCAGGAGTTTGTTTGTAAGAAGCTCCAAAAACCCCAGAGCACTGCACTGCATTCAAACGAGCTGTTTGCAGTCAAGTTCTCTAACAGGCATGATGTGTATATGCTCACTACAATTCATGATGAGAGGACTTCCCTGTCATGGTTTCGGGTCAGATGGTAGAAGTTCACAAGCCCACCTGTATACTTGCTCACAGCAAGTACATGGGCAGAGTGGATGAGAATGACCAGGTTCTTTAGCCATACAATCAAGTTCTAAAACTCCCACTTGGTGTAAGAAGCTGTTTGCCGACCTGATCCACAAGGCAACATAAAAATTTCTATGGCGTTTATCACCAGACCACCACGGGAAGACTCATGTCTTTCCTTGACTTTCAGTTGACTGTTATTGAAAGTCTTACTGCTACAGAAGCAACAGTCTCCGCTTCATATGCTCTAGAGGACATGGCAAGGCTCCAGGATTGACACTTTGTCAATCACATTCCTGGAACACCTAAAAAGACTCGAACTTTTTGTTGACATAGAGTTTGCTCTAAGCAAGGAAAGAGGCAGGAGAGTTGTGTTTACTGTCCCCAGTGCCCATCTCAGCCAGCCCTGTGTTTTCCTACTTGGTCTATGTTGTACCATTGAAAAGTGAAGCATCAGGAAAGTGACTAAGGTGAAGGTACCATATAAAGGGAAACTTTTCAATGGCTGTGCATGATCTACCTTCCATGGGCCACTACTTCACTAGGTAAGCAGCCGTAGAATTTTTGTTCCTCTACTTGAGGAAATCATGGACTTGCTTATGGTCTGCTCGAAACATTTATAAACCGGCAGAACTTGGCACGTGTTCTGTTCACATATTGACAAATGCATTGCAGTCCCCACACTGCAAATAATGGTGGGCGGAATATAAGCCATGTTATCACGGAGTACCCTGTGTGGCAAAAACGTAAATTCTTGACTAGTGTTTGAAGTGCTTTTTAAGGAATTTCTGTTTACAACACAAGGACCACCCTGATTGCCCACAAGAACCACAGGGTAATAAGCCTAACAAATGTCCTGTGGGACTCATTCACGAACACTTCTACTTGCTCTGAAAGTGTGCAAACTCAATTAGTAACTAAGCCTGGGTGGACTTCGCAGAGTTCCGTAAGCGACGGAGTGCGTTAGATAAATGCCATTCACAGTGATTTTCAGTGCCGGGTGTTTGTCCGCACTGTGCAATCATCGCGAACGGCACCATGCACAGCGCTTGTGGGCTCAGCTTCCTTTCTGCCGCTTGAGTAGATTTTTTACTCGAGTGGCAGCTTTCTCATCGCGAACTGAGGGTTTCTCAACACGAGCAGTCGCGAGCATGCGCAACCACTCACAATGAGAAATCTGACCGCCCGCATTGAGAAATCTCGCCGGGATGTTGATTTTCCACGCTCGCGCTCACCAACTTGACGCTGACAATCGCAAATGAGGAAAATCTCGCCGGGAGGTGGATTTTCCTCGCTCGCGCTCGCCAACTTGCCGTTGACGAGCGCCAACAAGGGAAAAAAGTCCGCTCTGCCACGCGGAGCGGAGTTTTTCGGAACTCTGCGTAACGCAGAGTGCGGAAAACTCCGCAAACTCCACGAGCGGAGCGGAGTTCACCGCCCAGACTTATTAGTAACTTGAATCATAATCAATGTTATTGAAAAAGGATACAGGACACTATCTTGCTTGCTGACTTTCACATTTTTAGTATCAGGAAAATATACATTGCAGTGTGTATCAAAATTAGTACAGACGACGTAGTGCTCAGACAGTGAACTAATATGTATACAACAACATAGAACAAGACAGTGAACAGATTCCAAGGTTGTATATGATTTTATATCAAACAAACATAAGCGGAGATCCTATCTGGTCATGTATGGTATCTCTGGCAAACATAACATGTTTTAAAAGCAACTTAGGAAGGGGATGTCGACGATTGGACCTCTAGTCTTCGGGTTTCATCAGGACAAAAGTTGTCTGACTAAAGTTCCTGAGAAATCATGGAATCGTGGGAACTTCAATGAGGCATCCTGTAAGCAATATGTACAAAAATACTTCAAGACAGAGTCTACAATGTATATCAGGCCCCGCGGTTAGTCATTACAGTTCTGGTGGTACAAATCTTTCAGGAGAAGTACACCTTTGTATTGTGTGGAGAAAGTGGTCACACCTATACATACCTGAGTACTCCTATACAAAATCAACAATGCAAAATGGGCCTCTCGGTTCCTCAGACGGTCCCATAGAGGTAAATGGACTACTCTGGAAAAGCACACCTTTGCACTTTGTCATGCCACCAACATGGTTGCAGATTCAGGACCTGGCTTGGAAGTTCAGGCTGGACTGTTCCTGTTGCATATAGCTGGGTCCAAACTGAGGTGGCACAGTGTGCAAAATAACGATAGATTGGGATGCTGCCCCAAGGGATTACCAGTGGCTGAGATGAATTCAAGCACTCCATCCATCACTCCTTTGTATACTTCTTAATTATGGTGCCAGGCATAATATCCTGTACTTGGTGACAAATGTGTTGCCTAAATATCTGAAAGTGTGCGGTTCCCATCCTAAGACAACTTGCTTCATAGCTGTCAAACCTTAAACATGACTGTCGTTGAAAGGGTATGGACAAGATTTGTCCTTGATAACCTTAAAGCCAGGTACAACACCAAAGGCATCCAAGTGATCTATTATTGGACCCGAGTGATCCATCATTGGTTCCAAACATATCCCCAGGTCTTGCATGTGTAGCAGGACAACGTGTGCATAGAGTGAGATAGCACAGAGTCTGTCATTGACCTTTATCCCAAATTATGCCCTTATTCGGCTCATGTGATTTCGCAACGGCTCCATTGCCAGAACAAATAATATGGGAGACAGGAGGCAACTCTACTGAGTACCTTTTGGTACTTGTTAGGAGACGGAAATTATTCCCCCTGTCCAGACAAGCGCTACCTGACCAGAATACAAGAGCCTGATCCAGGCAATGAATTCCTTGCCAAAGCCAACTGACTTTAATATATAGGGTAACTAATCCCAACTCAGAGTACTGAATTTCACATCCATTCTTAAATACAAATAATGTCTCTCACTTCCAGATAGGGACAGCAAGTTCCTTGGAATCCTGAGCGCAAGGAACTCGTCTTCCTCATCAGTTGCTGTTGATTTCCTTCAACAATCTGATACAGCATCGCCCTCCCTCCCTGAGACAAGGTTTTCCAGGATCACAAAAGCAAATAGTAATGAGGACAGGAATAGCACTTCCTGATATACAGTGCATGCACCTGTCCTCTGAAGCTACCTTTTCATCCAGCAACTGCCAGCACCAACTGAGCACACCATAGACCATAGCATCGCCAGACACCCACTAAGAAATAACATGGTTTCTCCTGGACCCATCAGCAATCACATAGGGTTTTTTGGACATCCAATCAACTGCTGAGGAAACTCCAACCGTATCTTGGTGCTGGCTATTATTATGAATAATAATAATATCCAGTTTTGCTATTGACCCCATGATGCATTTCTACCGTTTCTAATCACAGTAAATAACAGGAATGAGCATTAATAAGTTTAACGGCGTTTACGTTTTTTTTTACTAATTTTATTAATCAGCGGAATTTCTTATTTTTTTCCCGGTGGAGATATATAGTCTAGACCATTACTTTAGTATTCTATGGAATCCATAAATTGATGGATTTTGAAGTGGTCCCGTGTAGTTTGCCACAAGAACAGACTAATCCAACGAAAGAATTTCTTTTCGACCTCTCACGGGAAAAAAGCAAACCAATAAATAACAATATTAACACTCTCTATTCAGCACTGTCGCCTGTGAAATGTACAGTCAAGACGAGCATCATTAAAGTGTGCATTTGTGGACAAACTCAGCGGCAAGGTCTAACGCAGTTCCTAACCTTTTGACTTGTCTGGAGCATCACTAAATCATTACTGACGTCCGGGGACCCCCACTGAGTCACTTCTGGAATCTAGGGACCATCGATGTTCGATAAGAACGTGTACCTGTTTCTCTTGAACTCAGAACAGCACACTTGTTTAAGTTTATTCTGAGCAGGTGTGAATTGCTCGTGCTGTCACGCCGTTGTGAAAATTGTAAAAATTTAAGTTTAGAATCAAAAAGGCAATTTCTAAGATATTAACATTAATAATTGTTATATTTAGGAGGATATAAATTCACAAGAACCTTGGAGAGATTGCTAACCTGAGATCCGCGTGGTATTGGAAACAGGAAAAACACGGCACGAGTCTCGACGGATGGGAAGACACACTACCTGCAGCACCAGCTGCTTCTTGGTTGGATGGTGCAGTCGCTGCGCCCGCGCCAGCGCCTTTTGCGTCACTCGCGCCCAGTTGCTTGAAGACAGCGGGCAGTGGCTGCGCGTGAAAGCTGCGGCCCAGCGGTGAGTCAGCGCCAGGACCCCGTGGAGGAGGAGCGCGCGGAGGGCCACGTGAGTTGGGGAAAGATCCCGCCTTCGCAAACAGCAGCAGAGGCATTTCTGTCTAGGCTCTGGGGCGCTCCCTGAACCGGGCGAAAGTTTATAAGGAACTTCAAGGATTGTGAAGAAAGAACGAGCGTAACTAGACCATTAGGACTAGCAGTGGCGACAGAACAAGTGTGACCAATGCATTGAGACTAGCTGTGGAATGCGCACGGATAGGATGCCAATGCCTTACTGAGACAATAGCACAGAATACGCACTAACAGCAACTCGTACAGCAGGAGTAACCAGGGGCGTGGCTATCGATTGACCCATATCATGATGCCAGTTTTAAGCTGGTTTTGTTTTTAAGCCAACAGCATTTGTACATCATCGGGGCTTAACAAGCATTGGCAAAGCCAAAGGGTCTCCCATATGCAAGAGCTATTGGCTTTACCAACACCAGCGTGGCTGCTGTTCGCATGGCTAAAAGTTGGTGGGGTAAAGGAGAGTGGCGTGGAGGAGAGTGGTGTGGAGGGGAGTGCCGTAACGTGGAGTGTCATGGATCGGTGTAGACTGTTGTGGAGTGCCATGGAGGGAGTAAGTACAATGTCGTAAAGTGGAAGGGCATATAGTGGAGTTGAGTGGCATGGAGTTGTGTAGAGTAGCGTAGAGGGGGCTGCGTAGAGAGTTGTAGAGTGGAGCAGATTGTCGTAGAGTGTTCTAGAGTCGAGTAGAGTGGAGTGGCATATAGGGGAGTGGCGTAGACTGGACTAGTGTGTCATAGAATAGAGTGGAGTAAAGTGGCAGGGAGGGAGTTGCATAGAGCATCGTGAAATGGAGTAGTGTAGAGTGGAGTAAAGTGTTGTAGAGTGGAGTAAAGTTTAATGGAGTAGAACGTCATAGAGTGGAGTATCGTAAAGTTCAGTAGAGCAGAGTAGATTGTTACAGAGTAGAATGAAGTGGAGTGGTGTAGGGTAGAGTGCAGTGACATAGAGTAGTGACATAGAGTGCAGTGTTGCAGAGTAGAGTGGCATAAAGTGGAGTGGTGTAGAGTGGAGTGCAGTGCACTGGCAAAGAGTACAGAGGTGCATAGTAGAGTGGGATGGCGTGCACTGGCGTAGAGTCCATTGGTGTAGAGTGCAGTGGTGCAGAGTAGAGTGGCGGGGAGTGCAGTGGCGTAGAATGCATTTGTTTTGAGTAAAGATGTGTAGAGTGCAGTGATGTAGAGTAGAGTTGATTCGCATAGAGTGCAGTGGTGTAGAGTAGATTTTTTCAGAGTCGAATGAAGAGGCATAAGTGGAGTGGTGCAGGGTAGAGTGCAGTGGCATAGAGTGCAGTGTTGCAGAGTGAAGTGGCATAGAGTGGAGTGGCGTAGAGTGCAGAGTTTGTTACGGCCCGCAACAAGAATGATGTAAACGCTGCCATTGTCTTCCCCCAAGGACAGAGAGTGGAGCGTTCCGCTATACCACAGTTGCTTTCACTATTTCCGGAATTGAGGATGTGGTGGATCTAAGTCAGGGGTAAAGGAGAAACAAGACTACAATTCCCAGAATCCCTAGCTAAGGGTTTCGGGAGAGCACGCCCTCAGTGGCTGCAGCTGTGCGAAGAGTTTTTCATCCAGAAACACGCGCTAAGCCGCGCAGATTATTCGGAGGAGTTCAGCGACGGAGCCGGTTGCACACAAGTCTCTTCGGGTTTGATTGGGACCGCGTGTGTTCACACGCGAAGGAGAATTGAGGAAATTCAAAAGGCTGTTGTAATTGCTAAAACGTAACAGCATTTTTCAGCTTATTCTTCACACGTCATTGTGACTCATAACATTTGGATATTTGGTAGTTTGACTGTGAAGAAACAGGAAACATTGTAACCGAGTGAGGTTACAAGGCTTGGGTGAAAGCTCGGTGGGAGAAAGGATATTCTGCCGGCTTACATGGAAACGGTTGCAAACCAGGTTGACTAGTTAACTCTTCCGATGCCATGTTCGGGTGAGATTACAGAAGCCTCATTTACGGAGTCCAATAAGAGGATAATACACGGAAGGGTATTACAAATACTGTGTGATATCAAGGAAGTAAAAGTGTACATGTTGCTGGGTTCTATTTCATACCAAAGAAAAGACTATTAAGCATATCGCAACTCAGCACTGGTGTTTATTTTTATATTCTGCTTTCTCATTGCCATTTAACAGGGGAACCAGTTGTGAGAGAAAGAGAGTCGAGGAAGAAACCTCTCATTTCTCCAAATCCCCTGTGAAGCCTTGGTTTATAAAAGTGTGGTGGGTATTCCACCCTGACCAGTGCGGCTTCATGCCGGCACGGAGTACCAGACATTGCCTGAGGCGTCTACATCTGGCCTTGGCCAACCGAAAGTCACTGTCCCGCTACTTGGCGCTCCTCCTAGTCGACTTCGAGAAAGTATTTGACTCGGTCGACTGGGGCTATTTGGAGGATGTCTTGGTGGTTATGGGCATAGGCCCTAAAGTCTGCCGTATGGTTCACATCCTATATTCCGAACTGACTGCACAGGTGCTTGTCAATGGAGCGCTCTCGAACATTTTTCCAATCAGAAGAGGGACGAGACAGGGTTGCCCCCTCTCGCCCCTCCTCTTCGCTTTGGCAATGGAGCCCCTGGCCAATCTCATCCGCTCGGATAACCAGGTTCAGGGCTGGAACTGGGTAGGATCACATGAAGAAAAAATTGCTTTATATGCAGATGATGTCCTGCTCTTTCTCGCAGACCCGGCCCGATCCGGTCCTAGATGCCTGCACATATTGCAGTCCTTTGAGTGGGTCTCTGGGCTGCACCTGAACTCGGCCAAGTCGACTTTGGTTCCCCTACATCTCTCAAGGGAATGTTTTGATTGGCAATCCACTATCCCTATCAGACGGCAATCCTTCAAATACTTGGGGATATGGGTCGCCCTACTGCCGACCTAGCCTGGGCACTCAACGTGACTCCTCTGGTCGCTAACACCAAGCCGGACCTGCAGAAGTGGCAAAAACTACCACTTAACCCGCTAGGGAGGATAGCGCTATTCAAAATGATGATTCTCCCCCGGTTCCTCTATGTCATTCAGAATATTCCATTCCATGTCCCCCGAGCCTGGTTCAAGGGAATAGATAGTCTGATTACAAGGTTTCTCTGGAGTGGCCTACGGCCGCGTTTGGCGCTCCCGCGCTGCCAGATCCCACCCTTTGATGGAGGCATGGGCCTAACAAACCTGTACTTATATTATCTTGCGACCCGCCTCCTGGTAATACACGATTGGTTCAATGGGGGGTGGTCTGACCCTGCTTACAGGACCGAACTCAAAGACTTAGGCCTCTCTCAAGTTCAGGCTATGATGTACGGATCTCCCATTCCCGGGGACCTCCCCACGGTGACCCGAACAGTCATTCTGGCCTGGTGCGCCTCCCTACGACACACTGAATGGAAGGACAAACTGACTCAGTAAACACCCCCTTGGCAGGGCACATGGTTGCGGGAGGTGGAGGGTTTGGAAGGTTTTAAAAGCTGGGACCTCATTTACATCTCACAACTTGGAGACGTGTGGGTCAGTGACCATATTCACTCCTTTGCTGACTTGCAAACCAGACATTGGCTTCACCCGTCCCAGTTCTATAGATATTTACAACTCCGCCATGCCCTAGACATGCATATAAAGCCCGGCACATCACTGCCAGAACACAGCCCACTCGAAGCTCAGATCACGATGGGTGACCTCAGGATGGGAGGAGTTTCACGTATATATCGTTCCTTAACTAATAATGGTCCTACTTCCCTTGACCAATTGAGAGCCAGGTGGGAGACATGGTTGGGCCCTCTGGAGGAGGAGGATTGGAGGGACGCTCTGATGGCTGCCAAGACTATCACTGTCTCAGCTAGACTTCACCTGGTCCAGCTTTACTAACTACACGCCTCCTATCTTACCCCTGCCCGCCTACACAGAGCAGGCCTAATTTCACACCCAACATGCACAAGATGTGATGCGGAACCCGCAGATTTCTTCCACATGGTATGGTCCTGCCCACAAATAACCTTTTACTGGGCTGCACTGGAGGCTGAACTTACAGAGGTGCTGGGATGGGAGGACCCACATAACCCCCTGAACATTTTACTGGGTGTCACTGACGGGCTAGATGGATCAAGAGCGGATAAAATGTTTCTGGGGACCGCCCTTGTAGTGGCCAAACGCGATATCGCGGTGGCATGGAAAAGTCCTACCCCGCCCACTATAACTAAATGGCGCAGATGAGTGGACTGGTGCGCTGCACAAGAGCTACCACTATATGAGGCCAGGGGTTGTCTGGCCAAGCACCGAAAGGTCTGGGGTAAATGGTTGGGAATGCTAGATTGATTAACTTCCTTGTTTCCTTAGAAACATGTGCTCCTCTGAGGACGGAGAAACAACAATGTATATTGTTGCAAGACTGTTTTATTTGCCAAATGTCACAAGTTGTGGTGCTACTGATCATGCTGTACTGATTGATTAACTTCCTTGTTTCCTTAGAAACATGTGCCCCTCTGAGGACGGAGAAACAACAATGTATATTGTTGCAAGACTGTTTTATTTGCCGAATGTCACAAGTTGTGGTGCTACTGATCATGCTGTACTGTTTGTACTTATGTTTTTATCATTATCTGTTTGCAAAATCAATAAAATTGACTATCAAAAAAAAGTGTGGTGGGTATAGATAAATATATATGTATTTTCAAGAGGTTCATTGTGAAAAGGTGGCAATCTCTCATATGAAGTATGTGTGATGTGGGAAATAATATATAGGCATGCCTTCTTTCTTGTTACTGCAGTGTCCGAATCAACTGGTAGAACAGAGGCTATGTTCTTCCTTCTCAGGAGTTTCAAAAGGATAAAATCCATCTTATTTTTTGTTACAGGTATATTGGTTTAACCAGATTCTTGATAGCACATTGACAGTCATCTTTAGCTATATGTGGTGAAAGTATTTATGATGTTTTGTCTTGTTCTTTAGGTTTCCCTCCCTGCTGTTCCCTTCCTTTCCTTCCCTCACTTGATCTGATCAACATTCTGTGCTATACAGGCAATTCAGAATTGAGACGATCAAGAGGTGGACTTGTTTTAGCATCGCTTCAATTCCGAGGTACCTCCAGGCTGTCACAGAATTGAAGCAGTGTTTGACAATGGCCACGTTAGAAGACGTTTTGGTTGCCTTACAGGTAGTTCAAGCAGAAGTAGCGGCCTCTCGTGCAGACCGCAGTACTACAAGACAGAGTAGACAGAATACAAAAGAACCTGTTTGATGTAGCAGGGAGTCGCCAGGCAGGAGGGTTTTCTTGGGCTACAGGTTCCAGCCCTTCTTCTTCGGCCCCATTCACGGTAGAAATACCAACTCCCATTCCTTTAGCTGGCCCTGAAAGTTTCCATGGGGAACCCCAGAAGATACAAGTGTTTCTTACACAAGTATTATTACATTTCAATTGCCGCCCCAAAGTGTTTCACACCAACCAAGCTAGAGTAGCTTTTTTGGTGTCATACTTAGCTGGGGATGCTGCTCAATGGGCAGTTCCATTGGTTCAAAGGGATGATCCCTTATTATATGATTGGGATGAGTTCTGGGAAGAGTTTGAAAAGATGCTTGATCGCAGGGCATATTGTTTCTCAGTCGATAGAGAGTTGCTTGAATTAAGACAAGGCAGCCGGGAACTGGTAGTATACATAAATACCTTTCAAAGGCTAGTAGCTGAAACACAGTGGCCCTTGGATAAACAAGCCGCTCTATTTCACCAAGGTCTTAGGGACGATTTAAAAGATGTGATCGCTCAAATCGATCCTCAACCAAAAACTTGTATTGATTTAATTAACCTATCACTTCGCTTGGACTACCGGCTGAGCAAACGGAAAGGAGATAAAAGGAAACATGAGCGTCCAACAACTAAGGATAGAAAGAAATCGTAACAAATATGGTTCTACACGAACTGGTTCGGAACCTATGGAAATAGGGACAGTTAGATCCTCTTTAACGCCCGAGGAGAGAGAGGTTCGGAGAAAACAAGGGCTTTGTTTGTATTGTGGGAAATAGGGTCATTATGTGAGGAACTGTTTTTCAAAGCCAAAAAGTAAGGAAGTAGGTCCCATAAAGGCAGCTACCATGACCAGTAAAGCAACGGAAAACTAAGAAGCCCAGGGATAATAGAAGGGAAACCCCTGGGCTTAGTGGAAATTCCTTCAGTTCCAGAAGAGAGCAATTTACCGAAAGAACATTTCTTCCTAGATGTTACCTTACTATTAGATGGAAAGGCTCATCCTATGAAGGCTTTAATTGATTCAGGTGCTACAGGCATCTTCATGGATGAAGCGTTAGTTGACAAAATGAGAATCCCCAAGACCAGAAAGGCAGTCCCAGAGATAGTAATGGCAGTGGATGGGAGAAATCTAGACTCGGGACCCATTACATTTCAAACAATAGGAGTGGATATGGTCTGTCAGGAAAACCATTCGGAAGAGCTTTTTTTTTAACATTATCAAAGCTCCACAATATGGTATCATTTTTGGGTTACTATGGCTAAGTCAATACAATCCTAGCATACATTGGGAAAAGAAAGAGATTAGATTTACATCTGACGACAGTAAACAAAATTGCCTAGCAAAGTCTTGGATACTGGTAAAGGTATTGACTATGGAACACATGATAGCAACTGCTGCATAACAGGAAATTACTCTGCCAGAAATCTATTCTGATTTTCAGGACTTTTTTCTTGTGAGAATCAGGCGGAAGTATTGCCTCCTCACAGACAATATGATGTAGTTCCCGGGGCAGTGGTACCTTGTGGGCGTATCTACGCGTTCTCTGCACCAGAGAATGAGCATCTACGCACGTACCTGGAAAAATACCTTGCAAATGGGTTTATAAGGCCGTCAAAATCACCTGCTGCCTCTCCTCTATTTTTTATAGCCAAGGCGAATGGTGAGCGGAGAACGTGCATTGACTTCAGGGCGTTGAATAAGATAACTATAAAAAACGGTATCCTCTCCCCCTAATACCTGTGTTGTTGGACTAAGTAAAACAGGCGGTCATTTTTACAAAGCTGGATTTGAAGGGGGCTTATCATCTAGTTCATATCAGACAGGGAGATGAGTGGAAAACAGCATTTCGAACCCAACACAGCTTATTTGAATACCAGGGTATGCGTTTTGGGTTGTGTAATGCCCCCTGCGGCGTTCTAATACTTTCTAAACGATGTCTTAAGGGAATTTTTAGATGTATTTGCCATAGTATACATAGATGATATCCTGATTTATTCACCTGATACCTCGGTTCATAGTAAACATGTTAGAAAAGTATTACAGGCCCTTAGAGAACCCCATTTATTCTATAAGCTCAGCAAGTGTGAGTTTCACGTTTCTCGCATAGAATTCTTGGGAGTTATGTTGTCGGAACAGGGTCATGAGATGTCGGAGAGAAAGATCAAGGCGGTACAAGAGTGGCCAACACCGGCCAATTTTCGTGACATTCAGTGTTTTTTAGGGTTTGCGAACTTTTATCGCAGATTTATTAATCAGTTTTCAGAAATTGTATCCCTAATCACTAAATTGTTGAAGAAAAAGGCCCCATTTTTGTGGACAGAAGAAGCCAGTGTCGCCTTTACGCGATTAAAGAAGGCTTACACATCAGCTCCGGTACTGGCCCATCCTAACCCTGAAAAACCCTATGTAGTAGAGGCGGATGCCTTTGAAGCAGCGATAGGAGCAATTTTATCACAAAGAGACAGCTTGAATGGCCAATTGCATCCAGTTGCCTATATGTCCAGGAAACTAAATGAATCCAAGAGACATTATACCATTGCCGGAAAAGAACTGTTGGCAATTCGAGATGCTTTTCGAGAATGGCGACATTACCTTATGGGGGTGAAACACATAACAACGGTGTATACTGATCACCGTAACCTAAAATACATGAAGTCAGCCCGCCTTTTATCACCCAGGCAGCTAAGATGGATGCTATTTTTTGAGGAATTCCAATTCATTCTCACATATAGACCGGGTAGTGAAAACAAAAAAGCAGACGCCCGCACGAGACAGGAATCAAAGCCTATGTCTACGGAAAACATATCCCGGGCAATAATCAGTCCCAAGCAGGTTATATGTACCATGCAAACTGACCAGTTTTTGGAAAACATAGCACAAGCAATAAAGGCTCCTAAGTGGAGGCATTGGTTCCTGCAACATAAAGAATGGAAGATAAGACAAGGCATCCCCACTTTAGGTGCTCAGGTTCTAATACCCACAAAGAGCCTTCAATCAGAGGTGTTGAGTTGGTGTCATACGTTACCTAGTGCAGGTCACAATGGCTGGGAAAAACAACGGAAAGAGTGTTAAGGTAATTCTGGTGGCCTTCGGTCAGGCAAGACATAAAGCATATGAATACAAAGATGTGAAGTGGGCATGCAAGCCAAGTCGAAAAGAGGAAAACCTTATGGATTGTTGCATCCCTAACCTACACCTGAAATCCCTTGAGAACATATCTCAGTAGATTTTATCATGGACTTGCCTAAAAATAAAAGATGTACCACCATCATGGTAGTTATAGATAGTCTAACCAAGATGGATCATTTTATAGCTTGTGAACAAACACCAACCTCAGGGCAAGTAGCACAAATGTTGCTTATGCATGTGGTTAGATTACATGGGTTACCAAGAGTTATTGTTTCGGACAGAGAGTCACAATTTACTGCCCAGTTCTGGAAAGTTTGGTGCGAAGCCCTACATATATCTTCTGCCATGTCGACAAGTTTCCACCCACAGACTGATGGTCAAACTGAAAGGTTAAACCAAACTCTGAAACAATACTTGAGATGTTATGTGGATAAAAACACAGAGGCATGGGTAGACTGGTTATGGATTGCCGAGGTGGCTTACAACAGCGCTCAACATAACACTACTAAGATGTCCCCTTTCTATTTTACCTATGGGTTTCATCCTAGATTCATCCTGCTGTTACATCCCATAAAAACGCAGAAAATGCCTGCGGTAGAAACAAGGATAAAGCGTATTCAACTCAACTGGAAAATGACACAGAGAAACATGAAGGTAGCTAAAGAAAGATATAAAAGGCAGGAGGATAAACATAGGAGAAAGGCACCACAATACAAAAAAGAGGGGACATGGTATGGTTGTCCATAAAGAACATCAGGTGTAAAAGATACAGCATATTCCACCCTCGATACATCGGCCCTTACAGGATAATCAAGGTTATTAATACTGTCACGGTTAAACTGGAGTTACCTCAACACATGAGGATACATCCGGTATTCCATGTATCGTTGGTTAAACCCTCCTTTACCCCAGTTAAAAGGAAACCAGAACCGATATGGGTAGATCAAGAACCTGAGTATGAGGTGAGTGACATTCTTTCCTCTAAAATGCCAGGCAAACAGTTGTGGTATTTGATTGCGTTGAAGGGATATGGCCCTGAGGAAAATTCCTGGGAACCAGCTTCAGGGGTTCATGCTCCCCGATTGGTTAGAAGGTTTCATGCAAAAAATCCTACGAAACCCATTCAATGTCAGCGTTTCCCTAGGAAGGGATGTACTGTTACGGCCCGCCACAAGAACGCTGTAAACGCTGCCATTGTCTTCCCCGAAGGACAGAGAGCGGAGCGTTCCGCTATACCACAGTTGCTTTCACTATTTCAGGAATTGAGGATGTGGTGGATCTAAGTCAGGGGTAACGGAGAAACAAGACTACAATTCCCAGAATCCCTAGCTAAGGGTTTCGGGAGAGCACGCCCTCAGTGGCTCCAGCTGTGAGAAGAGTTTTTCATCCAGAAACGCTCGCAAAGCAGCGCAGATTATTCCGAGGAGTTCAGCGACAGAGCCGCTTGCACACAAGTCTCTTCGGGTTTGATTGGGACCGCGTGTGTTCACACGCGAAGGAGAATTGAGAAAATTCAAAAGGCTGTTGTAATTGCTAAAACGTAGCAGCATTTTTCCGCGTATTCTTCACACGTCATTGTGACTCATAACATTTTGATATTTGGTAGTTTGACTGTGAAGAAACAGGAAACATTGTAACCGAGTGAGGTTACAAGGCTTGGGTGAAAGCTCGGTGGGAGAAAGGATATTCTGCCGGCTTTCATGGAAACGGTTGCAAATGAAGTTGACTAGTTAACTCCTCCGATGCCATGTTCCGGTGAGATTACAGAAGCCTCATTTACGGAGTCCAATAAGAGGATAATACACGGAAGGGTATTACAAATATTGTGTTATATCAAGGAAGTAAAAGTGTACCTGTTGCTGGGTTCTATTTCATACCAAAGAAAAGACTATTAAGCATATCGCAACTCAGCACTGGTGTTTATTTTTATATTCTTCTTTGTCATTGCCATTTAACAGGGGAACCAGTTGTGTAGGAGAAAGAGAGTCAAGGAAGAAACCTCTCATTTCTCCTATTCCCCTGTGAAGCCTTGGTTTATAAAAGTGTGGTGGGTATAGATAAATATATATGTATTTCCAAGAGGTTCATTGTGAAAAGGTGGCAATCTCTCATATGAAGTATGTGTGATGTGGGAAATAATATGTAGGCATGCCTTCTTTCTTGTTACTGCAGTGTCCGAATCAACTGGTAGAACAGAGGCTATGTTCTTCCTTCTCAGGAGTTTCAAAAGGATAAAATCCATCTTATTTTTTGTTACAGGTATATTGGTTTAACCAGATTCTTGATAGCACATTGACAGTCATCATTAGCTATATGTGGTGAAAGAATTTATGATGTTTTGTCTTGTTCTATAGGTCTCCCTCCCTGCTGTTCCCTTCCTTTCCTTCCCTCACTTGATCTGATCAACATTCTGTGCTTTACAGGCAATTCAGAATTGAGACAATCAAGAGGTGGACTTGTTTTAGCATCACTTCAATTCCGAGGTACCTCCAGGCTGTCAGAGAGTTGCAGAGTAAAATGGCATATTGTAAAGTGGTGTAGAGTAGTAGAGTGGAGTGGCCTAGACTGGAGTGATGTGGAGTACAGTGGCGAAGAGTACAGTGGTGCATATTAGGGTGGGATAGAGTGCACTGGCATAGAGTAGAGTGGTGCAGAGTAGAGAGAAGTGGCGTAGAGTGCAGTGTCAGAGTGCAGAGGTGCACAGTAGATTAGAGTGGCATAGAGGGCATTGGCGTAGCGAGCACTGGCGTAGAGTTCAGTATAGTGGCCTAGAGTAGAGTGGTGCAGAGTAGAGTGCAGTGGCATACATAGAGTGCAGTGGCGCAGAGTAGAGTGGTAGAGTGCAGTGTTGCAGAGTAGAGTGTTGTAGAGTGCAGTGGCGCAGAGTGGTGCACACTTAAGTGAGGTAGTGTGCAATGGTGTAGAGTAGAGTGGCATAGAGTGCATTGGCGTGGAGTGTTGCAGAGTAGAGTACAGTGGCGTGCAGTGGTTCAGAGTAGATTGGTATAGAGTGTATTGGTTTTGAGTGAAGTGGTGTAGAGTGCATTGATGTTGAGTGTAGTGCGTACAGTGCAACGGCGTAGAATAGAGTGGACTGGCACAGAGTGCAGTGGCATAGAATAGATTGTTTCAGAGTAGAGTGCAGTGTTGTAGAGTAGATTAGAGTAGCGTAGAGTGGATTGGCATGGAGTGGATCGATGCAGAGTAGAGTGGTGCAGAGAAGAGTGGCCTAGATTGCAGTGGCAGAGAGTGCATTGGGTTTGAGTAAGGTGGTCTAGAGTGCATTGGCGCAGAGTGCACTGGCATAGAATAGTGTGGTCTAGAGAAGAGAGGAGTGGTGCAGGGTAGAGTGCAGTGGCATAGAGTGCAGTGTTGCAGAGTAGACTATCGTAGAATACAGTGGCGTATAGTACAGTGCATGTGCGTAGAGTTCATTGGTTTTGAGTAAAGTGGTGTAAACTGAATTGGCGTATAGTGCAGTGATGCAGAGTAGAGAGCAGCGGCACAGAGTGCAATGGTGCTGAGTCGATTGTTTCAGAGTAGAGTGGAGAGGTGCATGGTTGAGTACAGTGGCGTAGAGTAGAGTGGCATAGAGTACAGAGTAGATTAGAGTAGATTGGATTGGCTTAGAGTGCACTGGTGCAGAATGGAGTGGTACAGAATAAAGGGTATTGGTGTAGAGTGCAGTGTTGCAGGGTAGAGTGGCAAGGAGTGGTGTGGTGTGGAGTGCAGTGGTGCATAGTAGAGTAGTGTGGGGTAGAGTGCATGGACATAGAGTAGAGTGGTGTGGAGTAGAGTAGTGAGGCCTAGAGTGAAGTGGCGTAGGGAGAAGTGGTGCAGAGTAGAGTGCAATGACGCTTTGTGGAGTGGCAAAGGGTAGAAAGCAGTGGCATAGAGTAATGGCGTGAAGTGCAGTGTTGCAGAGTAGAGTGGCATAGAGTGAAGTGGTGCAGAGTAGAGTGAAGTGGCCGAGACTAGAGTGGTGTAGGGTGCAGTGGTGCATAGAAGAGCAGGGTAGAGTGCACTGGCATAGAATAGAGTGGTGCAGAGTAGAGTGAAGTGGGGTTGAGTGCAGTGGTGCACAGTAGATTAGAGTAGAGTGGCATAGAGTAGAGTGAGGTGCCAGTGCAGTGGGGCAGAGTAGAGTGACGAAGATAAGAACAAGATTTAAAGGCCTGTTTACAGAAATCAAGCATTGGTGCAAGAATATAGTAAATAGGGTTTGGGTAACGGAAGGGACGAACTCAAGTTGGACAGCCTAAAACAAATTGAGCCAGCAAATAGAAACAAGTGGCAGAGGGTGCAATGTTGCAGAGTACAGTGAAGTGGCGCAGGGTAGATTGCAGTAGCATAGATTGGAATGACGTAAAGCGTAAAGTAGATTGTTTCAGAGTAAAGTGCAGTGTTGAAGAGTAGATTAGAGTGGCTTAAAATGAATTGGACTAGAGTGCCGTGACGTAGAGTGAAGCAATGCAGAGTAGAGTGGCGTACAGTGCATTGGCGTACAGTGCAGTAGAGTGTCATAAAATAGAGTACAGTGGTGAAGAGGAGTGGCAGAGAATGCAGTGTTGCAGACTAGAGTGGCATAGAGTGCATTGGTATAGTGGTGTAGAGTGCACTGGTGTAAAATGGAGAGGTACAGAATAGGGTGGAATGGTACAGGGTAGAGTACAGTGGCACAGAGCAGAGTACAGTGGCATGGGGTGCAGTGGCGTAGAGTTCACTGGCAGAGAGTGCAGTATTGCAGAGTAGACTGTCAGAGTGCAGTGGTGTGTTGTAGAGTGGCATAGAGAGCACTGGCGTGGAGTGCAGTGGCATATAGTGGTGCAGAGTAGAGTGACATAAAGTACATTAGTGTAGAGTACAATAGTGTGGTGTAGAGTGCAGTGACATAGAGTACAATGGTGTAGAGTGCAGTGGCATAAAGTGTTGCAGAGTAGAGTATAGTGGCATAGAGTGCAGTGATGCAGAGTAGATTGGTGTAGAGTGCATTGGGTTTGAGTAAAGTGGTGTAGAGTAGAGTGCAATGGTATAGAGTCAAGTGGCGCCTAGTGTAATGGCACTGAGTGGAGTGGCACCGAGTGCAGTGGTGCAGTCGATTGTTTCAGAGTAGAGTGTAGTGGTGCACAGTATAGTACAATGGCGTAGAGTGCACAGTAGATCATAGTGGCATAAAGTGTAGTGGCATAGAGTAGAGTGGTGCAGAGTAAAGTGCAGTGTGGCAGAGAGTTCAGTGGCAAAGAGTGCAGTGTTTCAAAGTACAGGCTTGTAGAGCGCAGTGGTGTAGAGTGGTGCAAAGTAAAATGACTTGGAGTGCAATGGTGTAGAGTAGAGTGACGTAAAGTGCATTGGCGTAGAGTAGAGCGTTGCAGAGTAAAGTATAGTGGCATACAGTGTAGTGATGCAGAGTACATTGGCATTGAGTGCAGTGGCATAGAATGCAGCAGCATAGAATAGAGTGGCATGGAGTGGCGCAAGATAGATTATGCTTGGCATAGAGTGAAATGGAGCAGAGTAGAGTGCAGTGGCATAGAGTAAATTGTTTCAGAGTAGAGTGCAGTGTGTAGAGTAGATTTGAGTGGATTGGTGAAGAATGTAGTGACGTAGAGTGGAGCGATGCAGAATAGCATGGCGTACCTTGTAGTGGCATACAGTGCATTGGCGTAGAGTGCAGTAGAGTGATGGAGAGTAGAGTGCAGTAGTGCAGAGAAGAGTGTTGTAGAGTTTAGTGGTGGAGAGGGCAGTAGAGTGGCATTGAGTGCATTGGTTTTGAGTAAAGTGGTGTAGAGGGCATAGAATGGAGTGGTACAGAGTAGAGTGCAGTGGGGTAGAGTGCTTTGGTGTAGAGCGGTGCAGAGTAGAGTGCAGTGGCATAGAGTTCAGTGAAAGTGTGCAGTGTTGCAGAGTGCAGTGGTGTATAGTAGAGTGCATTGGCATGGAGTGCAGTGGTGCAGAGTAGAGTGGCGTAGAGTTCATTGGTGCAGAGTAGAATAGAGTGGCGTAGAGTACATTGGTGCAGAGTAGAATAGAGCGGTGTAGAGTACAGTGGTGCAGAGTAGAACAGAATGGTGTAGAGTGCAGTGACGTATTGTACAATGTTGTAGAGTGCAGTGGTGTAAAGTGTTGTAGAGTATAGTGGCGTAGAGTGCAGTGGTGCAGAGTAGAATACAGTAGCATAGAGTGGAGCAGCGGTGAGTGCAGTGCCGCAGAGTTCATTGCTTCAGAGTAGAGTGGAGTGGTGCATTGTAAAGTACAGTGGCATAGAGTGAAGACTAGATGAGAGTGGCGTAGAGTGGATTGGCTTAGAATGGAATGGTACAGAAGGGAGTACAGTGGCATAGAGTGGAATGGCAAAAACTAGAGTGCTTTATAGTGCAGTGGTGCATAGTGGAGTAGTATGGGGTAGAGTAGAGTGGTGCAAAAACTAGAGTGCTTTAGAGTGCAGTGGTGCATAGTGGAGTAGTATGGCATAGAGTAGAGTGGTGCAGAGTAGAGGCGTAGAGTGGAATGGTACAGAGTAGAATGCAGTAACGCATGGTGTAGTGGAGTGGAGTGGAGTGGCGTAGTTTGGAGTGGTGCAGAGTAGTCTGCAGTGGTGTGGAGTAGTGCAGAGTAAAGTGGACTGGGGTAAAGTGAAGTATGCATGGTGTAGTAGTGTACTGCTACTGCAGACAACACATCTTCAATTGAAATGACATTACACTTGCACAGACATACAGTTTTACTGATTAAAGTAAACAGCTCACAAACAATAATGTGTGGAAATGCCATCACCTAGGGTATTGATTTGCTTTCATCATAATAAAATATTTGTTTCCACCACACTTCAGAATTACAAACAAATGTGCTTCATTTCACTTTTCTAATTCCGATAAATTCTGAAATATCACATTAAATTTACAGACATTCAAATTTTGTTCTGTTGCAGAAAACAAAATAACATTGTACAACTGTCCTCAATCACATCCCAAGCAGCCAGCATGATTGTCATATAAATCCTCTCACTTGGAAGCCAGAGAAAGAAGTGTAAACACCATGTGCCTTGGAAGAAAGAGCTGACATTTGACCTCTGTGTTTGAATCCACAGCAAATGGGACAAGATAAGAACAAGATTTAAAGGCCTGTTTACAGAAATCAAGCATTGGTGCAAGAATATAGTAAATAGGGTTTGGGTAACGGAAGGGACGAACTCAAGTTGGACAGCCTAAAACAAATTGAGCCAGCAAATAGAAACAAGCAAATGTGAGTTACAAACCACAAAGCCAATGGTAAGCAACAGGCGGAATGCATTCCTAGGGAAGCTTTCTGAATGTCCCCAAGATGTCGTTAGCAAACCAGACAGCTGTGTTATCTTGGGACAAGAATACAGTAAATAGGGTTTGGGTAACGGAAGGGACAAACTCAAGCTGGACAGCCTAAAACAAATAGAGGCAGCAAATAGAAACAAGCAAATGTGAGTTACAAACCACAAAGCCAATGGTAAGCAACAGGCAGAATGCATTCCGTGGGAAGCTGTAGTAACATCTTGCTCCCATCTCCACTGCCTATGCCTTTATTCCTTTAAGTGGGTTTGTTCTCTCTTGGAACACGGCTTTGTAGGGTTCCAGAGAGTGGCGGTTGGCTTCAGTCTGCTTGCCTGAAGCGGTCGGGGGTACAGCTGTTGTACTTGAATAAAGTATTCTCTTTGAATCAACGGTGTCAGCCACTTACTTCACGTGGCGACGAGCTGGACCAGTGTACCCCCGAGTGGTGAACCCCTTTTCACTGCGTGCTAAAAGTGCGTTGGGAGCATTGGCACTTACCCGAGCTGTTCAGCGCAGGTTACCCGGCTCTTCGCTTCTTTTGGACTCCGCTGCACATCCTGACCTGTGGCCGAGAGTCGGAGTCTGTGTGGCGTCATTTGGGCTTCCTTCATCGCGCTTGTGCCCCGGTTGGTGCCCTGTTGATATCGGCAGTCATTCTAGCCGTGCGCGTGGTGTGCTACTGCGTCCATGGCTGCAGAGATGGTCGCGGACCTGCAAACACGGTACGTTTGCTGAGTGTGACCCCCTGCGGACTGCCACGTTACTTGCGAGGGGATCGGCGGGCGGCTGAAGGAGGCGAAGCACGGGTCCGGGCCCAGAGGGAAAAGCCGACGCATGCGTTGAGGACGCATGTGAGTTGTACAAGCCCCATTTCTTGTAGAAACAAGTGGAGAAACATTGGCGGCCATTTTAGGTTATTGGGACTGTAACAAGTACTTAGTGGTTGCATTGAAAGTGACTAATAACTATAGAAACACCAAACAAAACCGGCGGCCATCTTATGAGGTTGGGTCTACTCTGGTATGTTTGCACTAGAGTACAACGTTCGTCTAAACTACGCTTCAGGCATTTGATTTCGTTTTCTTTTGCTCTCAAGAGGTGGATGCAGTTTTTTTTAGGCATAGTTTAAGTTCTTCAGACACTTATGGTTGGTGGTACTAATATGGAAACATATTTTGGTAATTTATTTTATTTTTAGTTGTTTTTTTATGTTCTTGGTGTCTCTCAAGGAACTTTTTCTGTACATCCAAGTTTATTCTCGGTACTTTGCAAAGCGCATAAACTTTTTTAAAAAAGACACCATGCAGTCTGTTAATCCACCACCACCTTTTTTGGAGACACCAAGTGATCCACCTATTAAATGAAGGCAGTGGCATGATGCTTTTGAGACGTATTTGGGGGCAATTGGTGCATCAAGATACAGACCTGAAAGGAAAAAATGTTTACTCTTGCACTCGTTGGGTTTTGAGGGAAGATCCACATTTAAGTATCTACCTGATGTTCAAATCGAAGGGGAGCTGGAACTAGACGTTTATGAAGAAGCTGTAAAGAAACTGGTCAATAGGTTTGATGTGGCTCCCAGTTTGGTGGTGTCAAGGCATAAGTTTTTAAAAGAGAACAAAAACAAAGTGAAGATGTGGACACTTACATCTCTGTTCTTCGCAAGTTGGCAGCAGAATGTCAATTCGAAAAAATTTCAGAGCAGCTCAATCGAGATCAGTTCATTTGCCACTGTACTGATAAATCCATCAAGCAGAAATTGCTTTCTTTAGGTAACCCATCTTTGACAGATACCATCAGGATTGGTAAGAGCATAGAGACATCTATCAAATCTGCAAGGGAACTTGAGGACAAAACTGCTGATCGGGTCAATGCCGTTTCCACCAAAAATGACAAGGAAAAAGTGTACAGAACATCTTCATCGTCATCTTCTTCGTCACGCTCGGTTAATCCTACGCAGAACTCTTTTTTTAAGCAAAGTAACATGTGTCTCAAATGTGGTTATCCTCAACATCAAAAGGGGAGTTGGGTATGCCCGGCTAAGAATGCTCAATGTAGGCTTTGTGGGAAATCTGGGCATTTTGCTAAGGTTTGCCAGTCAATGAGACGGAAAGGTACCAGAGTTTCAGCAGTCAGTGATGAGTGCGAGGTTGATGTTGAAAATCTTTTGAGTGAAGTACGTGATATGGTTGTGGTGGTGGGTGAAGATAAGGTGGGCCATACCGAGCAGGAAATGTGCGTTGACCCTTATGTGTATGTTCAAGTAGGTGAGAAACAGCTTTATCTTTTGGTGGATTCTAGTGCCAGGATCACCATGATTACACAAGAGTTATTTCAACAAAATTGGCCTGACAGGTCTCCCTTTTCATACGAGGGTAGAAAGATCGATCTCCAGGATTTTTTTGGAAGATACTATGATGTTCAAAGGGAGACGCATCTGTGGCAAAATTTATGTTGCTGTTAAGGGGTTAAACATCTTAGGATGGTTTCTCCAGGGGTTGATCGATATGATCCTGCATCCGGGGACTAAATAACAAGTCTCGGTGATTAGAGACTCTAACGATATTGAACTTTTGTTAAATGATTACCCCAGGGTGTTTTCAGGGGAGCTTGGAAAAATTGTTGGGTTCCAACACAAAATAAAGATTAAGGCTAATGCTGTGCCGTTAAAACATAAGTTAAGGGGTGTTCCCTTCAGTGTGCGGACTGATTTAGAGAAGGAATTAGAGGGTCTGCAAACTAAAGGCATAATTGAGCTAATAAAATCCTCTTTGTGGCTAACAAACTGGCATTTTTCCCTTTTTAAGACAACGTCAGCTTTGTCAAAACCTCGGTTGAATACTTAGGTCACATTGTTTCTGAAGAGGGTGTGCATCCTAAGCCAGGATTACTTGAAGCCATTCTTGATGCTCCTCCACCCGTTGATAAAGCTGGGGTGAAATCTTTTTTAGGAATGTGTGAATTTTAGTCACGCTTTATACCTGACTTCGCCTCCAGGGTCAGGGTCATTTCAATGTTGTTGAAAGACAAGTCAGAATTTGTGTGGAGTGATGAGTGTTCGGCTGCTTTTTCTGACATTAAAGAGCAACTAACCAGTGTGAATGCTCTTAAACCGTTTGATCACAATCTAAAATGTTGTTTGACTGTTGATGCCAGTAAGTTTGGTGTAGGTGCTGTGCTCACACAGAAGGATGTTCATGCGTAGTACACCATCGGTTTAGCCTAGAGAGTCTTAAGAGGTGCTGATGTCCACTATTCTGTAATTGAAAAAGAATTATTGGCGTGTTGGTGGACCATTGAAAAGTTCAAGTGTTATGTCTGGGGAAGAAATGTTGTCTTACAAACGGACCACAAACCCTTAGTTTCCATTCTTAATGGTACTAACTGCAGGAGTAGCACTCCCGGGATTGCAAGATTTGCTGCCAGACTGCTGCAGTTCAATTTCGAGGTGGTTCACATTTCTGGAGGGAAAAACATGAGAGCGGATTATTTGTCCAGAAATCCCATTGTTGAGAATGATGAGATGGTTGGTGAAAGCGATGATGAGTGTTGTTTCATTGCTGCTTTAGAAGTCGAAAATTGCTGTCAGTTCACTGAAGAGGTGTGGAGGGAAAGTTTGAGGCATGATGAGATGTTAAAAAAAGTTATCAATAAGGTCATCTCTGGGTGGCCTAGAGAAAATTCTTTAGACTTGAATATGCAACCTTTTTTCAAAGTGTCTGAGGAGTTAACCATTGAAGATGGGTTACTTTTGAGAAATTACAAACTTGTTCCCCGAGTGAGCTAAGGCGAAGTATTTTATCCAAAGCGCATAAAGGTCATTTGGGTGCTACTTTAACAAAACAGAGGGTGCGTGAGTCATTCTGGTGGCCACAAATGGATGGAGAAGTTGATGTGCTGGTCAAGAGTTTTTGTGTGTGTTCCTCTTCTGATAAATCTTTCAAAACCACTACTCCACCATTGAAACCCATCGATTGTCCTTCAGGACCTTGGAAAAAACGTGCCATTGATTTGGTGGGGCCATTTAATGTTCTTTCACATAATTTTTGTTTTGCACTTGTCCTAATGGACTACTACTCAAAATGGCCATTTGTGAAATTTATTGGTGTGCCAGACTCCAAGGCTGTGATTCTTTTCCTCAAAGACATCTTTTTGAATGAGGGTTTGCCTGAGGAGATCATCTAAGATAATGGTGTGCAATTTGTCTCTGGTGAGGTGGAGACATTTTTGAGAGACAGTTCCATTCAACATCTCAAGAGTTCTCTTTACAATCCACAAACAAATGGCCTCGTGGAACGTTTCAATAGGGTGCTTGGTGAGTGTGTGAGATGGGCTGTGGCCAATAAATGTGATGTCCATAATGCTGTCGAATCCATGGTGTGGTTTTATAGAACCACTCCACATTCACAACAGGTTTCTCTCCTTTTGAGGCTCTTAAAGGAAGGAAACCTGCTTTGCAATTTAGGCTTGCTTGGATGAGTAGGTTTAAAAAAAAAAATAATTCTCTCATCATTGTCGTGATGATCTGCTCCAACGTAGTGTGGAATGTGCTCAGTAGAAACAGAAATTGTATTATGATACAAGGAAGAAAGTCAAAGTCTGCCCTTATAGGGTAGGCAATTTTATACGGATCAAAACTGGGTGTTTTGTGAAGAAGGGTGAGCCTAAGTTTTCAGACCCTTTTGTGATTGACAAAGTGTGTGGCAATGCTGTAAGGGTCCAAGGTCGCAATTGGTGGAACATTGCCAAGATTGTTAAGGTTTCTAAACATGATTAATTGGTGTCTCAAACTGCTAAGTGTGGTCTGGAGCAATCCGTCAATCCCGGGGTGAGTTCGAGACTACCTGATTCTCGTGGTGTTTGTCCTGCACATGTTGAAGGTGTCTTGATTCCGGTTGAACCGCTACGTAGGAGCCTCAGAGCCCGTAAGGTTCCTTGCAGGTACCGTTAGTATATTTATTCAGTGTCGTTTCAGTTTCTCTTGTTTTCTTTATAAAAAAAAAACAGAAGACTAGAGAATTTAATGATATGGTATACTTTTAATTTATAGCTTATTTTTAGCATATGTTATTAGTGCGGTTGTTAAGCAAATGTTATGGCTCTTTATATTTTTCTACCGGTTTTTGTTTTTTCTTTTTTTTTCTTGGTTGTATCAAGACAAATGTTTAAATCAAAAAGGGAAAACTCAATGTAGTAACGTCTTGCTCCCATCTCCACTGCCTATGCCTGTATTCCTTTAAGTGGGTTTGTTCTCTCTTGGAACACAGCTTTGTAGGGATCCAGAGAGTGGCGGGTGGCTTCAGTCTGCTTGCCTGAAGCGGTTGGGGGTATAGCTGTTGTACTTGAATAAAGTATTCTCTTTGAATCAACGGTGTCAGCCACTTACTTCAGAAGCTTTTTGAATGTCCCCAAGATGTTGTTAGCAAACCAGACAGCTTTGCTATCTGGTACGCTTTGACCTAAAAAAGCACCTGAGAACAGAACAGATGGTGTGCGATGAGAGTAGCCAAACAATTCATCCAGCATGAATAGTCAAGAAATGAGTCATTCAGCAAGAGCTCCAATTTCAAGTTAAGGAACAGAGGTGAAAAAATGTATCAACAAGACTAAAATACGTCTGCTAATGTGACAAAGTCAGCAATGGAGTAGGATGCACGGTGCTGCTGTTCTTCTCCGGCCTAGCAGTGGATTTGATAAAAGCTCCCCTTCCAGGGACTCTATCTAACCAGGATCATGAATTGTCTTGAGTGGCCGCGCCCCTCTTCTAGCCATGCCTTTCATCTTGGAGTATAGCAAGAGCCTACAGGCATGGACACAACTAAGCAGAGGCACATCAGCAGGGCCTCCTAAAACTGGCACCCATCTCCTCCGCAAGAGGTTGCTATGTAGAGCCTGCAGAGTGAAAAAGCGGTTTTGGGCCCAGTGACATTCCTCATGAATCCTGTGTTCTTGCATTGAGATTCAGCTGTTAATCCCGTTAGTCTGGGGCTCTAAGAAGTGTTATGTGTATTAAAAATGGGGGCACAACACACAGGAAGGTATCGTGGCACCTGGAGAAGGAACCTATAGAAATGTTTATGTATGAAATGCACTGCGGACTGAGATGAACCCGGTTGAACTAATTAACTTGATCATCTTCCTGACCCCAACACATAAGCATGTATCAGTCGTTCCTATGTAACAGGTCGAGAACAGTTGGCTGGAGGGGAACTTTTTAGTGGTGAGCACCCAACGTGGGTCTAGGGACACACCCTCCCAATATATGACATAGGAGCCATTTTAATCTGCAGCTCCTGAAACGTTGATGAGGTACCCTCAAAAGGAACTAAGACGGGGTACCTTTAGGGGGTAGTGGCCACCATGAGGGGCCAAGGAGCTCCCCGCATTTTCTATATAGCTGGCCCTCGTTCAGTGTCCTTCTCAGGTCCTGTTCTCAACATCCCCTGTGTGTCTGGGCTGCACACAATAATTTTTGTTGATTCTTTCCCTGGAACAATCACTCAACAGGGATCAGAGTGGTGCTACTGTACGCTATAGGGGGTTCATATCCATTCCTCTCTTCTTACTACTAGCCATATTTCTATCTGTCCCTCAAGCATGATATAACTGATGAGGAAAAGAAAAGGGAAGGGAACATTGAAAGAGAAAGAGGTTTACTCTGACTTGATCGAAAAATCATCTCGGATAAAGATGTTTTTGTGTAAACATGAGCTGTGGGGGGAGGGGAAAGATAGTGATAAATCCTCCCTATAACTTGAGAAGGAGAGTTAAGACACCCATTTATAGTCTCTTAAAGATTAGGAGAGCTGACAGTAAGAATTATTTTATTTGTTCTTTTTTTGTTTACCCAGTTTCTGTCTCTTGTTTTGAGGGACCAACGATGTTTATCCTATCCGGAAGGCCTGGAAGAAAAAGAAAAAGGAAAGTTTTCGTGAGGAACCACGAAGACAAAGTTCCTAACTATCCACCTACATCACTACCAAATTGCTAAAAAGACCTTATTTTTTCTTCTTTCACTATTCACAAATGAATCACCATTGCAAAACAAATACATGGAAAGTCTCATAGACCATATTTCCAACCTGCTCTCCAACAGCTACCCAGTCCATATGTCCTTTGTAGAGGTGGCAATCAGAATATTTTACTCTGAACTCACTCCTCGAGCTCTCCTAGCACACAATATGGGACGCATTCAAAGCAACAATCCATGAAGTGATCAAAGCCATTGAGATCGATCGAAGCCAGGGAGGCTAGACTGCTTGAAAACAAGCTTGTGACAGAGATTAGGCCCCTCGAGTAGCTGGACAAACAAAAGCCCAGTAGAGCAACCCAAAGTCAATTGGCTATAACTAAGGGTCAACTAAATGCCCATAGACTAAACAGAAGCGAGGAATCTCTGCTTAAAATGAGGGCGCTCGTCTGTCACAAGGGTAAGAAGGTGGGAACTCTACTGGCAAAAGGGATTTTCCTCCAGCGGTCCCGGGCAGACATTGGGAAAATCAAAAAGGAAGATGGCTCTTGGGCAACAAGGGAGTACGATAAGCAGGAAGCCTTTAGAAGCTTTTACCATGAGCTTAATAGCAATGATGACAAGAACTTCACAAACATTAACAGGTATCTCAAAAACTGCACTAAGGTGGCCCTCACTCCAGCCCTTAGAAAAGTGCTTGAAGTACCCATAGATACATCAAAGTTAAGACTAGCAATGAAAGCTATGCCATCTGGGCAAACACCAAGCCCAGATGGCTTCCCTCTATGGGCTGGAGGTAATTCATTTTATATTTGTATCCTGACATAGCCCCATTATTTACCGTTTGCCCTTTCTCTGTGTCTTCTAAGGGATATTTTGACACATTAACGGGCAAGTATGGACAAGAGGAAACTACAAGGCGCAGGTGTGGCAAAATCTCCCCCAGCAGCTGCATCTGTATTAGTCTCGGACACACCTCCAATAACCAATTATTTGTCGCCAGTTATGGTGTGCTCACTACCGAAATAAGTTGGGCAGAGGGAAAAATTACCGCAGTCGTGTGGCGTCCTCTGCCCCTACACTGTTCCGCAAGCTCCAACCATCCAAGTAACGACCGTCGAGGAGGCGACTTCTCCGTCTGTAAATTGGATGAGTACTAGCAGGCAATTGGAGATAATGCCGTCGAGTAAGCTCCATCTCATAAGTCCGGTATCACTTAGTAGTGGAAACGACCCTATGGCTAATATGGCAGATAATTCTGTGTGTGCTCTTAGTAAGGTTGTAAATCCTTCTGGGAATCTTATGACACATCTAGTAGCCACTGCCTCTTGCACCAACTCTGATTCACCACCATGAAAGAGGAGCAGGCGCTCTAATAAGCAGCCTCTCCCAAGAAAGAATTGTCCACAGCCTCAGAATTCTGATATTTTAAGTGTTCCATTGCCCATAACAGGCCCCGATGATAAACTGATCGCACACCTAGGCACCTTGGCCAAATCCGGTAATGACAATCTTTTAACAGGATTGAAGTATTAGTCCTAGCCCTTAAAAAGGATTTGTTTTTGAAATTTGAACAGTGCCTGGAAAGAAATCACCTACCTGTGCGACCAACACACACCTAATCTTCAGAGGGACTGTCACATTGAAACTGATCTTAGACCTCCTCCTCACCAACCACCCATCTGAGGCGTCTCACCCTAATTCTGATTTACAACCCAAAAGAGCTGTTACCGACATCAGGCGGTCCGTCTCTAATTGTGCAGTTACAAACGCCACCCATATTGGGCCTCAGTTATTGTACAGTGCAATCCTTCCTGCTAGGAATAGGGGTCCTCCTGCAAGGCTAAAGACCACTCCACCAGTCCAACCCCAACCTCAACAGTTTCATCTCCACCCCCCCTCCCCCTGAATCAACACCATATGTTATTGTCCTGGACCGTGCTCCTATTCTTCGCAGTGGGGAGTGTGAATCAGAGGACGCATTTAAGAGTGAAGCTCTGTATTGGCTGAGCTCACATAGCAGAATTTCTATGGACTTTTCACGTGAAATCCTCACAGTGAGGCGAGTGTTGGAAGTTGGTTTCCGTCCAACAACTGATGAGGACTGTATTGTAATTAACTTTAGATCGCCTAGACTAGTGAGGCAGCTTCTTTCAGATTTAAATTGCCCAACAGATTCTAATCGTTTGATCAGAGCACTGCCACTGGGCTATTTTTACCCACCTCCTGGGTGGGCTATTGGTAGGTCCCCAGAGGAGTGATAAGGTGCGTTCTACTTCTATAACCCTTACCAACTGTTTTTCTGCCCTTGCTAACTTAGAGGAAAATGATTGACAATCACTGAACACCACTGATTCCTGTAAACACAGGATAAATATAGGTCCATTAATCTCGGCCCCTCTACTACTTTTCTATCCACCAGAGGGTATAATAATTACCCTAGACTTTAAGGGGTCTGAACCTAACCGAGATGTTTTAAGTACTAAGGGTATAGTTGCCTCTTCACCCTGTAATGATAGCCCCTTCTTTAAAGTGTTGACTTGGAACATTGCGGGTATATGGTCGACACTGGATAATGTACATTGGGTGAAATTTATCCGAGGGTATGAAATAGTTTGCCTTCAAGAAACATGGTCTTTAATAGACTTTCATATCAACTGGTTTCGCTCTTATTGTAACCTCGCTTTGCCAGTCTTCTCGGGAAGGGCGAGGGGCCGTACAGCAATTTGATTTCCCTAAACTGTAACAGGGTAGAAGTAAAGCTTTTAGATTCCATTCCATGGTTTCAACTATTATTATTATTGTTAACTGGCTTAGAACTTGTTGATATTTTGATAATCAATTTTTATCATAATAGTTTTGATCAGAATAATTCACATGCCATTGTTATGCTTGATGAGGCAATCCAGAAGAGAAACAATGCAGGATGTGTCTCATGTATTTTATGGGTGGGGGATTTCAATTGCCCCCCTTGTGGTAAATGAGGTTGGCCAATCTATAGCCCATTTTAGACACTCCAAGCAGGGCGATGCCTTAAATAACATTGCCTTCTCAAATGATGTAATCTTCTTGTCAGACTGTGCTACAGAGGATTTTATTACTTATCTTCCTTTTTTAGGTGGATCGAAACCTAACACAATTGCCTATTAGATGAGTCTTCTACTGATGCTTTGATAAGGGACTTTGAGCGGCTGTGCCTAGTTATTTCATCTGACCTGACGGTGAATCGTCCCGCTCAGTCTGGTAGGCCCCGCCGCTGGTTTAATAGTGGTTGCAGTAAAGCACACAAACATCTTAAAGCTGCACTTAATGAAGTCCCCAGAAAGGTGGACTCAGTTAAGTTAGCACGGAAAAACTATAAAGCTATTCTTCATGCAAGAAAGGAAGAACTTAGGGTTGAAGCTTGGTCTGACCTGTTGGACGCTGGGCATTTTAAAGACTCAAAAAAGTTTTGAGATGTTATTAATCGTCCGTTAGTTACTGTGGGTTCTCATACCAAGATCGAGTGTCTGATAGATGGGGCGGCATGGAGGGCGCATTTTTCTCGCATTTTTAATTCCCTGGCTAAGGCAGTTGCAGATAGGGATTGTGATAGCATGACCGCTACAAACCTGATCCTGGCTTCTCAATTCAGTTCTACAATCTCAGTTAAGGAGGTAGAATTGGCCATCAAATTGGGCATAGGGAGAAAGGTGCTAGGGTCGGTTGGGGTCAGACTTGATCTTTATAAAAGTATCCCTGTTTTATGGGCCCCAATCCTTACCAAGATCTTCAGGGCTGTGGTGCTTAGTCCACTTCCTGTCTTGTGGAAAGAGGCCGTGGTAGTGCCCATCTTTAAAAAGGGAGATAGAAACGATCCCGCATGTTATAGGCCGATCTCCCTGATGGATGTCACGGCCAAGGTCCTAGGGAGAGACCTTTTAGCCCTACTGGAAACTTGGGCCGCTGAAAAGAATATATTATCTAGGACCCAATATGGTTTTAGAGCTGGTCGTAGGACAGTTGAGTAGTGTCTGAATTTAGCGCTAATAGTTAGTAAGTATACAAAGTCCATGAAGAGCTCAATACATCTGGCCTTCATGGACCTGTCGAGCGCTTTCGACACCGTTAAGCGAGAGAAACTTTGGAAGATGATGGGCTATATGGGGGTGGAGGAAGCTCTAGTTAACCTCCTTAGGAAGCTTCATTGGAACACCATGGTGAAAGTGTGTAACGGCCCTGACGGCGAATGCACAGAATCATTACTTTCAACTGAGGGCGTTTGTCAGGGTTGTATTCTAGCCCCCTTCCTGTTCCTCGTCTATATTAATGGTCTTGAGTCCTTCCTTCTGCAGAAGCACTTGGATTTCCCTAAGGTAGGCAACCAGTCTGAGTCCACTCTTGTTTACGCAGACGATGCTGTCCTAATGGCAAGGACAGCTAACAGCCTGCAAAAAGCCCTTGACGCTTTTGTGGAATTTATGTCTTCCTTGGACTTAAAAGTAAATCTTAAAAAATCTAATATAATGGTGTGTGGCCCAAAAAGAACCAAAACTAAGACCTTTCGTTTACAAGGAAATATTTTGGAAACTGTTTCAAATTTCTGCTACCTGGAAGTTCTTTTTAACAAGCAGCTCAAGTGGGACCCTCTTTTAACTTTGAAGGTGCAGCAAGTTAATAGGGTGGTGGAGGCTCTTTTTCGATTTGCAGCTAAGCTTGGGCAGAAACCATTTGAGAAATGTTAACAATTTATGCGGCAAAGTGTATTTCTATAGCAACTTACGTTGTGGGGGTATGGGGTTATGGGGACTGTTCTAAGCTCCAAGCTACTAAGAACACCTTCCTTAAGAGACTTTTGATGGTCCCACAGGGGCCTTCAACTTTGTTTTGCCATTCCGAAGTGGGGCTTAGCCATTTAGAAGACATCATTGGGCTTGCACCCCTACTTTTATGGGTAAAAATTTGGGTCACGGATGATTGAGATCTTAACAGGCAAATTTTAACGGATTGCCTGACCATGAGTAATTATAAGAAAATCCCATGGTTATGCTACGTTAGACGTACCTGTGAAGATCTTGCCCTCTGCTAAAGTAGAAATTAAGGCAGCTTATATGGAAAGGACATTGGTAAGTCGCCGTAGAATCATTCCCCGCCAACTTTGCATGTATATTAATCCGATGGATTATTTCTTTTTACCAGCAATTCAATTTTATCTGACATTTATTCCAAAACCTCAGCATATATTTTACTTAACTAGGTTTAGACTTGGCACAGTGCAGTTTTTAGTAGCATTTCCTATCCGAGGATGATGGTTATAGGTCCCCCTCCTTGTGATAATCATTTTTCAAAACAATCCACTATACATTTTTTATTTTTTAGCCCTAGTTCTCTTAAGAATGGTTTTAGTATTTTATACTCATTGGGAACTTATGAAATTTGTCTAGCCGTTTTAAATTTTCTTAGTGGGGGCTATCAGTATTAGGAACCGTTATGGCTAGTGTGTGTTTTTGCCATAAAGCAATTGTACTGTACTGCATTCTTGCACTTTATTGGATAATTGACAATGTCTCCTTGTTTAGCTTTTTAAATTGTTGAATGGCTGTCGAAATGTATTTGTGTTGCTTATATGATTTACTTTAATCGAATAAAGTTTTATGACTGACTGACAGTGGCATAAAAACCCACGTTTCAAAGGGAACCTTTTCTGTGGCTCCCTGTAAAATACAAGTTTTATCATCATAAAGACAGTCTCCAACACACTCTGCAGAGTTTTATCATTATCAGGGCTACTGGGATAACAAAGTAAGGTTATTTAAATTATGCAGCAACGTTATTTAATTATGTGTGGGAAAAATGTAAATTATAAGGCATATATTCTGAGAGTATTTTCACTGAACCTTATTGGTTGGTAACATTTGAGGTCACAGGTTGCACATACTGACCCAGTGAATTCTGTTAAATTACACTTTAGTTAATTAATTCTTCTGTTAAATTATTCAATTTTAATTAATCTCCGATATTGTGGATAGCATTTTTTTTCATTTATTTATTGAATTTTTAGGTACAAACAACAAAGATCTATGCATCCACATCATTATGTGCCTTTCAGTATTTGAGCATGACACTTTCTAAAGTAACATGACCTTAGACAGGGTAGTGGCCACCAATAGTCAAATAAGGCTGTGCATGACCTCTCCCCCTCTCCCTCCTCCACCGTGTCCCGTCCCCCAGTGGTTTCATACAATCCCCCTCTCACGGGTTCTAACCCATTCTGTGCCTGTGCCTTCACGCCCGTCGTTCTCTCCTAAAATGTCCCCACATTGAAGGTAGTCCCACTCCCCCCTATCTTGATCTCGCAATCCCAAAATCAGGGGCCTATGGTGGGTGAGTTAGTAAATACATTAGTAAGGGGTCCCATATGTCCCTCGGTCTAGAGGTGGGTGGAAGAAGTTCGGCATATGTCAAGGATTTTTCTCACCATAATATGAGGTCTTGGATCCAGACTTTAAATTTCGGTGCCTTGCCCCTTCCCCACCTATAGGCGACCTTCTTTTAGCCAATAAAAGCCACAGTACAGTGAATTTCCTATGAGCAGCGTCAATCTCTTCAGTATACCCCAGTAGCGCCATAATTGGCGAAGCCAGCAGCGGAGTCCCTATCATCACTCCGAGTGCCTCCAAAACCTGTCGCCAGTAGTATCCTTGATAGGATCACATTCCCATGCTAAGTGTAGGAAGTCTGCGTTCTCATGACCACACCTGTCACATTTATCATCATCCCAAATCTGAAATCTATGCATCCTAGCCGGTGTGTAGAAAAGCTGTGGAGGAACCTTTAGTGTATTATCCGCAAGCAGCTGTTAGCAGAGATGTTTCCAGTCTGATTGCAGCTATATATCCACTGCTTGTCCGAAAGAGATGTGCCTAAACACGCTTCCCACTGAGTTTTTGAGGCAGTTGGGGCATCTGTGAGGGATGCTTTTTTATGATGATACAAAAGGGAAACCACGTGTGACGATGAGGTGCATTGTAGTATATCATGCAGTGGACCCAGCGTTAGCGGTTCCCGGGGAAATTTGGGCGTGATTGATTTAACACTTTGACGGAGTCCCACATATGAGAAAAGCTCCATAGACGTAGGTTCATTGCAGTGAAAGAATTGGTCCCTGTTTTTAAAAATCCTGTTGGTGTATAGGTCCCCCCATGTATTTATTTACATTTTTTGTAGCATTCTCCGGCAGCCCCCCTCCTGTGTCACCTCAAGATCTGGATAATGTGGGAGTTGTAACCTAGGTGAGTATAGCATCGGTACAGCCAGTCTGCCAGCAATACCCTTCCATGCATCAATAGTACAGTCCACGGTGGTGGGATCCAAGTCTCTGCCCTTGGGTTTATGTGCAATAAAACCCGCTAGTGGGGTGGGATCCATATATCCCTGCTCAATGGCTAGGTGCAGCATATAAGGGGGAGGATGAAACCAATACCCCACAAAGTGTGCCTGCGCGTATAGATAATACAATTTCATATCAGGTGCTTCAAAGCCTCCTCAGTAAGTATGTTAAACACATCAACATTACTCTGTGATATGATAACTAGTACCTGAACATAACTAGTTGACATATTATAATTCCGCATGCTACTTGAACAAAATGTTAAACTCACGCAGTTAGGAATCACTTTCGTAGAGTTTTTGAATGCGCATCACTGTCAGCATCGGTTACATCTATTGTTTTAATGGACACGTGTTGAGTGGGGAGTGTACCGGTTTGTGCACAAAGCCAATTGAAGGCATTGTGGGAATTGTAGTACCTCTTGTGAAAGAGTAAGGCTCAGTGATAACATGGCATAATGGAAGTTTGTTTTCGCAGTTTATTTGAGCAGAATGACATGTGATATAGGCCTGGGCGGTAAATTCCGTTCCGCTCGCGGAATTTGGGTAATTTTGTGTTTCGCGGAGAACGCGGAATTACCAAAAATTCCGCGATGTGCGGCTTTGCGGAATTTTTTGCTTGTTCGCGCTTTCAAAATGCGTGTTCGCGAGATATTTCTCCCCGAGCACGCAAACAGCGTTCGCGAACAGGAAAAAAGCATCGCAAACGGGCGGAACAAGCAATTCCGCGTGTTCGCGGAACTTTTGCGTGCTCGCGGAGATGTTTTACCGTTTTGCGGAGCTTTGCGTCGCGCGACTACGCAAATTCCGCCCACCCCTGTGATAGACCGCAGGGTGAAAGTGAGGAGTGATGAATTCATCATATAAGGCGGTGCGGGTAACGCAGCGCCTGTGGTGGGGGAGCATGAATCGGAGGTAGCGAGTCACCGTGAAAATCCGTTTTGGTGTTTACCTTTACCAGAATAACATGTGATTGATCACCTGGTGGAGGTGTAGGGTTAATAAACGACGGTTAGGCTCAACTAGGTTGACGTAGAGGTTACCGATAACGCGAAGATGAGCGGGGGCATGTTATTGAGATTCTGAAGTGGCTTGACAGTGATGCTGCTGGAACAAGCCGTGATTGATTAATGATGGAATCCGTTTTAAGCATACATGTCACGGTAAGCACGTTGGAAGTGATTGTTGTAATAGAGATTAAGCAGCAGTTATGTGGGTGAATACTGGGTAACATACCATTTGAGCACAGGACTTTTATTGTGGGGAGCAATACGTGGGTCAAAAAACCTGGGGCGTTCATTAGAGATGCCAGTTTGAATTGAGGGTTGTTGATAACAAGAACAGCATTTAAGGTCAGAATGTGTGTTCTTGCGTACGCAGCTTTTTTCATATGTTATTTATTCAGAGTAATGTTGATGTGTTTAACATACTTACTGACATAAGGAACGTAATTTCCATGCTGATGATTGTTCATTAATGTTTGTGTTTTAGATACCCCTGACGAAGGGAATATCCCGAAATGCATTGGGTTTTTAAATAAAGTCATGATATGAGAAACACGTAATTCTCCTGTATTCCTATCAAAAACATCGTACAAGCTTCGGAATGAGTAAAATGAATTGATGAAAATAAGGATAAAAGAAGCGAAAAGCAATGGGAGAAAATTTGAAAAATTTGAAGATTACAAAGAAACTCGATTTATTGGATTCATTCAGTAATGGTTATGGCTGTGCAGCTTGCATGAGGACCGGATGTGGTTCCTTCGTGTATTGTCTCCCCACCACGCCAGTCTGATCAACTGTGATTGGAGTGTTTTTTAAAATTTTCGACCCGGGTTATACGGTATGTTGAGAAAAAGGTACAATAGTTTGGGCAGGATTACTATTTTGATCAGTGAGATGCGCCCCGCCATTGACAGGCAAGGCAATCCAGCGCGTTATCATATCCGTCAGGGATGTCGGGGTCCGTCCATATTTAGCCTGCATAAGGTCTGTCCTGTCCCTAGAGATTGTTATCCCCAAATATTTCACCTCTGTCTGGCACCATACTATAGGGTAGTCTAAAGAATACAGGTAAGTTGCCTCAGTGAGTGGAAAGATCTGCGTCTTTTCCCAGTTAACGTTGATTCCCAAGATCCCACCAAAAAGCTGTGAATTCACGTAGTATGGGGTTAAGACTAATTTGTGGGTTTCGAACATAAAGTGTTATATCATCCGCATAGAGGGATACCAAAATGTGTCTGGTGAGATAGCGAATCGTGTGTTCACGATGTTGTTGACGCAGCTTAGCCGCGAGTGGTTCTACAGCCAACGCAAATAGTAGGGGCGAGAGTAGGCACCCCTGCCTCCTACCCCGTGAAACTGAAAAACAGGCAGAGCTTACTCCATTAAACAGTACTTTCGCCTGTGGCTGTTGGTACAGCAGAGTTATCCATGAAAGGAAGCCAGCAGGCATTCCCATCTGCCCCAGCACCCCCAGTAGATCCTCCCACTCCACCGAGTCAAACGCTTTTGTAGCGTCCAAAAAGACCGCCAATGCCTCTATCTCCGGGTCCACATCCTGTAGGAGTGAAAAGAGAGTACGTAAATTATGTGAAGTCGACCGTCCAGGAATAAACCCCGCCTGGTCGGGCAGCACAAGAGAGCTCGGGAGGAGACTCAACCGGTTAGCCAGCACCTTGGCCAAGACTTTAACATCACAATTTATAAGGGATAGTGGTCTGTATGACTCGCACTTATCACCTTGCTTTCCTGGTTTTAACAATGAGACAATTGTCGGTATATTTAAATTAGTCAACAGTCCTCATCAAGTTGTAACCAAGCGTTGGTACCGCTTCCTGAAACGCGGTGTCATCCACCGTAAACCAGCTCCAAATTAAGGCGTATCTAGCGTGTACTCGATTTTCTTAACACTAGTTAGTGGTCCTTATTTGATTCTACAAATCTTAGTCTTGTGTGCTGAATACGCGGTGTCATTTACCGCAAGCCAACTTCAGGCGAGTGCACCCGTGGCTTGTACTCCGGCACCGAGTAAACCGAGTAAACCGGAGGTGTTCAGGGAAGAGTAAAATGTAGTAAAATATAGTAAAGGTATGTAAAATAGCTGTGTCCTTGTGCGTACTGTCATTCGGGTCTCGTATCTCAAGCACATAATTAGAGAATCTAGGGTGGCGGATTTGATCAGCTAATGCCTTCCCTGGTCTCTCCCCTCCTCCATATCTGCGAGCTTGGAAGTACCTGCCACGAAACAAGCATTCCCTCTCCGCAGTTTCCCTGTACTCCATCAGTTTATCCCTAAAGGCTATTTGTGTTGCTCCTGTGGGTGAGTCTGAGAGCTCCCTTACTAGGCTTTTACGGTCCATCTCTAGACGGGAGAGGGTGTTGCGTATGTCTCGCAGTACTCCTCCCCCTTTTGCGATACATATGCCTCGGATAGTGACCTTGAATGCCTCCCATACAGTGATTAGGTGGGGGACCGACCCGAAATTGCGTTTAAAAAAGTATTGTATCTCTTGCCCTACCTCCGTTCTAAAAGAGGAATCCAGTAAAGTCGTAGGGTTGAGTCTCCAGGCGGCGTGTGGCATGTAGTCCACCGGGGGACAAGCATGAGGCCAACCGGGGAGTGGTCTGACAGGGTACGAGCTAGGTGCTGAGCTTGTGTCACCCAGGATCCCATTCCTCTGGATACAATCCAGTAGTCAAGTCTGGACCAGGTTGAGTGTACCGCGGAGTAGTGGGTGCCTTCCTCCAGCTGGGGATGTAGATGCCTCCATGCGTCTATGAGGTAATGGTCTGTCATTATGTGTTGTGTCTGCCTCTGTGTGGCCGTGTAATGATGGGGCTGGGGATTTGATCTGTCCCTGTGAGGCTCCAAGTTCGTATTTAAGTATCCCCCCCCCCATATCACATACGTGGATCCTTTGTCCAATACCTTCCCCCAGAGGACATTAAAAAAGGACGGGTCATCTATGTTTGGGCCAGAACAGCACACCAGAGTAAAAGAGAATGTAGCTAATCTTCCCCACATAATGCTGAAGCGCCCTTGTGCGCCCTGTACAGACCCCATTGACAAATATGGTGTGCGCCTCTTTATCAGTATCGCTGTGCCTCTAGCATATGTAGAATGCGTAGAAAATCATCTATGTTCCACACAGCGGTAAGTAAATGCGGGATCTGCCCGGGACCCAAGGTGCGTTTCCTGTAACATGTCGATTTGAATATTGTGCCTATCTAGGTAGGCCAGGACTTGCCTGCGCTTACGCATGTTCCCCCAGCCCACGGACATTCCAGATTAGAAGGTTTAAGCCTTTATTTGCCTGCTGTCCCGCCATGCAAAGAGGAAAGGGCATATTTTACCAGCAAGCGAAAGACAGCCATCCCCTGAGGTCATAACACGCCTGACATATAATAGTTTCCATTTGAAGTCATGTACCATACAATTGAGTAGATGCATCTCCCCTCCATCCCCCTTCCACAGCGACAACCCCAACTTGTCGAGGACAGAATTCCCCCTCCCTATAAACTAGTGCCTCCAATGAACGCCAGCCTCTGGAGCTACTCCCATCTCGAACAACCTGAGTCTGAAACATCGGAGCAGTGCAATGAAGCCAATCCAATCCTATAATCCACAGGTGCCCATTCCTGAAAGAGGCCCCTCATTTCCTGCAATGCGAGTTTAGAATAGAGGCAGGGGATTAACAGTGTTAAAAACAATAACTAAGATAACAGTAGTGCGCTACTAATTAGGATGAAGAAAGAAAAAAGGGAAGAGAAATAGAAACAGAAGAAAATTGAAGGTTCTCAAAGTCCAGTAGGGATTCCGGGGTTGTTTTCCCAAGGGGGCACAGCAGCCAACCCCCAGGCACATTGCGGAAGGGGGGTGCATGGGTGTAGTGTCATTAATGTCCCATTACAACCCTATAACCTAGAACTGTGTCTTGTGGTGAGGTCTGGTTTCATGCAGACAGTTTTTATGCTCTCCCCTACGATTGTGGGATCCTGAAGCCAGACTTTCTCCAAACTTCCTACACGTTAGGTCCAGTCAATTCCACCGGGGATACTTCTACCCTTGCTCTGACAGTGGCGACGGCGACCGCTCCAGTGAATTCCCAGTGTCTCTGCCATTCGGGGTTTTGCCAGCTCGCTTCAGATAGTCTTCCACTTGCTGTGGGTTGGTGTAAAAAAATTGCTTTCCTTGATGGATGATTCTAAGGCGCGCCGGGGACAGCATTGCGTAATCTATTTGGGCCTGCCACAGTTTCTTCTTTACGGGCAGGAACGTCTTTCTGGCCTCCTGCACCGCCATTGTGAAATCAGGATAGAATGCTATGCCATTCCCATCGAATTCAAGTTGCTTCTTCTCCCTGGACAGTCGGAGGGCCACATCCCGGTCTAGATAGTTAAGGATCCAAGCGATGACTGGTTGCGGGGGCCCCCCCCGAGTGGGCAGGAGTCCCAACGAGCGATGCGCTCTCTCAACCACCAACTGTGTGGAAAGGTCATCAGCTCCAAACAGGGCTTTCAACATTCGTTCGACATAGTCCTCCATCTGACCTGTGTTAGTGCTCTT
The DNA here is from genome assembly GCA_963921515.1 of Calotriton arnoldi. Classification (NCBI taxonomy): domain Eukaryota; kingdom Metazoa; phylum Chordata; class Amphibia; order Caudata; family Salamandridae; genus Calotriton; species Calotriton arnoldi. Next base: position 539,205 of record CAWUFW010011644.1, on the reverse strand, counting down.
CGGCACCCCCATAATTCACACATTGTTGCGCCATGAGCGCGCCTCCAAGTCCTCATTCTTGGCGGCGATGACTTTTAAGAGCGCTCCATTTGCAATAGTTGTCTCTTTCATCCGATGTGTCTTCTAGTTCAGAGATTCTGTGCTCTGCTTCTTGCATCATGTTTTTCTAATTTTTGGGTGAGAAAGTCGACCCGAGTGCATATCGAGTCCATCTTGGTTTCTATGGACGTGAGGCGCTGTTTCATAGTCCGTAGGAGGGACTTCATATCATGGTCCGTGGGGTCCTGGGTTGCAGGGGGTCCCTCCACCATCTCACTTTCTTTATCTCTGGATTGGAACCTCACCACCCTACGGGGCTTGAAGGACAATCTTGACAGTTTGCCCTCTGTTCTGCTCATATTGGGTCCCTACCTCTCTGTTGCGCTGGCAGCGGGGGTACTCTCACTATGCGCAGTAGGAAACGGTCCCCCTCCGCCTCGAAGGCCAGTGAAGTCGTAAGTGTAGCCCCCACAAAGAGCAGGCGGCAGGAGCAGGGTAGTCCTCACCTGTCACCCAAGGGCTCAGTCCCCGGTATAGTTGCGGCATGCTCTGCCCCTATAGGGTATCCCCCCGCACGTCACCCAGGTTTGCAAGCAGCTGCTTTTGTTTAGTTTGCGTCTCTTTGTGACTGTAGGCCTGTTTTCCTACTCTCCCCGAGTATGCTCGGGCCTGGGCCTCCCTCATTGCTTCCGAGTAGCAGCCAATATTTTTGGGCCTTGCAGGCCTGCCTCAATCTGCTTCAAGCCTCTGTACTCGGCTAATGATTTCCTAGCAGATTTTTCTTTCTTCCTAGTGGAGGTCTTCGTAATTCCGATGAGGTGCTCTGGCGCGTCTCTTTCATGCACCCAGTGCTTGTTTGTTGTGCAGAGCGGGAGCAGGCCGCCCGCCCCACACCCTCCGTCTCCCTGTTATTTCGGCAGAGGTCTTATATACTCCACGCTTGTGTCTGCACTACTCCTTGCCAGGCTGCCGCTTCACTGCTGGGTCTCCTCCGCTAGAGACGAAATATTTCTTCACTCGGGTCCCGGGCCGCCTCCTGCCACCTGCTCCACACCAGCAGTCGCGGCCACCTGCAGCAGTTAGTCTGTGTGCTTATCGCCGCGAGAGCCCCTCCTCGGCTTCACTCCTTCTCTGCTGGGTGCCCTTCGCTGTTTCCTCTTACGGGCCGTCCCCCGCTCCTCTCACCTCATAGGCCACGGTGGCAGTCTGCCGCAGTCTTTCCTGTTGTTCTGCGCCTGGGGGATCCCCTCCTCCACGGCTCCATTGCACCTAGTTAGGCCGTGGCTTCACCACTAGGCCTTCAAGAAGGATCCTGGCGCTCTCCGCTTCCAGAGGGAGGTTCGTCCTCGTAGCAGTGGGTATCACCCGGCTCACATGGAAGCCTCCTCTCATTGCCAGCATTCAAACATGGGTTCATGGGCAGGATATTGTTGGATGTGTGGCCCGGGCCGCGAGAGCTTCACCTAAGTGCGGACATCTTGCGTGCGTGCCCTCTAGCGCCCCCGGAGCACGTGGATAGCATTTTTACATTACTACCTTGTTTGCTGCCCTGATCACCGCCGCTGCCCGTGTTTGGCTCTGCTGCAGGGGAGAGACTCCCAGGACCAGGCTGCTTCGCGGCAGGGGCCGCGCTGACATCTCGCGCCATCCGGCGCTTTAAAATCCGGCCTCATTTCCCGCAGTGTGGGAACCTTGTTTGCTGCCCTGATCACCGCCGCTGCCCGTGTTTGGCTCTGCTGCAGGGGAGAGACTCGCAGGACCAGGCTGCTTCGCGGCAGGGGCCGCGCTGACATCTCGCGCCATCCGGCGCTTTAAAATCCGGCCTCATTTCCCGCAGTGTGGGAACCTTGTTTGCTGCCCTGATCACCGCCGCTGCCCGTGTTTGGCTCTGCTGCAGGTGAGAGACTCCCAGGACCAGGCTGCTTCGCGGCAGGGCCCGCGCTGACATCTCGCGCCATCCGGCGCTTTAAAATCCGGCCTCATTTCCCGCAGTGTGGGAACCTTGTTTGCTGCCCTGATCACCGCCGCTGCCCGTGTTTGGCTCTGCTGCAGGGGAGAGACTCCCAGGACCAGGCTGATTCGCGGCAGGGGCCGCGCTGACATCTCCCGCCATCTGGCGCTTTAAAATCCGGCCTCATCTCCCGCAGCGCGGGACGCGCGCGGGCGAAGCCCGGGCCAAGGGCGGGCCCGTCCTTGCCCGTCATTGCCAGGAAGAGGCAGGGCAGGGCCTGACCTCTTTTATCTGCTGTTTGGGACATGAACTAGAAAACTCCAAAGGTACTGTGTGTCGCCTTAAATATTGGGCTTTGCTATATAGTTGTGACTTACTTGCTCCAGGGATTTATAAAGCTGTTGGAACTAGTGGAAATGTTGTAACGTTTTGAAGTTCGCTATTCCTTGTTTGGCATAGGATACTCTTGTCTATTTTATCTTTTTGCTACCTATTTGGCCTGGCACTAAAATGGGCAAAAGAAAAACTACAGAAGGGGCAGGGAGGACAAGTGTATCTGCTGATGAGAAAGATAAAGGGAGAAAGGTCAGGAAAATAGCAAAAAAAGTAGATCTGACCGATAGTTGTGTTATGAACAGAATAGATAACCTCATTATTGAGTGCGAAGGGCTTTTGGGAGTTGATCCACCAGCTGACTCACTAATCCCTTCCGACCCCGCTAACTCTCTATCAGCAAGACAACCTACTGACCCGCGCCCAACTACTATCCCACCAATGTTTCAGAAAATCTACCGCAAGGATCCAGTGGCTTCTAAGGAGATCGCACGATCAGGCCCCGAATTGCATCTAGTGACCGATGCATCTTTCCAACTACCTATTTCCCCTGCCCGGGGTGTGAGTTGTCATATTGAACCCATAGTCATCTGTGCCAATCGCTTCTCAGCATTGGCAGGGGAATATGAAACTTGTGAAGAAGCTCAACCCTCTGCTCTCATGACAACCTTGGAGAAAAGCCCAAACGTGACGGATGACACTTGTCCCTTCTCATTAAAGACCCTCTTGCAAGTTATTAAATTACTTCAGAAAGAGGTCGGATCTATGAAAGTGATGATCACGGAGCTTGTGGCCACTGTTAAACTCCTAACTCCTAATAATATTTCACAAACATCAGACATTTGTGTACCATCTAATCTGTGTCAGTCACTAATATCGGGAGGTCTAGTAGATAGTGGCCAGCAATCAGCTACTATAATCTCCATGGGACGAGCCGCTAAGGCTCCGCCTACTAACCCAGCAGGTCCATTAGGAACTCGTTTTCCAAAGGCATTGCATAAAGATCCTTATCTTAAGGCTGTCGAGAATGGCAGAGGGTCGGTTGAAGCTTTACCGGCTCCATCTTTGGCTAGAAATATACCTCCCCAGCAAAGTAAGCAATTATCTCGCTTTCCTACTAAAGCGCAGATAGTTTTTATGGTTAATGTTCCCAAAATAGGTTCAAGGTACGAGAACTCCGATTCCTTAATAAACAAGTCCATACATTGGATACGTCATGTCAGGGGTTGTCGCTCATTGATCAGGGAAGATATAGTCAGAGCACGGAGATGTATGTCAAATGATCAGCTCACTGACTGTATCGAACTTACTCTCTCCAACCCAGATTTAGCAGAGAACCTCCTGGCCTTAGAGTATAGAACTTGCTCCCCAGATTCTTCGTCTATTCAGATCAGGCGCTTTTCGACAACTGGTGGGGCTAGGGCTCAGGATAGTTTAAAGCCATTACCCATACCAGGAGGCTCTACTTTAGAGGCGGTTGATTGACTATGTCACGCTTATCAATCCCGACAGAATTTAGATCTTACCCCAATCATTAACAAACAGAGTGCCCCTAATATTGTTTGCCCGAGTAGGTCTCTTGGTGATCCCCTGATTCTGATACAATCAAATAGCCATGGTGGTGATCAAAGTTGTAGTCCAACGAAACAGGGGGATGCTACATTTTTGAATATCTCTGCTTCGCCTCCTGTTCCACCTTTTGTGACAAGACAGCCTTTAGCTTGTGATGGGTCTTTAGCACCACAACTCAAAATCTTGTCTTGGAATATTGCAGGTCTCCAAAGTAAAATGTCTCTCCCTGATTGGAATGACCTGATTGAAGAACACCACATCTGCATATTCCAAGAGACATGGAGCTTGACACCATTATATAAATCTGGTTATACTTGTTTTTTTAGATCCGCTATTTCTAAGGGGAGAGGGCGGCCCTCTGGAGGCCTCATTATTTGGATAAAGATCGATTTGGACTGTAAAATCCTAGAACATCATTGTGACAGCCCAGATATAATGTGGCTTTCGATTAAAGGAGCCAGGGGTGGTAAAACTATCGAGTTGTTCAATGTTTACATAAGGGGTACACCAGGGGGTAAAATGTCGAATATTGTTTCTTCCCTGGAACATGAGCTCGCTGGACGTCCATCAGATTCGTTTGTTATGATAGCAGGAGATTTTAATTGTACTTTTGAGCCACTAGACTCTGAAGACCTGTTGGGGAATGAGGAAGAAGACACGAAGTGGGGTGTCCCTTTGCTAAATATACCTCCGATTAAGAAATGGTCCCAAATCGTAATTCAGATTAATGCACTTGCCCTAGAAATTGGATTGAGGGCAGTGAATGGTAGAACAGCTTCCGATGCTCTAGGAGCGAACACTTTTAACAGAGTAAACTGTCCCTCACGCATTGACTACATATTGGTAGATTTGAGACTTTGGAATCTGATAATAGATATGGAAGTGCTAATTTCTTCTGACAGTGATCACAATACGCTTAGTTTAAGTATGGAAACCCCTTCTGCCTTTCTCTGTTCCCCAAATCAGACCCAAGGGCCCTTCATGATTACGAAGGAATTGATTCCCTCAGGATGTAGAAGGTTCCTTAAATGGCCTAGAATCATGACACATGAACCGTCGATGACGGGCATCAGTCACGTATTGAGTATAAACACCGTTTTATTGCTGGAAGCTCTTGGTGAAGTAGATGGTCTGGCTAAGATTTCGAATTTATACAGTAGATTGGTAGATCAGATTGGTATGTATTTTATAGTGAATAATACACCTAGACTGAGCGGTGGTGTTAAAAAGCCCAAATCTTGGTATAATAGGGATTGTAGAGCGAAAAGAAGGCCTTGGTCATAGCAATTAAAAATAAAGATTGCTCCTTAGTGAAGGAATCTAGAAAGAACTACAAAACTGCTACCCACCGTGCTAAGCAGGAGTGGGACGAGTCCCATTGGCAGAATTTAAAAGAGGCAAGTGTAGCTAGAGACCCCAATCTCTTCTGGAATATGGTTAGGTGCTCAGGAAACAAGGATGCAAGACTTATTCCTAACCATATTACAAGTCAGGATTGGTTTAAACATTTTGGAAAGCTCTACTCTGGGACTGATTTATCCCCTCAAGAGGGTTTACATATTTATTTGAGTCCCCATTCTACCTTGAATACTGTTGATTTCTTCACTCTTGAGGAAGTGGAGGCTGCCATAAAGAAAATAGTTCCAGCAAAAGCCCCGGGTCCTGATGGTCTCCCAGGAGATCTCTTTCTTGCTGACTCCACTAACTGGGCAAACTATGTTATGCTTTTAATTAATTCTATTGCGAGGGGTTGTGCAGTACCGGAGTCTTGGAAGGGTGCAGAGGTGGTCCCTATTTTTAAAAAAGGTGCCAGGGACGACCCTGCTAATTATCGCCCGATCAGTCTGATCGATGCTATGCAGAAAATAGTTGGCAGAGTGCTACTGCAGAGAATCCACCAATGGGTGGATGAAGAGAATATTCTCTCCCAATATCAAGCGGGATTTAGGGCCTGCACAGGGACGGTGGACCAAGCATTTAGGCTGCTTTTAATCTACTGGAAGGTGGTTTTAATAGGCAAGGGCAGTCTTTATTTGGCGTTTATCGACCTAAAGACTGCCTTTGACCTAGTTCCCCGTGAGCGGCTATGGCACCTGTTAGATGAAATGGGTATGCCACCATTGTTACTTAACCTGCTGGTTCGCCTACACGAGGGCACTTATGCCCAAGTGAGATGGGGGTCCCAAGGACAAAAAACGGATAGGATCCCTGTGAACAGAGGGGTTCGTCAGGGATGCGTCCTGGCTCCCACCCTGTTCTCTTTATATATGAACGGGGTGGTTAGCTTTCTTCAAGAGTTTCCATCTGACGCCCCTGCCCTGGCTGGTGATAGGGTCCCTACCCTTCTCTTCGCAGATGATACTCTGCTTATTTCTAAGACACCAGTAGGGCTACAAAAACTTCTAGATAGATTCTACCTTTTTGCGAGTCCCGGGGGCTGATTATTAATACTACAAAAACCAAACTAATGGTGTTCAATCCCTACAGGTCACATAGAGGCAATTTTACTTTAGATGGAATTAGCTTGGAGAAAGTAACAACATTTGACTACTTAGGATTAAGGTTAGCTGAGACAATGCAGTGGAAATACCACATTGATAAAATGCTCTTAAACCATAAACGCGTGACAGGAGCATTAATAAGAGAACATCGCTCCTCACAGAGCAGACCTGTGGCCCCTGCCTTAACAATTTATGCAGCCAAAGCACTTAGTTTGGCACTTTATGGTGCCGAATTATGGGGCTTCGAGAATGTGGATAGCATCAGCAGATCTGAACACAAATTTTTTAGAGATCTGGTGATGCTTCCCCGCAACGTTCCTCTGAAGCCACTAATGAGTGATATGGGTAGGCACTCCTTCAAAGATATAGCCAGGCTGCGGCCATTGTTATTCTGGGCTCGTTTGTGCCGAACCCCAGAGCTAACTAGTTATGCCTCCGCGCTCAATGAAGTGATGGCCTTGGATGGCAACCAGAGAATTGGCTGGGTGCTTAAGCTTAAAAAAACTCTTCTTGCTCTTGGGTTTAATGAGTCATGGGACACGCAAACTCCACCTTCCAAGGCTGATCTTAAAAGGTCTTATTGGGCTTGGGTTAATGCCCAGGAACTCAGTAGTCAAAGGGTAGGAAGACTCACAGAAGAATTTTATCTCCATAAGCAATATATTTCTTTGGAACCATATTTAGATTTTATTCAGTCACCACGGGATAGAGCACTTTTTATACAGTTCAGGGTAGGTTCGCTCCCGGTTCGGGAGCTAACTGCAAAATGGGGTGCACCATATCAGACACCAGCAGGGTGTCCCTGTTGTAGAGCACCAACCGAGAGCTTAGCTCATTTTATGTTTGCCTGCCCTGCTTATAAGAATGCCAGAACGAGATGGCTTAAACCTATCTGCAGACAATTGGGTACACAAGAGCATCGCACTGCATTACGCATCCTAAAATCAGATGCACGCACCCTCTTTGCCTGTGGCGTTGCAAAATACCTCAGTTGTGCCTGGATTATAAGGTTCAAATTTTTGCGTTTAGCACCCCAATGAATTATCATGTTTTTACGATGCTTTTTAGCCTTGCTTTGCACAGATGTATATTGTATTGTAATTTATAACATAGCTATTTTTCTTGTTAGACAAAAACTAACATCGTATCCATCTAATGAAAATGCGTTAGAATGAATTTATTTTTATGATGAATTGCACTAGAATGAAATCATTTTTATGATGTTTTAAACTCTTTTTATACTCTGCTCCTAATTTTTTATTAGATATTGTGATGTATAAAATGATTTTATTGGGTTTTTGTTACTAATTGATGTCTTTTTGGTAATTTCTAACGTCCTCGTCGAATAATGTAAGATAGTTAATGCTTTTAAGATACATGTTTATCGAAATAAAGCTATTTGACTGACTGACATTACTATATACTTGATTATGTGTCTCAGATAGTCTACACCTCTAATCCATTGCAGATGCATTTAAATGCAAAATCTTAAACCAGGGGCCTGTGTTTGACCTCATGGTCACCGGTTCAATTCCCAGCGGGTCCACTCAGCCTCATCTGAGGTAGATAAAATGAGTACCGTTGGGTAACAATAAACATCTGTTATTCAGTGCCAAGAGGCCTACGGGTGAACGTGCGCTTTACAAATACACGTTATGCTATGTTTAAGAACAATTATGATATATAACCTTGACCTGAATCAATATTTATTGATTATGCATTGTCAAACTGTTGGTTTGCTACTTAGAATGGATGAAATAGGTTTTGAAAGAAAGCCAGCGCCCCCTACCTGCAACGTGAGAGCTTTGAAGTTTCCAGATCCAGACTGACACCTGGGATTATTCTACGGGTGAGGAAACTACATGTAGAAGTATCCATCAGAATTTTATTGTAGGTGACTTATATTTACTACTTTAAAAGGTATCCGGTTTGGTCCGTTCTTGAACGTTGAACAAAGTATACCAGAGTCTGTTCTCTGAATGATCCAAGCACACAAATCATGGTCCTTCTTCTATTTCACTAAAATGCATGTTGCCCTGTGCCTATTTTTTATTATGGTTTGTTCTGTAACCCCTTCGGTGCGTCACCCAGAATCCCCTGCAAACCTCAAATTTAGCTAAAAAAACACATTTGCCACATATTTGTGTGTGGGATCACTGTGCCGGCACAAATGTCCTACCACACAGTGTTCCCCTCAGTCTCCTGAGTAAAATGATACCTCACTTGTGTGGATGGGGCAAGGGCCTGTGACTGGGAAGAGCCAAAAACATAGGGATTAAGGGTACAGCACAGCGTATTCTAAGCGCTACATTTTTTTAAAAACACGTTTTTAGTCAATTCTGCAATGGACACCCACACAAGTGAGGTATCATTTTACTCGGGGGACTGAGGGGAACGCTGTGTGGTAGGATCCCACACAAAACTCTTTGGAAAATGTGTTTTTTTTCAGCAAAATTTGAGGTTTGCTAGGGATTCTGGGTAGGAAAACGTTGGGGAATCCACGCAAGCCATACCTCCCTGGACTCCCCCAGGTGTCTAGATTTCAGAAATGTGTGGGTTTGGTAGGTTTCCCTAGATGGCCGCCGAGCCAGGGGCCAAAAACGCAGGTGACCCCCCCTTTGCAAAACCAGGTAGTTTTGTGATAGGTAATTCTGATGTCTCCTCAATACGTTTGGGGCCCTTGCCTTTCGAGGGTACTTGGGCCACCCACACGAGTGAGGTATCATTTTAATCGGGAGACCTGGGGGAACACTGGGTGGTAGGAAATTTGTGTCAGCCCGGTGATCCCACAAATTTCCCACAGAGAAATTTGAGAAAAAAGTGATTTTTTTCAGCTAAATTTGAGGTTTGCAGGGGATTCTGGGTAGGAAAACGTTGGGGGGGGTCCATGCCAGCCATACCTCCCTGGACTCCCCCAGGTGTCTAGTTTTCAAACATGTGTGGGATTGGTAGGTTTCCCTAGATGGCCACCGAGCCCAGGGCCAAAAACCCAGGTGACCCCTCTTGCAAAACCAGGTCGTTTTGTGATAGGTAATTGTGATGTCTCCTCAATACGTTTTGGGCCCTTGCCTGTCCCGGGTACTTGAGCCACCCACACGAGTGAGGTACCATTTTTATCGGGAGACCTGTAGGAACGCTGGGTGGTAGGAAATTTTTGTCGGCCCGGTGATCCCACAACTTTCCCTCACAGAAATTTGAGAAAAAAGTGATTTTTTTTCAGCTAAATTTGAGGTTTGCAGGGGATTCTGGGTAGGAAAACGTTGGGGAATCCACGCAAGCCATAACTCGCTGGACTCCCCCGGGTATCTAGTTTTCAGAAATGTGTGGGTTTGGTATGTTTCCCTAGATGGCCGCCGAGCCTGGGGCCAAAAACCCAAGTGACCCCCCCCCCTTGCAAAACCAGGTCGTTTTGTGATAGGTCATTTTGATGTCTCCTCAATATGTTTTGGGCCCTTGCCTGTCGCAGGTACTTGGGCCACCCACACGAGTGAGGTATCACTTTTATCGGGAGACCTGGGGGAACGCTGGGTGGTAGGAAATTTGCGTCAGCCAGGTGATCCCACAACTTTCCCACACAGAAATTTGGGAAAAAAGTGATTTTTTTTTCCAGCTAAATTTGAGGTTTGCAGGGGATTCTGGGTAGGAAAACGTTGGGAAATCCACGCAAGCCATACCTCCCTGGAGTTACCCAGGTGTCTAGTTTTCAGAAATGTGTGGGTTTGGTAGATTATCCTAGATGGCCGCCGAGCCTGGGGCCAAAAACCCAGGTGACCCCTCTTGCAAAACCAGGTCATTTTGTGATAGGTAATTTTGATGTCTCCTCAATACGTTTTGGGCCCTTGCCTGTCGCGGGTCCTTGACCCACCCACGCGAGTGAGGTACCATTTTTATCAGAAGACCTGGGGGAATGAGGGGAGGGTGGAATTTTGTGGATCCACACAGATTCCACAACTTTCCATCACAGAAACATGAGGAAAATGTGTTTTTTTGACAAAGTTTGAGGTTTGAATGGGATTCTGGGTAACAGAACCTGGTGAGAGCCACACAAATCACCCGCTCCTGGATTTCACTGCGTGTCTAGTTTTCAAAAATGTATAGGTTTGCTAGGTTTCCTTAGTGGCCGGCAGAGCTAGGGTTCAAAATCTACAGCTAGGCACTTTGCCAAAAAAGGGTCTGTTTTCACAGTAAAAATGTGGTGTGTTCACGTTGCGTTTTGGGCCGTTTCCTGTCGCGGTCACTAGGCCTACCCACACAAGTGAGGTCCCATTTTTATCGGAAGACTTTGGGGAATGCATGGTGGGTGGAATTTTGTGGATCCACGCAGATTCCAGTACTTTCCATCACAGAAATGTGAGGAAAATGTTTTTTTTAATTTTTTTTACAAAGTTTGAGGTTTGAAAGGGATTCTGGGTAACAGAACCTGGTGAGAGCCACAAAAGTCACCCCCTCCTGGATTCCTCTGGGTGTCTAGTTTTAAAAAATGTATAGGTTTGCTAGGTTTCCCTAGGTGCCGGCAGAGCTAGGGTTCAAAATCCACAGCTAGGCACTTTGCAAAAAAAGGGTCAGGTTTCACTCTAAAAATGTGGTGTGTGTACGTTGCGTTTTGGGCCATTTCCTGTCGCAGGCACTAGGCCTACCCACACAAGTGAGGTACCATTTTTATTGGAAGACTTTGGGGAACGCGGGGTGGGTGGAATTTTGTGGATCCACACAGATTCTAGAACTTTCCATCACAGAAATAGGAGGAAAATATGTTTGTTTTTTTACAAAGTTTGAGGTTTGCAAGGGATTCTGGGTAACAGAACCCAGTGAGAGCCACTCAAGTCACCCCATCCTGGATTCCTCTGGGTGTCTAGTTTTCAAAAATGTATAGGTTTGCTAGGTTTCCCTAGGTGCCGGCTGAGCTAGGGTTCAAAATACACAGCTAGGCATTGTGCAAAAAATGGGTCAGTTTTCACTATAAAAATGTGGTGTGTCCATGTTGCATTTTGGGCCGTTTCCTGTCACGGCCACTAGGCCTACCCACACCCGTGAGGTACCATTTTTATCGGGAGACTTAGGGGAACTGTTATTACCTATTCACTTTCTATGCATTTCTGCCTTCCTAATGTAAGACAATGTGTAAAAAAGAAGTCACTTTGAAAAATGTCCTACAATTCACAGGCTAGTATGGGTAACCACCATTTCGGAGACGTGAGAATAGCTACTGTTTCTAAACTCTATATTTTGTTCCCATTTTGGAAATACATAGGTGTCGTTGATACCTATTTTTCACTTTTTATATTTTACCAAATTAATTGCTATATACCCGGTACACAATGAAAAACCACTGCAAGACGCTGCTCAGTTATTGGCTCAGGGTTCCCTGGGTTCTTAGTGAACCTACAAGTCCTATATATCCCCACAACCAGAAGGGTCCAGCGGATGTAACGGTATAATGCTTTCAAACATCTGTCATACTTAGAAGAAGTTACAGGTGAAAACGTTGGCACAAATGGCTGGTTTTTTCAACTCATTTTCAATTTTTCTTATTTTCAACTGTTAGTTTCTATAAAACAACCTTGAAGGATCTACACAAATGACCCCTTGCTGAATTCAGAATTGTATCTACTTTTCAGAAATGTATAGCTTTCCAGGATCCATTATTGCTTTCACACCCATTTCTACCGCTAACTGGAAGGAGGTTGAAAGCACAAAATGTAGCAAAAATAGGCTATGTCCCAGTAAAATGCCAAAACTGTGTAAAACATTTGGGTTTTCTGACAAAAGTCTGCTTGTCCCTGAAAGCTGGGAAGATGATGATTTCAGCACCACAAACCCTTTTTGATACCATTTGCAGGGGAAAAACCAGACGCATTCTTCTGCAGCACTTTTTCCCCATTTTCCCCCCCAAAAAACAAAATTTAGCTGTATTTTGGCTAATTTCTAGGTCCCCTCCAGGGGGATCCACAAACCCTGGGTACCTTTAAAATCCCTATGATGTTGGAAGAAAAGGGCGCAAATTTGGCGTGGATACCTTATGTGATCAAAAAGTTACAGGGGCCTAAGTGCGAACCACCCCAAATAGCCCAAAAAAGGCTTAGCACGGGGGGGGGGGGAGGCCTAGCAGCAAAAGGGTTAAAGGTCTAATGGAAAACAAACACTTTACTGGAAAATATGCTGTCTACAGCAGCCTAATACAATAAATCTGTACTTCACTGTAATCACTCCTGACAATTTATCTCGTTTGCTAGCAGCAAGCCGTTTATCGAGTAGCTGCATAGCTGCTGGCCCTGCGGCTTCTGTCAGCACAAGTTTGTTGGTTACACTGGATGTCAAGGGCTTTTTTCTCCCTAGGGAAAATAAATAAATATATATATAATTACCCAGTAAATATATTACCAGTGGGTAGTTTTAGTTAGGACCATGTTTCCATAGGAAATGGATTTTTTGGTTTGCTAATAAGTTTGGCACTGTTTGACAGATCTTCAAGAAACTTTCCTAAACAAAGTCTCAATCACCTCAGCTTTTATATGGAAAGTGTCAGGGTGATCCATCAAGGGGGATGGTGTTGGGGCAAAACATGTTTTTCCCATACAGTTTTTCCAAACTGTCCCCAGGGATATTTATGACGGCATTTTACACATAATCTTAATCAGATGAATCTATGTATTTGTACCATGTTTTTTCATAAATTCTTTTCTGTTTTGTAGCTTTAAGGGATCTTCTTAAGGATATCAAGTTAGGATATCTTGACAAGCGAAGTCTCTACTGTAAAATTTTACTTGGAGCTATTTTCTGTCTTCTGAAATACCCTTCTTGACCCAGTGGGTTCGCTTAGATCACTGTTGTGCAATGAACAATATTGGAAATCCAATTTCAAATGATTTGCCCGCCAATATATATAAATTGATCTTTACCAGAATGTACTGTGAAACCCCACTTACTTTATTGCATTCAACTTTTTCTCATTGTTTTGGGTGTTTAGAAAGTGTTCTTTATATCAGCATCACAGATAATTTGTGTCATCCACTCAAGACTTGTACTCGCTGGAGCTTCGAGACTGTGTGCATAGAATATCTCAAACATCTCCCATATCTAATGTAATGAAGGCGATCACCTAAAATGAGTCTTTAGTTGCCTGTCTGACACTTTAATTACAAACTGTAGGAAAGTGCCCCTTTTTGCATGGTAACCCTAACTTTTTGCCAGATAACTGATGCTAACTTGACTGAGTGTGCCCTGGGTCACTGCCAATTAGGTTCCGAGGGCCTGTGTTCTTTCCCAAAACGGTACAGTTGTTTCTACAATTGGCACACCTTTGGGCCACATGTAAGTCCCTTGTAAAAGGTACCCCTACGGCCTTGTGACCAGAGAAGGCCTCTGAGAGCTGCAACATGTATTATCCCACCCTAGGAGACCCCTCAACTTAACACACACACTGCCATTGCAGGCTGCGTGTTTTGGTGCAGACCAAATGGAAAAGTCAACATGACACACATCCCTGTGTGCCATGTTCACCAACCCTGCCTGTGGCATGGGTAAGTCATCCTTCTAGCAGGCCTCACAACCCTAAGGCAGGGTGCACCATACCAAAGGTGAGGGCATAGCTGCATGGGCAATATGCCCCTACATTGTCTGTGCCATTCACAGACACTGTAAGTGCAGTGAAGCTGTTTTGAGTACATGGGCTGGGAGTTTGTCAACACGAACCCCACAGCTGCATGATGGCTTTACTGAAGACTGAGAAGTTTGGTATCAAACTTCTCAGCATAATAAACCCACACTGAGGCCAGTGATGGATTTCTTATAAAATACACTCAGAGGGCATCTTAGAGAAGCCCCTGAAAAATGATCGACCTCTAGTGTATTGGCTGACTGGTCCCCGCCAGCCAGCCACCACCAGACAGGTTCTGACCTCATGGGGTGAGAGCCTTTGTGCTCTCGTAGGTCAGAAAGAAAGCCTGCTTGGGGTGAAGGTGCTTCACACCTCCCTCTGGCAGGAACAGCAACACTTGGCGGTGAGTCTCAAAGTCTCTCACCTTGTGATGTGCTGATTTGGGCAGCTCCAACTAGTTGAGATGACCCCCCCCCCCCCCAGTCCAGACCCCTCTTCTGGGAGCAGGAAGGAAAATTAGCAAGCAGAGTAGGAGTGCCCACCTTAGCCTGGCACACCCCTAGGGTCGCCAGGAGCTGAGGTGAACCCCTCTCTTAGAAATTCTCCATCTTGAATTTGAGAATTAGGCCCAATAGGAACAGGGATGTGCCCTGTCCCAAAGGGTCGGGGTACCCAAAGGGTGTAGTCACCCTAGGGGACCGTAGCCATTGGCTACTGCCCCCCAACCTCAGTAACGCCCTTAAATTTAGTATTTAAGGGCTCCCCTGAACCTTGTTCCTCAGATTCGTCAGAACAAAGAAGACAGAAGAAGACAGCTGCTGGACCTGGAACTGAACTGCTGCAGACAGAACGCGGCAAGAACCCCGCCACCTGTAGCCGGTTCGACAACTGGACCTGCTGCCCTTCCAGAAACACTGCAAGGCCTCCACGAAAACCTGGAGACTTTCTAGCCATCAACCAAGAACCTCCATTTGGGCTAGAAGCTCTAGTCCTCAGCACCTGCCGTCACACAAACTGTAGTAGTTGAGGACCGACACTAGTTTTGACATGACTTACTATTGCAAACAAACCCCAAGACCTCAGGGGAAGAGGACCAACAATTGTGTCGACGCAACTCTGCCCTGCCAGAAGAAAGCACTGCAGCTGGATGGCCTCCACGACCCAGAGGGATCCTCTCAGCTCAACAACCCAAGCTGTTCCCAGCCCCATTCTCGAGAGCCTGAACCTTCCTTCAAGTGGCCCTTTCGGCCCCCTCCTGCCCCGCCTGCTCGACCGCGGCCTCTCTGAGACAGCCCAGCATCGGCAGAACTTCTCTATCCCCTGCGCATCTCCATCCCCACGACTGCAACTGCTGGGCTTGTAGTGTAGCTCCTATTTCCCTAATAGGCTCTGCGCATTGGAATAATATATCCTATAGGTTTGACATAGGACTAAGGTCAGTATGTCCCTATCGAGTATATTAAACTTAATTACTTGTGCCAGCTAGCTCAGAGGCCACTAGAAACTCCTTGACAACAAGAAGGGAGTAGTTTCTGGCAGCCGCAAAACATGACCACTATGTTTCCCTTTAGAATCAGAACGTGTCCCAGAGTCGTGGAAACAATAGATAACTATTTCACTCAGCTCAGTCGTGCATGCTTAGTTTTCTCCAAGTTACACAGAAAGAAATAGACGGGCGTTTCAATAAAAGATTTATTGAACAGTCTTGTTTCTGATGTAAGTAAAATGTGCTGTTACGATCACAAGACAGTATGCGAGATAAATAATGTAGTGTGAGCAGTAAAAATAAATAATACTGCGAGAGCATTATCTTTTAGTACATATGCTGTTACATAAATAACACAGACTAAAAATGCGAGTACTCATACGATGCGTTTCTAATCTAGTTCTACCCCAATGTACCTAACCTAACCTAGGTATAGGACGAGGTATGAAGTAGGTGAAGTATTCCTTACTATGGTATACTAAGAGTATGTTAAGCCTAGTATGCCTAGTATGCCAAGAGTCCCACTAGGTTCTTATCAGCTCCATACCTGAAGAATGAGAGAGGTTGGAATCTCTTTGCCAGACTCGAACTCCAACACCCCGCAAGGGAAGTTAGATCACTGGAAGCTGGACTCTCTGCGTGCAGGGATGACAGCGACTTCTCAGTGCGTCAGGCCGGGATACGGGCTCCTCTGAAGTCGAGGTCTCCTCTAGTTTACAAGGGCTAGGGAAGGTATATTTATACCTGAGAGTACCTAGAAATGTTTAGTATTGACGTGAGTCGGACAGCGAAAGACGTCATGAATGAACCCCTAAGGAATAATGGTTCATACATAATATAGGAGTCCTTGAAGAAATCGATAGTGCTGGAATAGGGAAATTCCCGCAGCCTAAGGGTCTGTTCTTCATGTACTCGTTGTGACGTTAGGGTGGACGGATGTCGGAGACCATGCCTGTATTTGGAGTGCATGGTTTAATGCCTAAATAAGGCCTGGGAATCTATGCCTATATAAGGGCAGGGCGAATTGTGCCTATATAAGGACATGATACTGGAAAGCCCGTTTATGGACACCCTAAGAGGAATACAACACCCACTCCACTTTCGTGTATACGATAATACTAAAATGCTAAACATTTAAAATGCTAAACATAAAAATGGAGCACCGCATATTTAATAAATATTTCTTAAAAATATTAAAAAACATAATAAAAATGCAAAAGGTACTGTACATTTGAAGCAAATGCTTTTCATTTCAGGCATATAGTTTTGAAAATAGATGCAATTGGAATGAAATAAGCAGTAATATTTACATGTGACAAAAAAATGATCGATAAGTTGTTCAAAAATCAAAGTCATTTCATGTCATGAAAATCAATGAACTGTTTCTAGACACATAAGATGACTAAATGTCTGTGGAAGGACCGCCAAGTCTGTACTATAAGGCTAGTTCTACTTTAAGCAGATTGAAGTGCCCTCTTCGTTCGAAAAATTTTGGTAGAGTTCCAAGTTTTTGTAGAATGAAGGCCAAATTGTCATCGCATCTCTGGAACACTGTATGCTGAATCAGAGTTAGTTTACGGGTCTGGTGTAAACATGAGATCATCTATTTCTATAGACAAAACATCATCCACTGTAGTTGGTGTTAGTTGGAACACCTCGTGAAGTAGATTAATTGCACAGAGATGGGAAGCATTGCTTTCAGCATTGGTCGCAGCAGCAATGTTCGCGTCCGTTGTTACCTGTGTGCCTGTAGATCTTTCTCGTACCTCAGCAGCAGCGGGAAGCGTCTGTGAGATCTCAATGAATGCTGACATCAGGATAGGAAGCCTCTGGGGACAACACATAGCATGGGCCGTTATCTGGTCCAGCAGAGTATTGACATCTGTTGGCGTATCCGATGGAAATGTTAGACAGGTGTCCAACACGCATTCTTCACCGCATAGCAGGCATCGTAGAACAGGTAAGATGCAATCTTGCCAGATTGGTCTGAATGACAGGAACCAAGTTGTACTAAGGTCCCGTAGACGAGTCATGCCCAATAGCTGTACTATTCGCTCACTGCACTTTCGTTCAAGGAGAGCTTTCTCCATTTCGCTCGGAGTGATGTCTGCGAATAGGCTGGCCATAGCGCAATAGCAGGAAGAGAAATAGAATTCCGGCAACAAGTGCTAGAATTAATGGTATGCCACCAAACACCGAATGTGCAAAGTTCGGGATGATTCCGAGTATTGCCTGGAAAGGTGCTAACAGACCGGAGCAGATGCTCTTAAATACATGTATAATGCCAGTTGTATCAGACATGTTGAAGATACGTGATATCATTTCTACGAAATGTATAGGGCAGTTTGTACGTATTAAAGTCTGTATCTCAGCCGAAGTCCTTGCTACTTGTAGATCATAGGTTTCTTTGGCCGAGGTCAAAGGCACTGTTTGCTGTAAAAGCATGGCTTTCATTCTGCTCAAAGTATCAAATCTTATAAAAGAGACGTTCAGCGAAGGCCATAGAGGCGACTCCCTGACTGTGTCTATTGGGGCAAACAATACTTGCATACAGCAAGTGACCCTGGAGTTGACCGTTACTAGATATGGGATGCCTGGCAGCATGCCACAGCAACTCTGATCATTCAACATGAGGTAACTCCCATTAGAAAGTTGTCCAAACGTTGGATTAATCACAGCAGCTGGTGTACCCTGCTGATGGCAAGACAAATTTGCCACAGAACCATTACAAGCCCCGTGTAAGGAAATGTCCTGACATATAAGTGAACCGCTTGGTGCACGTTTACAGTTTGTACCGCTCAAAAACACTTCACGATCCCCACTCCAACATCTATATGTATACAGTAAATCCCAAGATGTCTTAATGTATTCCTTACCCAACCTTTCATATTTGCCTGCTTGCATTTGTCTGAGGCAATACTGAAACTGAAAAGTAGTCACAGCTAGTGTGATTTTGCTATGAATAAGCCATTCTGTAGCTGGTTTTTCTGCCACTGTGAATGGTAATTTTTCCAGTTTTTCAATGCTCAGCACTGTATACCTTGCTCCAATTCGATCTGTTTATCAGTGAGATTGTATTCTGCAAACAGAGCCGTTGTGTTGATAAAACGCCAAGGCACATAGCCAGCTCGCAAAGATTGCAGCGTCCAGCTTAATAACATAATAGAACGTAATTGAGACTGGCCTTGCTGTAACATCGCCAAATCTTGTTCTAGTATGTCGATAGCAGAGGATACAATGCCATCCAATGAATATATTCTGGAGGACAAAGTTGTTAACCCATTGTCGACCACAGAGAGTGTTTTCTCTAAATTAATACGATCAAGTTCACGTATTCGTTCTGCAGCCTCCATCTGTGATACTTTCCATGCTTCATTATAAGCAGCATAAATGCTGGCATATATGAAACGTTTTTGACGCGGTTTTCTTGGTCCAAGCAAGAATTCCTAAGGTCTGCGTCCTTTTTAAGTAAGGTTAAGTGTTGTTTCACATCCTGTAGTGTAGACTTATGCAGCCAATCGAGGCATAATTTTCCTACACTGTATGTTGTTACTACCCCCGGATGTTGTCTTTGGACGTATCTTGGGTCTGGCCTATTAATAGTAAAGCCCTGAGTTTTATTCAGGAATCTTTCCTGACAGTTATTCGTGTCTGTGGGCCAGATCAACCATTTTTTCCAATCAGGATTAGATCTGTTGAGTTGTAGTATATTGTCAACTGTCACCACCGCCTGTGTATCGTTATTTCTTGCAGGTGCTGGTACAGAAGGTGTGTTCATCTCTTTGATCTTGGCTAATCCAAGACAAGATGTTTGTTGGATGGTTTCATTCAAAAACATTATTTGTTCAGGGATGATACAGGCTCTAAATAAAGCTTCTATCCCCTGCACTTGCCAATCTTTAGTACCCCAGACTGTTTTGGTGTATATTGTGTCTTTCCAAAAGTCGAAACCCTGTCTAGACAGTTGGGCATTAAATAATGCAGAGTAAATCTGTTTTGTATTTGTTAACATAATTTTCTACCCTTCTTGTTTACATTTTTATAGTAAAACATTTCTGGATCAGATGTATTGTAACCTGAAAAATATGGAAACTTACTAGCAAATGTTTTTGAACTACCTTTAGGTGGTGTAGGACAATGTTCCCATTGGTTAAACATAAACACATTTCTTGGATATGCAGTTTTATGCAAATAATGATGACCATAGTGGTTATAACAATACATTTGTTCATAGTCTGATGAACCCTCTAAATATTCTTTTTAGAAAATGCAGCAGATTTTTCTAGGTCAAACATTATGTCATTTACAGTCTCAAAGTCCCAATCATCTGAATAGGTACTGGACGTAATTAGATCACTTAGTGACATTTTAAACAAATGTGGAATGTTCAATTGTTCCGTCGGACCGAATATATCAAAATCTGTTTTGTCCCACACTATACCATCCTGTATAGGAACAGCTGTGATGTTCACTGATGACAAGTCTCTTGTTTCACAATGGGAGGATTTATGAGGTTTTAAAAGTACGTTCACGTCTTTTCCTTCAGTGTTCACATGGATGTATCTGCCACTTATAAGCACGCTCACAGTTGTTACCAAAGCTAGCCAGAGCAGGAAAACAAAAAGTCCAGATATAATCCAGAGTTCAATCCATGGAGAAACCAAATAAGTCTTTTTCAGAAAGTGAAGAAAGTCTTGTACTTGCTGCTTGAATTTGAATGATGCTGGCGTCGTTTCAGGTTCACTCGGATCTTCTGAGAACGTATCAAAGTCAATGAAGTAGCCAGAAGCAGTCCTATCAATTGTTGGAATTGCATCAGGATTTGTAGAAATCGCTGGAACCAGTTCATCACTTGTTACGTTGGTGTAGACAGGTGTATTTGGACGAACTGTTACTTGGTGTTCAAGAGGGATGAGTTCCATAGCGTTGTTGCTTAGTCCACCATCAGTTACAGCTGAATTCTCGATTGTTATCAGTCTTTCAGTCTGAACCTCTTGGATAGTAGCGAGAGGAGTGCGTCTGCTACTAGGTCGGAGTCCACGAGGCCTTCTATTTAGTATTGGCCACATACTGTGGTTTGATGAGGTCGATGGACACAAATCTTTTCTCCTTTCTTCCAGCAAGGGGCGGCAGAAGTACTGTTCTTGTTCCTTGAACTGCTAGGACAGGTACTAGTTGTCTGTAAGAAGGTCCAAATTCCTTCTTGTCCGCAATTTTTTCTCAGACTAGATCCCCAACTTTTGGAATCCAGACAGGCCTTGCTGGGACAGCCGGTTGATCCCCAGTGGTGGTTGGCTGTAGGAATACGTTGCTTTGTTTCGTTCTTAACTTGTTTAGGTCCTGTAAAACAGCCAAACGATCTTTGATATCAAAGGGTTTATTTTCCACCACTGTGCCTACGTGTTCAAGGTCCGGTACCCACATTCTTGTCCCAAATAGGACCTCATATGGAGTGACCCCCCCTAGAGAACTTCTTGGCAGATTATTCAAAGAGCGCTGAACCCCACTAAGGTGTTTGACCCACCCATCACCCGAACCTAATACCCTAGCTGTTATAGACTGCTTTATGTCCCGGTTTTTCCTTTCCACAACAGAATTTCCCTCAGGATGGAATGGAGAGGAGTACCGCAATGCAACGCCCAGACTGGCCATGGCTTCTTTGTAAGCCCTAGAGCTAAACGCAGGACCCTGGTCAGAATGTAGCGTGCCTATTGCGTATGTGCCGATAAAGACTCGCAAATCTTTATAACAGTTCAAGCGTCAGCTGAGCGCTGAGGCCATAACCATAGGAACCTAGAGCATGAATCCACTGCAACCATGATATATTTATAGTTACCGTCCCTTGCAAGGGACCGCAGTGGTCCAGGTAAACACAAGCTAATGGTTTGTCTGAAATTAACAGGGGTGTCTGCGCAGGACGTTTCACTGTTGAGACTTTCATCTGTTGGCAAATATCACATTCTAAAACATAGTTTTTAGTTTGTTTCCGAATGCCAGGCCACCAATATCTTTACTTGAGTAAAGATACTGTCGCTGAAACACCTGCATGGGCAGAAGCTATCCCTTCGTGTGCTGCTAGGATTAGTCCTAATCTGCGTTCCTTGTTTGGAATTACCCTATCCCCTACTCCAGGGATTCGAGCAAAAGGAACGTTGTTCGCATCAATTACATAAGAGTACTTGAGTGGAAACTTTTTTGGTAACGCTGCACTGCTGCCTTTGCTTGAAGCATTGACAGCCAACATTATCTCACCGTCTATTTTTGTTTTTGAACGAGTGATCGCAGCTACGGAAGCCGTTTGCACAGCCCCCTTTGCGGCTTTGTCAGCCAATGAATTCCCTGCAACGTGAACGCCATCATGTTGATGACTCAGTGTGTGGATCACGTGAGCCTTGGGTAGTTCGTTTTTCAACTGAACTACTTGTTCCCAAAGCAGTTTATGCTTTATTGTGCCACCTTTCGCATCTTTGAAACCATTTTCAAGCCAGTTTTGTATATAGTCATTATACGACTGAACACAGTAAAAGGAATCGCACACTATCAGTGTGGGGAATTCTCGATCTGTACTTTCAAGTGCCAGTTTGAATGCTTGTAGTTCAGCTCGCTGAGCTGTACAATCTCCTAGAGACTGGGTTTTAGTGACCATAGGTCTGAAGATGCCATTTCGCATGCGACCTTTAACGATTGCACACGCTGCACTGTAAGCTTGCTTACTCCCTATTGCGGGTTGTGCGGATCCGTCAGTGTAAATTATGAATTCGTACTGATCGAGAGGCAGAATTTCAGTAGGCAGGGGACATTCATGTTCATATTGCAGGAATGCTTGTGTTTTTAAATCTGGATCAAAACATATTCAACATCTGTTGCAGCAAGAGAGTTAACCCACTGTATCCATCTTGGATGTAATGCTTTAGCATTTGGAATGCTTGCTTTTGTGACCGCTTCTAAAGCTGGTACTGGGGTTACGACAATAATGTGTTTCCCTTGGGCTAAGGCTCTTTCTTTTGCTACAGCGGTTTGAACTGCTGTTAGAATTTTTTCAGTTGAACTGAAGCGCATTTCCGCTTGTGTGTACAAATGGGATTTGTATGAGATTGGTATTTTCTCACCCTCATTGAAGGTTAAGTAGGTGAATCCACATTGACCCGAAACTATTCGGATCACCAAATTGCGTTGACTTACGCGTGTTTGTAAGTGATTTGTTGCTAACATGTTAGCCTGGAGTGAACGCAAGATTTCTGTGTGTTCCTGTGTCCAGTTTCTGATCGAAAAATCAGGTTTAATTAATGCGTAGAGAGGTTTAACCCTTTCTGCGTAATTTAGAATGTATGTTCTTCCAAAATGTAGGAATCCCAGGATGGATTGTAAGTTTTTTTGCGTTTTTGGAGGTTGGAGCAGCGCACACTTTTCTAAAAAGTTAGCTGCCAAGCTCTTGCCTTCACTTGAAAGCTCATATCCTAGAAATAGGACATTGAGATGGGAAATTCTGGACTTTTTAAAGTTGAATTTGTAGCCCTCAGAGGCGAATCCCAGTATAATGGTGCTCACCCTGTTCAAGTGTTTTTCCAGGCCATCGTCTGTCAGATATATGTCATCGACATAGGACAATGCCTCATTGTCATAAATTTGTAGTAACTCCGTTACCTCGCTGAGAATAAACCTGGGCTGTTCTTGAACCCTTGTGGGAGTCGACAAAAGTGACGCTGGGTCCCCATTATGGAGAATGCTGTTAAGTACCTGCTTTCAGGTGCTATGTTTTGACAAAAGAAACCATTTGAGATGTCTAATGTTGTTTTACATTTTTACGCACAATGTTATTCATTAATGCTGTGCTATGTGCATTTTGCACTGCAAAAGTTTTAGAACAAGTGTTTAGGTGTCTGTAGTCCAAAACTAGACGATATGTATTGTCTGGTTTGGAGACAGGAAACAAAGGATTGTTCATTGAGGAGGTGCATGTTTCAATCACCCCTTGATATTCAAGTTGATCTAAGATCTCCCTGACCTGTTTTTAGCTTCTTGCTTTATTGGGTACTGCCTTTGTGCAGTTGGTTCATGTTTCAGATGTATTTTATGGTGAGGTGAGTCCTCATCCCATCCTACATGATTTTTATATAATGCTGGGCCTGGGCCACTGCCCATTTCCTGGCATATGTATATTTTAGATGAATTGGAATATGGTTGGAGAAGGCAGGCATAATAATGTCCTCACCATGTGGGCACTCCCTGACAAATTGTGGTGGCCAGTCCTTTTCTGCTAGAAGTATGTCATAGCCCCTTGATAGTCTTTCCCAAATAAGTGCTTTTACCTGTCTAGGTTTTGTCTCCCTCCATCCGGAGTGTTATTTCATATAACTTTTGTGGAGTACTAACCCTGGTGTCTACAGTCTCAACTGTGATGTACTCATTCAAGTCCACTATCTCCAGAAGTTCCCTCAGGTTCTGGCGAACTATTGTGACTTCTGCTGCACTGTCCAGCATGGTCTGAGCCCATTCTCCGTTCTTGAGTTGTGTTCTCAGTATTCTCGGCATGTCTGATCTTTAGACCTGCTACTTTCTTTTTGGAGAATTGAGGTTTTATTTTAGTTTTTGGAGCGTGTTTGTCGTCTTTCGATTTCACGCGTTCTTCTCTGTGTTCCGTTCGTCCTCTTCTTTCCGAAGTCTGTGATGAGATCTGAAAGGGACGAGAGGAACGTGTATCAGTGTCTTGATACCTGTCAGGTTTTCTCAAATTATCCCTATTCCTGAGGTTATACCTCCTTTCAGAGGGCTCCTTTTGAGGAGACCTACCTCGGGATTGAGAATGTTTCTCGTTTGAAATTTGTTTATTAGTTTCCCACTTCTTTTTAGAAGATGTAGGAGTTTGTTTAATTGAGTCCTTCTCAGGACTTTCAGATAGCTTCGGCTTCACTGGTCTTCTACCCAAACTATCTCTGCCTAATTCTGCATAGGATTGTTCTATAATTCTGGGTAGCTCTGTAACATCAAATTCCCTTAATTTTTGGCGGATCGCAACTGCTGCTGCCTCCCCTTTAATATTAGATAATATTATTGTTGAGACCTGGTCGAAATTTTTCAGTAACTTCATACCTAAATTTAGAGCAGGCTCTGCCCCGTATTCGTTTTGAATTTGTTTCAGGGCATCAGGTATTACCGCGATTGACGGAATGCCATGTGTTTTGGTATAGATGGCAGCAAAGACTGAGCCCCAAGTGGTACAGTCTTCCAGTTGTGGTGTGATCCCCATTGGTAAACTGATTGTCAGTATTCTGTGTTTCTCCTACGGGCTAGTATTTGGAAATACTGCTTCGATTTGAGTAATTTTTGAGCTATCCAGAACGGAATTTGCTCACGTTTGTGGGCATTTTACCCATGACTGCGTATAGAGTCTGTGGTGTAATTTTTAGTGTATTCCCCTGTTGAGGAGTTTGATTTGGAAGTGTTAATGGTTGCTGGACTGTAAAAGTCCGCATGACATATTGGACCAATTGTCTGTAAATTTTTATTAACTCTGTGATTTGAGTAAGTAGTTCCTCATCTGACATTATATCCAGTTCAGGATGAGGTGTATAGCCGGCTAGAATCGGCCATGTTGCTCCTGGTCTACCTAGTGGACCGAGCCTAGTAATGTTTTTGTGATGTTTTAGGGCGCCTTTAAACCAGAGCTGATGCTCCTGGTATGTTAATTGAATTTCTATATCCTCGAAAGGAATGTATTCCTCTGGTAGATCATCTTCTTTGTAGAAGTGAAATGTGTGTGATATTGGATTACATTCAGGAAATATTACCCATGAATAGAATACCTCTGAAAGGATTCATGTGCCTCTATCACGAAAACTGCTCTACCGCCTCTTGGTGGTAGGCCATGTTTTAAAAGTTTTAGAGTAATGGCTCTTCTTAAGTTTTGAGGGATGTCTATAACACCCTCCTCGGTTTCATTTAAACCTGTATTGTTAAAGACTGCTGCTTGGGCTTGATCAGCCGCAGCTCCACCGTTTCCGGTCTTATTTTCATTGTCAGGCATTTTGTTGTTTGAAAAATGTAGAACAAGTTTCAAGGAAACAAAGATAAGGTGCACAATATTTTGGAACACTGTATCCTTCAACGTTGAGCAAACCAAACAGCTAATATATAGGGTACTTCCCTATGTAGCCGTGGCGGATACTTAACCCTGCCCACTCCAGACGTCTTTTGGAGTATATGGGTAGGGGTCTTGAGAGAAAAAGCACGGCCGAGTTACTCAGTATCTAACGTTGAATTACCGCCTTACCAAACCGTTGGGCGGCATGTAGTGTAGCTCCTATTTCCCTAATAGGCTCTGCGCATTGGAATAATATATCCTATAGGTTTGACATAGGACTAAGGTCAGTATGTCCCTATCGAGTATATTAAACTTAATTACTTGTGCCAGCTAGCTCAGAGGCCACTAGAAACTCCTTGACAACAAGAAGGGAGTAGTTTCTGGCAGCCGCAAAACATGACCACTATGTTTCCCTTTAGAATCAGAACGTGTCCCAGAGTTGTGGAAACAATAGATCACTATTTCACTCAGCTCAGTCGTGCATGCTTAGTTTTCTCCAAGTTACACAGAAAGAAATAGACGGGCGTTTCAATAAAAGATTTATTGAACAGTCTTGTTTCTGATGTAAGTAAAATGTGCTGTTACGATCACAAGACAGTATGCGAGATAAATAATGTACAGTGTGAGCAGTAAAAATAAATAATACTGCGAGAGCATTATCTTTTAGTACATATGCTGTTACATAAATAACACAGACTAAAAATGTGAGTACTCATACGATGCGTTTCTAATCTAGTTCTACCCCAATGTACCTAACCTAGGTATAGGACGAGGTATGAAGTAGGTGAAGTATTCCTTACTATGGTATACTAAGAGTATGTTAAGCCTAGTATGCCTAGTATGCCTAGTATGCCAAGAGTCCCTCTAGGTTCTTATCAGCTCCATACCTGAAGAATGAGAGAGGTTGGAATCTCTTTGCCAGACTCGAACTCCAACACCCCGCAGGGGAAGTTAGATCACTGGAAGCTGGACTCTCTGCGTGCAGGGATGACAGCGTCTTCTCAGTGCGTCAGGACGGGATACGGGCTCCTCTGAAGTCGAGGTCTCCTCTAGTTTACAAGGGCTAGGGAAGGTATATTTATACCTGAGAGTACCTAGGAATGTTTAGTATTGACGTGAGTCGGACAGCGAAAGACGTCATGAATGAACCCCTAAGGAATAATGGTTCATACATAATATATGAGTCCTTGAAGAAATCGATAGTCCTGGACTAGGGAAATTCCCGCAGCCTAAGGGTCTGTTCTTCATGTACTCGTTGTGACGTTAGGGTGGACGGATGTCGGAGACCATGCCTGTATTTGGAGTGCATGGTTTAATGCCTAAATAAGGCCTGGGAATTTATGCCTATATAAGGGCAGGGCGAGTGTGCCTATATAAGGACATGATACTGGAAAGCCCGTTTATGGACACCCTAAGAGGAATACAAAAGGCTGATAGTTCCTCCCTTCGATCTACAGTGACACGCTGATGACAACTGCAACGGTCTACTGAATCTCATTCACCTCCATTGCTCTCTGCTGACTGCAAGTGTGACCATCATTGCCGATATCAACGGCCGCGGCGTAGATACTGAACCGCGCACCTCCTCAGGTGCCCCCAGTCTCCATTGACTCGGGCTCGGCGAACCCTGCACCAGGCCGCCCCAGTGAAGCTGGTGGTGCAGTACCTACCGTAAACTGACCCTTGTCCAGTGCCAGTCTAAAACCCTGAATACTGGAAAAGTAAGTTGTGTACTTACTTGCTGACGCATAACACTGTTTTTCCTTCCTTAGGATTGCATTGCATTCTATCTATTGCATCCGACTGCCTACCCGTTTCAAGTACCCAGTATTACTGTTTCTGACTGACAAGCACAAAAGTATTTCCAAGACTATAAAGCATTTCTACTACCTGCTGAAAGTATTGTATAAAAGTCAACTTACCTGTAACTGAGTTCAACTTGGTTCCTAGAAATAAAAGTAACTAAAGTAATATTGTTCTACAAACATTGATCTGAAGTCACTCATTAAGTGTATGTTCCTGTCTTGTATGAGTATGATTGCCAAATGCATTCACACTACCCTCTGATAAGCCTAACTGCTCAGCCCAGCTACTTCCAAATTGAGAGTTAGGTATTATCTACTTTAACCTCTGCCATACCATTGGGGACTCACTGGACTCTGTGCACACTATACCTCTTTTTGGTGTAGTATATACAGAGCCAGCTTCCTACACAAACCACATCAAAAACACTGGCAAATTAGAAATAAAATAAATACATTATGACATTTGTGTACACTGGTCCTTCTGCATACTGCTCACAAACAGGCACAAGTGTTACTAAACATTACAAAGGCATGTTGCTCCCAAGATGCAACTGGAGCAGGATGAGATGTTTCTTGTGTGTAAGCAGGAAGGGCAAAATTAGACCACTGCGAGAAACTTTAGTAAGGACTTCCTCAGAGTGATCTTCTACAGTAATTGTGCAAAGAAAAATCATGTTATATGTACATTAGAACATAGCTTCTGTTAAAAAACATCACAAGTGCACAAGTGAGAACATTCGTATAACCCACCGCTAATTCACAAAGCATGTTCATTTGTAATGTTATAGAGCAAAGTGAGTTAATGCAGCCACTGCAGAAATTTGTCCCTAATTTAACAGTTTCAATGCTGTTGGGTGTACTCAGCCCACCATCGTACTCACGTTCATAAAATATATTTAGCTGAGCTCTGGAGTAACAAGCATTAATAGGATTTTGAGTATTTGTTCTACAGCCGAGTCTTCCAGCAGTAAACAAACCCACCCTTCTAAAAAGGCAAAATACATAACCTAAAAAAGTTAGCACTGTCACAGCCAGTAGGTCTGGTCTTTTCAAGCTGGTTTGAGTGTTAAAGCAATGTTTTGTTTTAATTACAAACATTTGCCACAAATAAAACATACCACTGACTAAAGACGATGGTCATACGCTTGCAATAAAAAGTTAAAATTAACCATTGTATTTCATTTTAATAGAACAGAGCAGACAGGTGTACGTAGCTAGAAAAATAAACAACTATTTTTAATAGTTATTAAAAATCCAACTCAATACTGAAGTTGGATTTTTGATAAATATTAAGGAACATGTACTTTTAAAAAGTTACCTTTTCCCTGCCTAGATCCTTTGAAAGCCCATTTGCGTTTGCTTCTCCACTTCTGCCAGCCAGTAATGAGCTTTCAGATAGGTATAAAAACTGTTCCCAAAGGAGAGAACAAAGGCCTGGGTGTGGGTAAGTGTTGCTGTTCCCTTAACAAGATGACCGGTGGGGTGGGGTTCGGCCGAGGAACTGGGTTACCTTAAAAGAGTGCTTTTGGAGTACAACTCGCCGCATTCTTAGATACAACTCTCTGTATATGTGTTGCATGTATGTTTGTGTGTCTTTCTCGGTTGTTTGTTGTGTGCTCCATGCAAAAATCGTGAGGGTGCTCACGACACAGGGATGTAATGTACGCCATGGAATTTTTATAAATAAATATGGAGCACTGCACTAGGGTAATATTAATTACCCACGGCACCCTTGCGGTCACAGCACACTAGACCACCGCTAGTGCAATCAACATCCCAAGGTTGAAAGTTGAGTCATTATCACAAGCACTGTTTGCTAGTTAGCAAATAGACATGCACCATGAGCACCTGGATAACTGGACATTCACTGTCCCATCTGCCGCGATGATACCACACTCCACATCACTCGGCATGTTCCTACAAGCAACTTGAACTCTTGCATTAGCATCTCCTTTACTGGACCTATGGTTGTTCTTGTTTTTATCTCCTCCCCCCTTTTTTTTTCTTCTCTCTGGTCTTATTTCTCGGGTCCAAAATTGGACCCGGTTTCTCAACTGCAAATCTGGTTACTAGCCAACCATACAACTCCTGGAACCAGCATTGCGGTAGTGCTAGAGTATAATCAAATCCTTTATTACGGTCCTGATGAAGTGCCACCAGACCAGTTAGGGGCTACGCTTGGCATGAAACATGTCAACCTTATGCACCACACAAGCCCTGTAGGATCATTACATCCAGTCGGGGCTCACATCTTTTAGTTAGGCTAGTGCCCCCTGGGAATAAAAGCATCAGTTAGGGTGCTCTAGACCTATTTTAATTCTCACACTCACTGCACTACCTAGCCCACACACCGCACTCACCCCACGGCTTCATCAACAAAAGATCTCCGCCAAAGAGCCCCTTCGTGGGTGCCCGTTGGCCATTGCAGCGCCGGCCCGACAAGGAGCAGGCCCAATGATGAAGCATGACATCCTTCGGGGTGTGTGAGGGCACTTTTTAGAAAGACCTGAATTTTCCCCTCACTCCTAGGAACTGCATACCCCTTGTTTTTCGCATACTACTTGGGAGCATCTATGCAGGACCGGCTCAAAAAGCTCCTGGTTCCTCTTGTTAAAAAGACGATTCTGCACGATGGCTGAGCCGTGGAACCTATCCCCCATTGACCTAGTTTTGGACAGAATGCTCACCAAAACTACGAGAGCAACTCCTCGTGCTCCCAGTTTCCCCAACTAAAAACTATTTTTAGTTGTATCATGGAGAACAACCAAGGTTTATCTTTCAGTGATGACCTAGTTTCAGAAATACTCAGGACTCCCTCACTGTTAGACGCAGATGGAGGAGCTTCATCCAGCAGCCAAGGTAGTGACTGGAATACCATCACTACAATGAAGAGACAACTTATGAAAATCATTATGCATGGTGCCATAATGACCGAATATTTGCGAGCAAATATAGCTCCCAACGGTCTCATTGTGATGAACACACCAAGGATATTCCTAGAAGACAAACAATTCAAAAAGGAATGGTCCCTGGTCGCTTGGAAGTGTACCAGGGATTGGCTGGTGCTGATTATAAAAACAGCCAAACGTCTAGCTGATGATCTCATTATCAAAATCACGGTGGTAGAAGGAGCCCTAAAAGCCAGTATCACCATCACGTCATTTAAAACAAAACTGGCAGAAATCAACAGCGAGATAGCGGAGAATAAAGACTACTTGATGAGACAAAAGGTCACAAAATTACAAAAGGACATCTCCAAATTCAGCAAGGAGAAAATCTATCCCTACCTTAAGGAGGATTACTGCCCAGCAGTGGATGACAACTCGTCGGATGACAGCCACGCCTCCAGAAGAAGAAACTTTTCAAACAGCAGCAATTCAAGCACTGACAGCAGGGGGGGACAACAACAACACCAACGAGTACCAATGAACCCGATGTACGGATACGGAATGCCCCCCTACCAAGGACCACCGATGTGGCAATACCCAAGTTTTCCGCACGGCCAACAGCCACCGTTCGCCCCCTTCCAACCGCCACCTTTTTTAGGCAGAGGCTGGGGCAGAGGGAGAGGCAGAAAAAGAAGAGGTGGCTTCAACCAACAGAAGCAAGTGCAGTGGCAGGACCAACCCCAACAACAGCACATGGAGCTGAGGAGCCACACGGAGAAGAGAAGCTAATTGTTAACCTCTCTGAGAGACTTCTCAACGATGTGGAAAAAACAGTCTTAAAAAGAGGGTTGGGTTTTGTTCCCACCCCCAAAATTGACAACTTCAGAACCAACTGCGAACTTCACAACTTCTTCAGAAAGGTACGACTAAAGGCCTTCTTCGCTAATCAAACTGAACCGCCTGTGGATTTAGGCCTACGGAAGCCATCTACCTTTACTCCCAATTCTAGCATGGTACCACCAGAGATTCTCATATTCGAAAAGGCAGTCCTGAAAGAAATTTCAGAGAAATGCACCAATGCAGGATTCCATAACACATCCAGACTGGAAACTGAGGCCATTAAAAACCTGGCCAACGACCTCACCATTACCATCAAAGAAGCGGACAAGGGAGGTGCCATTGTGATTATGTCAACTACTGACTACAGAACGGAATGTCTGTGTCAACTCCAGGATGGAAGGTATTACACCCCCCTCCCAGAGGTCCCAACAATACGTCTGATAACACGGATAAAGTCACTGGTGACTTCCGCACTAAACCAGGGATGGATTATAAAGAATGAGGCTGAATTTCTCATTAATGACATTCCTAGACTGCCCTACTTCTATACTCTTCCTAAGATACATAAGGGAACACGACCACCACCAGGAAGGCCTATTGTTTCAGGTATAGGGTCAGTTCTAGAACCATTATCAAAATTCTGCGACCACATTTTCCGACCACTAGTCAAGAAAACCCCTACATTCCTTCAAGACACAAGAGATGTCTTGAACCTGATTGAGGCCACCAACCTGGAGGGCATACAGCCAGACGTCATAGTCACCCTTGACGTCGAAGCCCTCTATACAAATATCCCTCAATTAATAACACTTGAGGTTGTAGAGGAGACCCTAAGAGCCACCATGTGGTCATCTCCTACTCCCATAAGCTTTATTATGGAGTGCGCCAATATTGCCTTAACGGAGAACTTCTTTCAGTTTGAGGACCAGCTTTACCATCAGACCCAGGGTATATCGATGGGCAGCACCTTCGCCCCTAGCCTGGCATGTCTTTACATGTCAGACTTTGAGGTGAAGCAAGTGCTCACTAACACCAACCCCTACATGGATAATGTCACCCTGTGGCGTTGCTATATTGACGACATACTGGTGTTTTGGAAAGGCGACATTGATCTCATCCCCGCCTTTGTCTCCTGGGTTAATAGCCTGAATCCCTACCTTAGGTTCATGGCCAACACTTCTGACCATGAACTACCTTTCTTGGACCTAATGATCAGACGTAACGACAACAGACTGGAGACAAAAACCTTCAAAAAACCGACAGACAGCCATAGTCCCCTTCTATTCAGTAGCTTCGACCCAAAAGCCCTACAGGAAAACCTCCCCTATGGGCAGTTTGTTGTATCCTGTGACACAAGTAGACGCTAGAAGCCAAGTAAAGTTCATAAGTACCTTTAATCTGTAGTTGGTCCAAGTACATGAAGATAGTACACAAGTAAAACAGATAGGTAGTCCATGCTTGATGTAGCGTCGTTTCTTAGTTGTCTGCGCTAGTAAGACTGGTGGCTCCTTCTCACCCTCTGGACTCGTTAAAGATGTCATCTTCTGCTTCCTTGACCAATTGTGGAGATAAGTAGGCAAGTGGGAAAGTCTCCAACTCTCACTTGTCGCCAAAATAAATGTTGTATCCTGTGACACAAGTAGACGCTAGAAGCCAAGTAAAGTTCATAAGTACCTTTTATCTGTAGTTGGTCCAAGTACATGAAGATAGTACACAAGTAAAACAGATAGGTAGTCCAGGTAAACAGGTGATGGAGTTGTAGGTTAGCCAGTAGTCAATCCTTAGTTCCATGTAATAGGAAACCCCACCAGGAGCAGCCTGCCTGCTGCTCAGCCCACCTCTAACTATCATTCCCCACTCCCACAGACACCCAACATTCCGTACATCACTGTATTCCCAACATTCTGCTCTAAACACACACACTGGCTGAGCAGCAGGAAGATAGATAAATTACAAGATATAAGTAAACTATGCAGGGCATAACACAGTTCTTGCGAATTAGACGCAATTGTAGCAACCTGGAGGACTTTAAATCACAGGCATCAGAAATGACCAACCATCTGGTTAAACGGCAATACCCTGGGACCAAAATAAGAACTGCCCAGAAGAGAGCCCGTAACACCAATAGAGAGGCATTACTCGAAACACAACTAAAATTCAACACTGAACATATGACATGCGTAACCACCTTTACACCGGAATCCAACATGATTAGGCGGGTTATAAAAAAAACACTGGAATATTCTCCAGATAGGTGACCATGCCCCTAGCATACCAAGGTTTGCGTTCAAAAGAACTGCAAATTTAAAAAGATTTGTTGATCAGCACCAGGCCCAGGAAAAAGATGCCTCCACCGCAGAATACACTGTGGAATTTACCCCCTGTAACTGGCCAT
Source organism: Calotriton arnoldi (assembly GCA_963921515.1). NCBI lineage: Eukaryota > Metazoa > Chordata > Amphibia > Caudata > Salamandridae > Calotriton > Calotriton arnoldi. The sequence continues at coordinate 505,717 of CAWUFW010011644.1, read as the reverse complement.
TTCCCTTGTGGACAGTGTGTAGTCTGTCCACTAACAGATGCAACTAAGACAGTCACACTCTCTAACACCCTTAAGTGGACACAAAACAAACATACAAACTGCAACACACGAAATTGCATATATCTTATCACCTGCCAATGCCAGCTGCAATACATAGGCATGACTACTCGCCCTGTAAAAACCAGAATTACCGAGCACAGAAGCAATACAAGATGCAGAAAAACGAACACAAAAATGTGTGCTCATTTTGCAGAACACAGCCATACCACCAATGATTTACATTGGACCATTTTGGAAGCCCACCCACAAATATCAAAAGAGGCTTTGTTTAGGAAAGAACAAAACTGGGTCTTTAAACTTTCCACACACATCAGGGGGCTCAATGATGACATACCATGGGCAGAGTTGAACCGACCTGGATGACTACCCTCTTTATTCCCTCCATGGGTCGTGTCTCCGCTACCATGCCCCCGTAAGTAACCTTTACAGTACCACTACCTTTATTCATGGGCAATACACTTGAGATTGCACACACATTTTGCACAACATGTGCTAACCCATACCGCTATGCCACCGCTTCCACCTATATATAAACAGTCGCTACATGTTATTTGGTCAGTAACTTCGACTATAGATGACACAGCTCCATTGATGCAAAAATCTACTGCATAGCCAACATGGCCGTATTTCAGATCTGTGCACGCACAATTACCGCGTTTCTATTCCTGCTTTATACCCCTTTTTTCAACACTATACTTGTTTAGAGACCACCGTAAACAGGTGCTCATGAACCACAATTAGCCCAAAAAACTACAATGAACATGAACCCCCGGCTCACACGCACTCTGCCGGTCCTGAGCTCGGTTTACTTTTAATTTGTCAATATCTCCTACAAAGATGGCCGTATTAGTCAACGGTCCATACCATACCTACATATAAGCAGTCGCTACATGTTATCTGGTCAGTAATTTTGATTGAAGTGGACACAGCTCCATTGATGCAAAAAACTACTGCATAGCCAGCATGCCCGAATTTTAGATCTGTGCATGCACAATTATCCCGTTTCAATGCGGGCTATAACCCCTTTTTCTACACAATACTGTTTTTGGAGGTGACACTCGCAAACAGGTACCCATTAATCACATTTCAGCCCAAAACTACAATGAACATGAACCACCGGCTCACACATATTCTGCCGGTCCTGAGCTTTGTTTACTTTGAATTTTACAGTAATATCCTCAACTAAGATGGCCGTAGCAGTCAACGGTCTAGACCCACGACGCACTGGCGTAACATTCGGCAGTGTTTCAAATACCATACACCCGGAAGTAATCACTACAGGGACCGGAGCCAGGGTAGGACAGAAGCTAGTTGCTACGCCTCCTTGCCGTGAGTATTTCTAATCGTTGCAGGATAAACCGCTTGACCAAAATCGACGTTACTGGTAAAGAATACGCTATACCATCGGTAACACGTACTTAAAGTTAATTTTGTTACAGATCAGAGCAACGAAGTGCTCTGTTACCCCCCGTCAACACAGACCCACTAGCCATGGGGTGAGTTCACATAAATGTATACGGTGCAATTTAGCACTTGCGGTCACTTTTTGTCACGGTTACCACCACCTATGGATTACCAACACGCCCTTAGTGGCACTACTCTATGTACCGGTATAGAAATGTCTCGGGTATCGTGCCACTGTGCACCTTAGACGAATACATGAGACTCTCCCAGCCCTGGTGTTCGAATGCTTTTGGAGTACAACTCGCCGCATTCTTTTTTTTTTTTCCCTTGTTCAGTCGAATTAGTTTATTTTTCAATTTTATTTTTTTAAAACATTTTTTCAAAACTTTATTCGGGAAGAACAAACATTACAGGTTATGCATTGGAAGACACTGTAGTTTAGAATTATTGTATCATAGATATATGAACTTTGTCATACAACGGTAGCCTGCCGGTTTGCACTTACACATATTTAAGCTTACAGAACAAACCGAAAATCAGTGCATGAAAAATCATTGCATCAGAGTAATATAAGGGTCCACATCATCATTATCAACCAAAACCCTCGGAGGTGCATCTGGATCTGTTATTATGTGGTCAGGGGAGGGAGGACTGCTGTCTGATCGTTGTAGATACACTACCAGGGGGGCCCATATATCGTGAGGTCGGCTAGCTGGGGGCATGAGATTCCAAAATTCAGTTAAATGAGTCTGGCAATATGCCGCATCCGCCAGCCAGGCCTTAGGAGACGGAGCTGGTTTCCGACCCCAATGAATCGCCACACGGCGCCGCGCAATTATTAGCAGCATTGCGGACAGGCGTCTGCTGGCATCTGGGATTTCTTTAACATAGCCCAGCAGACATGTCATGGGGTCTGGAGTAAGAGTGTCTGAGGTAATGTCACTAGTGATGCGGCATATGTCCTGCCAGAATGCTGCAATCCTGGGGCACGTCCAGGCTAAGTGTATAAAGGAGGCATTCGGAGCCGCACACCTCACGCAATTAGAGTCCGCCATCAGTCCCATTTTATGAAGCACTATGGGTGTAGCGATATAGTCTGTGTAAATACTTAAAATGTATAAGGCGTAAGCGATAGTTAGGAGAAAGCTTTTGGGACTGATTGCAGCAGTTTGTCCACTGCGCGGGTGTGGGAACATCCCCAAGATCAGACATCCAGGCCAGCCGCGCCCGCTCAGTGTCAACTGGAGAAGCTGCGAGCGTCAGCGCATAGAGTCTTGTGATCAATTTTCATGGAGAGGCATTAGAATGAATATACTCTAGCGCAGCGCACTGGGACGGAGGGGCGGGGAATGAGGCATTGTTGTCTTTGCATGTGGCACGGATTTGGAAATATAGCAGATTATCTAGAGGGGTTGTGTTCTCTGGAAGAGTAAGAAACGCATCATTAGGGGACAGATCGGCATAGGTGGTGATTCCTAGTGAAGCAGCGCGGCGTGCCATACCTGTCGTCTGTAGAGGTGGGAACGAGGGGTTGTTCGCAAGTGTCATAGATGGGGCATACAGCATTGGGATCCCAGTGCATTTGGGTATTCCCTCCCAGGCCCAGCGTAAGCATTCAACAGTGTCTATCTTGCCCTTTGGGGCTGTATATGGAAGGAATAAGGCAGTCTGTATCGGCCACGGGGCGGCAAGGTCAATTTCGACCGCGACGTGCGGTTGAAATGGCGTAGGATAAAGCCAAAAGTGAAGAAAACTAGCCTGGGCTGTATACGCATAAAGTTTGAAGTTGGGAGCCCCAAGTCCGCCGCGTGAGAAGGGGAGTGTAAGAGTGTCATATGCAATGCGCGGTTGGCGAACCCGCCCAGAATAGTGTAATCATGTTAGAGCGAAGTCTCTGGAAAAATTGGGGTGAAAGTGGCAGCGGGATATTTAAAAACAGGCATAAAAACTTGGGCAGGATTACCATCTTAGCGATGGCGATTCTACCGGCAAGAGATAGCGGGAGGGTTTTCCAGATGAGAATTCTGGACTCGAGCCAGTCAATCGCTTTGCCATAATTTTCCCTCCACAGTTCATCAATATTCCTAGTGAGCCAGATTCCCAGGTATTTGCTCGGGCCGGAGGCCCATGTGATAGGGTATTCAGTATCGAAGGGGCGGGTTGCGTCAGTTAACGGAAACAGAGTTGATTTCCCCCAATTTACCTGCACTCCGGAGTAGACGCCAAATCGAATGACCTCTCTGGTCCTAGGGCCGAAGTTCTCTTGGGGCTCACGAATGAAGAGGGCAACGTCATCTGCATACATTGATGTAACTAGGCTGCGCGTGGAAAAGCCAATGCCTCTTTGCGTGTGGTGTTGTCGTAGCCGTGCTGCCAGTGGCTCCATGGCTATTGCGAAAAGCATCGGAGACAACGGGCAACCCTGCCTGCTGCCACGGGTAATGCGTATTGGTTCTGTAATTTGGCCATTAATACGGATACGTGCCGATGGTAGAGTATAAAGTAACTTAATTTTGTTAATAAAAAGCGGGCTGAGTCCCAGGCGGGCCAATAGGGCGAAGAGGAAGGGCCACTCTAGCGAGTCAAATGCCTTAGTGGCATCCAACAGGGCAGCCACTGCAGGCAGGCTAGGGTTAATTTGGTGTATGATGGACAAGATGGTGCGTAAGTTATGGGAAGTGGCACGGCCCGGTATAAAACCGGATTGGTCCGGGCGCGCTATAAGCGACATGAGGGGAAGGAGGCGGTTGGCGAGGAGTTTTGCATACATTTTATTATCTATATTGATTAATGAAAGTGGGCGATACGATTCACAGGAGTCGGGGGATTTGCCAGGTTTGAGCAAAAGAGTAATGAGTGCCTTGCGAAGTGAAGCAGGGAAGTGACCTACCGTGACCGACTCGTTATACATTGCGGTTAGATGGGGAATGAGGATAGAAGAGTATTCTTTATAGAAGGTCGCCATTAGCCCGTCCGCTCCAGGTGCCTTTTCGCCAGGTAGGCTTGAGATCACCTGAGCGATCTCCTCAGGAGTGAAACTCGCCGCATTCTTAGATACAACTCTCTGTATATGTGTTGCATGTATGTTTGTGTGTCTGTCACGGTTGTTTGTAGTGTGCTCCATGCAAATTCGTGAGGGCGCACACGACACAGGGGTGTAATGTACGCCATGGAATTTTTATTAATAAATATGGAGCGCTGCACTAGGGTAATATTAATTACCCACGGCACCCTTGGGGTCACAGCACACTAGACCACCGCTAGTGCAATCAACATCCCAAGGTTGAAAGTTGAGTCATTATCACAAGCACTGTTTGCTAGTTAGCAAATAGACGTGCACCACGAGCACCTGGATAACTGGATATTCACTGTCCCATCTGCCGCGATGATACCACACACCACATCACTCGGTATGTTACTACAAGCAACTTGAACACTTGCATTAGCATCTCCTTAACTGGACCTATGGTTGTTCTTGTTTTTATCTCCCCCCCGCCCCCCCCCTCCTTTTTTTCTTCTCTCAGGTCTTATTTCTCGGGGCCAAAATTGGACCCGGTTTCTCAACTGCAAATCTGGTTACTAGCCAACCATACAACTCCTGGAACCAGCATTGCGGTAGTGCTAGAGTATAATCAAATCCTTTATTACGGTCCTGATGAAGGACACGAGGATTACCATAGTACTTTCCCCATACATCCCTAGCCCTCAGAACCCGGTGGCTGAAGGATTCCATCTTTTTGAAAAGGCCAAATGTGCGTTGAGTTTGCCTTAGGAACTTTTACCCCATTGGTTAGGGCGTGCCCAGAAGCCATTCATACCCACTAGCTTGTGCAAGGCATAAATGTGGCATCTTCAAGCCCTCACTTCAGGACACTCCTGGACCCGAGGAAGATCAAACCAGGACTGAATCTGCTGTCTGATGCCTAGGACAAAGATGTGGACTCCAAGGGTCAAAAGACCACCTGCTAAAGTTTTAGTAGTAATATTTGTTCACTAATCAATAAAAACCATAAACATTATTGACCCCTTCTATGCGTCGGACACGCGAGAGCCGTCCGACGCAAAAGTGCTCCTGCACGCCCGACCACATGGCACAGGAAATCCCTCTGATTCAGGAATTTCCTTTGCATCAAAACAGCCTCGGGAGCTGGGGAAACAGCTCCCAAAGCTGTTCTGATGTTTTCAGTGAAATGATGATCAGCGCGCACGTCGCGCTGACGTCATTTCCCTGAAACCGAAACTGAAACGAGCCGATTGGCTCATTTCAGTTTCACTGCCTATGTGCTTGTGGGACTATCTTAGCCCCTGAAGCACGTAGGCAGACGGGAGAGGTATCATTGGAAAGGGGAGAATCTCCCCTTTCAAATGGTACCCCTCCCTAGTGGATCCCTGCTTGGGGAACGCTGCAGGAGGAGGATCCCCAAGCAGGGATCCACCACTAGACACCAGGGAGGGGGGAGCGGACCCTTAGGCAAGGGCTTTTGCTCCCCACCAACGTTTTGGCATAAATTCAGTCATTCAGCCCCCCCTGGGAGGCAGATGGGGGCAGAAAGCACAGTAGGCGCCAGGGATTTATTTTATTTATGTATATAGAGGTGGGGGCTGCCCAAAATGGGCATGCCAATGACCCCACTCCCCCCCCAAAATTCCAGTCTTTCAGCCCCCTCAAGAGGTAGATGGGGGCAATAGCCCCTGATCTGCCTCACGGGGGAGCAGAAAGCCCACTAGGCAAAAGGGATTACGCTTTTTTTTTTTAATATGTAGGTGTGGGGGCTGCCCAGAATGGGCAAGCCAATGCCCCTAACCCCCAAGAAAATTAGCCACAGTCTTTCTGCCTCCCCTGTGAGGCAGATGGGGGCAATAGCCCCTGATCCGCCCCCACCCCCCGGGGGGCAGAAAGCCCCATAGGCACCAGGGATTATGTTGTTTTTAATACGTAGGAGTGGGGGCTGCCCAGAATGGGCATGCCAATGCCCCTACCCCCAAACAAATTTTACATAGTCTTTCTTCCCCCTCCTGGGAGGCAGATGGGACAATAGCCCCTTATCTGCCCCCCGGGGGGCAGAAAGCCCACTAAGCACCAGGGATTATGTTTTTATTATATATAGGGGTGCGGGGTTCCCAGAATGGGCATGCCATTGCCCCCACCCACCAAATAAATTAGCCACCGTCTTTTCTGCCTCCCCCGGGAGGCAGATGGGGGCAATAGCCCCTATGTGCCCTCCGGGGGGGGGGGGGCAGAAAGTCCACTAGGCACCAGGGGTTATGTTGTTTTTTTTAAACTTAGGGGTGGGGGCTGTCCAGAATGGGCATGCTAATGCCTCCACCACCCAAAAAAAATTGACACAGTCTTTCTGCCCCCCGCTGGGAGGCAGATCGGGGCAATAGCCCCTTATCTGCCCCTCCACTAGGCACCAGGGATATGTTTATGGGCATGTCAGGGAGAAGCCTCAAGGCACGGGTCGCTCCCCTTTTTTTTAGGCACACATTTTGGCTGTTTCAGTGATATTTTTTGTCTCATCTGCCCCCAAGCGGGACAGAAAACCCCTAGAAACCAGCTAAAGTTTGTGTGTGTGTGTGTGAGAACTGGAGTTTGGTTGACAGTCTGCTTGTACTGACCTTTGGCTGGCCTTTTGTTGGTGGTGTGTGTGGATTTGCACCTGGCTAATGATGTGTGTGGACTCGTGCTTGATGACGATGTGTGTAGATTGGCACTTGCCTGGTGGTGTGCGTGGAGTGGCGCTTGGCTGGCGGTGTATGTGGACTGGCACTTGGCTGGCGGTGTGCATGGATGGTACTTGGCTGGCAGTGTCCGGGGATGGCGTTTGGCTGGCGGAGTGCGTGGGTGGCGCTTGGCTGGCGGAGTTTATGGATGGCGCTTAGCTTGCAGTGTGCATGGATTGCGCTTGGCTGCTGATGTGCGTGGATGGTGATGCGCGTGGACTGACTCTTGGCTGGCGGTGTGTGTGGACCGTCACTCGGCTGATGTTGTGGTTTGCATGGATCCCCCAGCGTTTTCTTACCCAGAATCCCCTGCAAACCTCAAATTTACTTACAAAGTGATATTTTCCTCACATTTCTGTTTCTGGTAAGTTGTAGGATCACTGCGCAGGCACAAATTTCCTACCACCCAGTGTTTCCATTGGTCTCCTGAGTAAAATGTTACCTCACTTGTGTGGGTGCCCAAAGTAGCCTCAGCCTAAAAACGTACAAACAAACTACCCTTTTGGACTTGATTTGGGTTCCCCTCAATCTCTACATGTTTTTGGCCCTTCAATGTCACAGGTACTTGGCCCATCCACACAAGTGAGGTATAATTTTTATTGGGAGACTGAGGGGAACCCTGAGTGGTAGGAAATGTGTGGTGATCCCACAACTTTCCCATACAGAAATTAGAGGAAAATGTGACATTTAAGCGAATTTTGAGGTTTGCTGCGGATTCTGGGTAAGAAAACGTTGGGGTATCCGTGTAAGCCACACCTCCCTGGACTCCCCCAGGTGTCTACTTTTCAGAAATGCCTGGGTTTTTTAGGTTCCCCTAGATGTCTGCAAACCTGGGACCAAAAACACAGGTGCCCACCTATCAAAAAATGACCTGGTTTTCAAGTGGGTCACCACTGTTTTTTGGTCCTGGGCTCTGCTGCGATCTAGGGAAACCTGCCAAACCCAGACATTTCTGAAAACTAGACACCCGGGGAAGTCCAGGGAGATGTGACTTGCGTGGATCCCCAATGTTTTCCGACCTAGAATCCCCTGCAAACCTCAAATTTAGCTGGAAAAAAAATCACATTTTTCACACAAGTGAGGTACCGTTTATATCGGGAGACTTGCAGAAATGCTGGGTGGGTGACTGTTTGTGGCTCGCTGCAGATTCCAGAACTTTCCATCACAGAAATGTGAGGAAAATGTGTTTCTTTCGACAAAGTTTGAGGTTTGCAAGGGATTCCTGGTAACAGACACTACCTGGTGAGAGGCACACAAGTCACCCCATCCTGGACTCCCCTGGGGGTTTAGTTTTTAAAACTGTTTGTTTGCTAGGTTTCCCTAGGTGCCGGCTGAGCTAGGGTCCCAATCTAATGCTAGGCACATTGCAAAAAAGGGTCCATTTTCTGTGGAAAATGTGATGTGTCCACGTTGCGTTTTGGGTCGTTTCCTGTCACAGGCACTAGGCCTACCCACAAAAGTGAGTTACCATTTTTATTGGGAGACTTGTGGGAATGCTGGGTGGGTGGAAGTTTGTGGCTCCCCACAGATTCCAGAACCTTCCATCCCAGAAATATGAGCAAAAGTTTTTTTTTTTTTTACAATGTTTGAGATTTGCAAGGGATTCTGGGTAACAGAACCTGGTGAGAGCCACACAAGTCACCCCATCCTGGATTCCCATGGATGTCTAGTTTTAGAAAATGTATAGGTTTGCTAGGTTTCCTTAGGTACCGGCAGAGCTCGGATCCACAATCCACAGCTAGGCACATTGCGAAAAAAGGGTGAGTTTTCACTTGAAAAAATGTGATGTGTCCATGTTGCGTTTTGGGCTGTTTCCTGTCGTGGGTATTAGGCCTACCCACACAAGTGAGGTACCATTTTTATCGGGAAACTTAGGGGAATGCTGGGTGGGTGGAAGCGTGTGGCTCCCTCCAGATTCCAGAACTTTCCATCACAGAAATGTGAGGAAAATGTGTTTTTTTTTTTTTTACAAAGTTTGAGGTTTGCAAGGGATTCTGGGTAACAGAACCTGGAGCAAGGCACACAGTCACCCCATCCTGGATTCCCCTGGGTGTCTAGCTTTCAAAAATATACAGGCTCGCCAGGTTTCCCTAGATGACGGCTGAGCTAGGGTCCCAAATCCACAGCTAGGCACATTACAAAAAAGGTCTGTTTTCTGTGGAAAAATGTGATGTGTCCACGCTGCGTTTTGGGCCGTTTCCCGTCTCAGGCACTAGGCCTACCCACACAAGTGAGGTACCATTTTTATTGGGAGACTTGGGGTAATGCTGGGTGGGTGGAAGTTTGTGGCTCCCCACAGATTCCAGAACTTTCCATCACAGAAATGTGAGGAAAATGTGATTTTTTTTGACAATGTTTGAGGTTTGCAAGAGATTCTGGGTAACAAGACCTAGAGAGAGGCACACAAGTCACCCCATCCTGGATTCCCCTGGGTGTCTAGTTTTAAAAAATGTACGGGTTTGCCAGGTTTCCCTAGGTGCCGGCTGAGCTAGGGTCCACAACCCACAGTTAGGCACATTGTGAAAAAGGGTCACTTTTCACTGCAAAAATGTGATGTGTCCACGTTGCGTTTTGGGCCGTTTCCTGTCACAGGCACTAGGCCTGCCCACACAAGTGAGGTACCATTTCTATCAGGAGACTTAGGGGAACACAGAATCGTAGAACAAGTGTTATTGTCAATTGACTTTCTTTGCATTTCTGCCTTCCAAATGTAAGACAATGTGTAAAAAATTAGACATTTTGAAAAAGTCCTCTAATTCACATGCTTGCATGGGTACCTACAATTTCGGAGATGTGCAAATAACCACTGCTTCTAAACTCTATATTTTGTTCCCATTTAGGAAATATATAGGTTTCTTTGATACCTATTTTTCACTCTTTATATTTTACCAAATGAATTGCTATATACCCGATACACAATGAAAAACCATTGCAAGACGCAGCTCAGTTATTGCCTATGGGTTCCTTGGGTTCTTGGTGAACCTACCAGTCCTATATATCTCCACAACCAGAAGCGTCCAGCGGACGTAACGGTATATTGCTTTAAAAAATGTGCCATACTTAGAATAAGTTACAGGTGAAAACGTTGGCACAAATGGCTGTTTTTTTCACCTCAATTTCAATATTTTTTATTTTCAACTGTTAGTTTCTATAAAAAACAACCTTGAAGGATCTACACAAATGACCCATTGCTGAATTCATAATTTTGTCTACTTTTCAGAAATGTATAGTCTTCCAGGATTCATTATTGCTTTCATACCCATTTCTACCACTAACTGGAAGGAGGTTGAAAGAAAAAAAAATAGGAAAAATAGGCTATGTCCCAGTAAAATGCCAAAACTGTGTAGAAAATTTTGGTTTTCTGAAAAAAGTCTGCCTGTTCCTGAAAGCTGGGAAGATGGTGATTGTAGCACCACCAACCCTTTGTTGATACCTTTTGCAGGGAAAAAAAACAGACGCTTTCTTCTGCAGCACTTTTTTCCCATTTTTCTGAGAAAATAAAAAGAAATCAGATGTATTTTGGCCAATTTCACGGTCCCCTCCAGGGAAATTTACAAGCCCTAGGTACCTTTAGACTCCTCAAGATGTTGGAAGAAAAGGAAACAAATTTGGCGTGGATACCTTATGTGGACAAAAAGTTACAGGGGCCTAAGAGCGAACTACTCCAAATAGCCAAAAAAAGGCTTAGCACCGGGGGGAAAAAGGCCTAGCAGCGTTGACCTCACAAATAGATGAATAAGATTAGAAGGAGAACAACCAGTCATATAGGATCAATGTGCACAAGTGTAACTTAGCTGGTAAACTGATAATACCAGTGCATGCAAAATAGCGCAAAAAGTGTAACAGTGCAGGTCTTCTCTCTTGTTTAATCAGTAGCCAATAAAAAAATAAAAAACCAATGAGCCCTGGTTCTACCTGGCATCCCATAATGCCAGGCGGAATAATGCTAGTACCTATGCTGTGTGCAGGACTATGTGTAAAGTGCAGCAGTACTGGTCGGGGGGTGTTTGGATGAACAGGGGGGCAGATATCCAACCTGACGGATAGGGATCCGACAAGCACAGGTTGTCCCAAGCAGCCCGCCATGATGTGGTTGAGTTTCAAGGATTTTTGGCTAGGCCTTTGTTAACCGTCCACCTTGACCCCCACCTAGGTCTGAGGGTTAACTTTGACAAGGGATTTAAAAACGACTAGGAATTGTAACAGTCGAATATTAAGCATTGTGTTGCTTGGATCTAGGGGCTCAATTAATGCCGATTTACAAGGCCTGATCCCTAATGCTTTAAAATAATTTTTCAACATGATTCTTCGCTGGTGGTCCAGGGCAGGGTAAATGCAGGTGAGATGCTGTGGGGTTTCTCTGCCTGATGACATAATCTGCATTTCTGGTCTGCCCTTTGGTCTTCTTCCCTCCACTTCGGCAAAAGGTCTGGAGTTGGAATGTCACCAAGACTCAGTGTCAATAATTTCTGTTTGATCTCCAGGGAGTAAGTAGCTTCTAAGAGGGGGAGCTCTTTTTGGATATCACAGGATTTCAGCACCAGTCACCCATGTGACCGCTTAGCCACTTTATCTTTATCATCCAATTAACTTTGCAAGTTAATGGATTTGTTTACCACTCTTCTGAAAATTTGGCTAGATGTATTTAAGTGACAGCTCGTCCAATTCAAGCTTTTCTGCTTTTTTCGAGGTACTTTTTATATTTACGATTCCCCATTTGAAGGTTGATTTCAGACCAGTCTAGATAGCCAATGAGCCCTCGGCGGCTGACCGCAGTTTGTGGCAGCATTTAACAAAGGCCGCAGGCCTAGCAAAGGACTGCTTTATCCGTGAAAACTCCAGCCTAAGTTAGGCAGGTGATGCAGATCTCGGTAGCCGGAAGATTTGTTTATAGGATCTTGTCACGATTTTGTCCAGAAGGTTGACCTCTGCACCCATCATTATTTTCGCTCCATATGAGAGTGCAGGTATCAATTTAGCCTTCATTACTGCGGTCAAAGGCTGAAGATTGCGTCCCTGGATGGATTTTGTTAGCGGTCTAAAGGCATAGTTGAGGACTTGCGCTTTTTTTTTTTTGATCGCCGCCCTTTGTGGTGCGAACGTATCCCTTGAATCTATCTTGACACCTAGAAACATGGACAGAGGGACACAATAAGCTACAAGATGCCTTTTCCTGCAACTGCCCAGCTGACCAGTGGCAACTGGACCTGGAGTTAGGGTGACCAGAAGTTCAAAGCCAAAAACCGGGACATTTCCCAAAAATAGAAGGACTACAATTTTACTTCATCCCAGCGCAGAGAATGACAGCGCTCCTCCGCAGAGAATTACAGAAGAGGCAGGAAGAACATAAAATTCCGCTTTTAAAGCCAGTAGCTTGCCTGTTAATTAAATTGCTTTCTTATAACAGCTGCTAACTATCCCTGGTTTGCAAAACATAAAAAGATACCTCCCACCGTTTTCAGTCGACCCTCTCTAAAAACCGGGACATGAGCTTAATAGCCTGAAATCTGCTGGGACAGCTGCCGAAAAACCGGGACTGTCCGGGCAAATCCAGGACGCCTGGTCACCCTGCCTGGAGTAGACCCTGCTGTCTGGCTTTCACTGAAGTATTGACGGACTTCAGAAGTGTATCCCTGTGGTGGATTCAGACTTAAAGGGCTACAGTCAGAAGGTAAAACTTTAACCAGGACGAAGCCTGTTGGTGAAGTCAACCCACACACTATTGCGGTCTGCATCAAATTGCACCTAGGCAACAGTCTGCCACAACCATTTATTATCATTCAGTATGTTTTTTTTATTGTATGATTAAATAAAATCTTTATAATATATAAAAAAGAAGGAAGACTTTACAGTAAATAATCTAAACAAAAAACAGATACATTGAAATCAGTCGTTTTTAAGTATCTTGTAGGGCATGTTACATGCAATAGGAGAATGCCTTGAAATATAACTACCAGCACAAACATGCTCGTGAAGATATAAAATGTCTAGAAAGGACCCTAATAAGTGTCATGAAAATTACATTAATACTCGAGTTAAAACCTGAAATTAGCAGCAGACATATAAAGTGCTCGACAACAGCTAAAATAACCATAAAGTGCAACTATTCTAAGAGGGACCTGTAGTTGTAACAACGGTCATAAGCCTTCACACAAAAGTGTAGAGTGCCTAGTGATGGCTAATGCATTAAAAGGTCATAAGTAAAAGCAATGAAGTGGCTTTTGTATTTAATACATAGATATTACTCAAGATCAAGAGAGGCCACCACTTGCCGTCAATGGCTAGCTGAGGTAGGATTTGTCTTTTCCGAGCTGGATCTAGCCGGGCTTATAATGTTCTTTAAAGGGGCATTGCCAGGCCATGCACCAAGATGGCTCCTCGACCGTGAAGCTACGGAGATGCCGCTTCACAGATGCAGCCTCTCTTCGATTCACCGGCTTCCTTGCGGCTGCTGCGGGTGGAGAAGATGTGTGCCGGCCCGCGGGTGGACTTGAGCCTCTCTACTCGGCTAGACGCTGCATGAGAGACGTGGCGGCCCGCATTGTCTGCGGCCTGATGTGGCGCTTGGAGGCCCCGCGACGACAGGAGTCGCGGCCCTGAAGGCAAGGCAGCAGACTTGCGGTGCTGAAATTGAGGTTGGGGATTTTCTAGGGGCCTGAGGCTTGCTGTGGACGTGGAGATTCTCCGCTGCAACTGGAGTTGCATGCCCTGCGATGTAACGCAATGGACAACGGGCTGCGGCCGTGAGTGCGTGCTGCATTATATAATGCTTCCACCTTTCTGGTTTGGCTGCAACTCGTGCTCTGCCTGTACTGAGAGACGCTGGGCAGTGGTGTGACATTACGGCCCAGGCGATGAGCAACTTTCCCTGATGTGGGAGGGTTCTTTCACCGCCCGATACATATACAGGAGCCAAAGTGACCCTCGCAGGTATGTGACAGTCTAACTGCCCGGTGTGCTAGTAAGTGTGGTGTCTTGGGCCCTAGGCCCACATCCTGCATAAATAATTACAGACTCGGCATGTGTGGTAACTGGAACCGGCCCAGGGCACGTGCGCCCGGCCCCTTTTACTAGCAGGGTCACCTGACCAGTGACGCCTGTGGTGGGTGGGTGTAAAGTGTGGGTTAACACTAGGCAAAACACTAGAATGTGTCCAGCCAGACACTACATCCCTCTTAATGAAAAGAAACAAACAAAAGTCCAACCTGGAAGAAAACAAATAAACAACACATAGCACCAAATGAGTCTCTTCAGGCCGTCAGCCAGGCAGCGCTGGAGCTTCAGACCACATGGTCAGGATGCTTTAGTCCGCCTTGGCGATGTACTTCAGACCGGCCTGGTCTCGCGGCGTTGGAGTCTATTTACAAAGTTCAAGTATCGGTGCATCTGGAGCGGTGGTGGAGTCCACTCTGGAGATCTCGCCGGCGCTGAGGTTCCGGTGGACGACAAACTTACAGCTGTTGGGGATGATCTTGGCGTATGAGGCCTTCCCTTGGAGACGACGTGTTGATGGTCTTTCTAGCTCCTGACAGCCGAGCAACTTCAGACTTGCCTCTCTTGCCTGGACTCCTCTCTCACTGGAGCCTCCTGGAGGGCCTTCCTGCTGGGCTGCCATGGGACCGTGTGGACTGTGCGGGCTTCGTGTAAGCCGCGCAAAGGCGTCGCTGAGGAACTGCCAACAGGACTCACAGCCAAGTCGCTCATGTAGCCGCAGAGGGTGGTGTCTCGGTCTGGACGACCTCGCCATCAGGACTCAGGTTCTGTGCCTTCCTCTGATGGTCTTTGGGTGACCAGTCTTCGACTGTGACCGCCATGCTTCCCATGCCTGTCGTGGAGCTGCTGCCGACGCATCTCTCCTATTCGGATTCCCCTCTCACAGGAACTCCATCGAGGCCCTTGCCCCTGGATTGCCACGTGACCGCGTGGGCTGTGCGGGCTTTTGCGTAGGCCGCGCTGAGGGGTCGCTGCGGAACTCCCAACAGGGCCACGGCCAAGTCTTGTGTAACCCCAAGGGTGGATATTCCAATGGGTATGCTCTACTTCGGCAGGCTTCAGGTTGACGGGGGCACACAGAAGGTTCCTGGGTGGCTCGCCTCGTTGAACTCCGGTTGTCTGGAGTGCAGGGATCCACTCTGGTGGTGCGATGCTCCTTGGTGATGATGCACCTGGATGATGAACATAGTTATTTTCTATCAGTTGGGCAAACAGGCGGCGATCTCTGGCTTTAGGTGACCTCGGGGAGTGAGGAGGACTGGAGGGACTTCGCAGCCCATGTCTTCGTCTTGCTGAGGCTGTTCTTCACCCGTGGCATCTGCGGTGAGAAACAGGGATGCCGTCTGACTTGGACTGCCGATGCTTGGGACTGGACGGTCGCGCTGGGAAGCGTTGGAGAGAGACGCGGTTCGCGCTGGCTGCGGCTTACACTTGGTTCTCCCATTGGGCTGTCTCCAGGGACGTCGGGACTGGACGGTCGCACTGGGAAGCGTTGGAGAGAGAGATGCGGTTCGCGCTAGCTGCGGCTTACATTTGGTTCTCCCATTGGGCTATCTCCAGGGACGTCAGTCCGGCTTGATGGCTGTCTGGTGTCTCTGGGTGCGCTCATCTTGTGGTGGTACGAGTCCTCTGTCCTGTAGCTCTGCTCCTTTTCTCCTGCGCTCCTGTGGTGGTTGTCTGCCCTGTGGCGTTGTGCCACTGTTCCTTCTTCCTTCGCGGAGTGGCGTCCTGCCACTCTTTTTCCTCCTTCGACCAGGTCCTCACTTGGATGTGGCGTCCTGCCGCATGTCTCATGTTTACGCCACATGGACATCTCGCTGGTCGCGTCCAGTTCTTGGGACGGTCTTCACTGACCTGCTGACCTGTCGCAGGTCTATCCTGTCAGTAGGACTTGCTTCTTCCTCTTGGGGACCTTGCACGGGCACCATCCCCTCCTCAGGGATTTCGCGATGCTCCTCTTCACTCGAGGGCGTCGTACTTGCGCCTCAAGGCTGCGCCGTCGTGGCACTTGATCCTGCCTCCCTTCGGGCATGCTTGGTGAAGTTGGTCACTTCGAGTGACGTGCTCCATGCTTGCGATGCGGCTGTGGCGTCCGTCGGAACGCACGTTGTGGTGGCGGCTTGCCATGTGGGGTGTGCGACTCTCTTGTCTGTCTTGGGCCTCTGGCGACTCCTGTCTTGAGGCAGTGTGAGGGAGGACACTCTGCTGTCTTCTGCCCACTGCGGGGCTTCGCTGGCATGGTGGAGACGTAGGGGGATCTCCCTTCGGTCTTCAGCAGTGGAATTGTGTGGAGATGTCTCTCTCTCTTCTGTGCGCTTGACCGTGTTGTCAGCTTCTGGGTGCCTGCGTCGGCGCACCTCAGTCTTTGCGCTCTTGGACCTTCTTTCGGCCCCAATTTTCTGGAGCTGGGCGTGCCCATTTCCTTGGCTTGCGGTGACGTCGGGTCACCACCGGGGCGTGTGTAGCAAAATCCTTCTTGCCTGCGGTGGCGTCCGACGGCAACTGGGGGTTTGCACGCTCTGTGCACGTTCTTCAAATGCGGGGTGTGACAGTCTTCCGCTTTCCCAAAAGTTAGGCAGCTCATTGGGGGCCTGTGGTGCCCTCAGCTTATGATGATCCCCTTTCAGGGAGATAGGCAGGTGCTTTCTGGTTCTCTGGTCAACGCTGCATTTTTGGGGTGGACAGTGTGCACTCACTCTTGGTCCCTCTGTGTGCTGGGGTGGCCCTCCTGACGCTGTGGACTGTGCTGCTCCTCACAGTCTCTCTCTAGGCTCTTTGTGCCTTGGTTGCCGACCACCTTCTCTTCCCATAGGGTACTGCTTTCGAGGTCTACTGGTACTAGGGGTGTGTGGTGCACTCAGCATCAGTCCTGGCTGTGTGTCTGAGCCTGCTTCTGCCTTTTCCTTTGTGTCCCAGCTCAGAGTGCAGTTTGTCACTGTGGCCAGCAGGTGGCACTGTGGGTGCTTTCGGAGGTGCCTCTGTCACTTTCCTCAGGCGTTGGGCTTTGCAGCTCCTTGGGGGGCTGTGCAGTAGAGTGCTGGGGGAGTTGATGGAGCTTCTTCTGTGTTTTAATGCTGCTGTTTAGGTATGGGAGGTTGGCCAGGGAAAGGGGCGCTGCTCATGTTGGGTCAAGTCTGTTTACCTGTTTGTGCTGCAGTGTTCACGAGAGTGTATGAGCTTTGGCATGAGGGAGTTGCAGTATAGTTCTGCCTGGTTGTCCATGCGCTCCTCCTTTCTTTCCTTCCTGAGACGACCGGAGGCAGGCTACTTTTGTCAGCCTCTTCCTTGGGCTCTGAACCTTGCAGCCGAGTTTACAGGCACACTCTGGGTGAGAAAACAGCAGGAGGTTACGTGTGAGATAGCTTCAGGGTCCATGCGGTATTTTACCACTAGGTGGCGCTGCAGTCACCTAATCGGCCGCAGCTCTCTTGTTGAAACTTCAGGCCGCGCTCTGATTAGAGCTGTCGATGCGGGAGGGGGTGCAGTGCTGTGAGGCTCATTCTGTTAACCCCGGTCGGGTGATCGCATGGAATGAGTCCAGTAAGTTTAGACCCTTCACTCACAGACCGCTTTTCCATGAGGTACCGGGTTTTCTTCTTACTTGTTCTCGCTGCTGCTGCTGCGGGCGAGATCGCGGGGGCGCTGCAGATACCTCTTGATGCAGGGAGCAGGGCCGGTCTTTTATTTTACAGAGTGGGAGGCCGCTTCACTGGCAGTCCCTTTTTTTGGCCCTATGCGGTGCACCACCACCTTGCTAACACTATTGCAATCTCCCATGCGGGGCGGGCAGAAGGCTGGGGCAGGCGTTTCTTCCCTTGTTCCCAGGTAGCAGGGCTGCGGGCACTCTCACCGCCGTAGAAAGGATCTTTGGACGCACTCCTCACTTGCATTAGTATTCGCCTGAGTGCGGCAGCGGCCTTGTGCGGCGACAGTCAGCGTCGGACCAGCGGTCCCAGCAGAGAGGCATTAGAGGGCATTTCATGCAGGGTGGGCTACAGGCGTCTCTCCGCCCCGGCCGTAGCAGACTTTCCTTAAACCTCGGGCCGGTGCAGTCCCGGGTGATGCCAGTACGGGGCTGTGTGCTGCGCTAGTGGGGGCCTACTGGTGTCCTGATGCTGACTCCCCCGTCGGGATAACCACGCTCGACGTGCCTCGGTAAGGGGGTGCTGCCCCTTCAGCGGTGGAGGCTACGGCAACCCTCCGGACATCAAGGGAAGTGGTGTGCTTGCCGGCTTGGGTGATATCACCGCCGGCTACAGCTGCGGGCTAAACCGCAGATTTCTCACCTGCGGGGTTGTTCTGCGGCTTCGAACTCCTCCACAGGGCAGCAGGGCCCTCTCCTCCACTCAGGGTTGCCCACTGCCACCTGCGGGGCTAAACTCGCGTGCTGCCGTCTGCTGCTGCCCTATAGAGTGTCACGGCAGGCAGGCGACTTTCGACATAGAGGCCAGATGCTTTCCTCTCCCCTCGCGGCATAGCTGTCTCGCTGGCAGCAGGTGTGGGGATGCCTAGGATTCAGGCTACTCTTCCCCCCCCCCAGAGTGTAGTACCCAAACAGTTGATAGTTCACGAGGGGAACATCCCATCCTCGTCGCCATTGTGGTGTCTTGGGCCCTAGGCCCACATCCTGCATAAATAATTACACAGACTCGGCATGTGTGGTAACTGAAACCGGCCCAGGGCACGTGCGCCCGGCCCCTTTTACTAGCAGGGTCACCTGACCAGTGACGCCTGTGGTGGGTGGGTGTAAAGTGTGGGTTAACACTAGGCAAAACACTAGAATGTGTCCAGCCAGACACTACATCCCTCTTAATGAAAAGAAACAAACAAAAGTCCAACCTGGAAGAAAACAAATAAACAACACATAGCACCAAATGAGTCTCTTCAGGCCGTCAGCCAGGCAGCGCTGGAGCTTCAGACCACATGGTCAGGATGCTTTAGTCCGCCTTGGCGATGTACTTCAGACCGGCCTGGTCTCGCGGCGTTGGAGTCTATTTACAAAGTTCAAGTATCGGTGCATCTGGAGCGGTGGTGGAGTCCACTCTGGAGATCTCGCCGGCGCTGAGGTTCCGGTGGACGACAAACTTACAGCTGTTGGGGATGATCTTGGCGTATGAGGCCTTGCCTTGGAGACGACGTGTTGATGGTCCTTCTAGCTCCTGACAGCCGAGCAACTTCAGACTTGCCTCTCTTGCCTGGACTCCTCTCTCACTGGAGCCTCCTGGAGGGCCTTCCTGCCGGGCTGCCATGGGACCGTGTGGACTGTGCGGGCTTCGTGTAAGCCGCGCAAAGGCGTCGCTGGGGAACTGCCAACAGGACTCACAGCCAAGTCGCTCATGTAGCCGCAGAGGGTGGTGTCTCGGTCTGGACGTCCTCGCCATCAGGACTCAGGTTCTGTGCCTTCCTCTGATGGTCTTTGGGTGACCAGTCTTCGACTGTGACCGCCATGCTTCCCATGCCTGTCGTGGAGCTGCTGCCGACGCATCTCTCCTATTCGGATTCCCCTCTCACAGGAACTCCATCGAGGCCCTTGCCCCTGGATTGCCACGTGACCGCGTGGGCTGTGCGGGCTTTTGCGTAGGCCGCGCTGAGGGGTCGCTGCAGAACTCCCAACAGGGCCACGGCCAGTTGATAGTTCACGAGGGGAACATCCCATCCTCGTCGCCATTGTGGTGTCTTGGGCCCTAGGCCCACATCCTGCATAAATAATTACACAGACTCGGCATGTGTGGTAACTGGAACCGGCCCAGGGCACGTGCGCCCGGCCCCTTTTATTAGCAGGGTCACCTGACCGGTGACGCCTGTGGTGGGTGGGTGTAAAGTGTGGGTTAGCACTAGGCAAAACACTAGAACGTGTCCAGCCGGACACTACAGTAAGGAGCTGATGGACCCGAGGCTACAGGTTCAAGCTCGCGAATACCTGGTGCATTACCTGATCCTGAGGCCTAACACTTATACACGCTATTAGTGGTCTTTGCCTAAAGCGGCGGACTCTGCCTTGCTACACTCTCCCGGTGGGCTACTCCTGTTGCTGCACTGCCGCTGGCCTGAGGAGGGCACATAGCTTTCACTGGGGGTCAGGGGTCTGGACAGCTGCCTCCATTGGTGGCACTGTACTGCCACGCACCGCCCCTCTTGTTTGGCACTTGCCTTTTCTCACGCCGCATCGCCTATATGCCATAAGATGGGGCACAGTGATCCCAAACAGCGCCAGCTTTCCTTTGATGCAACTAAAACCCCTCGGCACGAAGAAGGTGATGGTCCCCGTGGAGAGCCCCGGAGCCGTCGGGGGCCCCCCCCTCTGGATGGCACTGCGGCCATTATGGCGGAATCATGGGTGGGCTTTAAATAGATAGATGCACGTCTCAACCCGTTGACAGCTTGACTGGAGGGAATGCATGGCCATATTGAGCAACATGAGACCCACATTGGTGCCGCCAAGCAGCGATTGTCCAATCTGGAACACGCCCACCCTGCTACTACTAAGAGGCTTGAAATGGCCGAACGACTCCTCAAGGCAGTTGCTGCCAAGGCGGAAGATTTGGAGGCGCGGTCACGCCGGAATAACATCCATATAGCCGGAGTGGCAGAAACCACCAACACAGGCCCCATGAGTACCTATGTTGAGCGGCTCCTGGCAGACCTATTTGGCAGAGACAAAAACAACAGTTGATGGACAGAATGCAGAACAATGTCATACATTCACCCCAGTACAGAGATCTGGGCCTCAATCCATCGTTTTTTTGCTCACCATGCCATTCCAGTTTGAACCCAGCCATATGCAAATCAGTCTTGACCCTGTGCCTCATGGGAACAGTCCAGCCCGAACTGCCAAGCCAGGTCCTCCCTGGACTGGAAACAAGCATCCTAGGACCGGTTTCGGGGTTTCACCCCTCTTCAGCCAGAATAGCTTGATTCCAGTGGCATGGAGAGCACGGGACCCACGTCTGGGCATACCCGTCCCACTCGGGGTGACAAATGCAAAAACAACAGTTGATGGACAGAATGCAGAACAATGTCATACATTCACCCCAGTACAGAGATCTGGGCCTAAATCCATCATTTTTTGCTCACCATGCCATTCCAGTTTGAACCCAGCCATATGCAAATCAGTCTTGACCCTGTGCCTCATGGGAACAGTCCAGCCCGAACTGCCAAGCCAGGTCCTCCCTGGACTGGAAACAAGCATCCTAGGACCGGTTTCGGGGTTTCACCCTCTTCAACCAGAATAGCTTGATTCCAGTGGCATGGAGAGCACGGGACCCACGTCTGGGCATACCCGTCCCACTCGGGGTGACAAATGCAAAAACAATAATTGATGGACAGAATGCAGAACAATGTCATACATTCACCCCAGTACAGAGATCTGGGCCTAAATCCATCATTTTTTTGCTCACCATGCCATTCCAGTTTGAACCCAGCCATATGCAAATCAGTCTTGACCCTGTGCCTCATGGGAACAGTCCAGCCCGAACTGCCAAGCCAGGTCCTCCCTGGACTGGAAACAAGCATCCTAGGACCGGTTTCGGGGTTTCACCCCTCTTCAGCCAGAATAGCTTGATTCCAGTGGCATGGAGAGCACGGGACCCACGTCTGGGCATACCCGTCCCACTCGGGGTGACAAATGCAAAAACAACAGTTGATGGACAGAATGCAGAACAATGTCATACATTCAACCCAGTACAGAGATCTGGGCCTAAATCCATCATTTTTTGCTCACCATGCCATTCCAGTTTGAACCCAGCCATATGCAAATCAGTCTTGACCCTGTGCCTCATGGGAACAGTCCAGCCCGAACTACCAAGCCAGGTCCTCCCTGGACTGGAAACAAGCATCCTAGGACCGGTTTCGGGGTTTCACCCCTCTTCAGCCAGAATAGCTTGATTCCAGTGGCATGGAGAGCACGGGACCCACGTCTGGGCATACCCGTCCCACTCGGAGGTGACAAATGCAAAAACAACAGTTGATGGACAGAATGCAGAACAATGTCATACATTCACCCCAGTACAGAGATCTGGGCCTAAATCCATCATTTTTTGCTCACCATGCCATTCCAGTTTGAACCCAGCCATATGCAAATCAGTCTTGACCCTGTGCCTCATGGGAACAGTCCAGCCTGAACTGCCTAGCCAGGTCCTCCCTGGACTGGAAACAAGCATCCTAGGACCGGTTTCGAGGTTTCACCCCTCTTCAGCCAGAATAGCTTGATTCCAGTGGCATGGAGAGCACGGGACCCACGTCTGGGCATACCCGTCCCACTCGGGGTGACAAATGCAAAAACAACAGTTGATGGACAGAATGCAGAACAATGTCATACATTCACCCCAGTACAGAGATCTGGGCCTAAATCCATCATTTTTGCTCACCATGCCATTCCAGTTTGAACCCAGCCATATGCAAATCAGTCTTGACCCTGTGCCTCATGGGAACAGTCCAGCCCGAACTGCCAAGCCAGGTCCTCCCTGGACTGGAAACAAGCATCCTAGGACCGGTTTCGGGGTTTCACCCCTCTTCAGCCAGAAACCGGTCCCAGGATGCTTGTTTCCGGTCCAGGGAAGACATGGCTTGGCAGTTCGAGCTGGACTGTTCCCATGAGGCACAGGGTCAGACTGATTTGCATATGGCCATGTCTGAACTGGGGTGGCGGAGTGAGCTAAAGAATGATGATGGATTAAACCCAGATCAGTTGACTGGGGGTGAGTGCTGCAATGTTCAACACTCCGTCCATCATCCCTTTGGTTTTGCTATGTTACGCCCTAAGTTGGCAGGGTATGCCCAGACGTGAGTCCCTTGCTCACTTTGCCACTGGATTCAAGATAGCCTGGCTGATGACGGCTGTAAGCCAGAAACCGGTCCCAGGATGCTTGTTTCCGGTCCAGGAAGACATGGCTTGGCAGTTCGAGCTGGACTGTTCCCATGAGGCACAGGGTCAGACTGATTTGCATATGGCCATGTCTGAACTGGGGTGGCGGAGTGAGCTAAAGAATGATGATGGATTAAACCCAGATCAGTTGACTGGGGGTGAGTGCTTGCAATGTTCAACACTCCGTCCATCATCCCCTTTGGTTTTGCTATGTTCGCCCTAAGTTGGCAGGGTATGCCCAGATGTGAGTCCCTTGCTCACTTTGCCATTGGATTCAAGATAGCCTGGCTGATGACGGCTGTAAGCCAGAAACCGGTCCCAGGATGCTTGTTTCCGGTCCAGGGAAGACATGGCTTGGCAGTTCGAGCTGGACTGTTCCCATGAGGCACAGGGTCAGACTGATTTGCATATGGCCATGTCTGAACTGGGGTGGCGGAGTGAGCTAAAGAATGATGATGGATTAAACCCAGATCAGTTGACTGGGGGTGAGTGCTTGCAATGTTCAACACTCCGTCCATCATCCCCTTTGGTTTTGCTATTTGGCAGAGAGGCATTTTCATCGACATTTGCGGTGGAACAAGCCCACAGGTCGCTTACCCCAAGACCGGCACCTGGCATGCCTCCCCGTTTGATAATTGCCAAGCTTCTCAACTATCATGACCGAGACACAGCTCTTAGACTTGCAGGCGAAAGGGGAACTGTCCATCACCAGGGCATGACTCTCGCATTCTTTCCAGACTTTACCCCTCTAGTGTAGGAGGCCCACCATAAATTCATGGATATTAAATGCACACTACAGAAAGCAAACTTCCGTTATGCTCTGCTATACCTGCCTCGCATTCAGATAAATGGCAAATCTCATGTCTTTGATTCACCTGCTAAGGCCACCAATTTTTGGAAGCAACTTCGAGTCGGAACTGAACCCCGTACTGGTGGGGGAGTGGCAACCTCCTCTTGCTTAGGCTGGGCGGACCCATGAAGATTTCTTGGCGAATTATCCCCCTTTGTAAACCGGCTGTATGCCGCCCCTCCTGTTAAATTTCTTTAGGCTGGCCGCATGCTCTCCAAATGCCTTACGCCGGAGCTTTAGCTACATACTCCTAGTTTTGAGATTCAACTGGCTGTACATGATTTCGTCAAGACTATGGACTTTTTGGCAGTTTCCATGGAGTGTTGCCTACCCCCAAAGAGTTCTCCAACTGTTTGAACCAGCAGTTTGTTTTTTGGGTAATCAAGGGATTCACCGGATACTGGTTCTTTACTATCCGCTGTGGGTGGGGGTTTATGGGTTCTCTTGTGTTTTATATTCTGATGTTATTCCATACAGGGCATTGATTATGATGCCAGTTAGGCATATGTATTTTCTACACATCCCCGCATGTCCACACATTTATCTGTTTGGATGACACCGCCAGTTAAGGGGTCTGGGGCACTAACATTGAAATGTATGATGTGGAATGTCAGGGGGCTCTCCAATCCACGAAAGGGGCGACAGGTCCTGTCCTATCTCGCCAGACATGCTGTCCAAGTTGCATTTTTACAGGAGACCCATTATGCTCCAAACTTTACCAATCGATTTGCATTGCACTGGGGGGACAATCATTTCTTTGCAAATAACAGTACCTTTTCTAGGGGGGTATGTATCCTGATCCACAAAGTGGTCCCGTTTCGTGTGCAGGAGGTGATCGCTGATCCAGAGGGTGGCTACCTCTTGGTTGCCGGCGTTTTGGGGACTGAAACCCTTCTCTTGATCAAAGTGTATGCCCCAAATGTGGATTTGCTAGAGTTCTTTCCTAGCATATCTACAAACATCTCCCAAATATCAGTGGGCACTATACTTATGGGAGGCGATTTTAACCTTACACTTGATCCATCAGTAGACACTACGGGCACTGGACAGATCACTAAACCCCATTTGCTGGAGGCACTTACATCCCTTTTGCAAACTTTTCTCCTCGCGGAAGCTTGTAGTGCTCAACATTCTAACAATAGGGGATATTCTTTCTATTCTTCCCTGCACTGGACCTGGTTGCGTATAGATCATTGGTATCTTTCCTCCAAGATTATGCTGGCTGTTACTGCGGTCGAGCATCTCCTTCGTACCCTATCCGACTATTCACTGGTACTGATGTCCCTTTACATGCCCAATATGGCGCAATTACACGCACCTTGGCAATTCCCAGCAGATGCGCTGCTAGACGATGTGTTTCGAATTGAGGTCAGAGATGCCATGGTGGAGTACTTCCAGCTCAATACCGGTACTGTGTTGCGTCATGCTACACTTTGGGAGGCTTTTAAAGTATATATATCAGAGGATATGTATTGCCAAACAGGCTGGAGTGCTTCGCTCCATACGCCAGGATCTCAAGACTATTGAAAATGCGCTGAAGGAGCTTGATGCGCGAGTTCTGACCGACGACCCCCCATTCGATGCACCGGCAAGCGACACTCCTCTCAGATTTTCTGGACCTCACGACACGCGAGTTAAACTATCTCGGCAAGTGCACACAAGCTCGGGTATATGGCGAGGGTGAAAGACCTGGCAGGACACTGGCTAGGCTACTTCGCCCCCAATACCAATCCTCCTTTATTCCACATCTTCAGCTAGACGATGGCACATCGGTCATGAACAGCGAGGACATTTCTGCTGCTTTTCTCTCCTATTTTACTTGCTTATATACCACTCGATGCCCCCCCCTGCCAATGACGCACTTGCCGATTACCTTGCCGAGGTGGCTATGGTCTGGCTTGATGGGGTATAGCAGCAGTTTCTGGTCTCACCCATAACTGCTGTTGAAATCTCGCAGGACATTGACGACCTGAGTGGTACCCGAGCCCCGGGCGCAGACGGGTTATCCTGCATATTTTATAATACTTATAAGACCTTATTGGTTCACCATTTATTAGAGGTATACGCGGAATCCTTGGAGGGCGGATCTCTCCCTCCTACGATGCGCAAAGCGGTAATTACACTTTTACTTAAGCCAGACAAGCCTACTTACAACTATGCCTCCTACAGACCCTTATGCTTGTTGAATCAAGACTATAAAATTTGGCTAAGGTCCTTGCAACTCACCTTTCCCTACTTGTGGACAAGATCATTTCCCCGTTCTAGGCTGTTTTTGTGCCGAATCGATCCACGTCAGTTAACCTATGCGCAGTGTTTGTGATCCTTAACCAGATTACTCTCGATCTTCCAGCCGCAGCGATATTGTTGAATGCTCAAAAAGCATTTGATTTGCTGGAGTGGTCTTTTTTATATGCCACATTGCGGAAACTGGGAGTTCCAACAGGCTTTTCTGATTTTATTTGCCTACTCTATGCAAATCCATTGGCTCGACTCAGAGTGAAGGGGAACCTAACCGATCAATTTACACTTTCACGGGGTACCAGGCCGGTGTGCCCTCTGTCGACCCTGCTGTTCGTTGTTGTAATGGACCCCCTTGTGCAACATCTCCAGGAGCTCATCTACAGTGCGGACTAAGATTTCACTGCAGACCTCTGTTGGCTTCGTTATATGCAGATGACGTGATGTTGTTCGTAAGGGACCCCAACACCAATCTCCCTCCTCTTCTTCGCGAAGTTGTGCGCTTCGGGGTGTTCTACGGACTCGTCATTAACTGGACTAAATCGGAAATATTTCCATTGACAGATGCCTCTGTCCCCTTCATTTTAGACTTCTCTCTGCAATGGTGCGTGGACCCCCTCCGGTATCTAAACGTTTCTTTACACCAAAGCGCTGCAGAGTTTATTCGGCTTAATTACAGACCTGTAATTGATCGGCTGTCAACACAAATTGATAATTGGATTAAACTGCCTCTGTTGAAAGCTGGCAGAATGCTATCATCAAAATGGTGGTACTGGCCCGTTTGTTATATCTATTTCTCAACATTACCATTACCCTCACAGCTAAACTCTTTGACACATTTCGCAATATGCTCATTAGACTAGTTTGGGGCGGTGGGCAGCCACGGATTAGTTGGCAAACATTGACTTTGCCATACCAGCGTGGGGGCTTTGGCGTCCCGACATTCATTTGTACTATTTAGTTGCACAGACACATTTTGCGTACTATTGGTACCATCCCAACGCTCGGCTCCAATACTTGAAGCTGGAATGGTCGAAGCCCGCCCATGCTCGCTCTCCGCTATTATACCTCACAGCCTGCCTCGGACTCCGTCAGAGGTACAAACACTTCAAACCACATTCTGGGCCTGGGTTAAGCTACAACGATATCTGAACTTTGACCTTCTCTACTCCCCGCACATACCGCTTCTAGATAATCCTTGGCTGCCTCCGACCACAGAAACACTAACCAAGCAAACCCTAGCCTTATGTGGACTACGCACCCTGGGTGACCTCTTTCATGACACCCAGCTGCACTCTGTAGCAGCCTTAACGAAGGACAGGCTTTGTCTTATATTGACATGTTCATTCTACACAGACTACGCAATTCCTAACATGTCACTCTCCCATCCTCCCCAGTGGAGCCGGCGGGATTTCCCCCACTCACATTAGTTATTACGTCATCTAGTGGTGCCCATTTGGTCTCCTGACTACATCACTTGTCTCTCACACTTTGACCAGCGGTCGGGGTCGGGACCCGGGCAGCGTGGGTGAGGGATTTGGGTCACCCCCTACCAGACTAGACATGAATCTATTGCTGTGAGCAAACTCGGTTCATCTCTAGCAATCACCGGCATAAATTATTACATTTTAAATGTTTACCCAGAGCATACACTATGCCACACTTACTAGCGAAAATGGACCCCACCAAATCAGATTGTTGCTGTAGCTGTGCAGCGGAACATGCTGACTTTTCCCACTTGGTGTGGAACTGTGCACCAATACTGGCATATTGGGGGGAAGTTTTTCGGCATCTCTCCCGGATGATTGAATCTGAACTATGCCTGACTCCGCTACTGGCACTGTTGGGCTATGTTAAGCCACTAGCCGCAGAAGTTCGGTGATACACCGCCATTGCTCTGCTTATCGCTAAGAGACACGTCTCTGCACTGGGGGGGATCCACTGTCCCAACGCTGAAAGCTTGGATTCGACACTTAACGTATTGTGCCACTACTAGTGACACATATGCTACACTGCATCCACCTACCTCCAGGCCCCAAAATATATGGCTGCCATTGCGGACGTATTTATTGCTTCATCCTGAGGTGATGGAGTGATTGCATTGTACTTCAGCTGAGCTCCGTTGGGTTGCATATGCACACGCAAGCACACACGTTTATTGCTACACTGGTACCCCCGTGCACTCTTCCAGTGTGTCTATTGCTGCCCTTTCTCTTTATGATGTAATAATATTACTATGGATTATCCTTCCCCATAATCCGTATCTCCGGACCCCTCTCCGTTTCTCTCTACATCTCCAATGTAACTGGTACCGTCTGATTCTTCTTTGTATATGTGGACATGTCCTTTATTGAACATAATGTATTTTTCAGTTATTGATGATGCATATGCTGATACTTTCATTGTGGCCTTTCTGACACCCCTGTAGGTACCTCTGTTTTCCTCACCTCCTATTTTGTTGGTCTTTGGCATTTGTTAAAAAAACTCAATAAATCAAAATAACAACATTTTTTAAAGAGTTCTTGTATAAGGCTGATATATTCGCCAAACGTGGCCAGAACAGTTGGCTCAGTCGTAGCTATTGCTCTTTTGCCGCTTTGTTTTTGGCCTTTTTTTTAATCTCTTTTTTGATCTTTTCGAAAGTGTTCTTGTCCATTGGTTCTCAGTATGATCTGCGTTGGGGTTGTTGATGCTTGAGGGATTGTTTTCCTCTGTTGTCAATTTTGGCACTATGGAGGCTTGAGGGATTATGTTGTAGGTATCCTCCAGGGGAATTGCAGGGCGGCTACGTTCTTGGTCCTGTGATAGAGCAACCATGGAGTGCAGCGTGACTGTCTCTATGCATGTCGAGCCTCCTTTTAATATTAGAGAGGTAGGTGTTATATCAGAAGACAAATTTACAGGATTTGGTGATATGGAGTGAGACGACTGCAAACTGGTTTTAGCTGACGGTTGGAAAGCAAGTTTCCAGTCCAAGATCATTGAGGTTAAAACGTCCGGTAAGGTGCCTAGTTTTTCGACTATTAGATGGCAAGCACAAGCTATTTTATGTTTTTCAACTGGACTTTGCTCCCTTTGCCCCAAGGTGTTAAGTTTGGCCTACATCTTGGCAACCAATGTCACTAAAGCTTGTATTAAATCCAATTGCAGTTCTAATTTGTCTGACTGTCAAGACAGGGTGTTTTTTGTCGCAACCAGGAACGCGTTAATTGAGGCTAATAAATTGCTCTGCTCACTATGAGTTTGGAAAGTAGACAGGGCTGTCCTATTGTAATTACTGGGACTCCTTATGAAGCTGTGACCCTGTTGGATGAGTATTCTGCTGCAGAATGTCTTCGTAATTTATTTCACAGTCATGGTCCTCACTGCAATATGCAGCACTATGTGAAGTTTTACAGGCAGCGAAAGTACCCCACTGTTCCCACGCAAACCCTGCTGACTCTAGGTTTCCCGCTCTAAGGCCCTGCGAGTGAATGCCACAGGCTTGCACCCCAGGGTTGTGCCCCTGTGCTACAGTGGTAGTTTGTGTCATCAAGACAGCAATGATTTAATGGTGCCGAGTGTCAGAATTGGGAGAGTGGGAACTGTTGATGCCAGATATGCTGGGGACGCTCTCACCCTCTAACTTTGGTGTAACATCATACTCTGCTATCATTCGGTCAGAGGAGATCTCAGTTATTGAGTTGCCCCCACCCAACTGGGTTTTGTTTAGAGAGTGATGTTAAGGGCCATTTTGTAAGTTCAGGCATGTTTGAAATAACTGCGAAGCCCGCTGGGTGTTGGGGTCGGGCTAAATCAGAGATTTGAGATTGAGGCAGTTTTTTTCTTTAAAAAGTCTTCTATTGAAATTTTCTTGACCATTACTGCCTTCACGCTCGTTTGGTGTTACTAGGTTTATTATTGTGCTCAGTTGCAGCAATCAACATAGAGCTATCCATGGCTTTGCAGGAAACAGCGACGATTTGCCTATGAGCCTTACTAGCAGCACTTGCAGCTTGAACAGGTTGTAGCCTTGGTGGTTCAGTATGAGGCTTTCTCCAGATTGCCGTGGCGGCTCTAACTGGCCGCGTGTTATCTTGGGGCCTTCTCCTTTTGGCACTTGCTAATTTGCCATTGGTAAAATAGCCTGTGCGATAACTTCACACAGATGAGAATAGGTTTATTTGCTAGCTTGGACCTTTGGTTGGTCTTTGTGTCAGTCGGCTTCCTGCAATGGGCCGTGGCGCTGCCGAAGTCATCTGTAAGCGGATGTAAATGTATGTAGAGACCTTCTAAGGTGCTTGCGTTGCCTTTTAATGTTGTGTTTTCCTTTTTGTGTTTTTAACATTTTGTCTTTTTTTAATTTAATTTTGTTTATTGATTTTCACCATGTGCAAGTACATAACGGGTAACAGTCGCCCCCCCCCCATAGTCATTCGTGGCCAGTTTGCACATTGTCCAGATACTCATCACATGAAGTACAATATTCTGCGTACCGGTCTATCCGGAAGCACATACAGCATTAATAAGTGAGCATCTCGTCTCCCAGTGACCCTTTCCGCCTATGGTACCGTGTTTGATCACTCAATGCCGAGCGTACCTGACCCAGCTATAGCTCAGCACAGCATTTAACTATGTGGGTGGCGTGTCGGGGTTTGGTGTGGTTGTTCTGTCTGTGCCAATCTGCCTAAGGTAAGACACAAGGTTTCCAAATGTCCCTGGGATGTGTTGCAAAGGGCATTAGGTCCCAATACGTCGCCAGTTGCTCCTGACAGTATGAGATGTCTGCAATCCAATCCTGCTTGGTCGGGATCAGTCGTCTCCCCCAATGTATCGCTACTCTACACTTAGCCAGCAGTAGCAGCATCGCAGTGATGCGTCGATTTCCCCGTGGGACATCTTTCACAAAGCCCAGTGGGCACACAATAGGATCTGGT
This sequence comes from Calotriton arnoldi, assembly GCA_963921515.1. NCBI lineage: Eukaryota > Metazoa > Chordata > Amphibia > Caudata > Salamandridae > Calotriton > Calotriton arnoldi. The sequence goes on along the minus strand of CAWUFW010011644.1, from coordinate 474,669 downwards.
GGGAATGGGGTCCCGGTGATGGTACTCGCCATGTGACACACCTCAACCCAAAAGTTCGCCACTTTAGGGCAGGTCCACGCCAAGTGTAAGAAAGTGGCCCTTAGCGCGTGGCATTGCAAGCAATGCGAGTCACCTGAAAGCCCAATTTTATGAAGTTGTGATGGTGTACTACATGTTCTATGTAGGTAATTAAATTGTATCAGTCGCAGTCTGTAGTTAGGAGACAGCTTCTCGATTTGAGCGCAGCAGTATTGCCATTGTGCTTCTGATATATCAGAGTGTAGATCTCTCGCCCGAGCCTTCGCAGTATCTGTTGGGGAGCTGCCTGTGTTAATGTATAGAGTCTGGTTATAAGTTTGCACAGTCGCACAGATGAGCGTATATATTCTAGCGCTGTGAAGACAGGAGGGGGCAGGAAATGTGTCATGTATTGTGCGACAGGTGACTGATTTGGTAATATAGCAGTGCGTCCGAGAGTGTCAGTGGTTCTGTGTCTGTGAAGCGAGGGAAAAACTCTCCATCTGGGTATAGGTCTGCAAATTTTTTAATACCTCGCACGTCTGTCTGCTCCCTTGTCCTGTAGAGGGGGGGAAAGATGGATTATCTGTCAGAGAGGCAGTAGGTGCATATAATACCAGTAGGCCAGCCCATCTACAGAGGCCGTCCCACGCCCAGGGCACACACTTCACAGTGCTAATTTCATTTTTGGGGGCCTTATAATGCTGAAACAGCGCTGTTTTCAGTGGCCACGGCCTTACTTGATCATGCTCTATCACTAAATGTGGCTGGAACGGGGTGGGATGGAGCCAATGGTGCAAAAATTGTGCCTGGGCGCATAGCGCATATAGCGTCATATCCGGTGCCCCCAGACCGCCATATGCGGGCGGCAATGTTAATCTTTCATAGGATGCCCTCGGCTGTCGGCCAGCTCATGCTAGGGCAATCAAATTGGATCGTAGTCTCTTGAAAAACCGTGCCGTGAGTGGGAGCAGGATGTTTACAAAGAGGTAGAGGAACTTAGGGAGTATTATCATCTTGGCGATGGCTATGAGGCCAGCCTGGGACAGTGGCAACTTGATCCATACTTGGATTTGTGTTTCCGACCAGTCCATAGCATGCCCATCGTTTGCTTTCCACAGTTCCTCTGGGTCGCTGCTGAGCCATATGCCCAAGTACCTGACAGGTTCCACTGCCCATTTCAGGGGGTACTTGGCCTTGTAAGGTGTTTGGGCATCCATCAGCGGTAAGAGGATCGATTTGGGCCAGTTTACCTGAATTCCAGAGTATCCGTCACAGTGGATCACCTCATGTATCATGGGCTCCAGGTTCGTTTTCGGGTCAAGTACATATAATGCCACATTGTTGGCATTCATGGACACTACAAGGCTGTGAGTAGTAAAGCTGATGCCCCGTTTGGCGTGATGTTGTCTTAGTCTGGCCACCAATTGCTCCATGGCTATGGCAAATAGTAGCGGGGATAGAGGGCATCCCTGTCTAGTGCAGCAAATGATTTTTATCGGTTACGAAACGTGACCGTTTAGTCTAATTGGTGCCTTGGAGAGAATATATAAAGGAGTTGTATTTTCAAAATAAAGTTGTGGCTCAGCCCTAAGCGTTGGAGAAGTGGGAATAGAAAGGACCATTCAAGAGTGTTGAATGCCTTGGTGGCGTCCAGTAAGGCAGCCACCGCTGGTATATCGGGGTGAATGTGGTGCATGATCGTGCGGAGATTATGAGATGTAGCGTGTCCGGGGATGAAGCCCGACTTGTCCGGGCGGACCATTAGTGGCAGGAGGGACAGCCAGCGGTTTGCCATTACTTTCGCATAAATCGTATTCCCGATATTTATCAAGGATAGGGGATTGTACGAGTCACATAGATCAGTGAGTTTGTCTGGCTTTAAGATTGTCACTATTACCGCCTCCCTCAGTGAAGGTGGGAGTTGCCCCAATGTCAGCGACTCATGATACATCTTGATGAGATGTGGAATGAGTATGAATGCATACTCCTTGTCAGGGCCGGACTGGGAACCGAAACCGGCCCTGGCAAACTGCTCGTCAGGCCCCCCTGGGGGGGGGGGCTGAGGGGGTGCGGCGAGCTGTTTGCAAGGGGCAGTTTAGGACGATTTTGTTACCGTGGGCCGATATTGCAGGACCCCCAGTAACGAATACGGCCCCCCAGGGGCCCAAAATCGGCCCCACCCTGGCGGCCCACCGGGGAAACGCCCGGTGCCCGCTACGGCCAGTGCGGCCCTGCTCCTTGTAGAAGCAGTGGCAGCTAGGATTAGGGTGTTCGCAGTGCAGCGACGCTCATCCTCATCCTCCTCCTCCTCTGACGGCAGTCTCTGACAGGTCAAATCTCATGTATCCAATCAATTTCAGGGTAGAGGGAAGATTCCTCTCTGCTTCTGTGTTTTTCCAAGGAGGTGAGGTTGGGAAACGCAGTGGCAAAGATACTGTTTTCTGTTTCCACTCGTAGCTCCAGACAGATGCCCATTTACTATCATGGTACAATGAAATGATGTCCCAGTGGAAAGCAATCAATTTATATACAGTAGAATACAATTCATAAGTGGGTATTTTTAGAGCAAAAAGGTGCACAGAAAAGTGCTCTAAAAATATCCACTTATGAATTGTATTCTACTGTATATAAATTGATTAATTTCAATGTTGTGATGAAATAAAATCACATTCATTTGGTTGTTATACTGTATAGTGGTGCTTGACTTTGTTCAGATACAACGGATTAACTCTGGTACACATCTATCTTTCTGAAATTGCTTTCCACTGGGACATCATTTCATTGTACCATTATCTACCCAGGCCCAGTGGCTCTTTGGGTTTCCCCATTGTTACATAACCCATTTTCTATCATGAGCACTTTCTGGTCCTTGGCGCGATTCCTACTTAAAACTTGTTTATTACATTTCACTCTATTTTTCTAATTTGGTTTGGGATTTTTATTGTTACATTTCAGCTTTAATACGGTTTTGGTACTGCATAAATACTTTATGCATTACCTTAAGTTGAGCCTGTCTTATCTGTGCCATAGCTAACAGGGTGTTGAGGTCAGGTTAATTTAATGACTTTAAGGGTTCACCCTGACAATGGTTGTGATTGTTCCTTAAGGTGAGTAGTCACTCACCCCAAATAATAACCCAATTTCTTACAATAGGAAAGTATGATTCTTATTGAAACTAATAAGACGTACATGGCTTTGACATACTGTAACCTGAACAAATAGTTTAAACACACAAGGGTGACTATACCATAATTAATAACAAAGAATGGAAATAAAAAAAGTATTGGCAAATGATTTGCAGATCACTCCGGCATGGAAGCTCAATTCTTTTTAGGCAGATGTGCACAGGTGAAATGCCATTCCTCGCAGTGAAAGCTACAAGATAAAGTAGGCTTGCCTGTTGCCCCAGGCTGTAAGCTCTGGTGGTCGGAGGCAAAATGTGAATGACAATTGAACAACTCAATTTATCAAGAAGGCTGAAACAAAGCCCCTTTGCATGTGTACATTGCTGGAAATGCAAGGGATCCATCTGGATCCCAGATCCGGCAGCTAATATTACTCAGCTGGGTCTGGGATTCAGCCAGTCCCAGTGAAGTGTATTAACCTTGTCCTGGTACAATCGTCCAACAGTAGAACAAATTCAGTGGCTCCCGCTTAGAAACAACCTCAGGGGGAGGGTGAGGAAGGTTTCTTATTTTAAGCTCCAGCTGGGTCCAACACAAGGCCTCACCTAAAGAGCCATCAGAGATCCTTTTGTTGGAGTCTCATCCTGGCTACTAACAGTCTGGAGCTTAAAACATTGATGGCATGAAGAAAACAAAAGCATTAAGCTTGTTGTTACTTCACAAGTGCTCAAGAGATTAAGTGTAATTTCGAGAAAGGTATTTTACTTTTCAACGGTTTACAGAAAAGTGATATGAATGCTATGTAAGAATATCAGATCTATCTGATTATAGGAATACTTATAAAACAATAACCATTTACATAGCACTTACAATAAATATTTTTACTACCCAAAGGAATCAATTTAGTAACCTTTGAATAAAGAAAGATTAGGATAAAGAACAGCAATTTTGCAAACTTAACCCATGCAATATGAGTACAACTCCTTGGTGCCGCTGCATAATTTGTTATGCTCACTAAGCTTATTACAAGGAACTCATTAAGCTATCTACATAAAATATAAATCTGTGATGTTACATCCTATGCCTTGCAGGAGGAACACTGACACTGGAGTAAGGCAAAATGAAAGGGTCATTGTGTGGAATGTGATAAGGGCTGGGATGATTGGGGGCCCCTTAATGATTCCAACCCCCGCCTTTGTTATTTCATTCACATTAGCCCTCTATACTGTGTCATGATGAGTCAAACCTGTGACTGGAGGCACAGAGGTTTCTCAAACAAGTGCATTAACCATCAGAGTTAACTTACTGCTATTGCACCAGCAACCTTGCTGGGCACACAACGATCTCAGCAGCAATTGCCTTAACTCGGTAAGCTATGTTATGAGTTTGTGAAAAACTTACCTACCTTCGATAACGCTCCTCTGGTGGATACTCAAGGTAACCACAGATCTCTCACCTTGTGAATACCCCCAGGCAGCAGACTGGATCTAGAGACTTTTTCTTAGCAATTTCCTTGTGCGTAACTAGGTGGTGTTGTGTGAATCCGTCAGGTTCATCCCACTACGAAAGTGCCATCGGGCCACATATAACCATCACCGCTACGTGTTGGCATTGATTATTCTCATATCCACCCGTGCCTTTGGACGTAGGGCCTTCATTAGTCAGATTTTGCAGTGTGCAGATCTCTAGTTGGAACCTTTTTAAGATGGAGAAAAAAAAGTCTATTCCACAGAACTGGCAGGAGGGAGTGTCGGTGAGGAATCTGCAGTTAGAGTATCCACCAAAAAGAGCATCACAAGTAACTTTTCCTTCTGATAGGTACTTTTAACCACAGATTGCTCAACTTGTGAATAGATATCAAATGTGTACCTCCCAGGGTTGTGGGTCTGCGGAATGACTCGGACCAAGAAATTCTGCAGAAATGAGTGGGCAAAAAGCCCTTCCCACCAGATCTGGCTATCCAAACAGTAGTGCATTGTGAACGTGTGAACTGAAGCTCACATTGTAGCTTGGCATACATCCAAGACGGGCACTCTCCACAAGAGTGTGGTGGTAGCAGCCTTAGCTCTGATGGAATGAGCCCTTCTGGCAGCTGTTTCTTGGCCAATTCGTAGCAGCTATCTGGAATCCATCTGGAGATGGACCATTTTTACACTGCCTTACCCTCCTTTGTTCTAGAAAAGCCAACGAAGAGCTGATCATCCACCCGATGGTCCCTTGTGCAATCAATGTAGAAGCTCCGACAAATAACCTTTAACTGTGGCCACAGCAAGGCCTTGCAGGGGTAATGACAGGTGAAAAAGGATGTCAGATAACTGGGATTGCAGGGGCTGGATATGCATAGTAGAACCCCACATAGTCCTCACCGGAAGAACCCAGAGAATCTGTCTTCTACTGTTCACTTTGGAACCCAAGAAGATCATCTGTGGTGTCCCACAAGGATCGCCCCTCAGCCCAACCCTCTTCAACATGTACATGAACCACTGGCCTCTACCGTCTGATAGCACGGACTCAACATCATCTCCTACACCGAGGACACCCGGCTCATCCTCTCACTGTCAGAAGACTGCTTCACCACCAGAGCCAACTTCCACAGATGTATGATTAACATCCCCGACTGGATGAAGGACAACTGTCTCGGGCTCAACGGAAGTCCTCATCTTTGGGAACACCACCTCGCCAGGGAGCGACGCTTGGTGGCCCGCTGAACTCGGCCCTTCTCCCCCACCCTGACAGACCACGCCCAGAACCTCAGCATCATCTTGGACAGCAAGTTATCTATGCAGAAACAGTTAAACGCAGTCTTATCTGCCTGCTTCCACGCCCTATGCAAAAAGAACAATTGATGGACAGACTGCAGAGCAATGCCATACATTCACCCTAGTACAGAGATCTGGGCCTAAATCCATCATGTTTTTGCTCACCATGCCATTCCAGTTTGAACCCAGCCATATGCAAATCAGTCTTGACTCTGCACCCAATGGGAACAGTCCAGCCCGAACTGCCAGGCCAGGTCCTCCCTGGACTGGAAACAAGTATCCTAGGACCGGTTTCGGGGTTTTACCCCTCATCAGCCAGGATAGCTTGACTCCAGTAGCATGGAGAGCACGGGACCCACGTCCGTGCATACCCGTCCCACTCGGTGTGACAAATTCAAAAAGCCCAAAACCCCGAAACCGGTCCTAGGATGCTTGTTTCCGGTGCAGGGAGGGCCTGGCTTGGCAGTTCGGGCTGGACTGTTCCCATGAGGCACAGGGTCAAGACTAATTTGCATATGGCCAGGTCTAAACTGGGGTGGCATGGTGAGCAAAAGAATGATGGATTTAACCCAGATCTCTTGACTGGGGGTGAATGTTTTGATTTGTTCTGCATTCCGTCCATCAATTGTGTCTTTTGCTTTCTCGCCCTAAGTGTGCCGGGTATGCCCAGACGTGGGTCCCAGGCTCACTGTGCCACTGGATTCAAGCTATCCTGGCTGACGAGGGGTGAAACCCCGAAATCGGTCCTAGGATGCTTGTTTCCAGTCCAGGGAGGGCCTGGCTTGGCAGTTAGGGCTGGACTGTTCCCATGAGGCACAGGGTCAAGACTGATTTGGATATGGCCAGGTCTAAACTGGGGTGGCATGGTGAGCAAAAGAATGATGGATTGAACCCAGATCTCTTGACTGGGGTGAATGTTTTGATTTGTTCTGCATTCCGTCCATCAATTGTGTGGCTTTTGCTTCCACACCCTATGCAAGCTCCGCAAGATTTACTGGTGGCTCCCAATCAACACTAGAAGGACCTTCACTCAGGCCCTCGTCACCAGCATGCTGGACTACGGGAACACTCTCTACGCAGGAATGACTGCACGCCTCCTGAAGAGACTACAGACAATACAAAACTCAGCTGGAAGACTCATCCTCGACCTCCCCAGACAGACTCGCATCACTTTGCACCCCAAGAAGCTACACTGGCTTCCGATCCAGAAGAGATGCCAGTTCAAGATTTTGACCCATGCATACAAAGCCCTGCACAAAGGAGAATCAGCATACATCAACAAACGAATGACCTTCCATCACCCGACCAGACACTTGTGATCTGCCTCCCTCTTCCTCGCAGACACACCCTGAATCTGCCGAGCCAACATCAAAGGACGCTCCTTCTCTGACCTGGTGGCCAAAGCCTGGAACAACCTCCCCTTGCACCTTAGGACCGTCTCATCACTCCAGGAATTCAGGAAAGGACTTAAGAGCTGGCCGTTCGAATAAACAGAGCACCATGAAGCAGCTAGCAAATCCAGCGCCTTGAGACCCTCACAGGTGATTTGCTGCGCTTTATAAATTCTGATTGATTGACACAGAGAACTTCTCTCAGCGTCCCGCATAGATGATGTTGGTGGAGGGACGGCTAGCTGACAGAATAATGTTTACTACATCTGGAGGGAGATTACAGGCAATCAACTGTTTCAACTCCATCTCCAAGCATGGTGGTGTAGCTTGTGTAGGCTCTGGTGCAGGACCCTGCCCTGCGGCTATGACAGAAGGTCCTTCTGAAGATGCAGTCAGATCGGAGGAGAGATGCTCATGGCCGAAAGTTCCAGATACCACACTCTCCGGGGTCGATCCGCTGCCACTAGGATGCTGGGCTCAGTCTTTCCTGATTTTCTTCAGAAATTTGGGCAGGAGAGGTAGAGGTTGGTGTACTGGAATCCCAGCCCCAGTCCAGTCGAAAGGCATATCAGATGGAGAATTGCCTTGGGAACTCCAAAGCGCAAATGTTTGGACAATGTTTGTTCTCGGCTGTGGCAAAAAGAGTGAGCAAGGGTTCTCTACACTGCTGGAAGATGCTCTGCACCACCTGTAAGAGTAGCCGCCATTCATGATCTGTTAGGGAACGCTGGCTGAGTTTGTTCACCCTCGCATATAAAGATTTGGCCAGGTGTTGTGTGATGCCCTGAAAAGTCAACCAGTTCCAGAGCCCCCTGGCACAGAACCCAGGACCCCACTCCACCTTGCTTGTTGCAGTACCACAAGGAAAGTATGTTGTCTGTGAGGACCTACACAAATTCCCCTTTGATGCCCAGGAGTAAAGATTTTAGTCCCATGTGAATTGCCTGCAATTTCAACAGACTGGTGTGGAGGTAGGTGTCTGCCAGAGACCTCTTCTCTCCACCTCAACTAGATGACATCCTCTACTCAGCAACAATGCATTCATCATGACTGTTATTTCTTGGTGGGGCAGCGAGAGCGGCCTGCAACTAGTCCACTTGTAGACACCACTACAGATCGTTTGCAGTCTTCACCGACGCCTGGCTGGAATCTGATAGGTTGCCTTGGTGCTGCCAGATTCAACTGCAGAGCCCACATGTGCATCCTGGCACGGTTCACTAGCAGGGTCAGGAGGCCAATAAGTCTCAGAGCCACACTCACTGAGACCCACGTCAAAGGTTTAAACTTCAGGGTCAATGCCAAAATATCGTGGACTCATTGCGGAAGACTCGGAACAGGACCGTATCCAGAATGGCTCCAAGGAAGGGGAGCCTCTGTGAAGGAGACAGGGTTGACTTTGGCATATTGAAGGAGAGTCCCAGAGATGTTAACAGGTTTGCTGTAGTCTGGAGGTGGTTGACGAAGCTTGAAGCGAGCCCACCTTTAGCAGCCAGTCATCAAGGTATGGGAAGACTGGCATTCCCAACCTCCGAAGATGGGCATGTATCACTACCATCACTTTTGTGAACACCCTAGATGCAACGATAAGGCCAAAGGGGAGCCATAAGGACAAAGTGCTTGTAGTCCACCTGAAACCACAGGCAGCAGCAGTGGGACTGCAAGATAGGAATTTGAAAATAGGCATCTAGCAAATATTGCCACCATCCAGTCACCTGGATTCAGGGCCGACAGAACATGGGCCAGAGTAAGCATCTTGACATTGTTCTTTTTGAAGAAGCAACTCGGAGGGTGAAGGTCTAAAATAGGGCGAAGTCCTCTGTACTCCTTCAGCACCAGAAAGTAATTGTACTACTCCTGACGAGGCGCTGAAGCGCTTTTGGGCAAGTAGCATGATACTCCGGAACCCAAGGTGGATTAGTAGAGGGAAATATTAATTGATATTTGGTGTGGTGGGTGTTGGACTTGGCCCTTTTTGGCTAAAGTTCCCTAAACCTTTTGCCTTCCCCCTAGACCTTTTTTTTCTGACATGGTGTTGCCAACTTAGATGCTTTGGGCACTTTGCCACTGCTGATCAGTGTCAAAGTGCAAGTGCTCCCTGTGTAAAGTGTAATGGTAATTGGTTGTCCATAATTGGCATTTTTGTCTTACTAGTGAAGTCCCTAGTAAAGTGCACTATGTGTGTCAGGGCTAGTAATACAAATGCTACTCGTGGGCCTGCAGCACTAATTGTGCCACCCACATAAGTAGCCCCCAAAGAGAGAACTCAGGCCTGCCACTGCAGTGCCTGCGCGCAGTTTGCTAACTGCCATGTTGTCCTGACAAGTGCACCCACTTGCCAGGCCTTACCCTTCCCTTTCCATGCACATCAGACACCCCTATAGTAGGCCCAAGGTACCCCCCTGGGCAGGGTGCAGTGTCTGTGAAAGGTAGGACATGTACTGAGGTGTGTACCATGTCCTAACAGTGAAATACTCTCCATTTCGTTTTTCGCTGTTGCAAGGCCATCTTGCCCATAGGACAGAATGGGGAAGGCTGTGTAATATGTTTCCAGCCTATCTTCCCATAGGTTTAAGATGGAGAGGTGAAGTTTAGTGTGCCTGAGCTCACAATTTAATAACACATCTTTTTGTGACGGTGGTTTTTGAATTGTGTGTTTAGAAACCACGCTTTTAGAAGTGGCTGTTTTTTTTGTTCTAACAATTCTGTGTGTCTCTGCCTGGTTGTGGATTGGTTGTCTGGATTTGAATGTGATAGGATCTGGGAAATGTCTTGACCCAGGGGAGGAGTAGGTGAGTCAGCCACGGTTGACCTGCATCTGGAGTGTAGGGGGGAGGAGTAGCCCCTGGAGGTGAAGAGGCCTGGGCTGCTGTCATAAAACAAAGGCTCCATCTCCTGCTGAGTGATTGAAGAACCAGACCCCCACTATCAAAGGAAGAAGGTGTCACTGGCAGGGAGACACCCAGAACTGGTTTGGACAGGGGTCAGTGCCCCCTGAACACAAAGACTCCAAAGACATTTAGGGGTATAACTATGAGAGCTGAAACCCCTGGACTTTAGAGTGAAATCCATATTGAAAAAGGATTGAACCTACTTGGTGCTCAAGAGGAACCTCTGCCAAAGAAGAACAGCTGAAGAGTCGGACTGCCCTTGCTGTGTGTTCTGGGGCTGGCCTGCAGTTTGCTGGTTTGACTAAGGAGAGGACAAGGGACTTTGCGGTGTGCTGTGTCCCCCTGCTTATGAGGACTTTGCTGTGTCCTGAAGTAGCGTGTCTCAAAGGCCCCGAGGAGAGCTGGCTCCCTGTTGTGGAAACTCAGGAACATAAAAGTTTCGAAGTGTGTCTCAGCGACGATGTGTGCTTCGTGCAGCCTGAGACCTTCGTGAGGATTGCCCTGTGATCGTGGGCACCCGGAGTCCAAGTGAGTCTCAGCGACGCTGTGTGCGTGTGCTTTTTGCAGCCTGAGACCTTTGTGAGTATTGCCCTGTGATCGTGTGCACCCGGAGCTCAAGTGAGTGCCAGCGACGCTGTGTGCGTGTGCCCTGTTGCAGCCGGAGACCTTCGTGAGAAATTGCCCCGTGACTGTGTGTCCCGGAGCAGTCTTGTTCTCTGCTTCGATCGACAGCGTGGCCAGAACTGCTGTGATCGTCATTGCCATGGCCGAGCCTGCCTTTGCCAAGGAGAGACCTCGAACCATCACCCTAGGGGTCCGAGTTCCACTGCCCAAGATCAACGAAGTCGCACCGGAGGCCCAAGCCGAGAGGAGAGTGAGATCGCACCCCCCCAGGTAACGCTCAGCGTGCGTGCGTGTGTCGCCACCTGGGGCGGGGTGCGGGCTACGAGAGAAACGCTCTCGGCCTTTCCCATCTTTGCAGCGCGAGCCCCCGCTGAAGCCCGTATCGCGGCCCGTACTTGCCGAGAAGTGGCAGTACCGGGGCCGGAGTGTGGAGCTGCACTTTGTTTTCCATCATAACAGTGTTGGGGGCATATTTTGGCATAGAGACCGTCCAGAGCACCGCGATCGGTGCCGCAGTACATTATTTTTGCATTACGAACTGCCTGATTGTTGCATTACGACTTGCATTATTTTTGCATTACGAACTGCCTGATTGTTGCATTACGAATTGCATTATTTTTGCATTACGAACTGCCTGATTGTTGCATTACGAATTGCATTATTTCTACATTTCGAAGTGCCTGATTCTTTCATTACGAACTGCATTGCATTAGGACTGCATTGGATCATCGAGAATTGCTCATTAATACTGCAAGAACCTACCAGTGCGTGCTGGCCTAATAACCGGCAAGGTGAAATATTACAAATATGCATATGTTGGATTATTATCGTGTGGTCTCATCGTATATCTTTTTTTTTTATAAACCTATAATTGTTTTTTATGAAACTCGTGTGGAGTCCAATTGTGGTGTTATCCCTGTGTCACTGAGAGCGTGGTTGCAAATACTTTACACATTTGCCTTGGAGATAAGCCTGGCTGCTCGTGCCAAGCTACCGAGGGGGTGAGCAGGGGCTATCTGAGAAGGTGTCCTTCCTTTCCCTGACTTAGAAGCAAGGGTCCCTATTTGGACTAAGGTACCTACCTCAGCCAACTAGAGACCCCCAGTTCTAACAGTGGACATGTGAGCCTTTTAGTTGGATGAATACAATAAAGAGGGAGAAGAGTTTGGAAAGGGTTATTTGGCTGTTCATAGTAGTAAAAGAGGTTTGAGATGTGTCAGAGTAGAGGTATGGGATATTTTGAAAGAGGAATAGAAAGAGTCAGAGAAGTGGTTTGGGGAGGTTTAAGGGAAAAAAAATAATTCTCTCTGAAGTGGGAATAAAATATATAAATATTTAGATACATAACCACACATAAAAGGTATGCATAGCAATTTTAACATGATACGCGTATGCAAAATAATCAGGAGATATGAAATTGTACTACATAAAGTCTCAAGTACATGCATGGATATAAATTCACAAACTCAGACTTTCCATTTTTTGCTGTAAATATAGTTGTTTTTTTATGTATTATTTTCTTTTTATATTTGTCCCCAATATTTCGGTAGTAAAACGTGTTATTGTAGGAAAATAAACCGGAGCATACACATTTTATGTTATTGATCTCCTTGTTTATGGCTAATAACACAGTAGCAGCCAGTTCCAACCCCCTATGCTGGCACCCTCTTTGGTAGACCTGACAGTCCTTAGGGTGGTCTTCCCCCATACTTTTTGCCTGCTCACCTCCTGTTGCTGAAATTCCTTTTTGTTGACTTTAGGGCTGTGTGCACTTTACCACTGCTAAAGTGTTTTTGCTCACTCCTTAGAACATGGTAAAATTGGTTTACACACACTTTGCACATTTAATTTACTTATAAGTCCCTACTAAAGTGGTACTACATGTAATCAAGGCCTACAAATTAAATGCTACTAGAGGGTGTGCAGCATTTTTTTGTGCCACCCATTTAAGCAGCCTTTTAAAGCAGGTCTCAGGCCTGCCATTGCAGCCTGTGGCAGTTTTAAACTGCCAATTTGACTTGGCAAAAGAAACCTTTTGCCAAGCCTAAACCTACCCTTTAAATACATATACATAACCCCTAGGGTAGGCCATGAACAGTCCTTTGGGCAGGGTGTAGTGTATTTAAAAAGTTGTACATGTACTTTTAAGTCTTACATGTCCTGGAAACTAAAAACTCCTAAATTTATTTTTCACTACGGTGAAGCCGGCCACTCCCATAGAATAACAATGGGTTACCTTTTTACATTTATTAAAGTGCTAACTTTTGATTGGGAACAGGTAGGAACGTCAAGTTAGGTCTCAAAAGAATTGTAATTTAAAATCCTAGCTAATGCTAAGTTGGATCTTAAATCACAATTCTGAAAGTGCCACTTTCAGAAGGATGGCAGTTTCTTGCCTTAACCATTTGGTGCCTGCAGCCTGTGTTCTGGATCACATAACTGGGTGTAGTTGGCAGGCCGTCTTTGTGTATTCCTCTCAGACAATGAAACAAAGGGGGTTAGATGTTGACAGGATGGGAGGGGCGGAGCTGTTTCCGGTCTCACATTTCAGAGGGGTTGCCTCAGCACATTCACAAAGAACTTTATACCTGTATTTTGTCACCCTAGGCCCCTTGGAGCCTGGGCTGGGGAGGAAGGAAATTCCACAACCAGATGTGGTTGGGGAGGGCAGGTAGTCAAGGAGTTTCTCCCACTTCAAAGCTGGCACCAGGTATAAAAATAGGATGCTCAGGCCCACTGTTTAATTCACTCCTGAACCTGCGAAGCACCCCCAGAAGGACTGCCTTGTACTTCAGAGGACTGCTCTGCTATTTGGGGCCTCCTTTATACCTCAGAGGACCGCCTTGCTGTTTGAGGCCTGCCCTGCTGCTTGATCACAGGACTCCCAGAGTGACTCCAAAGGTCATGTGGTTGACCTGTTCTGAGCTACTGGGACACCACACGCTCCAGAGGCTGACACTGCAACTGCCCAGCTGACCTGCTGCACTGGATCTGCCTGAGCCCTACTGGCCTCTGTTGGAATGAGTTCCTGATCCTCAAGAGATGCCTCGACAAGCCCTGGACTGGCATCAGCTGAGCGCCTCCTGAGAAGAAAGGGAGAAATCCTAAAGTTTTGTGCTCTTAGCAACCGCGAACAGCTGAGATTCGCACGGAGATCTTGCCACCTGCGACCACTGCCAACATAAAGCGCCGGTGAACCAGACTCTTCACGCTACTGCGTCCGCCAGCGATGACCGGCAACGTGAGATCTGCACTTCGTGCTGCAGCAATGACAGTGCCAGTGACCACCAACGTGAAGCTCCAGCAACAACTGTCCGTGGTGCCCAAAAGGATTTTCGCAGTACAGCGGCGACTGTCCATGACGCCAGTCCTGCTCTTCTAGCTACAGCAATGACCATCTGCGACGCTGTCCTAGCAGCCTTCTCCAACGCAAATTGGACTCTTCGTACCCAACTTTGAGAAGGTAACTTTTTCAGTGGGACTAACCTGCACCATGAATCAGGCCCATGCTTCATCACGGGTGAAGCTTTAAAACTGCATATCTCTGGTTCTATTGATGAAATTGTTGTTTTGGTCTCAAATTATTTATAAAAATTTGCTCCATTTTTTTAAATTGGTGGGGTGTTTTTCTTACGTTGTGTTTTCACTTTATTACTGATTGTGTGCTGCAGAAAAACATTACACATTGCCTCTAAGTTTAGCCTAACTGCTTTTGTGCCAAGCTACCATAGGGTTAAGCACAGGCTAATTTTGTGACTTTTGTGGTTCACCCTGACAGGGATTGTGGTTGTTGCTTGAGAAGGGTCTTCACCCCCCCTCAACCAAAAACCCAAATTCCTACATTGTCTATCGCTCGTTTGTGTGATAGAGCCTGGACTTCTTTCTGCAGGATGGACAAGTTGTCCCCAAGAAGCCATTGTGGCGTAGACGGTTTGCTTGGATAGTTGGATAGGAAGGGTAGAGGTTATCCATCCTGGATAAATTGAAGCACCCATCTGTCCATTGTGATGCCTGGCCACTTTTGTAGGTAACCTGGCCTCCAATCTTGTGGAAGTGCACCGCTGAGGGCCAAAAAAAACAGGGGTTGCAGGAAGGGGGACTGGGTGCGGGGTAGTGCTTTGCCACTGGGGGTCTGGAAGCTGCCGGCTAGATCTGCAACCTATACCTTGAATATCTGTGAGGTCTGTAGCTGCTGAGGCAGATCTTGATGTTGACGTCCGAAGCCTTAAATTGGTGCAAGGCCAAAGGAGCATGCTGTAGCTTTATTCACTTTAGATGCTCTAGGCCAGAGTCTGCTTTGTCCCCAAAGTGTCAGGTGCTGACAAATGGCATGCACATTAATGATGACTGGACATTGGTTGAAAAGCCTGTAGATCTAATCCATGCATGGCACCAAAGCACCAGGCTGGTGCCAACTGCACTACCCAAACAGTACGTTGTAACCAGGCCCAACCAAATGACATACTTTGTCACGTCTTTGGCATCCTTATTTGTCATAGGTTGGCTCTAAGATCATCCAACACTGCCGGCAGGATGTTGCTCATCATGTCCCACATTGCGTGCAATTAACGCCCCAGGAGGCAAGACCTGAGGGCAAGGCTGGCTGAGAAGATCCTCTTTCTGAATACCTCCATGGGTTTGGACTCTCTGTTTAGAGGGGTGGTAGGAGACGACTTTAAGTATAACCTGCTAATGGAGAGGCTTGTACAACTAAACTCTCTGGTGTTGTTTGTTGGAGAACAAAAGATGTGTCTCCTGCAGCAGCCTGTGTGTGGAAATGTGTCTATTGCCAGGGCACTCTTTGAATGAGACGATTAGCTCTGAGGTCTTCACTGACTGCAGGAGGTCTAGTAATTTTACTGCCCTCCTCATGACCACAACAAAATAGGACGATTCCTCTTTGGAGAGGTCTTGTGGAGAGTTGAAGCCAGTGTTAGGAGAAGTATTCAGGGCACTGGCCTCCTCGAGGTCCAAATTTGTCATGTCTAATATCTGTGATTAATCATCGCCATCATCATTGTTGTGTGGCTCTAGGTCTGAGAAAGGCTGTGGCAATTCCTTCCTTCGTTCCTTCTGAGTTTGACTAGGGTTGAGGTCAAGATGGGCACAACTTTGGTCAAGGTCACATGGGATTCACTTCTGAGTCCGATAGGACTACATGGTCCTCCTTTAGCGTCGGCAGTGCTGGTGCCGCGCTGATGCACAAGGGCCTGTGCGGGTTTCAGTGCTGTATGAGGAGTTGGTGTCGACCCTGGAGTTGGGCTGGGCCCTGCATTAAGGTCAAGAGGCACAGTCAGTGTTGTGGACAGATCCTCCAGCGGTAATCCAACTGAAGCCCTCCTTGGATCTGTGGGGCCAAAAGGCATGCCACAACGATGCGGTAGAGTACCAAAATTCCACAACATGGCCTCTGTGAAAGCATGGACCTATTGCAGATGCCCCCGGAAACTTAGGCTGCATAGGGACTAGCTTGGGAATCAGTTCCATAGTTGGAGACGGAGACCAAGGAGTACCCCAATGTCCACGCTACTTCTCTTAACGAGTGGCAGGAAAAAGTGAAATTGCATTTTGACTTTTAATTTTTTCACTTTGATTTTGATTTACCCGAAGATTTGGAGTGGGATGACGACC
Source organism: Calotriton arnoldi (assembly GCA_963921515.1). Classification (NCBI taxonomy): domain Eukaryota; kingdom Metazoa; phylum Chordata; class Amphibia; order Caudata; family Salamandridae; genus Calotriton; species Calotriton arnoldi. The sequence continues at coordinate 458,230 of CAWUFW010011644.1, read as the reverse complement.
TCTCTCGGGAACGAGAAAGCATCTGCATCCTTGATTCGATCAGGATCGGGCTTTGCAAGCTTTCCTGCGATGCTCAGCAACGTAATGCTTGGCCTTGCAGTCCCGGATGGCCTTCGTGTTCATCCGAGAACAGTCGCCGCATGATTGAGTCATGCAAGGTGTTCCCACACTAGAGAAACACCTTCTGGGGGTCTGTCACTGCCATCTGTTTGTAGCAATCCTTGCAGAGTTTAAAACCTGTTGCCTTAGGAAGTGAAATGCCCCTTGCATACTGGAAACAGTTTTGGAAAAAGTATTCTGTTAGTGATGGAATCAGAGGGAGTGAGCTCTGAATCCACATTGGAAGGCCCAGAAAGAAACAAACTGACGTCAATGTGAAGATGTGGCGGTTATATGTGACCCCGATATCACTGTCAGAGTGGAATGAACAAGACATGGAGCCACACTGCACCACCTATTGGCATGCAAGGGAATTGTGGAGGAAATGTCTCCAGATCCAGTCTGGTGTCTGTGGGTATTCACAAGGTACATATTTGTCCTTGTTGGCAATTTCTTTGGAGGGCACAGCTTTGAAAAAATAAATGTATAATTTGTCGGGCTCCGCATGACTCCACCCAGTTTCCACCCCTTACGCACAATGCATGTGATCCCAGAGTAATTTTTTCCCCAGCACTGTATGTATCTATGTATTTTTTCTCAGTTTCTAAAATGACTAGGTTGGTGACACAGCTAAAGGTCTCTCTAGGATAGACCTAAAATTAATTGATAATGTTCTGATGAGGGTGCTGTTGTGAGTCTACAATACAGTTGGTGCAACTTATGTAGCTGCAGTTTTAGTAGGCAGCATTGAGCTACAATAGGCTCCTCAACTTTAGTTCGTGCATTTATATTGTTTCTTAGGAAAATTATTTTAATTGTTTTTTTCTGTTTCCAGTCGGCAGTGTTCATGTGGTTTTCCATCGGCTCAAACCTGTCCCACTCTGGAACAGGCAGTTCTCACAAAAAGGTGTGAAGAGAGACTGGACTCTTTGATATATTACAACACACCCCACAGATATTTGTTGGTACAGTGAGCAGGTAACAAACACTTTTTATAGATATCGAAGCCGGCAGCCTGTTCACTGGTCTGATCTGAGTAGCAAGAGGCAGTAAAGTAACACACAGACCACAAGCACTGGACACGGTTTAATGGGATGGTGATACACGATTCCAAGGGGATAGACATTATTACACAACACAGGGGTGTGTGCGTGCCAAGCACACTGACACCTAGCATGTACTGGCCCACACGGATTGCTGTGCAGCTGCATCTCAAGGTGGGATGTTCCTGTTAGCTACATGTGATTGTGGTGGCGAGGTAGAAAATATTCTTAGATTCGTATTAAAGTGCTGTGACTGCAGCACCATCACAAAGCACATGCATGCCCATTGCAGGCAGCAAAGCACATTTTTCTTACCTCAGATTGCAATTACAATACAAGCACAGCCTATCTCATCTCGTTGCTGTGATTCCTTGAGCTCTGAACTGGTAACGCAATGCAGACATGCCGATGCTGACACGCCAGAAGTAGGAAGCTTGGGGTGGCTCGGAGCCTGTGAGCTGCGGCAGGCAAAAGCGGTCACACCCAGGGTCGGATTGGGATCACAATTTGGCCTGGGCACTGTCAAAAAAAAGCGGCCCACATTCGGGTTGCATGCCATTTCATGAAGCTCCATTTAGTTACTCTCAGAGGTCTCATTTTAAGAGAAATGTTAGGTAAATTAAGCATTGTAAAGCTTATAGAGCCAGTAAAATTTGGTAAAATCTAGGAGCACTGCAGTTCTTAAATCTGAATACTTACTTGCAGTCTTAACACCCTGCACAATGTAGTTAGATATTCTTTCCCAACCAGTTATGTCCTTGACTCTGATTATCACATAAATCAGAAATCTAGTACAAAGTCAAGGGAAAGGGTTAGACTGGACTCTCTGGGAATAGAACATGTAATAACAAAAGTAAGAGGAAGACAGCTCTGAACCTCTGCCTTGGAGAATAGAACCTCTAATGACAGCCAGTAAAGAAATACATTTTGCATATCAGCCATAAAAACATTTTGCAAAACACTCAAAAGAAATTAAATCTAGCTCCCTCACAAATTTTGCACTTTTCCCTGAACGTAAGTACCTTGTGCCGCCTTGTCTCACCTCCCCTCTTTCTTTGTGTGCACTACTCTGGTTAGACAGTGATCCCCAGTTCTGCTGGGTAGTACCAACTGGAGGGCTGGGGGAAAAGAGGAGGGGAAAAGAGGAGGGGAAAAGAGGAGGGGAAAAGAGGAGGGGAAAAGGAGGGGAAAAGAGAGGTAAAGAGACAGTATAATGAGAGAGGTGAAGTAGAACTAAAATGAGGTAGTGATAGGTGTGATGGGGATAGACATATGGTAAAGATGGAAAGATCAGGTAGCCATAAGAAAAGATACAAAGCTATAGGAAGAGGTAGGTAGATAATGAGTGTAAGAGATATCTGTAATACTTTGTGGTCATATAAAAAACACATGCAAAGTGAACCTTCTTCACTTTTCCTAAGAGAATATGTATCAAATGCCACACAGAATTCAGAAGAAGCAATAAACACCCTCTGTTCTCAGAATCATGGTCCAAATGACCTGCAGACAACTAGGGATATTGGTTTAAATATTCCATCTGTGTGACAATCCCTCACAATTCTTCACATGCACCTCCATGTGTAAGACACATGCTGTAGCACCACATCTGAAGCACATTCTGTGGGCCACATGCATGATAACAAAACACAACCAACCAGAAAAAGTTGTGCAATACCAAATGGCCCTCCTATTGCAGGCAGAATAGAGCCACATGTTTGGGAATAACAGGGACTAAGCCCTTAAACAGACCCGAGGTAATTATCTTGCAGAAAAGCTTCTCTATGGATAGCAATAACCATGACAAACATAGCAAATCAGAAAAAGGACATATAACCTCAAAATGCTAGAAAAGGCAATCCTGCTGCACAGAGAAAGAAGTGTCAAGTTTGCAAATTTTGCTTAGGCCTCGAGCAGGGCCTAGCTTAGAATGAGGCTAAAACAGTTCTCTTTTGAGAAAGCACATTACACAAAATCTTAAACATATCCTGAAATCAACACAAGTACATGTTGGCACATTCGGGCCTAGGACCTAAAACAGAGTCCAGTCAGAATGACCTACAAACTACAGCAAGAAACTAACCAAAAGTTACTAAATATTCCTGGCATATGGAGAAATAAGTCCCTTGTCTGCATTTTGGATGAGGCCTTCAAAATAGAGCTAAAAGGTTCACTGGCACAGAAATGAATCAGTTTAATTGTGCAAAAAATTGGTTTAAAAAAAATCCATAAAAATGGTTCCTACCTGTTCCTTCTTGCTTCAGAGGAAGGGATTGGCTAGCAACACACTGCATTTCTAGGTGCTGGATGTGGTAAGTCAGTAAAGCTTTGGGACAGACCTACTGCACCGAGCCTAGTCTGGATGTGGTGGGACCACGATTGAGGCGCACTAGATGTGGCTTTGAGTACTGCTTTACTCGGCCTGCTTTGATCAGCCCTGTGGACAGTGGGGTGTCAAGGGGATTAGATGGCCCTCTTGAGTTGGAGCTTGGCCTTGTGGTGCTTCTGGTTAGAAGAGTAACTGAATAGAAAAGGCTAGGTGAACACACTGTAGTTCTGTATGGGAGGGTCAGGACTGTCTTCTGCCTAAGACTCGGGAGTTGGACTGGGCCACTGAAGGCTTAAGCATGGATTCTTTCCTCCTGGAAAGGGAAGGAAAAGGTTGGGGCCTAGAGAGATGAAGATGTAGGCTGAAGCAGCAGCCTGCTGAAGCAGGTCTTCTGGGCACCTGAGGGCTGGGCAGGTCTTCGCTTTGACCTCCTGCTGAGACTTCTGGATAAGATCCTCCTGCTGGTGGGCGCTGTAGAGTCCAACTTGAAGTTGTCTGATGCAAGCTGCTAGCCAGCAGCTTTTACGTCCCTCACCTGGCTAACGTGGCAGTGGTAATCACAAGGCGGGATGGAAAGCTATGAATTCTCACCCCCACTTCAATACAGAAACTGCGTCTTACTGGATAACTGAGAAAGGGGGTGTGGTAGGAGCTGCGAGGCAGAAACGCATAGGCCTGCTGTTTTCCCACTCATGCAGGCAGTGAGGGAGGGATGTGGCCATATGGAGGTCAGGCAGGAAATTTGAGTGTCCCTTTCTGATGAGGAGGGAAAGGAAAGCCACAAACATCACCAAACAAGATACCCCATTGCAGGCTGAGGAGGGAGTCACTGGAAAATATGAAAACAACTAAATGTTATCTTAGCGCAAGATTAGACACTCCTTGAATAACAAAAAGAACATAGAAGTAGAATGGTGTATCCAACAAGAGGCACAGAATGACTTGCGTAAGAGCGCAGCCTCCACAACATAGGAAAACCAGACAGTGAGGCACTAAGGGGAATTAAATGGAAATTTTGCATCAGTGTTCACTGAAACACTTAATTTGTCCCACTGTGAAAAATGAAACATTAATTACCTTTTGGCCAGGCGGGCGAGGTGAAATGGCCACAACACCTGATCTGGCTAGGTTTGCCACCTGGATGGTTTGTTACAGGCATGGCTGGTATTTTCATTTTCTGACGGGTCCAAAATGAACATAATCACCCGAATCTGGTATTTTTTCAGTATGTACTTTGAACAGTAAACATAAGGGAAAGCACCTTAAAATGTGTCTTGAAGCTGCCTAAATGATCCATGACTGATAGAGCCACTGGAATCATGCAATTGTTTCTAGCTCAAACGGTTCAAAAGTTACTAAAAATGCAGTGACACGTGTTACCCCGCAGTGGATTTTGCACAGCTGGACTGGTCACCTTTATGTTGCTTATTGCTATATTTGAGTGTTTTTAACCATTGTATTGCCATAGTTTATCCAATTTAATCCTTCACGTCAAAGGTACGAAATTTGATAATCTTGCGCATTTAAGTTGATCCAGAATTGCCCATCCGGGCCTATTCATGAACATTTACAAATTTCGGGTTCTCCAAATATCCCAATAACATCACCCAATGCATTTCGGTTCATTTAACCTTCATCAGGGGTATCTGTAGTTAATGAGAATATATGTCAGCCACATCATTTAAAGCCCAATACGATCCAAAATTCAATCCAAAATAATGAACAAAGCAGTCTCCCATAATTACAAAAACGCCTCCACAGTGATTTTATCAAAAACCTGAATCATTAACCTATGCTAAACATGCCCCCAATGTGTTGTGAAACATCATTCAAAACTTAAAAAGCTCCCCCCATATAAACCCAATTTCATCAAAGAAAAACAACATTGAACACATGTAATGCTTGAAACGGTATGTGCAAAACATCAATAGTTTTTACCTTTGCCAGGCGCTTTGATAATTTGATCAAACAAGATACAGGAGCGGGAGTTAGTAAGACAGCTTCAAATAGTGGACTTAGTGTTACCTCATCCAGCAATATGTCTAGCAGTGGCGATGAGGGTGTTACTGAGATAGTGACAGAATCTACTGGTAATCGGTCTTTTTTAAAAGAGGTTCAAAGGATAAGAATGGGCAACAAGGATGTCAATCAGAGACAGAGAGAACAGAGGGAGGATATCAGAGGAAGACAAAGAGGCAAGAGGGGGGGACGAAAATCAAGGAGAAAGGGAAGGTATGCAGACACGCTCCTGGGGCAAAGTCAATCAGAAGAGGTAGGAAAGAGCATGAATATACAGGTTATCAACCTTTCGAGCAAACCATTGACTAATGAGATGGTTTCAGTCTTAAGCAAAGGAATGCATTTTTGTCCGACTAACCTATGTGATGTTAATCAAGTAAAAATTGATGTCTATAAGTTTGTAAGACAACTGAAACTCCCCCAAAAATTTCTCTCAAATACTGATGTATTGAATAAACCAACAGAGCATAACGTTACATACAGTGAAATGTCTATTCAAGATGTTCTTGATACTCATCTTTTATTGTCAATTACGGAGAATGAACAGGATCCCATTACAATACACCAGGTACTGCAAGATTTGGAATGTTGTACTAACTTTAGCAGTAGTAGTGGTTTGAAATCCAAGTCCAGATGGACCCCGCAAATGACAAGTGGTAACAATATAGATGCATTTCACAAGAGTGTCATTGGTGAATTGGATAAATGGGAAGACAAGTTAGGTTGTAGTACTTTATCATCTTATAGGAGAAACCTTACTTTTAAAGAATGTACGGCTTTGAGAGAGTTAAGAGATGATGATACCCTTATCATAAAGGAAGCGGATAAGGGTGGAAATATAGTGGTTATGGAAAATGTAAATATGATGCTGAGATCATGGGCCAATTAAGTAACAGATTGGTATAGGGAGCTTAGCCATAACCCTATTTTTGAAATTACTAGTATCATCAATAGTAAATTCAAAGTATGGCATACTAATGGCATCCTTAATGATGATGAATATAAATACCTACTGATTGACCGACCAAGGTACCCTTGCCTATATACTCTACCAAAAATTCATAAGAATGCCTCCTCACCCCCAGGAAGACCGATTGTCTCAGGCATCGGGGGGCCAACAGAGAGAGTTTCAGAATTTATAGACATCTTTTTGCAGCCATTTGTTGCAAATCTACCCTCTACCATTAGGGACACGAAACATGTCTTGAATATCTTCAATGGTTACACATGGGAAACTGATATGATGTTTGTAACTTTTGATGTTGTGTCATTGTACACTAATATTAGCCATCAACATGGTTTGAACTCATTGCGTTATTATCTGTTTAAAAGGCCAGTTGAATTGTTTGAACATACTGAGATGCTAATGGTTATGGCACAATTGGTTCTAGAACATAATGTGTTCATGTTTGGGGATAAATGGTACAAACAGATCTGCGGGACCGCGATGGGTTCCAGGTTTGCGCCGTCTTTTGCCTGCCTCTTTATGGGGTGGTTTGAGGCGTCGCATATCTGGGGCCCTGGCGGGGCCCGTTGGCATGACCATATTTGTTACTATGGGCGATACATTGATGATTGCTTATTAATATGGAAGGGTGGTTTATCTGAACTACAAGATTTCTTTGCTTATATGAATAACAATAGTTACAATATGTCTTTCACTATATGACACAGTTACACCAACATTGAGTTTCTGGATATAGAATTGTATACGCATGGAGGTCAGGTGAACAGCAGGATGTTTAGGAAACCGACTTCCTGTAATGCTGTGTTGCACGCTGATAGTGCACATCCTAGGTCCCAGGTCAACTCTATTCCATATGGTGAGATGTATAGAGCCCGTCGCAATTGTAGTGAGGAGTCTGACTTTGTTGATAACATCAATGATATTGAGTGCAGATTCCTTAGTAGAGGGTACAACTCAGACGCTGTGAATAAGGCAAAAAGAAGAATCACCACTTTGAGTCGAGAACATACATTGAGAACTAGGATGGCACCCGAGAAGGAATCTACTGCCCCTGTAAGATTGATTACTAGTTACCATCCTTGGTCATCTAAGATATATAATGTTTTGAAACGTTATTGGTTCTTACTCATATCAGATGCCAGCTTGAAACCCTATGTGACGAATCAACCTAGGATCACGTACCGTAAGGGCAAATCATTACGTAACTTACTTAGTCCCAGTTACCCTAGGATGCATAAACAGGCTGTCACCTGGTTACACCAACAAGGACTTGGTTCGTTCAAGTGTGGGAATTGTAGCATGTGTAGGTTTGCCCTACACAACATACATGAGTTCAGTTACAATGGTTCGAGAACTTTCACAATAACCGCACATATTGACTGCTCTACTACCTATGTAATTTACGCGATTATTTGTAAATGTAATAGAGTCTACATAGGCAGTACTATTAGAAAGATGAAAGAACGTATATCAGAACACTTCAGGGCTCTGAAGAATAACGACGTCAGATACCCTATTGCGGTTCATGCACAGGATAGGCATCTGTCCTTTAAATTCCATGGGATAGAACACGTGAAACCTGATGTCAGAGGTGGCAATCGTGAATTAAAGTTACGACAGAGGGAGGCATGTTGGATCATGCAATTACGAGCAGTGGGTAGGGGACTGAATATCGATCATGAGTTGCAATATTTTTTGGGAAATTGATTCGTTTGCTGGTATTGTGTCTCAGTGCATTTCTGTTTACTTCGTTATTTGTTCTGTAACTCCAATGCTAAAGTACGGAGTCATTTTGACGCACAACCGTTTTTCTGTTAGATCTAACGATCAGTATTGACTTTATTATTTGCCTGTCATGTTATGTATATGCTGGTCGATGATATCAATTTCTCATGCACACGCTGTCTATATGGCCGTATTTGTACTATGAACATATCGTTTTCTCACGATTGGCTGGCATACTATTATACTCAACACTACTTGAGTACTACTACCTTGACTTTATGATGGAATGTGGCATTGTGTACGTATCTGTTATTCAACCCCAATTTGCCTAAATATGTTCACATGATTAAGTAATCTGTGCTATACTCTTACGAATAGAACACTCACCTCTCTGCACTTTCTGGACCAATTACTAATATTAACATCTGGTACTAACCGTCTCTTTCTTTATTTTATATAAGGACTGGCTTTAGTTTGCTTTGGATTATTACTTATACAATTTCTGACTTGAGTTTTATCCCCTCCAACATGGCGACTGTCTATTTGGTATGTGGCGCCGGAACGTAGGGATAGCCCTTTTTACTCGATTTAGTTATTTGCGCGATCTTCTTATAACGAAATACGTGTTTTTTCACTCTCTCTGACCCCTTTTTTATACTATGATCTGGTATCACCTTTATTTACGATTGTTATTCAAGACTGGGGCTTAATCGCCTTGGCTTATTATATATTTATACAGCGACTAACTTGTAACTCATCCCCTCCAATATGGCGACAGTTGGTTTGGTGTGTGGCGCCGGTATCCAGGGATAGTCCTTTTTTTATGTTTTCACGGTCCATGCGGGATAATAGCTGTGACAGCGATGGTGCCCGAATTGAACGCCGACTTCAGCAGGAGTACTCTCCGATGGTGATCCGTTATTACGGTAACTATTTCCTTGTACTTTGGTTCCCGTTTACAGGGTACGCGATACTGGTGGTAGTGCAATTTACTATTAGAATAACTGTGGGCTGAGACCAGATTTTTAAAAAATCCCCTGACCTCCCCGAGCTCCGTTATTCCGGTAACTTTTCCCTTGTACTTTGGTTCCCGTTTACGCGATAGGTTATACTGGTGGTAGTGTATTTTATTATTAGATAACCTGGGGGCTGAGACCAGTTTAAATATCCCCTGACCTCCCCGAGCCTCCCTTATGTCGGGAGAGATCTATACGATGCCGGCTCATGTATGGAGTCGCTGGGTTTGGTATGACTTATTCTGAAGACCTTTCTAATAACTGGAAATTAACGTATTACCTCTACACCTTTCGGCTGTGTTCTAAAAGAGGGGTGTCACACGTAGTTGAGTTAGGGAATACTATTACATGGTTAATTTCTTTCTCGCTGTAGATTCGAGTTGGTAGCTGGTACTTACCCCTTATTTGGATTTGGGATTTCTATGCGTACAACGATTGTTTCTAATAAGATAAGTGAGTATCTTATATGTTATAAAATACCATATGAGGGTCATGCTTAACTTTGAACCTATGATATTTATTTAAATCTTGGTTTCGTTTTTTTTTCCCTCTCCTAGTTGCTTGATTGTGACTGGTAAACTCAGATTGGACCAATGACTATATTATTACTTTAAGGAGCCATACTTTTGTACACGGAATTGTGTTTAGACGTACTATTGCCTAGGTGAGTTTATTAATGAGACAATTACATAGGGTGGATGATAATCGTTATATAACTCACCCACATGGCATGATGACGATAATGACACATCTTTTGGGTTGCATGGTTTCCTTCTGTATTGTACCACGACCACATGGCATAGAAAGATACGAGGTGTCGGTTGCTCTTATGTCTTGTGTGATACCTTTGGTGAGCACAATATTTGATTCGTTCCTACACATTACGTTTTTCCTAGAGTGTTTTTTTGGCTGTGGGACTCTGCACTTTGGTGTTTTTCTTTTAATTTTCCGCTCTTTAGTGTTATTTGGAGACAATAGTAAGGTACTCCCTGTTTTTATATTGACTATCTAGCCCTGAAGAAGTCTGTGGTGACCCCATATAAGACGAAACACGTGTCGGCAAGTGGCTAGAAAAACAATAAAGAAAAGAAGATTTGAAGTACATGCTGGTGTGGACTATATTGATTACACGAATCTCACTGCTCAGGATATTGACTGTTCGATTTGATATGCAGAGAATTCTTTTTCTGCATAACTGGTGATGTTGGATGGCCGTCACCTACATCCTTGGAGCAGGCTGATCTTGATATTGACTAGTGGCAACTAAGCGCAGGATTGTTTCCAACCATCCATTTTCTTGTATAGCTTGGCAAGGTAGGGGGTCAAGGAGAGGCCACAGCTGATCATCATCACTCAATGGCCATATCACACGTCTCCCCAGAGAGGCTGCTTTACTCTCCCTGTCCACAGCCCTCTGTGGGCTGGGAAAGACAAAAAAAAAAAAATGGCCCACAGAGGGCACTGAGACCCCGGGGCTTCGGTAGGGTGACCAACCGCCCGTAAATTTCACGGACCGTCCGTTATTTTAGTATGATATCTGTAAGGCGTCTGTAATTTGGAGTCCCCAAATTACGGAGGCCTTACAGACATCATACTAAAATCAAATTGGGGAATTTCAGGAAGGTATGCTGTTCCCCTGCGAGAGGCCCCATGAATTTAAAAGTTTCCACTCAGGGCCTCTCGCACTTATCTTTTAATCTGTAGACTGAGGCTGCCTGCAGCAGCTCCTCCCGCACCTCGCAAAGACTGTGGACTGGCCCATTTTCATTCTGAGACTGCAGACGATTATCACAGATAGAATGACAATGGGCCCTATTATAGTGACAGCATGTGGTGTGCCTTCTCCTGCACAAATCTTGATTGCAGAAAGGGCCTGATGTCGCTTTGCAAAGCTGCGCGTATACTGAAAAACTGTGAAGTGCACGATTGTCTCAACCTTATATAAACGTATTTTGACTTGTACTTATTTTGGTTGTCTATTTACTTCTATACCATTGTGCGACCTCCTCTGATATGTCTGTAAAACGTATGTTTTGTCCCAAATTTTTGTCCTGAATTTTGACCCTTTGTCCGGAATTTTTACACTGACCGTCCTGAATTTGCACCCATGCCCGTTGGTCACCCTAGCCTTCGGCCAATGCCCGACTGCACGCTGTGCCAATCTGTCCCTGGTCACACCGGTGGTGAAGCCGGCAGTGGGTAGCTCGCAGCCTGCCACCTGCAATTCTGCCCTTATTTTTACACATTTGTATCCTCTGAACAGCCCGCGAGGCTGTGACAGAGCCGGGCAGAAGCAGGCTGCACAGCAGAGGCAGGAGCCGTTGGAGGGCTGCTAGAGGGACGCTAAAGGGGTGCAGAAGGACGCAGATGTCAAAACAAACACTAAAGCTGAGAGAGGATAAGTGCATAGGCATGTGGTGGCAACTCATGGTGAGCTGAAGCAGACGGCATTAGGTCAGTGCAGATAGCTCACTCGGGAGTTACCTTAAAAACCCAACGCCTCTCTTTCTTTTCCACCAGTCTGTTAGTTTGGCTGTAGGCCCCCTCCAGTGCTGGCCAGCGCCTTGTGCTTAATTCGTCCTCTGCTTCCTACTGTCTCCCTGCACCTCTAATCGGAATAATATTGCATTATCGCTAAGTTGAGCTGCAAAATCTTCTGTTTGTATTCTGAGGTTTATGACTTTTGTTTTTTTTAAAAAAACCTTAAGCCTTAAATGTAATAGCAATTCTTTTTGACTTTTCCCCCAAATAGATTTTCCTCTTAAGGTCCCCATAAGACTTGATAGCAGCTACTCATAGCATTTACAGCGTATCTTGACATACTTAAAGTCTGAGCTGCAATTTACTATTAAAAGAAAAATAAAAATGAAAGGGAATAACTCCAAGTGAGGCCTATAAGCGTGCTCGTGCCCCTTCTCTATAACACTTGGGTTGCATAGCACCACCAGGGGGAAGGTGAGGTGAAGCTCATTTTCAAGCCGCCTTCTTTTACAATTTTGTGCTAGGTCCTGTATGCAACACGCTTATGCTCACATTTGCAGAATGGCAGTTAGGAGACAGTGGGCGCCAGCAGGAGATGGCCCCACGCAACGCAGATGGGAGCGCTACAGCATTATTGGCTGCGACAGCAGGGTAGAGCCTGGCACCTGTGGAAACGGCCCATCTAGGTTCGGCAGTGGCTTGCAGGTTCCGATGAGCTCCTGCTCCCTCCGCTCCTATTTTCTGTCACCTTTTCCATCTCGTTTCTCTGACCATCTACGTGTAAACTATGACCGCGAAAAAACTTAGATCAGGAAGAACACTTCCCTCTAGAAACTGTCAAAAAAACGAAATCAAATTCTTTAAAGAACAAAGCACCACCTTTTGTGAAATCTATAAGGGAATGGGACAAATCCTGCATATTAGCAGTGCATGCACGGATGAAAATGAATTCAAAGGAGGAGGATCGCCCTCGGGCAGTGTTTATGGAAGGTCAGTATGGGGGGAAAATAGCTCGAATCAGCAGCAGCACCAATTGGCCCCCCCACCGACAGTGGAAATTAAAAAAGATCTCCCGGGAAGTTTAAATCTAGCGCCAGCCCCGCTGGCAATTGCGTGGAGGCTCAAGAAGCTACACAGACCCCACAGTCGTCAATCATGTTGGATTACACCCTACTGGATATTTCACCTTTAAAATCAGTTTCTTTGGGCTCCAATAGGGGCTCTGAGATAGTAGCATCTCCAATACCAAAACCCTCAGAAAAAGTCAATGGACCTGTTTTACAGTACTCCTAGCAATAATACTTCTGTATTATCAAATATCTTGGTGACTTGAGATCTTTTGTTGAATCCACCTGTTAATCTTTCATCGGATTATGTTTGCTTTTCTAAGATACTGCAAAGCCTTGAGCAAATTTTGGCATCTATTATGAACCTATTGGAAAAATCTACAGATAGTTCTGACCATATCCTGAATATCTTAATGAACAAGTTACTTACCTTCGGTAATGATATATCTGTAAGAAACATTAGTTAGTGATAGATTCCTTACCTTAGAATATCCCCAGGCGTTAGACTGGATCCAAAAAGTTTTCGTCAGCAGTACCCCTGCGCGTCGGAAGGTGGCGTCGTGCGGCTCCGCGTCCGTCGTTGGCGTCGTGGTCGCCGAGATGTCGCGGCAGCCACTTAGACGCCGCCCTCGCGCACCGATGTCAGTTCTGTACACGACTTTCCGCGCTAGGAACGCAGAGCCATGCAAGATACTGACCACTGGTGCATTGAAACTAGGGCCCTGAAAGGGATGACCTTAACCGCTTCGACGCGGCCGGAATTCTCCCGCTGTGCGGGAGAATTCCACACGTGCGCGATTCGGACGGCCACCGGCCATCCTCCGCACACGCCCACCTTGACGTCGGACAGCCGGGGGCCGTCCGACGCATGGAAGGGGTTAACCCTAGAAATCAGTTCGCAGAACGGGGAGGATGGGTGGGGTAGTAAGGAATCTATCACTAACTAATGTTTCTTACAGATATACCGTTACCAAAGGTAAGTAACTTGTTCATCTGAAAGAAACACGTTAGTGATAGATTCCTTACCTTAGAATAGATACCCCAGCAATACCAACGACGGTGGTGGGTCTGCGAACCAAGATCGCACCAGAAAGTCCCGGAGAACAGAACGGCCAAAGAAGCCGTCTCTCCGGGCTTGGCTGTCCAGGCAATAGTGTTTAGTGAAAGTGTGCAGCGAGGCCCACATAGCTGCCTGACAGATGTCTTGTAAGGGGACACCACGTCCCAATGCCGTAGTGGCAGCCGTCGCCCTGGTAGAATGGGTGCGCAGCTCTGACTGAGGCTCCTTCTTTGCCAGAGAATAACAGGCTTTTATACACAAGACAACCCATCGGGAGATAGTCCGCTTGTGTACGGCCCGACCTTTCTTGGCGCCAACGTAGCCAACAAAGAGCTGGTCATCCACCCGGAACTGTTGGGTGCGACTCAGGTAAAAAGATAGTGCACGTTTTGGGTCCAGACGGTGGAGCCTCTCTTCCTCTCTGGAAGGAGGCGGAAAGAAGGTGGGCAAAGTGATGGTCTGCCCGTTGTGAAAGGCAGTGACAACCTTTGGCAGAAAGGATGGACGTGTCCTGAGGACAACTTTGTCCGGATGGACGGACAGAAAAGGAGGTTTACAAGAAAGAGCCTGGAGCTCACTCACTCTCCTAGCAGAGGTGATGGCAACCAGGAAAGCAGTCTTCAGCGTTAATAAACGAAGAGGACAGTTGTGAAGAGGCTCAAAGGGAGCGCACATTAAGTATGTGAGAACCAGGTTCAAGTCCCACTGTGGCATCACAAAGGGAACAGGAGGTAAAAGGTGGGTAATGCCTTTAAAGAATCTGTTAACAACAGGGGACTTGAAAAGAGAGGGCTGATCAGGGAGCCTGTGAGAGGCCGAAATAGCAGAAAGGTAGCCCTTGATAGTGCCCAGAGCAGAGCCCTGCTGGGCCAAAGAAAGAAGGAACAGTAGGACCTCAGAAAGAGGGGCAGAAAGGGGATCCACAGCCTTTGCTGTGCACCATGCAACAAACTTGTTCCACCTACAGGCGTATACCAACTTACTGGAGGGACACCTGGCTGCCAGAATGACATCACAGACTTCAGGAGGCAAGTCGAAAGGAATCAACTGCCGCTGCTCAATCTCCACGCAAGGAGGGGGAGACTGGACAGGTTCGGGTGGAGGACCGTCCCCTGCTGCTGCGACAGAAGATCCTCCCGAAGAGGCAGTCGGATCAGGGGATTGATGGTCATACTGAGTAGCTCGGGATACCAAACTCTTCGAGCCCAGTCCGGGGCCACAAGAATGACTTGGGCCCGGTCGCGCCTGATCTTCTACAGCACTCTGGGCAGAAGTGGTATAGGCGGAAAGGCGTACAACAGACCGCAACTCCACTTGCGACGAAAAGCGTCGCCGAGCGAGTGCCGCCTTGGAAATTCCAACGCGCAGAACTGCTGACATTGCGCGTTCTCTTCGGTGGCGAATAGATCTAACCAAGGCTCTCCCCACTGTTGAACGAGACCTTGCGCCACGTCCGAGTGAAGACGCCATTCGTGATCCATCATGCACCGGCGGCTGAGTTCGTCCGCCCTGGCGTTCAGTGAACCTGCCAGGTGCTGAACCAAAAGGGAAATGCCCTGATGTTCCAGCCATGTCCAGAGGCGCAGAGCCTCCTGACATAGGGTCCACGACCCCGCCCTGTTTGTTGCAGTACCACATGGCGGTGGTGTTGTCTGTGAACACCTGCAATACTCTCCCCTTGACAGAGGGAAGGAATGCCTTCAGTACAAGTCGGATCGCCCGAAGCTCCAGAAGGTTGATATGGAGCCTGGACTCCGCCGGAGACCAGAGGCCTCTGCTCTCCGCCTCTCCCATGTGGCCACCCCATCCTAGGAGGGACGCGTCCGTCACCACTGTGTGCTCCGGTTGGGGAAGGGAGAGGGATCTGCCATTGACCCAATGCCGGTTTGTGAGCCACCACTGCAGCTGTTGAGCAGCGCCCTCCGAGATCTGGACGTAATCGGACAGGTTCCCCTGATGCTGCGCCCATTGGAACTTCAGGTCCCACTGCAGAGCCCGCATATGCCATCTGGCATGATCGACCAGCAGGATGAAGGAGGCCATGAGGCCCAGCAGCCTCAGGGTCATCCTGACCGAAACCCAGGATAGAGGCTGAAAGATCGGAATCATAGCCTGAATATCCTGGACTCGCCGTTCGGGAGGATAGACCCGAAAGTGCATCGTATCCAGAACCGCTCCGATGAAGAGGAGGTTCTGAGAGGGAATCAGGTGCGACTTCAGCACGTTGATGGAGAACCCCAGCAAATGCAGGAGGTCGGCCATAGTCTGGAGGTGGGAGACGACAGTCTGGGGGGAGCCCGCCTTCAACAGCCAGTCGTCGAGATAGGGGAAGACTGGAACCCCTGATCTGCGCAGATGAGCTGCGACCACCGCCATCACTTTCGTGAACACCCGAGGGGCGCTGGTAAGACCAAAGGGGAGCACAGTAAACTGAAAGTGCTCGTGGCCTACCGTAAACCGGCGGTGGGCTGGCAGGACGGGAATGTGGAAATATGCGTCCTGCAGGTCCAACTCTACCATCCAGTCTCCAGGGTCGAGGGTAGACAGGACCTGAGCCAGAGTTAACATCTTGAACTGCTCCTTCCGGAGGAAGCGATTGACGTCCCTGAGGTCCAAGATAGGACGCAGGCCCTTGTCCTTCTTGGGCACCAGAAAGTAGTGGGAATAACAACCATGTCCTACTTCTGGCGCAGGAGCGCACTCAATGGCCCCCTTGGCCAAGAGGGCCGCGACTTCCTGTTGAAGAAGTGCCAAGTGATCCCCCGACATGTGGTGGTACTGGGGTGGCATGGCTGGAGGGGTAGTCTCGAAGGGGAGGGAGTAGCCCCTTCGGACTATTTGTAAAACCAACCTGTCCGAAGTGATGGTGCGCCAGTGGGGGAGGTGATGGCGAATCCTGCCGCCCACTGGCGTTTGATGGGCCTGAAAACTCGGACTAGGAAGGTTTGGAGGCAGTGGTGGACGGGGTGGAGGTGAACTGACCCGCCCGCTGGCCCCCTGACCCGCCTCGGCGGGTCCCACGTCCGCGCTGAGACTGTTGCTGCGCAGGCCTGTGGCTCTGAAATGAACGTGTCGGGGCGCCCCTTCCGTGCCCACGAAAGGAGCGAAAAGCAGAAGGCAGAGGAGGGCGCGTGGCGGAAAGGCCCAGGGACTTGGCCGTAGCCCGCGAGTCCTTAAAGCGCTCCAACGCACTATCTGCCTTGTTGCCAAAAAGGCGAATGCCATCAAAGGGCATGTCCATCAAGGTGTTCTGGACATCCCCTGAGCAACCAGTAGTTCTCAGCCAGGCGTGGCGATGGAGCGCCACTGTCGTGGAAATCGCCCTGCCCAGCGAGTCGGCGTAGTCAAGGCCACATCGAATTGTGAACTTTGCCCCATCTCTCCCTTCAGCAATAGCCTGAGAGAGCACTGTCCGGGCCTCCTCCAGACACTGAGGCAGCACTTGCGCCACCGTATCTCACAGAGAGTGGGAATAACAACCCAAGAGGCATGCGGTGTTCACAGACCGCAGCCCTGAACTGGCGGAAGAGAAAATCTTCTTCCCAAATTGTTCCAGTTTCTTGGATTCCCTATCCGGAGGTGCGGTAGGAAAGGCGCTCGGGACGCAGAGGCTTAGACAACCAAGCTCTCAGGGGTGGGGTGTTGGGAGAGGAAAAGGGGGTCGCCCGGGGCCAGGCGATGGCGTCGGTCCACGTTCCTATCCACAGGAGCCCCCCTGTGGTGGGCCTGGACCAGGTGCCCAAAAGAACGCCAGAAAGTGCATCATTAAAAGGCAGCAGTGGCTCCGCAGAGGTAGCTGCCGGCTGAAGCACTTCTGTCAGGAGGTTAGTCCTGACGGCCACTGTAGGGAGCTCGAGGTGGAGGGCCTCGGCCGCCCTACGCAACACCACGGCGTAACTTGCACCCTCCTCTGTAGCCACGGTAGGAGGAGTGAGCATGCCAAGGTCAGGAGAGGTGTCAAGACCACTGGCATCTCCCAGTTCCTCTGCCCAGTCCGGGTCTAACTCACACTGTGCGGTGAGAGGGTCCTCAGACCCCTCCCAGTCCTCCGAAGGCTGATGAACAGGCCGAAAATAAGGAGGATGGACATAGGGAAAAAAGGGTCCCATCGGCGTCGTGTCCACTTCGGAGCTGAAACCGGGGACGACGACGTCCGTCGGGACGGGCGACGTCGGAGGTGGTGGTGGTGCCGGAGGGGTCGACGTCGGTGGAGGTGTTACGAGGTCAACCGGCGTCGACCGGGATCCAGGCCTGGATCCATGGGGGTCCTGCAGCGCCAGAGCCGACAGCGATGCCGGAGCCGTCGGCAGTGGAAGGCAAGGACCCCCAGTCGGGCCCGCAGGCGCACCGGAAGGACCCGGCGGCCCAAAGACGCGAGCCATGGCTGACAAAGTCCTGCAGCTGGGCCGGAGTTGCCGACGAACCCGGAAAGGGCGGGTAGGCCGTCGGCGACTGCGTAGGCTCTGCGGGGGGGCACCACCCGCACCCTCAGCCGCGCGAGGGGGAGTCGGAGAGAGCGACGGCGCTTCTTCGACTTCTTAGAATGCTTCGTCTTTCCTGACCCCGAGTGAGAAGACTTCGATCCCGACAAACGAGGGTGGTGGCTCCGCGACGGGACCCTCGACCTCCCACGGGACCGGGACCTTGAGCGGCGCGGAGCCGACTGCCGGACTTCAAGCAACTTTCGGGACCGCTCCCGCAAAGTCTTCGCGCCATGGCCCGGCAGTCGGGGCACGACTTGGGGTCGTGGTCGCGCTCCAGGCAGTAGAGACACACGCGGTACGGGTCCGTCACCGACATCATGCGATGACATTCCTCGCAGGACTTGAAGCCGGGCATCCCTACGGCACCAGGAGTCGATCGACTCGAAAAAGATAGAGACAAAAAAGCCTCAAAAACTCAGTCAAAAAATGTCTGGGGGTACTGCTCTCTCCGGATCTGCGCTTGCTGGAGCGGAAAAAGAAAGAACTGACGTCAGCGCGCGAGGGCGGCGTCTAAGTCGCTGCCGCGACGTCATCTCGGCGACCACGACGCCAACGACGGACGCGGAGCCGCACGACGCCACCTTCCGACACGCAGGGGTACTGCTGACGAAAACTTTCCGGATCCAGTCTAATGCCTGGGGATATTCTAAGGTAAGGAATCTATCACTAACGTGTTTCTTTCAGATGGTAATACTTAAGGAACTACCATTAAAAACTGATGGGCAATTTAATTTGAACAGTCCAAAAAGATCCACTAACTGTTTAGTAGAGACTGTTATACATGTTGGCTGTCCAGGGACCAAGGCACAGCTAAAGGTCATAAAATGTGTACCGTCAGTAGGTCTATCCCACTGGAAGACCTTTTTAAAGAGGAAGAATCAATTGTATTTGAGGCTGTTAACAAAGTGGCAGAGGCCCATAGTCCTGTATCTGGTCCAGGGAGTCTTTCCAATCTTTATAAAAACAAAAAAGTGTGAAACCTGTTTCTATAACACAGGAAATTTAACCTGTGTGTAGTAAAAGAAATGAAAGAAAGGAAAAAGGAAGTTATGAAGAATTAATAAGAAAGGGGTAAGAAAAGTTAAATTGCCTTTGGTAGATTTGCAGACTGAGGTGCCAGTCAATCAGTGACTAACACCACAGGCACAGGTAATGGCAATTACATCAAATGATAAGGATGCCAGAAGTCTGAATACAAATAGAAAGACTGATGGTGCCACCGCTAGTACCGTAAATCATTTGTTTCATGACTTTCCCTCTTTGAATGATCGGAGAGGTGTTGATTATTCATTATCTGCTTTAAATCGGACTGCTAAATCATATGATCCATCTATGGAATACTCCACCTGCCCAACAGAGGTGCTCGCCTGGTCATCTAAAGGGAATCGAATTGTCTGAGGCACTGACTTGATTTCAATGGTTTGTTTGATGATGACATTATTTCTTTAAATAGATCTTTTTTTTTTATTTAACTTTTAAGCACAAGTAGACCAGTTAAAGATGGTAAGGAGTAGCGATATAAAGTTGGTAGAATAGCTAAATGCTCAATTTGAGAAGAGATTAAGGGTTGTCTTTAATTCACCAGTAATTATTAACCTAATTAAGAATAATTATGGATTTTCTTTTTATAGGTAGAGGGATTGATATTGTCCCATACATCCCAAATTCACACACGCCTACATTGAATAGGTACAAATATTCGAAAAACTCTAGTCCTTGAGAAAATTGTTTAGTCTTGCAAGAGGAATTGGCGCATAATGCAAAACTGACCATATTCTCTTGTAAAGCAGGTACTTGAAGGGTATCTTTTGTAGGCCAGATCTTAGTCCCCGCTCTGAGGGAAGGCGATATATCACAATGGCATTGGTTGGCAGGGGCACTAAACAAAGACGAGGAATATAGGCCAACTCCCTTGAGGCAACCTATTAAACAAAAATATCAAAATCCTCTCGTAAAATTTAGCAGGCTGCTCAAAAAATGAGGAGAAAATTATGAATCTAGATCTCTTAAAACCAGACATTATATGTCTCCAAGAGACATGGAAAACTGGGTACCTTGAGGTAAAAGATTATTAGGTTATTAGCAGTCCTGCTAAAAAATCCAGGACAGTGCATGCACATGGTGAAATAGTTACGTTGCTGAGTACCAACTATCTGTGCTCTTATAAAGTACTTCATTATCCATCAAATTTATTGCATTGCATAGTTTACTCTAATCATAAGGGTGTGGTATGTCCGATGACTCCCCTTATTTTGTTTAATGTGTATAAACCCCCTGGTTACGAGAAAAACGCAATTTTAAAAGAATTAGTTCATTTTAGAAAGACCATCGCTGACCAAGAAAAGACTAGGAATACAATAACTGAAGGATATTTTAATGCCACCATTTCCAACCACACTATAAGATTGTCTCCGACATAGAAAGGGAAGAGGCACTGAATATACCTATGGCAACCTTCCCGGTAGGCTCCAGAGTAAACAAAAGAGGGTCTCTTTTACTGGAAGCATGTAGGGAACATGAAGCGATTATAGTAAACGGCAGATTAGATAAGGACATTCCGGCTTATCTACTATAATACAGCGATAATGGCTCCGATTCATTTGTTTGCTGCCTAAAGGAATTGAAGGCGATTATCACATCTGGAGTGAGCATAAAATTCTCTCACTCATTATTAGTGGACACCCAGTATCTTTATCCCTTTGGCAGATCGCTGAAAATGAGGAGGTGCATCTAAATGCAGTTAATGGAAGAGTATCCTGGAATAAGCATAATAAACTGATCCAAACAGGTGAGTTAAGAAGAGCCTTAGAGATATCTTGTGAACAAGGTTGGATTTCAGTAGACACATTTTTAGAAGATATCCAAAAATTGGTAAGGAGAAATTCGATTTCCTCAAAGGATTCTTGCAAAATAGGAAGCTGGTTAGAAATCCTAATAGGGGTTTTAGTTTTAATAAAATTATTAATAAACCGCAAAGGCGGCAATTCATTTACTACTAAAAAGAATGTAGCAAGTTCATAAATCTTTTAAAAAGGGGAGCTAGGTGGTTGTTGGCACATAAAAAGAACAAGCAGATAGAATGTGGGTGGAAATTACGGAAGCCGTAAAACAAAGTTTGTTAGATCCCTCTGGAAGATTATTGGGGAATGTAATGGTAGTACTTGTAAGTCTAAAATTAATAACATCTCTAGAACTACATTTCCTCTTTGTATGCCCGAATAATTTGAAGAATAATTTGATGGTTAGCAGTTTGCCTAATTTTGGGCCTTTTGATATGGAAAGTACTACTCTCCCCTGTCCATCTAGGACACAAGTGAGAGATATTCTCTTTAGTGCTAGGTGTATGAGGGCTAGAGGTCCTGATCAGCTGCCTATTACGATCGTAAAGCTAGAGGATGATTTAAGGGCTAACTATTTGGCAGCGTTGTTTAGAAACCACTTCCTTACCAGGAAGATACACAATTCTTGGAGGGGCACGATCATATTCCCATTATATAAAAAAAAAAGGCTCTATTAATGCCCCTAGTAACTATAGGCTAATCACGTTGCTAGATACCATAGGGAAAAGTTCTGCAAAGTGTATATTAATTCAGCTACAGGACTGGGCAGAAGAAAAAAATCTTACCCCTGGAACAGGCAGGATTTAGACCAAACTGCTCCACTGTAGACAACATATCTATGTTGCATTTAGTTGTAGAAAAGTATGTCCAGAAGTGGGGTATTCTGGTATACACAGCCTATATTGACTCTTCCACTGCCTTTGACCGCGGTGACAGGCATACCCTGTGGTTGACGATTAGTGCTCTGGGCATCCCACAGAGTTTACCAAAATTGATCAAAGATCTGCACACTTGTAATGCTTGGTGGTAATTGCAGTCTTACGTCAAAAACTGAAACCAAAAGAAGTCTAAAACAAGGGTGCATCCTGGCGCCCCATCTCTTTTCTCTATACATTGCTGATTTGCCAAAGTTGATGAGCCACGTTGATGGAAATGCTCCAAAGGTAGGGTCCTGCCCTATGGGGACACTATTCTATGCGGATGATATTATCTTACTAGATCCAACAGCAAAAGGACTGCAGAAATGTCTTAACATTCACGGAGACCGATAATTTGAAACTCAACATAAATAAAAGTAAGATTTTGAAGTTTAGCAAGAGGGTTTGTCAGCCAACAGCGAAATAAAGTTGGCATCTGGGCAGTGTACCTTTGGAAATAGTGGAATCATTGGCAGCCATAATTCGATGGGGACACCATCTTCTTCATTCATAGGACAACACCCTTAGGAAGCTTATAGGCACAGAATCCTTTGACCCTATAAGGAGGCATTGTACATTGATGACAAATCTTTTGTTCACACTAAAGCACTTTAGTTTAAATTAGGCAGATCTTCAAAATATGAGCAATTTTAAACTTAAAGTTTAATTAAAATCTTTCATGAAAAATAGTTCTATGGAATACGACACCCAGCGTTGTGGAGGAATAAAGAGGCTGGATGAAATAATACGATCTCAGTGTGTTTCAGTGCAGCAATCCAATGTAGGCTGGAACTTAGAGCACAGTATCCACAGGTGTATGCTATTGTTTGGGCTGAACTGTCTTCCTTTAAACAGTTTTACAGATGCTTGGCGGCAAATAAGATGGGACAGCAGGTTATGTAATTTATGTAAGGGTGATGTACAAAAGTTGGATCATGTTCTATTGGTTTATCCTGCTTTAAAATCCACCAAATGTATATTTTTAAAACCTCTTTTTGTTTTTAAAAATATGGTATTAGCTCTGCTAGAGCAGCATGCCAGATGCTTTACTGACCGGTAAATGAATTTGTGTTGTAAAGTTTTTATATTTTTTTAATGTTTTTAAAAATGTACTAAGTTTTGATTCATGTATGTTAAATAACTGTCGATCTCTTTGTAGAACTAAACCGTTAATAAAAAAAATCTTAAAATCTCTTACAAACACAGCACCAGCAGTGCACTCTTAACTAATCCATAAGAAACACACAAACTCTAACAGGAGGTACCCTTGCTGCTGCCATTTTTAGTGGACTGGTGGGGGCTGCCCATTGAGGAAGGCAACTCTTCACGTTCATTGGGCTTATTACAGAGAAAGAAAAGGAAACCCCACCATAGATTGTGGGAGAACTGGAACACAAGTGTACGGCTCTTTGTTCATAACCAGGAATCACCAATCTCTTGATGAAGAGCGGAAATAGTGTAAGAAAGTGGTTTACATAATGTCACAATGTGGCACGTCAACATACTCGTATGTGTATAGGCAAAATTCACTGACTCATCTAAACCGTCAGTTAAATTACCTACCACCTGTCCAACTGAAACACAGCTAACACTGCCAAAAAGGGAAACGCAAGCAAGGGCTGACAGATTCCCAAAGTCTGTCTAAAACTGACCTAACTTTTTTTTTTTTACTTTATTAGGTTTACATCAAAAAAGAATATACAACAAGTAGTGCCTCATATATGTGGTAGCAAAAGACACACATGATAGAAGGAATGCGGAACAAATCAAAAATTCACCCCCAGTCAAGAGATCTGGGTTAAACCCATTGTTCTTTTGCTCACCATGCCACCCCAGTTTAGACCAACCATATGCAAATCAGTCTCGACCCTGCTTCTCAAGGGAATAGTCCAGCCCGAACTACCAAGCCAGGTCCTCCCTGGACCAGAAACAAGCATCCTGGGGCCGGTTTCGGGGTATTCCCCCTCATCGGCCTGGCTAGCTTGACTCCAGTGGCACAATGAGCCCGGGACTCGCGTCTGGGCATACCTGGTGCACTTAGGGCGAGAAAATAAAAGACACACAAATGATGGACGTAATGGGGAACAAATCAAACAGTCAGCCCCAAGCAAGAGATATGGGTTAAATCCATCGTTCTTTTGCGCTTCATGCCACCCCAGTTCAGACCCAGCCATATTCAAATCAGTCTCGACCCTGCTTCTCATGGGAACAGTCCAGTCCAAACTGCCAAGCCAGATCCTTTCTGTACCAGAAAATCATTCTAAGACTGGTTTTGGGGTATCACCCCCTCATTAGCCAGGCTAGCTTGAATCCAGTTGTGGGTCCCGCGCTCTCCATGCTACTGGAGTCAAGCTAGCCTGGCTGATGAGGGGTGATTCCCCGAAACCAGTCCCATGATGCTTGTTTCTGGTCCAGGGAGGACCTGGCTTGGCATTTCGGGCTGGACTGTTCCCAT
The DNA here is from genome assembly GCA_963921515.1 of Calotriton arnoldi. NCBI lineage: Eukaryota > Metazoa > Chordata > Amphibia > Caudata > Salamandridae > Calotriton > Calotriton arnoldi. The sequence continues at coordinate 433,731 of CAWUFW010011644.1, read as the reverse complement.
GGGGAGCAGGGTCAAGACTGATTTGCATATGGCTGGGTTTATACTCTAATGGCATGGGGAGCAAAAAAACTGGATTTAGGCCCACATTTCTGTACGGAGGTGAATGTTTGACATTGTTCAGCATTCTGTCCTCAATTGTTCTTTTTGCATTCGTCACCCCAAGTGGGACGGGTATTACCAGACGTGGGTCTCGTTCTCTCCATGCCACTGGAGTCAAGCTAGCCTGGCTGATGAGGGGTGATACCCTGAAAGTGGTCCCAGGATGCTTGTTTCTAGGGAGGGCCTGGCCTGGCAGTTCAGGATGGACTGTTACCATGGGGAGCAGGGTCAAGACTGATTTGCATATGGCGGAGTTTAAACTGGAATGACATGGGGAGCAAAAAAATTGGATTTAGGCCCAGATCTCTGTACTGCGGTGAATGTTTGACATTGTTCAGCATTCTGTCCATCAATTGTTCTTTTTGCATTTGTCACCAGAGTGGGACGGGTATGCCCAGACATGGGTCTCATGCTCTCCATGCCACTGGAGTCAAGCTAGCCTGGCTGATGAGGGGTGATACCCTGACCAGTCCCAGGATGCTTGTTTGCAGTGCAGGGAGGACCTGGCTCGGCAGTTCGGGCTGGACTGTTCCCATGGGGAGCAGGGTCAAGACTGATTTGCATATGGCTGTGTTTAAAATGCAATGGGGAGCACAAAAACAATGGACTTTAGGCCAAGATCTCTGTACTAGGGTGAATTTTTGACATTGTTCAGCATTCTGTCCATCAATTGCTCTTTTTGCAATCATATATGTGGTAAGCAAAGGTTATGAACAGCATTGCTACTCCCCATAATGGGGGGCTATCACTGAGAAACAAGAAAGGAAAAAAGTAATCAAAAGCCATGCTTAATCTCATGAACAGTGTAAATAGGCACTCAAAACACAATAGTGCCGTCCACACAACAGGGGCGGAGTCCAGAACTTGTGAGTGGGAGCGAACGGTTCAGGAACAGTGGCAGGCAGGTCTGCGCGACTGGGTAGCATCCGATTGCATTCAGCTGAGTGTCAGCAGTGGAGATAATAGTGCCTTGAAGGGGTGGGGCATCGGGCCCTGTCACACCAATTGGGATGGAGTAGAGTGGAAGATTATGGAGATGGTGAGCATCAAGGAGGTAGAGAGGGGTGGGAAATCCCATGTGGAGATGCTTGGGCAATGGTGAGGAGTCAATTAAGGCAGGTGTAGTTCACAGGGGAGGTCATCATTACCTGTGAGCAGTGGGAATTGGGTGAGAAGAGCATCCCATTCTGGAGAGATGGGGTGCTTACGTAGGTGGCGGGCCTCTTTGTAATGCAGGGCACGCCACCTCTGCCCTCCCCCATTTTCGCATCGCTCCGTGCCATGCTGCCACTGGTGGTACCGATGCAGCCCTCCACTGAAGAGTAAGTGCCCTCTTGGCCAGTAGAAGCGCCATGCCTACAAAGGGCATCCTCACCTTATTACTTTTTCTACGTTTAAAAATACCTTAAGCACATGCCTCCCACATGTAGATGTCGGGGAGCACTGTGACCTCCTGTAACGTGTCATGGATCGACTGCCAGTAATCCATAAGGGCCAGGCAGGACCACAACATGTGGGGTAGATCTGCGTCAGGCGAGCGGCAACGGGGGCAGCAGAGGTGTGCTGTGGGAAAACAGCGGTTGAGTTGCGCAGGGTTCAGATAGGCTCGGTGGACAATGAAGAATTGTGTGAGCATGACTTGTATGACGGGGTGCGTGCTAGATTCTACGTCATGTGTGGCCCAGAGAATCTGACAGGTGTTGAGCAATTGTCTGTACGTGAGGAGTTGCTCTGGTGGGATGCCGTAATTAGTGATAAGTTGATTAAAAGTGAGGAGTAGCCCGTCTGAGAAGAGGTTCCTTATGGTGGCCAGCATCTGCTCCTGCCAGCTCCGTAGTCCAGAGCAGAAGCCAGTTAAGCGGGAGAAGCCTGATAAAGGAAGTGCTGGAGCTTACGCGGGGGTTTGACATGTGGACATGTGAGGCGGTGGACTCTGGCCCGGCAACTATGAGCCACCAAAACCTGTAGAGACCAAGGGGATGGCGGCATGACTTTGGGAAGCAGGAATCCCCATACTGTGATCTGGGATAGGGGGCCTGGTTCGTGACGTTTCTTCGCAGTTGCGCCCCGCTACCCAGTGCGCCACCCACTGTAACTGCGCCAGCAGGAAGTAAGCTTCGAAGGAGGGGGCGCTCACGCCAGCCCTGATTAACCAGCATCTGCAATTTTTTCAGGGCTATTCAGCGGCGTTTGTTTCCCTAGATGAGGTTGCATAACAGCGTATCTAGATCGCTGAACAAACTTCAAGATTACCATCTTTGACAGTGCTATTTTACCAATAGTGGCTAGAGGTAAGGCCTTCCAGAATAGCACCTGTGATTTTATGGCGGTCAGAGCAGTCGGCAGATTGCTATCATATAGATCAGTTCGGGAGTGATAAAGGTGTATTCCAAGATAGCAGACCCGAGTCTCATGCCATCTGTGTAAGGTGTCCCCAAAATGTACCTCCTGCTGTGCCAAGTCGAGGCAGAGGAGATAAATGGATGATTTTGCCCAGTTGACACAGAGGCCTTCTGCTCGGGCAAAATTCTTTAGCGTGGCGCGCATTGAAGAAAGATCTGCATGGATGTCTCGTAGGTATAGGAGTAAATAGTCGACGCAGAGGGACACCGCATGTGTCCTGACGGCCTGAAAATACCTCAAGTCTGACCCTCCCTTTGCAGTCTGGTGGCAAGGGGCTCTATTGTCATTGCAAAAAGCAAGGGGGGGGGAAGAAGGGGCATCCCAGCCTAGTTCCTCATCCTACAGGAAAGGGTGGCAAGATAAGTTGACCTAAGCGGATCTGGGAAGTGAGGTTGCTTCGTATATGCTAGCAGGCGCTTGCCTACACCCATTTGGTCGAGGACCTGAAAGAGGTAGTCTCATGCAAGTGAATCAAATGTCTTTTCCAGATCCAATATTAGACAGACTGCTTGTGTGAAACATCTCTGCATCTGACCTTGTATATGAAATTGGCGTTTGGTGTTTTGGGAGGTACTACACCCTGGAACAAAGCCATTCTGATCTGGATGAATGAGCTCGGGGAGAACCAGAGTGTACCTACTGGAAAGAATCTTCTCCAAGGACTTGTAATCCGCTTCAAGTATAGCGATTGGTCGGTAAGACGACCGGCTGGTGGGGTCCCTATAAGGTTTGACAATGGAGACCAAGTCACAGTTATAGGTTGTGCAGTGCAGAATACAAGTAGAGTCTGGAATGCGGATGTGTGTCCCTCTATGCATCTGCAAGCACCCACTGAGAAACCCACCCCACAAAGCACTCAGACTGTCTGTGATGGGGGGAGGCGCAGTAAGGAAGGGTGGGACCTATCTAAGTGAGGATCAAGTGCACACTTGTAGTCCCCGCCCAGCACCCATGGCATTTGAGTCTTATGAGCTAGCACTCTGGAGAGCGTTGTATATACTCCTCAAGAGAATGTGCGAGCCGTCAAGCCAGCCCTCGAGCAGCACGTGCCTCCCCTCCCTGTCAATTACTGTGGCGAGTACTTGAAAAGGAACTCCCAGTCTGATCCAGACCATACCCCCGCATATATGGCAAGTAGGTAGTGGCGTGTATTGTGCTATTCCCCGTTTTTGTAGTCGCTGAAGCTCCCCTGCGGTGGTGTGCATTTCCTGGAGTAATATTATGTGGGGCTGTTGACGCTTAACATATCACTAGATGGAGTAGCGCTTCCTCGCTGTGTGCAAGCCCTGTACACTTAGGGTGAGGAATCTGATAATACTGGGTGGAGCAAAAGCGTGTATGAGGTTGGGAACGTGTCTCTTGCGGAGAACTTCCTGAGGTTATTTCCGCGTGTTGGTGTTGTATCACCATAGCAATGTGTTGCACAGAGCGCCTGTCTGCCCAGGTGGTTTGTGTGCAGGGGGACGGGGAAAGGTGCTGACACGTAAGAGTAACAACATACAAGGCCTACTGCAAACTGCGGGACGCACAAACTGTTTGTAATTTACAATTATTCAGTAGTGTGGGGGTGATGGCTCGACAAATGGTAGTGAGGCCTGGGAGCAAGAGCGCTCTATTTGATTACATCTGAGTTGTGCCGGGCCCGGCAACAGTTGAATGAGGCATTAGATAGCAGGGCCATCGGTCTAACAAGTCTTGAGCTTGTGGATTCGCATGGGTATGGGTGTGGTGGACTGGTGGGTGACACATGAAGATTGTGTCACCATTTAGGTGACAAATAATAAGTCTTCCTCTTACTTGGTTGTTTGATGTGTCCTGATAGATTCACATTCATTTTGGTGACTCCTCAAACAGCAGACATAATATAGTCTTGCTCCATAATGTTTGGACACGGATGGTAAGAGTGCTTGTTCCTATATTTACCTCACAATCTTTCTCTTACTTGGTTATTTGATCTATCCTGCTCGATCCACATTCATGTTGTTGGTTCATATTTGAGCAGTCTAGGCTTTAGAGAGTTATGCAGGCTCTCCCCCTTTTTTCATTAGCACAGTTTGAAAAAGTCACCAGCGGTGGGGTTTGGGAACCCTGTTGAGAATCGGACAAGCCAGATTACTCATTGGGGTAAAGATATGCAGACTCCTCTCTTCATCTGAGACCCTAATGCTGGACCCCAGAGATGCCGCCGCCCAGAGGGCCTGACGGCGATCCTCTATGATGTGTTCCAGGGTGGGGGGAATTTAGCGGCGGGGGTCTTGGGGAAGTCCCTCAACGTGATCTGTTCTGCTGCTTCACCTGCAGCAGTGGGAGGGTAGGTGGGGGGGGGGGGCAGGGAGGAGCTCAGCGTCCCCGTGGAGGATGTGTGGTGGTGCTTGTCTGTTTAGTCCCAGGCACCCTTCGGGTCGGTGAAGAGGCATTCACCATCTGAATGATTTTCAGACGGGCAGGAAATAAGAAGGAATATTGGACACCCAGCTGTCTGAGCCGTCGTTTGACCTCCAGAAAGGAGAAGCGCAGTCATTGCACTGCTTGGGTGTAGTCCAGGAATAACATGATGGACTTGTCCTCAAGCTTGAAGGGTCCAGACACTCTGTCAGCCCTCAAGATGGCATTGCGATCCTTGAAATAAAGAAGTTTAGCCAACACCAGGCATGTGGGTGTTCCCGGGGGAGGACGACGCACCGGCACCCGGTGGGCTGGTGCTGGAACAAGTGACCTGAACCAGATTTCCAGATAGGTCAGTGGATCTCGCCCCTCAGCCCCTTAAGCAGACTCAGGATTCGTATGTTACTCCTACGTGAGCATCCCTAAGCGTCCTCCACCCTTCCTTTGAGTAGGCGCACTCGGTCTTGAAGATCCTGAATCGCACGTTGGTTATCTGACATAACTTTAAACTGACTAAAACCAATGGCAAAACGTGGCGGATCAAAATACATTTTCGCTATACATTATATTTTTAGGAGAAACTAGAAGGTTGGCAAACGCCCGAAGATGCCTCTAAGTGAGACCTAAGGAAAAACAAAAAAACAAGCCTTGGCAAAGCCAAATGGTCTGCCCTTGGCAAGCTTGTGAGATGGTTAATTTTTTTACTGCAAAAAAAAAAAAAAAGTGCCACAAAAAAACAAAAAACATGTGGCAACCTAGAAGTGCCTGACATAGGTTTGTATTATAAATGTAAACTTTAAAAAACATTCTTTGATGTGGGACTTTTTACTAAAAACACCTTTCAGTTGAGCCATGCATTTTGTTATTATCTGTGAAGGAGACTAGAAAAAATCACCCGCTAAGCCATCACTCAAATCGCAGGTAACTAGAATATTACCTAATCATTTTATAACAAACAAAGTAAATCACAATCTAACTGGGTACCCAAAGTGCAGACAAAATAAGTTACCATTTTATGTAATATGTAAAAACTTGAGACCAGGTTTGTCACAGAAAAAAAAGGAGCTATTTTTAGGTAGAAGTGAAAAAAAAGGAAAAGGCTTTCTGCCGCCACTCAAAATGAAGGAAGCCAATAGGTAAACTGGGCTGATCCCCTGCCCCATGCTTTATACTATGGCCAGTGGAAGCAGATGTGAATGATAATTTAACAGGCCAATGGATGAAGCCTACTGACAAAAATCGCCTCGGTCTATGTGTAACTGGGAAGCGGTTTCAAATGCCAGACCTAAAATGCTTAGCCAAGGAAGGGATTAAGCTGGAGAACCATTAGCTCTCAGGAGTTAGGGACCTAATTATTTTCTTACATAAGTGCATTCAGGAAGCTGTAATGGGCGTGATTCACTATATCTTACTCCTAGGAAGCGGAATATAAAAGTGACTGCCGGAATTATCAAAGTAGAACATTTACTGCAAGGGAATACAGAAAAGAATGCAGATTTGCAACCAACAGTCCAAACCCTTTCCATCAGAAAATCAACACATTTTTAATTTTACATTTATAACAATATTTTTACTTCACATTCTTTGACACTATTACAGTTGATTTTATTTACACAGCTTTTTAAACCATGACATGTATATTTCAGACTGAATCCAACACTGCACGGTATGTGTTCACAATGCGTTCACGTGCTGTTTTCCAACTGCAAGTTACCTAGTGCGCAATGAAAATAAAGAGAAGCACACCCACGAAATCCAGTATAAATAGATTAGGCAATTACAACCTTTCTCCAAAGTCCGCAAACTTTTTTTAAAGGAAAAGTTTTGCTGCTAAAGTAAAAAGTCGGCATATAAAAATATACCAGTGCACTAAAAGATGAATGAACTAGCAAACCACTCGAAAAACATCTCATATAAATGGCAAGCATTTACACACATTTTCCTTATAAAATATAGGTCATGTCCCACACATGTTCAAATTAAGAGGTGATTGTATATTTCCAAAGTCTACGTTTTCCATTAAAAATGTAGGCTACTCTGTACAATAAAACCTTTTCGGTGTAAGCTTCCATGCTGCTCGTTTCATGAAAATAATCTCATGTCTTACATTGATGAGGTAAAACTGGGCCTTTAAAACCAAATACATTGGAAAAAACTGAGCACTGAATGAAAAGTTTTAAAAGTCACACTGAATCGATATTTAAAGTATTAAAAGTGATGAAAGGACCACTAATGTGACCCTACGTTTACACTTGGCTTCAGATATATATTTTTATTATTAAACACGCAAGACTGCATCTTTTCAGAAATGCACCAAGGCAACTCCATACATACAAGAATACAGTACTTGTAAATCCATGAAATCTATGACCATCCATTATGAGCTGAATCGTGCTGAGTAAATAATATACGATCTAAAAATAAATAAAGTTTTAAACAAACGCAACAAATCAATCCCCACTTATTTTCTTGGAGCATCCTATCCATATAGCACAACTAAGAATTATTGCTCACAACTGATACATCATACAGCTTTTAAAATCAAGCAGTACTGTTATCGGAGATATTTACAAATTTCATATAACAAGTTCTGTAAACATTACATATTTACAGGTGGTACATATTTCTACATCGGTATTCTCTTTAAACAAATGGAATGTACATCAAAACACATAAAAAGGAAGACTGACATTGAAGTCATTGATTGTCAAAACACTAACTGTACAAAATTAAAGATTACATCTTAGGTACATTTTTTTGATAAAAGCCATTTATTTACAACACATTCTAGTCATAGAAAAATATAATGTTTGTATAGGTTTACTTTTATATCCAGTGAATTAGAGGAAGGAAACCAAACATTGTTTGCCTTAAAAGTTGGACTTTAATTTTCTTTTCATATACACATTTTTACACCAAATATTGAAAAAGTATTTCTAAATGTCATGCTTCAAAAATCCAAGCTTAAAGGGTCTTACAAAACAGATGTCAGCGGCTAAAGTCGTTTTTTTCTCCCTACTATTGGTATACTTTCTGCCTAACCGAATTAGGTAAAGTCACAGTTGTTCTTTGAGAACCCATAGTCTAATGGGGAAGTGCCATTTTGAAAAATCTGTTTGTAAGATGGGTAGATTCAAAACAATAAAATCAAAACTGACCTGTGCCCAATATCTGCAGCCCTGAAAACTTTTGTAGTACAATTATCATATTACACCTACTAACATCAAACTGATTTCTACACCTGTTAATGTGTTTACGCAAGGTCTTCATTATTGCAAAAAAGATCATCTGTCAGTTATACAAATAAGCAATTGGGAAGTCATCTTAGTGTTCGATCATCCCGCAAGGTTTTCAAAACAGTGATGGAATGGTGATTCTAGGTTATAAAAACAATAACAAATTAAGTATTCATCACAGCACTTAAGCAAAACATGGACTCCAATTTCCATTCACAAATTACTGTAAAATGCTTGCAAAACTATGTAGTAGCAGGCAATGATATTCACAGCTGCAGTCCAGCAAAAGGGTTAAAAGTCGAGCAAAAGCAGAGGGAGCCCTATTTCAGCTGGGAGTTTAAGTCCTTATTGTCCCAAGAAAGGCTGTGAAGAAGTAAAAGACAAGCTTGAGCAAGATGTACTTCGCCACCTGCTGTACTTCGTATCAGACAGTTGCTGAAGCAATTACGCATTTTTGAGATTCAAATACAAATATTCTGTTTCCACCTTATATTGCTTTATTTATTCAAGCTTGAATCATGTGTGGCGAAATAGGACTAAAAAGACGCTTATTTATTGGACTGGGAAAAAGATTAGGGGGTTGCAACTAGATTCTGCCCTTACATATCATATTACCGGAACTGGCAAGTTAATATGCTCGGAGTGTCACCAGTACTTCACGGAAAACAATGTTTTTTCAGAGAGGCTACTTCAAAAATAAACTGTCAAATACATTTCTAGGTGTGGATATTCACTAATTTGAGAAAACTTATTATAGACAATCTTTAAGCTCAACTACAAGCAGAGACAAAATGTCTTTCTTATAATATCTCTTAAAGGATTAAATAGAAAAGTATTGCTTTTGAAAGGAAACACTTGATGCCAATGAATAACATGTCAAATTACTTTAAAGGTGGGCAACAAATATATCTAAAAGCTTCAGTCAAGAAAATATACACTATAAAAGGACACAATTCATATATTTAACTTTGAGTGTTTCAAACAATATTACATTTCTGAACTTTATATTTGTCATCAATCAAGATTCACAGATGGTACACTTCCATAGGAAGAGCTATCTAATGGTCACCCTGTCTTGAATCAACATTCTACTCCAGGGGATGCCTTGAAGGGGAATTTTATGGTTGTTTCCTCTTGCACTGCAAAGGTGTGCTTGTTGCAAAGAACTACCAGACTAGTTCTTCTAACTCTAGTTTTAATAAGATTTAATTCACAAATACTATCTAGCTATTTCCAGTGTGTAATTTCTTAGCTACAGGTCAGCTGGTTGCCTGTGCAATGTGAGGAAGAAACCTTGAGAACATAATTTGCTTTTTAGTGGCATTAAAAAACCCAGGCACAGGGACAAGGTAAATGTGTCCAATTTAGCACAAGCTCTTGCACAACTGCGTATAGCCTCACACTCCAAAACACTTAATTCCTCTGTACAGCGATGTACACCATACTATGCTTAGAACAGGTCTCTGAACCTCACCCAATATTGCCCGGAGAAAACATACTAGAACCGCTATCCTTCCGACAACACACTTCGTAAGGGAGCCCCATGTAAGATTATGTACTTCACGGCCACATCAGGGATATGAAGCACTATCCAAATGCTGCCATGTAATACAATACATAAATCTTAATAACCTTGGGAAATGGATGGTTACAATCCCTCCCACATTTTTAATACAAGCAAAGCAAAGATTGTGTCCTCCGAATTAGTGCTGATATAGAGGCTGCACTCTGAAAATCTGCTGTAGCTGAATACGTATGTTATAGTGATTGTATAAAGTTTAATGCACCCCAGATGCCGACTCAAAGCACCAAACTCTACAAGAGAAAAAGACAGACCAGGAAAGAAATGTAGAGGGAGCAGCCTTAAAAAGAACGATCTCCTCCCAAAATCCTTGGATCATACATCCCGGGGGAATGGTGATGCAATCTGGGCAGCCAACTGTAGGTGACCTGTTTCGTTGGACCGGAGCTTCAGAGCAGCAAAGGTTAAGTGGGAGCCAAAGTAAAAATGTAGGAAATGTGAGCGGCGAGAGATAGAAATGTGGGGAGATTTAGAGCTTGTAAAAAGAGCACGGTTATTCCCCAACCTCTTGGATTGCATTTCATGTGGAGTTTCTATTCTTTTAGAAAGTAAATCAGAGGTGATATAATTCAATCTATAATTTACATTTTAGTCAGAGAGCGCTCCAATGTCCAAATACTAGTCTATGTATCACTCAGATGTTCTGCTTTTTTGCGTTATCGGCCAGGAGATTATAAAGAGTAATGTTAGTAGGAACCACTATATCACCTTAGAATTTAAAAGCTCAGAAATAAGTTCAAAAAGGCAAACTAGATGACCTCTGGCTCCAGATCGCAAAACTGCCTTAATCTTTACACTGCCCCTAGTAATAGTAATCACACCATTTGACATGAGACAACAAACACCAGCACTTACCCAAATTTAGATTCAAGCCAAAATCTATCTTGACCAGAAATTCTTGTGGCACTAAGTGGTCATTAACCACAAACCCATGTTTTTATTACTCTTTGAGTTCTTGCTGAACACTAAACTGTACGTGGAGATATTTAGTGAGAACGAGCCAGCATAGTCTCCCCAATACCAAAGAATGTAAATTATTCACAGATACAACTACAATGGCCTGACAGGCGGGTGCAATGCTACAATATGAGGAGCAGTCAAACATCAAACTTATTCTGCTCTCAAATCAAGTAGGAATGGTGGGCCAAGTAATTCAGAGAATTCAAAATACATTGGTACACATACAAGGGTAACCCTAGTTTGAGAGCAAACAGAGAATCAGATTAACAGTTTATGATGCTGTAAAAGGTAGGAATTTGCCACTGTAGCAGTTATCAGCAGTCAAGATCTATTTATTCACTACAGCTTCTGACTACCTCAACAATTAGGGGTGGACACTTCATATTCAAGGCGTTCACCATTGGCTCAGTGGTTATGTCTTTTTCTGCACTATGGGGAGTTACAGGGGTTGTTGACAATGTGAGTTGCTTACACTACTTGTAAAATGCAATTAAATGGTTTTTGTAAGCTGGAATTGAAATGAAAGAAAAATACAAAGAAATTAGGACCTACTTTCAAGCTTGCGTTCTGGTGGAGGTCAATAATCCACTATTTTTTTTATCATAAATTAATTCCTGCGTCTGAGACTTCATATTATGCATTTCTTAATGGACAAGGGAAATTACTAAGAATTCAAATTTTTTCCCCTACTTTCTTATTATTTGTCCATCATTTAAAAGATTCTACAGATGTGCTATCTCGAAACCCTCTGTCTCAAGCCTCTTGTTTTATTAAAATATATACTTTTAAAAAAGAAATCATTCCCAAGGTATTAGTCATTCTTAGTATCGCCAAAGTGAGTATCCGATTTAACAGTATAATATGAAATAGTATCAACACTGTTAAGTGAATAAAGAATTAGGACCTCTTCGGTAAGGTCTTCTGTTGTAAGTGAAAGTCTTACGAACTTTCTGTTGAGTGAGTTAACACTTAAGACCTCTTCAGTAATGCAGAAACTTGATACAAGTCCAAACAAACTTTCTCAGGGATTGTTATTTTTGTTATAAAAAAGAGCTGTATTTGAATCAGGTCCAGCATCAGCGTCCCTGCAACTGATAAACAGCATGACAGCATCTTGTGGATATGCGGAATGGAGAACTTAGTGAAATGTGCGAAATAAGGAAGTTGATGAGCCTGAATTAGGGGCAAGTACATGTTAAAACATGTCAAGAGGGGAAGATTCAGGAAGATTAATAATGTGTTAAATAAAATGCTCAATGGGCAACTGTGAGCAACAATAAGATCACATCAGTGGTTATGATCGGAACCACACCACTCAACAGGGTAGCTTCAAAAAAACTACATGTTACTCATATTTTATCTTTGCATATTTTGCACTTGTGCAATAATTACAGGAGTCCAAACATGTTTATATTTACTGTTTCAGCCTCAAATTTGAAATATTGACACTTTTACCCACCAGTCATTTTTTTGTTCATAAAACAAAAAACACAGACAGGACTACACATACCAGAATGCTAAAAGCAGGACCAGATACATTATTCATACATGATATGGGACAACTTGAGAGCAGTGAATTCTTGGGAAACACAATGTTTTACAAGTTTGTAGAAGGCAAGTCTGTGGCACTGAAACAAGGGGGAGGGATTCTTTCGAAACCATGGCAAGCAGATAAGCTATTCTCTTTGAGGGCAATATCAGTTAAGCAGAGTCACTGGTTAAGAAAGAATCATGTCCCACTTATGTACAAGCCTTGGTAATGGACCTGCAATCACCAGAATTACAAGTCTACCTGTACCTACCAAGGGACGGAAGTGTTCCAAGGTACAGGCATCCTACCGGGTTAAAGCTGGAAGAATGTCGGCTTAGCCATTAACAAGGGACTCCAGTGCATACAAATGATTAATTTCCATGGTTAAGTTCAGACCTTCAAACCCATAATAGTCATGGGGAAATCGCTGATCTTCTGCTTTCTGTGTAGCATAGGGTAATGCTTTTAGATATTACAACAAAATTAAGGGCATGAGTCTTTAGAACAACAGCTTCTGCCTCACATTAATCACATAACATGAGGCCTCTTAATCCTGTATTTTTTAAAAGCCTCTGATCCAGGTTAAGGGAAAATTCAGTTGTATGTTATTCCTTTTGCTGGCCTGGACATTAGTTCTGCAGGCCTCTGTAATACTGTCCCCATACGTGACAACAGGGGGATATTTAGGTTATTCACCCCATGGTTCACTTGTTGGGCTTCGGCACCAACCTCAGTTTCAATAATTTTTCAAACATCTGAAAAGAAGTTCATATTTGACCACAGTTTAGCAACTGCAGCTGTGAACTCTTCATTTATATAGTTTCTTTATTTGACATGTTTCTGTTACCATCCGGGACTGAACAGCTACCTACCGTAGATAAGCGATCCTTATTTGATTGGCTGTACGCTACTGCCCTCTTCTCATTCCCATAGTGAACATCTTATTTGAAGTTGTAAGCTAGAAAAAATCCTCATCAAGTTTTAGTACATTTATCAGTACTTTCCCGCAATTAGGGGTAACTACTGACACTTCAAAAGTTAATTTGGAGGTCAGTTCCTTAGGTTCCTTAACGGTCCATCCTCTTTTCCTGGTGTTAATGAGGCGGGTTTGGCTTGAAGTGGGAGGAATACACCCTGAACAAATGATAGATCATAATTCTACGGAGGACTTCTGTTGCTCTCACATGACCATTGCCCATGTCCCATCTTGCATTTATGGGCCAGGATAACATTTACCAGACTTTCTTTGTGTGTTACAGGAGATGAAATGAAATGAAATAGATTTATAGAGAACAAACAAATGCCCAAATGCGTCTTGGCGCTGATAGCAGTTAGTCCCAAAGAAGGAAAAGATAGAAATAGAAATTCCATGATCTCTAGCCCCGAAGTATCCATTACAGAATAAAAAGCCTGCTTTTTAAGGCCTTACGGAATGGGGTGTGACCCTGAAGGCTAGAGATGGAACGAGGAAGGGAGTTCCATTGCTTGGATGTGGCCACCAAAAAGGCTCTGCCTCCCCACCTTGCCTTTCAGTATTTAGGAACAATTAAAAGATTTTGACTTGAAGATCAAAGTTGTCTGGAGGGAATATACCATTGAAATATGTCTAATTCCTCCAGGCCCGATGTTATGCAGTGCCTTGTGAACGATAAAGCTTTGAAAATAATACGTTTGTTGACAGGTAGCCAATGGAGCTTCAGAATTCCTGCCAAAACTGATTGAGATTTAGAAACATCAATAATCAATTTTGCCACCGTATTTTGGACCAACCGCAGTTTGTCTATTACAGTCATGTTGATATCCAGATAGAGGGCATTGCAGTAGTCTACACTGGATGAAATCGATACCAAGGCCACTTGCTTAAGCGCCAGGAGAGAAATGTAAGGAAACACTTTCCTAAGAATCCTGACCATCCAAAATCAGGTTGAAACTGTCAGATTGACCTGAAGGTCAAATGATAGGTTTTTGTCAACCAGTACTCCAAGGTTCTTTTTTCGGAATCTGTTAGAGTGGAGATAGCGGGTCTTGCTATATACCAACCCTAGGATATTTATTTTACTTGACCAGACAAAGATGAAAAAATAGATTAATAACTGGAGATTTGAACATGTAGATTGTACATTGCACACAGATCTACTGGACTGATGAACCCAAACGTCCACATGAGGGGAGGATGCCTTCAGTTACCAAACAGCCCAATTTCAGGTGGAAGCACGGTTGAGTCAAACTTTGCAGGCAGAGAGCCATGCAATCCACTGAAAAGAAAGGGATTTTTAAACTACGAAATAAAATCTCTGAGCGAAGAGAGGAGTACAAAGTTCACCCCAGGTCCCTCTACCATTTTATCTTATATGAATGCTTGGGGCAGGGTTGTTACAAGATTTTAATATGTTCACTGGCCCAATGTACACAGAGCTTTTGTTAGAGGAAGTGCTGTGTCACCTTCGTTAGATAAAATGGTCTTTTAGAGCGAGGATTGCAACCATGTTCTTTTTATTCAACTTTTTTTGTGCAAAAGGAATTGATCTACCCATTATTTGCATGGGCATAGCCTTGCTCATTGTAGTAGAAAAGGTCTAGTCAGTAGCTCACAAACTAAGGTTTTCTGTGCCTTAAAATAAAGATTGCTGTATCTGCTTTCAAATTTTGTCAGCAGTTCGACTTTCTTCCAGGCCACAAATTTAGCAATGCAAGTTGAGTCCTTTGGCAATATTTACGTTTTTGGAATCAGAGATGCACTGTTTACGGTTTTAATTTCCCCCTGCTGTGAGGGGAAAGTATGTTTCAAGAAAAGATGTCCTATGGTTAAGTCACTTAATCAAGAGACCGTAAGGCTGTAATCTCCATAAACTGACAATCATGAGAATTTGCAAAGCCAAGACATTTTCTTTGCACAAACAGAGCTTTTTGACTTAAAGCAATACAATGAAGGAGTGAAAGGAGTTAGAGGCAGAATACCAGCCATCTCAGGAAAGGCTTAGTGAGGATAGTTCGGTTCAGAATTACAAACTGGATCACCTGACAGAGTAATATCCTTACGCATGCTCTAGCTCTGCAGTTCCTGCCATTCCCTCTGTAACAACAGGAACAGTTTCCTACTAGTTTGCAGATGAACAATATTGCAACAGTTTTTCCTCAAGCGTCCTCTACAGATTTTTTAACGTTTACCTTTCAGTTTTCAGCAGGATTTTCAGCAGGGTATAACAGTAAACATGCAGTAAAAGAGCTCAGGTTCTTATAAACAGTCTATACCGGCAAATTATAGGATTCTTAAACCCTTCCAAGTTTTAAAGCATAAATTAAAAACGTATAGAACTGCTCTAAGGGGCTACTGGAGATGAGAGAAAAGCTACAAAAGACGGATGAACAGAAAGTATTAACATTCTAGCCAAAATGGCAATACATTTCTTCATTTCTATAATAAATGAGAATGCTGTTTCTGGATGTAAGCCTCGACAAAGAACAAAAGTTGGGGAGTGTGGCCAGCAGCCAATCAAGATTGAGGCTTCCTGAGTGAGCTCTTTGGAGCTCCGATGCATACCCCACATATCCTGCTTTAAATATATTGCCAAAACCTGCCTGTGTTTGCCTGGTAGTGGCTTTGCCTACTGCAGGTTGCCTGAGATAGAGATGGTCCATGGGGCGTAGGTCCTAGAGAAGAGCAAGCATAGATTGGTAAGGCCTGCCCTATTCTCATTCTCCTATTTCAGCAAAATGGTGTGCACCCAGAGTGCATCTGCTGGTGGATCACCTGCCAAGGAATTTGCACAGGGCCCATGGAGATAGGTGAGGCCAGAGAGAGAAAAGAGGCAGTGACCCTCCCGGGAGGCCCTTGGGGGAGGTGAAAAGTGTGCCCTTGGGAATGAGGAATACTGTAGGCTGGTGCTGCTGCTGGGGCAGGAACACAGCGAGGCATGGGTATGAAATAAAGTGGAGGCCTGGTGATCTGCAATGGACTCACAGCCTGCCTATGTGAAGGACTGGACGGTCAGTAAATGTGAAAGCGATGAAATTATGTGTGATGCACTACAATTCCATGACCCAAGATCCAACCTCCATTTGGTCTACGCTGAAGGACAATGTGTGCAAATTAAAGGCAAACAATATGAGACAGGTTGGGGAACCGGATAGGCAGAGGGACCTAGTACTAAACTGTGCAAGTGTGGACAACAGAGGTGTTTACGCCCAAGGGACTATCATGTATCTTCTCAGTGTAAAAAGTGTGCTGGTTCTCCCGTCGTGACCAGAGGCACTGCCAACAGACATCTTCACTCACCTCTTGAACTATTGTGAATGAGATGTGATTCTGCAGTAGGCCAAAGGATAGCGGTCAGTATAAGTAGACGAGTTTCAATTCTTTACTTGAACAAAGAACAAATGTCCTATGATTACATTTTCAAAGCTCAGACATCCAAATGTTGCACAGCCAAATAGTAGTATGTTTTCAGTTATTCTGAAATATACATCATATGATACAGCATATTATGATAGTAGGTCTTGTGAAATATTAGTCTCTGGACAATCATGACAGCCTATTTACAAGGAACAATACAAAAACACTGCACTAATGTTTGTCATTTAATTGGGCACTCTTGAGGGGATATATGTGGAGAGTGTCTCGTGGAGAATAGCTTGCTGTTATTCAGTGATAGTTAACAAGGAGGACTGCCTCTAGGGGTTTTGTTCTATTTCAAAGAGCTGCTAGGCCTGAGGTCTCCATAGGTCAATGGGTCCAATGCTTTGAATGGGTATGAACAGGTATAACAAATCTAATTTTCACAGATTCTTGCACTGAATAAGATGGGTTTTGGAGTCAGTTGAAAGTATGAACAACTATTGAAGAGAAATGCGAATGTGCCTCAATTCAAGTGTCCTTTTTGAAGGCAGAGGAATAGAGAAGGTAAGAGAAGGTTGAAATGTTTATTTGGTATGACTACCATCACAAAACCAAAGTAATTAGTCAGTATCTATTTTCTTTTTAAATCAAGGGTCTATAAGTAAAGACCAGAAACGTTTGTCTCTAACAGTTATGCTTCACAGCAACTTCCATACAGCCAATGGTTAATAGCAGATATTATGTATATACTATATGTAAGTATATGAGCCAGGGAAAGGGCTTTGTAAAACTTTGAAATTCCAAAGAAAAGATTCACTTAGAGGCAGCTGTGGACAAATGGAGCAATATAGATTACCCTTTATGAAAAAGAATTTGTCTGCATGCCCCAAGTGAGTATTAAGGCACAAAATGGACATCTGTTTTCGATGAACACGAGAAGTGCAGCTAAATCTTTTAACATGTCTTGAAGGTTATCCCAGAACTTCTAAAATTACTCAAAAAACTATATACATAATTTTGTTTTACAAAAATACATTTCTCTCTTTAAACAAAGAAATAGTATACATCCATAGTTTTAAATAACTCCATCAGATTTGTTTGGATATTTTCTTCCTCACTGTTTTTTTCAGGGCACTGGCAAATGCACATCCTAATCTTATTTTTTCTGGCCTACCACAAAACATTCGAAAATAACAAAACTGTGGTTTAAAAACACAATTCGTCAGATAAGTCATCTATTTAGACACATGCAACTTGTTGTCCAAGAAGTTACCTACTTCTTCAATGCTTGTTTCTGTATGACTACCAATAAATAGTTTTTGGTTAGGCAGTGACAAGTCATAGAAGACAGTTTACTGGATAATTATATAACTAACACACAAATGAACAGTTTTTGTTCAAATATGCATTAATATATTAATTTAAAAATGTATATAGATCTTGACTTGGATTCATTATATTAAAAGACGACCAAAAACAAGCACAATAAAAGGACAGATTACATTGAACTTTTTAATAATGTAACAATTTGTTGTTTATGTTGAAAACTGCAATGTAATTGCTACATTAAACAGTAAGTTCCTCTCAGCAACATAGTTTTTGTTTTGGCAGCCTGACTTCTTACTATCCTTCAGTATATTTTCAGGAATCAAGTACTACCCTATTCTGAAGCGCTGTGAAAAAAACCCATGTGAATGAAATGGCTTCACTCATTGATAATGAAGGCTCTGCTGCTCAACTCTCTCTCGAGCAGCCCAGCAGTGAACTAACTAACCTTAGGAGGGAAGCAACAATTTAGCTACTGTTGAATTTCATACAAGAGAAACACAGGCAGAGATTGACTTTAGCAGATATAATAATTAATTTGCATTTTTAAAAATAAAGGTAACGAAAGGCACGCCTTAACCTGTAAAACAGTTTGTAAGACATTTTTCCCAATTATTTGAAAAGGTGCCTCCGCAAACTTTGAAATGATCACCCAGCTAAATGGATTTACACTTCATCTGATTGTTTTTGGAGTGTTTGGGATGACTTGCACACAAACAGCTTAGTAACTATCCAATTTCAAAGTAATATAAACTTATTAGTGGATTATTTAAATCAAAATATTAATCATTAACATCTGGAGAAATGGTGAGCTGATTACCACGATTCAAATGTTGCATTAGTGCACTTGCCAGTATGCATTTGCGAGGCAAAGTAAATACATCCCAACATTAACCTGAAACTTTAAAAAGATTTGTTATGCAGCTTACATTTTTAACTGTGCTTTCAATCTTTTTATACTGCAGACTTAAATCAATTAACTTTCCAGGATTACTATAGGAGCATTTTCGTGGTCCCATTTTGTGCGATTCAAGACTGCGTTCCATGGGTTTGTTGCATCGAAGTAGTTTTACATCGCCCAGATATATGGACTTCCATTATAGCCGAAAAACGCTGACCCTTGCGAAAATATATTTGACATTTTGTACAATTATTAGGCAAAATAGACATCAATTGGAGAAAGACTCCCCAGCATTGCAATATCAGATGAAAATCATTTAAGACTTCAATTTGTGGCAAATTTGCTGCTGTACTTTACCAACTTATCAGAGTGGAAACATTCAGTTATAATTTAAAATAAAGATGCAGTAAAATAAATATTTTTTCTATAATTCGGAACAGTGGTGTCTGATTTGTCTGATTCAGGGGAGCCTTCTCTACTTCCACCTTCTAATTTGGTGTATAGTAGAGCATATACAGCTTGAGCTGAAAAGACATTCCTGGAAAATACAGACCGTACTGTTACAGGTAAGCATTTACACTACCTTATTAACAATGTGTTAATCTCAGGGAAGGGTAATCACTACACTCATAAATGCTCAATTAGGAATTTGAATGTTCTGAATAATCACAAACCAAAAGTTCTATTTAAACAGCCATGTTGTTTTATGTGCATACAATAAACTCACAATTCAGCTCACCTGATGATATAATGACATCTATAGAAAATGTCCGCCGATACAGAAGTATGGATAACAACCATTTAATTCTGTATAAGCTGTTGTATGCATGTATGATACAAACATAACCGACCGTCTTAAAAAGGAGAGCACATTCAATAAAACATTCGGGAGGAGGGGTACCAACTGATTATTAAAGTAACCTTTACCAACATATCTGCAAATAAATCTATATAATAAAATGTGTTTTAAGAGCTGTAATATATAGAAATTGGTTATTTTGAATACTTCAGAATAGAAGTAAACCTGCTGAAAGTAATGCTTTCTGTTACAAATTACCATTGGCAATAAATCTTTTTAAATCAGTCTATATAAGGGAACACTATTTGTTTTTACTTTGTATTAAAGAGGCAAAGGCTCAGAATAAATATAAAGGACACAGACATTTATTTCTTTTAGAAAGAGTGAATAAATAGTATTTGTATCAAATACATAAATATTTTATATCCAAACTCAGCTTATTCTGTCCAATATTTAACCACCTTTGCTGAAATATGGGGATAAAACTGCCATTCTTTAAAAGACTGGCAAATTTGACACAATACCTAATTTACCAAGGAGATATAACTTTGCTATTAGAACACACAATTATTCTCCAAAGTTATTACACACTTTATGTATTATTACATTTGCAAGTTCTTGGTCTTTGCCAAAAGGATAATACATTGTTCACTAAGTGCCTGATGAAATAAAATACAGAGCAATGATTATCAACTTCAAAACAAGATCTCAATTTCCCTACTATCTTTTTAGCTTACTTTTGCAAGGACATGATGCGCTTAAAACTGTACAACACTCCACTCTATACATAAGAACTTCTCTTGAGATCCTTATGCTTTAAAGTGCCTTATAATATACACAATTGGGTTAGCCAAATGTCTGGCTTGTTGTTGCGTCAGGCGAAGAAGAAATTTGACCTCTATTCTCATTTACATTCATTAAGGGGAAATCTGGGAAGTCAGCACTTGTCCCTGGTCCTCGCAGATTCATCTGTCCATTTGCAGTGCTAAAGTGGGAAGATAGTCCAGCTCTAGCTCCATACTGAGGTCGGAAGGGCTGATCAAAAGTGCCTATCTGAAACGTTTGGTGAACAGGTTGTGTATCAGCTTTCTTTTGATTAGTCACTTGTTCCAAAAAGTCCTGTGCTGCTGAGGAAGAGGAATGACTTCCCTCATCACCTGAAAAAGAAAAAGAGTGCTGGGAATCACTAACTAGGAGTCCAAAATGTGACTTATCTGTATTTGTTCTCAAGGGAGAATTCATTCCTGAACGGAAGCTACTGAGAGCAATGGTTGAGTAGACCTGTTTGTCCAAAGGAGGAAAGGATGATTGGGTTGTGAGAGCCTGGTTATCTGTCACAAAATTAAGGCTTGAATTGTAAGCATCATTTTGACTAGTTCTGTCCAACGCTTGCTGCAGAAACTTAGAATATTCTTGGAACAAATTGGCTTTATCTGATGTCGAAGCCTGGGAACTTGTTCCAATGTTGTCATTCTGGGGAACCTCAGTGACCTCTGCAGAACTGATAGATATGCTGGAAGTTACTTCAGTGTCTGCCACACTAAAAGACATTTCATGTTGTCCATTGGCTTTGTGTGAGTAGTGATCTAATAGAGTCTGCAATACCTCATCTGGAAGGACATTTTTATCATGATTATTCTTAATATCCACATTCAGCTCCTGTGATTCTAATATGGATCCACTGCCTTCATCAATAACACTAGCCACAGCTGCTTGTGTTGCAGAAGGTTGAGATGCAAGATTACCAACACTCAAAGCATATTCACGATTACCAGACGATTGCAAATATCGTTTTTTCTTCAAGAACTGCATTGCATCATCATAATTAGTGCTGCTGTGTATAGGCTTACTGGGGCCATCTTGTAAGCTGTCAACTTGGTCAAGATCCGCATTACCTTCTGGGTCCATCAAACTCTGTTTATCCACAAGTTCATAGGCATATTTTGCAACTTTACTTTCTTCGAAGACAGATAATGGTGATACAGTCTGGTTTTGCTCTTGTGGCTGTTTTAGACTTCGTTTACTGTTGACCTTTTTGAGTACCAGCTTAGGCGGATGTATCTCACCTGAAACTGCCTGATGCAAATGAATACCGCTGACAGATGTATGTGGCATTTCAACAGCATATTCGGCAACCATGTACTCATCTTTCACTTTAGCATTAGCAGGGAACAGAGACAAAAAGTCATTCTTAGCCTTTTGCTCAGGTTTCTCTAACGAACTCTCATTTTCAACAAGCCCCATGGATTTAGCTCTCTCTGGAGTCTTTTGTTTTTTCTTCTTTAACAAAGGGCTCTCTTTTGAGGTAAATGTAAAGCCAGGGTCTTCCTCGGATGCCACAAGACCAATTTTCGTAGCACATCTGCTGGGCTTCTTATCCCGGTTTTCATGGCACATACGTTTATGCTTCAATACACGGTCAGTCCGAGAGAAAAACTGTAGTTTTGTACAGAAAACAAAATGTTATTGCAGTGCAAATTTATGTCTCACAATGTTACAGTGCATTAATATTTAAATACTACAGTTTGTAAAACCATCATAAACTAGAGTCACCTAAGTTCACTTTTGTCAACATTGTCCCCATTTGTGATATTATAAGTAGAAGAAAAAAGTGTGTTGTGTGGTGTGTGTTTAGCTTTGGAATGTATGTCTATAGCTCTTAATGTTCCTCTTCAGATGAAACAAAACTAAATTTTGACACCTAGCATTGGGTATGCTTTTTCTTTCTTTTTTTTGCTCGCTTGCCCTCTGTGCCTCCTTTTTTTTTTAATTAATCAGTGGAATGCAGACTTGGGAGTATAGGAAAAGGAGTAGAGAGAAATGTTGAATGATGAGGAGCAGACACAGAAAGAGAACCACACTTTGTTCTTATTATAAGATTTTATGCTCCGATTCATTTAATTCAAAATTATAGCAATTGTGCCCATTAATTTAAGTGACTCTAGGTACTAATAAAAAGGGGTTTCAAAACTTTGTGCAGAAAAATGTATGTCAGAGTCAAAACACTGGTGATCATAATGTGGAACTGTTTAAATGTCCATTATATGAAGCTGCAAATAGTTCTGACCAATGTTAAAGGACCACTACCTAAATATCAACAGTCCCTTGTGGTCAGTGACTGTCCAGGATCTCTACAAGCGTGGTCATTTGGTGATCTGTGGATAAGTCACTGTTATGAAAATAAGAAAAAAAGTTACTTCACTGTAGCAATAACTTTGCAGCTTGAAACCATTCTAGAATCATATGCTATGCTGTATTTGTGCCGTTTAAATGGGCTGGACTGTTCCCATGTGAAGCAGGGTCAAGACTGATTTTCATATTGCTGGGTCTAAAATGGAATGGCGTGGCGTGCAAAAAAAACGATGGATTTAACCCAGATCTGTGACTGGGGGTGAATGTTTGATTGGTTCAGCATCATGTCCATCATCTGTTCTTTTTGCATTTAAAGTTGGGACATTGACCATAGGCAAAGTCATTATGATCCATGATGAGCCTGACCTTAAACCCAATACACCACTATGAATGACCTCCATCTCAAGATTCTATTCTCCCTTCGATAATGAGGGAGCATGGTACAATAAGTATATTTATTATACAACTATTTACATCATAATTTGTTTATTTACACTATTCCTCTTCCCAGTGAGTCATGTGAGTAGTATAAGCGGATACCATTCATGTCCTTAAAAGTGACAGGTCCCCCCTCCCCTTCGCTGTGTCCTTAAAAGTGACGTGTGTCCTTAAAAGTGACAGGTCCCCCCTCCCCTAGCTGTGTCCTTAAAAGTGACGTGTGTCCTTAAAAGTGACAGGTCCCCCCTCCCCTAGCTGTGTCCTTAAAAGTGACGTGTGTCCTTAAAAGTGGCAGATCCCCCCCTCCCTTCGCTGTGTCCTTAAAAGTGACATGTGTGTCCGCAAAAGTGACATGTGTGTGTGTCTGTTTAAAACCGAGGGCTGTGTTGCTGGCAGTTGGCGTCTGAGCAGGCATCCCTAAGCCCCCACCAGCCCCGGGACATCTGGGGCTGTCTAACACAAGGGTTTACGTTGCAGAGTTTTTTTTAAAAGGGTCTTTCTTTAGAATCAGATGCTGCAGTTTGAAACGCATCCCGGCCGTAGCTGGGGGCAGAAAACTACCCATTAGGCTCACAAGTCACAACGTGAAAACACAAGAACAAAAGGCAGTTACCCTGACAGAGCACCGTTGAGAACAGGCAAAACTAATCAGCCAGTCCCAAGCTTCCCACGCATCTTAATTTGTATAGTACAGGGGTTCTTTATGAAACATCCGTCCATCCTTCCCAGGAGCGCATCCCCCAACAGGCCCCAGGTTTAATTATCAGATATCAAAGGTCAAAGAGCCATCTAACAAAGCAGTGCTATGGTCAGAAAACGGTCCCAATATTGACCCTCACTACAATGCTCTATTACCAATAATGACACGTACTACAAGATTCTAAACACTCCCCTCCATAAAGGGTCCTCCTTCCAATTATCATGCCCTGCCAGGTATAAAAAGCATACTTTAGAACACCGACACAAGCAGCCATTCAATTAGGAGCGACCTGCTGGGATTGTCTTTGCTGCACAGGCCCACCAGCCCCAGAAGTTTAAAGCCAACAATGGACCAGAGCAGCTTCTCCCAGATTGACGCTGCCTGCTACACATTAATGGAGGTACGTAAATAAGGGGTTGTGTTACAGGCTTAAGAGTGTATGGGCTTATTTAATATGTTGATGCCTGTATATAAATGAACAGCGTTGCATTTTTAAAGGGTGTTTAACGCAAGGCATGAAGGTGTTTACAATATTTTAAGTAGGGATTAAGGAGGTCTTGGGGCAGGCTGCTTAAGGTGAATAATGAGGGATGTAAAATATAGGTGTAATTTTAAAGTTTAACAATGCCTAGAAGTATTTTTACAATGTTACATACGTGTTTAGAGTCCCCAGAGATCGCAAAATTAACCCCAAACAATTTAACAATAAATAAAAACTGTTTAAGTACTCACCCATGGGTCGATCCTTGTGGCGCTGCTGGTGAAGGGTCTGTTGATAGCTGACCAGGGCCATTATGTGCGAGGCCCCAAAAATGTCGCAAGTCCGCGATGGGGTCATGGTCCCCTAATGGCTGGAGTGATGTTGAGGGTTGGGGCTGTGGTGTTGATGTTGACCGGGAGGTTTTTAAAAAATAAATAAATAAAAAAAAATGTCCCCGAGCCCCCTTATGGTAGGCGCTGCTATGGGGCTGTGGTAGGGCCATGCACTGCTGAAGCCCAGAGCCATCGCGGGGCTCGTGAGGTCTCTGGGGGTTGGTGGCGCCCGTGTGCAGGGGCTTGAGGCCCCGTTTTTAAGCAATTAAAGGCCCCGGAGCCCGCTTGTCATGGGCGCTGCTCCGGGGATCTGGTGCGGGTGGGGGCGAGGGTCCGTGTGGGCGCTCGGCCCATTTTGTTAAAATTAAAAGGCCCCGTTTTTTAAATTAAAGGCCCCGGAGCCCACTGAGCTCCATGCGGCGCTCCGGGGATCTGGTGCGGGCGGGGGCGAGGGACCGTGTGGGCGCGAGGCCCTGTTTTTAAAAATGAAAGGCCCCGGAGACCGCTGTGCTTCATGCGGGGCTCCGGGGCTGTTTGTGTTGTTGGCGGTGGGGTAGGGATGGCGCCTGGGTGCTCGGGGGGCTTGAGACCCCGTTTTTAAAAATGAAAGGCCCCGGAGCCCGCTTGTCATGGGCGCTGCTCCGGGGATCTGGTGCGGTCGGGGGCGAGGGACCGTGTGGGCTTGAGGCCCTGTATGCGGCGCTCCGGGGTTGTTGGGCGGTAGGGGTTGGGGACAAGGATGGCGCCGGTGGCCGCTAGGCCCCCTTTTTTTTAAAAATAAAGGCCCCGGAGCCCACTATGCGACATGTGGGGCTCCGGGGTTTTGTGCTGCAGGGTGGGGGGCCCTGAGGCCTAGGGCTCCTTTTGGGTGCGAGGCCCTGTTTTAAAAAAATAAAGGCCCCGAAGCCCGCTTTGCACCAGGCGGAGCTCCGGGTGCATGGGTGAGGGTCCTGCGGCCTTGGGGCTCCGTGTGTGGCGCTCGGCCCCATTTTTTAAAAATAAAGGCCCCGGAGCCCGCTGAGCTCCAAGCGGTGCTCCGGGGGTTTGTGCTGCAGGTTGAGGGCCCCGAGACCTAGGGCTCCGTGTGGGCGCGAGGCCGCGATGTTTTAAAATTAAAGGCCCCGGAGCCCGCTTGCCATGGGCGCTGCTCCGGGGGTATTGTGCGGGCTGGGGTGGGGTCCCTGAGGCCTAGGGCTCCATGTGTCCGCTTACCGCCGGCGCTGCTCGGGGTCTGTTGGGAGGCGGTGTTACAGGGTCCCCCACGAGGCTCGTGATGGTGGCAGCATCATGGCTGCCAGGAGCTTCCCTCAGCGTTTCACGAAGGAAGGCCCTCCCCTCTGTGATGACATCACGGTTGTGGAGGGCCTTCCTTCGTGAAGCACTGAGGGAGCTCCCTGTAGGTATTCCCCCAAGGAAGTGCCTCCTAAGGGTGTGCAACAATGCATTAAGCAGCCGCATTGTAGGGTGTCACCAGGGCTTTAAATGGAAGCTTTTTCAATATTATATACACATCATAGTTGCTGCTTATTTATCTTATGCAACTAACAACCAGTGACAAAGCCAATAGACCTGCTGCTGTTACATGCTGGATCATATATCCGGATACAATGTTAGAAACAGGCCATGCAAAAAGTGTGTGTGTGTGTGTGTGTGGTGTGTGTGGTGTGTGTGGTGTGTGTGTGTGTGTGTGTCTGTGTCTCTGTGTCTAGGTGTCTATGTGTCTATGTCTCTATCCATCCTTGTGGGGACTCGAGTGTGATAACACACTCACGCTGTGGGGACTTGATTGCACTGTGGGGACCTGAACCCAGGTCCCCACAAGGCAATGTCTTCTAAATAATAATAAAAATGACTTCAGGAACATCTGTCAATTTTTACAACTTTTTTAAAAAATTGCCTTGTGGGGACCTGTGTTTCATCAAGTGTGTTTATATTTCTGCTCAGCTCTGCCCCTGTAGACAGGAGGTGGTACTGCAGTCTTAAACACACTGCATTTAAACACACTTTGCTTATCAGAAACACACTAGTAGCTGAAAGAGCAGACTTTTCTAAGGAAAAGATGCACAACCCTGTGTTTATCCAAATATTTTTCATACAAATTAACCCTTTCTCTATTGATTAAAATAAAATGTTATTTGCATGAAGTATTAAATGTAGACTTTTGTGTCTGAATATTCTTAGCGATTTTATAATAATTGCTCAAAGCAACATGGATCAGTTTTTAATCCCAGAATACTTTTTTATTGACGTTTGATTCTTAATTGCAAAAAAAAAAAATGGTGCACTATGCTGCAATACAATATAAATTGGTTTTATAATTTTTGGCAAATAACTTAAAGGGATCAATACTTATTGTTACATTTTTAGGCTTGTGCCAGGAATTCAAAGTCTCTACGTTGCTTTGCCTTTGTTTAAATATTAATATGCATTATGGAATATGTTCTTTTAGATGAATGCTGGATGGGAAACACCCTTTACAATATTGCCTTTACCATAAAGCCTTTACCATGCATGCCTTTACCAAGCAAGTATATTTTTGTGACTTTACCATGCCAGCCTTTACCAAGCATGATATATATATGTATAGAAGTAAAGGATGGGAAGGGTAATTTTAGGGTTTATGCGTAAGGATGGTAATAGTAATTTTAGGGTTATCGGGTGGGTAGTTGTAAAGGGTGGTAAGGGTAATTTCAGTGCAGTATTTAGGGGTAGGTATTGGTGAAGGGTGGTTAGGGTAATTTTAGGGTTTAGGGATATATATATATATATACGGGCGATCACCAGTAGGTAGTTATAGTTAGGACCTATTTTCCATAGGAAAAGAGTTTTTGACTTGCCTTTATCTTTGGCACCGGTCGACGGATCTTCACGAAGGTTTCCAAAAAAGTGTCATAGTAAGTTTTGTTGTGCATGGGAAGATTCGGGGTGATCCGCTAAGCGGGGGCCAAGGAAAAGGGGTTAAAAAAAAAGTGTATTTCCCCATTTTAATTCCCATAGGACATCTAGTCAAACCTACAGCCCGAACCGCTGGACAGAATTACACCAAGTTTGGCAGAAAGGTAGATGTTGTGCTTTTTGTTATTCGGTGTAAATCCATTCAATCGTTTTTGGGAAAT
This sequence comes from Calotriton arnoldi, assembly GCA_963921515.1. Lineage (NCBI taxonomy): Eukaryota > Metazoa > Chordata > Amphibia > Caudata > Salamandridae > Calotriton > Calotriton arnoldi. Next base: position 405,974 of record CAWUFW010011644.1, on the reverse strand, counting down.
TTAAGAAGGTTTTTTATATATCTCTGGCCGTAGATATTTTGCAATGCTTTCGCTATCAATCACAAATGTTCGTGCCAACAGGAATGCTGTGATTGGCTGGACACAACCTGAGCAGAAAGTTGCGGCTGCCATTTTACTGATCAGGAACGGTTCTGGGGCTGAAAATTTGTGTGAAAGCTATCATAAGGGATCAGGGTGGAGGTACTCTGACCCCATGTTTGGTGTTAGTGACACAAGTTATGTGTCCACATTTTTTTTTAAATCGCATGCGATATTTGCGATGACGACCCGACCGCCAGCACGGCCCCACCCCCTGTGTACCGTCACGGGGACATCCCGGCTATCGACGTCTTCGCGAATATTAGTGAAAAAAAAAAAATATATATATATATATCTTTGTACACAATGCCGGTCACTGTCGCAGACTCATGTATGCACTCACAAACTCACTCAGACACTTATACACCCACTCAGACACTTATACATCCAGTCACATACCCACACAGATATGCATGCACTTACTCCTATGCCCCCTCAGATACTCATGCACCCCCTTACAGACTCACTCGGAGAGTCATGCACCCATGTACAGACCCACTTCGAAACTCACACACCCACTTACAGACCCACTTATAGACTCATGCACCCACTCATATTCCCACTTACAGACTCTTACACCAACTCACAGACCCAACCAGGCACTCATGCACCCACTCACTGACCCACTGAGGGACTTAAACACCTAGTGACAGACCAATTCAGAGACTAATGCACCCAGTTAAAGAGCCAGTCAAAGACTCATACAGCCACTCAAAGACTTACTCAGAGACTCGCGCACTCTCTGACAGACCCACTCACAGACTCATGCACCCACTCACAGACTCATGCACCCACTCACAAATCCACTCAGAGAGTAATGCACCCACCCGCAAACCCACACAGAGACGTATGCACCCCCTCAGATACTCACTCACAGACTCATGCACCCAGTCGCATTCCCAGAGAGACTGATGCATTGTCAGAGCTGCTTTTGAGGTCTTACGACCGGAGCAGCAGCTGGATTCTGAAGCTTATTGGAATATCAGATGATAAACTAATGTTCACATGGAGCATATCCACAGAAAGGAGGCTATCCAATACATGGTACTTGCATGGGAGGCTGTATTATAAAAGGAGGAGTAGCCACAGAGGGCAGAGCCATCCTTTAGATTATACTTACAGAGCACAGAGTATTGTCTTTAGTTTATTTCCAGGCAACTTGTGATTCTATAATACATAGACTGTGAACTGAGTCTCCTCTACATGTATGGGTACGTTCAGGTTATGAGTGGGTGTGCATGATGGAGCACGGTTGAGAGCTCTAGAGTTGGGGTTAAACAGTGAGAGCTTCTCACAGTCCCTGTTGGTGCCTCATAAGTGTATTCACACCACATATGCATCTAATAATTGGCCTCTCTACTGAGTGCACAGAAGAATTATAATCTTTTCTCGCAAAGTAATCCATGTCAGTGATACAGTCCCTTTTTAAATTTTATCTTTTACTTCATTTACATTTCCTAAGATTAGATGGATTTTCCAGAGGGCATATTTCTATATTTGTTTTCATGCAACATGTGATTCTTGTATAGTGCATACTACGAACTGTGTCACCTCTAGGTGTCTGGGTAAATTTGAGTTATGTTATGTACATGTACTCCTAACTGTACCTAGGTGCAGCTACCACTACCTATACATTTGTACCTGTACTCTGCCCTATACTCCAGCATCCATAACCACATCAATAGCCTAGTAACCTTATCAAAGTACCTGAATCTCTTCCGACACCCTAGTAGCTCTACCCATGTCTATGCCTCCTTGCAGTACCCCTTACTCGACTTTGATACTGCTACTCTTGCTAATAATGGGCTTCTCCTTTTCCTCCAGTATTGATACCCTTAGTTTTACCGTACGTCTTCTATCCTATTATATCCAAATATCACAACCTTTCTCTGTAACTTAGTATGTCTACACAAACCATAGTAGTTCTATCCCTGCCTAAACCCTACTACTTCAACTCTTGCCTTAACATCTGAATTTGCCAATACCCCAGTGCCTTTAACCCTGCCACTACCCTAGCATGCCACTCCTACCTACACCCTAGTATCTCTACTCATACACCATTGTACCTCTACCCCCAACTACATCCAAGTAACTATATTCTTGCCTATGCCTCTAGGTCGGTCTTCACCTTGTAGCTCTACTTGAGTTGTGCCCTTAGTATATTTCTACATCCCGTCCATTACGCCAGCTGTCTTTTCCAGTATTTCTTTATTTGATTTTCCTAAATAATTGGAGGACTTGGGTTTCCTCAATTCATCAAAAAGGAGGTTAGCTGCCCTTGAGTCATCAGGATGTGTTCTCCATTTTGTTTTTCTCAACATTATTAATGTTAATATACAGTTGGTGGCAGGCCTCCATCTCCATCTCATCAGATTGGGGAAATACTGCAGAATGTTGTGCTCAATCATTAACACAGATCCTGTTCCCGTACAGCCAGGAAAAATCTTGTTGTCTTCCTGTGCCTTGCTTCTCTTTTCTGTTGAGTGGCTGCACATAGAAATAGCCAATACATCTATTTTACGTTCTATATTTCCTGTTGTGCCATTTCCGCTTCTTCTGAATCCTCTCTCTTTCTCTCTATCTCTCTCTCTCTCTCTGTTCTTTCCCAAGTGCATGTGTGGACAGGCAAATAAATACTTGTCACTACACACAAATGCCACAAATATTGGTTTTGTCAATGCTTGTTTACTTTTGTAAATGGAGAATATAAAGGTCATTTTATGTTATGGGTGTGAATGGTGCTAAATGTCTACTGGGGCAAACGAGCACTGTGTTAGGTTGCTAGCTTGTTTAGCTATTCAGTGATGTGCATCAAGTTGAAAGAAATTTAGTTGCATGTATGTGAATCAATACGTGGTGAACAATATAAATGTGAGAAGGCTGCCCACTAATAATATTAATGTTTAGCTATATACAAAACTTAAATAGCATGAAGAATATTGTCACGGACAAAAATTATACAAGTTGCATACATGCATATGCTTTTCTAAATAGGGAAAGCCAGGAATTTAAACTATGCCGTGGCAAAGCAGACATTAAATTCCGACATTGCATTTCATCCTGCAATATATTTTCTTTGTCCTATTTAAAAGCCCAAAAAGTATGTATAAATAAAACATATTGCACAAGAAACACCAAACAATTTATTAGCGCCGTTAACAGAAAGGAAACCAAGAGCAGGGCCTCTACCTCAGCTCGTCCACTCACAGAATGTAAATGCGCGATCACGCATCAGAAAGGGTCAATCAGCATAACAAGAGACCTGTGGCTGACACACCTAAAGCGCATGAAAACTCCCAGAGTGGGGGATGGGCTGTCCTGCAAGGAATGCACCTTGAAAGGAAGCCTACAGGAAAGCAGCATTGAATGTGACAGACTTTATTCACTGACAGAAGCAAGTACAGGCCGAGGCGCACGGAAGAGAGACTCTCAGTGACCACGGCCTCGAGCTCAGAGCAATGTTAGAATCACAGACAGAACATTAAAATATAGCATTTGCAAGTGCTCTACAAAATTCCGTGTGCATAAGCACACACTTTTTCTATTAATTATTGCATTGTTAAAGCCGGTCTAGGATGCAGGTGGGTCAGAATTTGCGAACTGTCTAAGGGATACTTATGAGACACTTTTACAGACTCAGCAATGGGAGGTATTTTCATTCTTTTTTCATGTTTTAAAGCGAAACGTCATTGATTGTTTCAAAATAGAGCACTAGATTAGCAACCACATTACAAAGACTTCCTTTCATTTGGGAAAACATGTTTTGTAACTAAACAAAAGTTTGGGGGGAAAAATCGGTGACATGCAAATAAATGCCAAGTAGGGAGCAGGAGACAAAACGAAAGCAACAAAAATAACTGTAAACAAAGAAATACATGGAGAGGAAGAGACAGGAGAAAGAGAGAATGGGAAGACCAACAATATTAGAGAAGTCCTAGAAATGAGGTAAACATGCACATAGTAAAAACATGATCTGCCTAGGAGAGAGGACTGTGCAAGTTGAAATCTATGGAACTCTGAAAGAAATAGAGACACTGGAACTATCAAGGGAGGATGGGCAGACAGAGGATGGTGAGCAGGAATACCTGTAAAAGAGGAACACATAAGAAAGGAAATCACAAGCTGCACGGATTGCATTGAAGTTGTCCCATGTCAAACTTGAGTGTATTTTCCAGCCCTGATGTTTTCCTTTCATTGAAACACTTGTGGTGCTGTTTTAGTAATATGCAAGACAAGAATGCAAATGTTATGATGTAAAAAATAATTTTAGGAGCAAGACATACTGGGTGCGGCTCAGCCTGAGAGCTGTAGTAACTGCAGTAGTTCTTTATCCTGCCTTTCCTCTATAATCTTAGCTTTCTATTGCAGTTACTACAGCTCTCAGGCTGAGCCGCACCCAGTATGTCTTGCTCCTAAAATTATTTTTTACATCATAACATTTGCATTCTTGTCTTGCATATTACTAAAACAGCACCTCAAGTGTTTCAATGAAAGGAAAACATCAGGGCTGGAAAATACACTCAAGTTTGACATGGGACAACTTCAATGCAATCCGTGCAGCTTGTGATTTCCTTTCTTATGTGTTCCTCTTTTACAGGTATTCCTGCTCACCATCCTCTGTCTGCCCATCCTCCCTTGATAGTTCCAGTGTCTCTATTTCTTTCAGAGTTCCATAGATTTCAACTTGCACAGTCCTCTCTCCTAGGCAGCTCATGTTTTTACTATGTGCATGTTTACCTCATTTCTAGGACTTCTCTAATATTGTTGGTCTTCCCATTCTCCTGTCTCTTCCTCTCCATGTATTTCTTTGTTTACAGTTATTTTTGTTGCTTTCGTTTTGTCTCCTGCTCCCTACTTGGCATTTATTTGCATGTCACCGATTTTTCCCCCCAAACTTTTGTTTAGTTACAAAACATGTTTTCCCAAATGAAAGGAAGTCTTTGTAATGTGGTTGCTAATCCAGTGCTCTATTTTGAAACAATCAATGACGTTTCGCTTTAAAACATGAAAAAAGAATGAAAATACCTCCCATTGCTGAGTCTGTAAAAGTGTCTCATAAGTATCCCTTAGACAGTTCGCAAATTCTGACCCACCTGCATCCTAGACAGGCTTTAACAATGCAATAATTAATAGAAAAAGTTTGTGCTTATGCACACGGAATTTTGTAGAGCACTTGCAAATGCTATATTTCAATGTTCTGTCTGTGATTCTAACATTGCTCTGAGCTCGAGGCCGTGGTCACTGAGAGTCTCTCTTCCGTGCGCCTCGGCCTGTACTTGCTTCTGTCAGTGAATAAAGTCTGTCACATTCAATGCTGCTTTCCTGTAGGCTTCCTTTCAAGGTGCATTCCTTGCAGGACAGCCCATCCCCCACTCTGGGAGTTTTCATGCGCTTTAGGTGTGTCAGCCACAGGTCTCTTGTTATGCTGATTGACCCTTTCTGATGCGTGATCGCGCATTTACATTCTGTGAGTGGACGAGCTGAGGTAGAGGCCCTGCTCTTGGTTTCCTTTCTGTTAACGGCGCTAATAAATTGTTTGGTGTTTCTTGTGCAATATGTTTTATTTATACATACTTTTTTGGCTTTTTAATAGGACGAAGAAAATATATTGCAGGATGAAATGCAATGTCGAAATTTAATGTCTGCTTTGCCACGGCATAGTTTAAATTCCTGGCTTTCCCTATTTAGAAAAGCATGTGTGTGTATGCAACTTGTATAATTTTTGTCCGTGACAATATTCTTCATGCTATTTAAGTTTTGTATAAAGCTAAACATTAATATTATTAGTGGGCAGCCTTCTCACATTTATATTGTTCACCACGTATTGATTCACATACATGCAACTAAATTTCTTTCAACTTGATGCACATCACTGAATAGCTAAACAAGCTAGCAACCTAACACAGTGCTCGTTTGCCCCAGTAGACATTTAGCACCATTCACACCCATAACATAAAATGACCTTTATATTCTCCATTTACAAAAGTAAACAAGCATTGACAAAACCAATATTTGTGGCATTTGTGTGTAGTGACAAGTATTTATTTGCCTGTCCACACATGCACTTGGGAAAGAACAGAGAGAGAGAGAGATAGAGAGAAAGAGAGAGGATTCAGAAGAAGCGGATATGGCACAACAGGAAATATAGAACGTAAAATAGATATATTGGCTATTTCTATGTGCAGCCACTCAACAGAAAAGAGAAGCAAGGCACAGGAAGACAACAAGATTTTTCCTGGCTGTACGGGAACAGGATCTGTGTTAATGATTGAGCACAACATTCTGCAGTATTTCCCCAATCTGATGAGATAGAGATGGAGGCCTGCCACCAACTGTATATTAACATTAATAATGTTGAGAAAAAACAAAATGGAGAACACATCCTGATGACTCAAGGGCAGCTAACCTCCTTTTGATGAATTGAGGAAACCCAAGTCCTCCAATTATTTAGGAAAATCAAATAAAGAAATACTGGAAAAGACAGCTGGCGTAATGGCGGGATGTAGAAATATACTAAGGGCACAACTCAAGTAGAGCTACAAGGTGAAGACCGACCTAGAGGCATAGGCAAGAATATAGTTACTTGGATGTAGTTAGGGGTAGAGGTACAATGGTGTATGAGTAGAGATACTAGGGTGTAGGTAGGAGTGGCATGCTGGGGTAGTGGCAGGGTTAAAGGCACTGGGGTATTGGCAAATTCAGATGTTAAGGCAAGAGTTGAAGTAGTAGGGTTTAGGCAGGGATAGAACTACTATGGTTTGTGTAGACATACTAAGTTACAGAGAAAGGTTGTGATATTTGGATATAATAGGATAGAAGACGTACGGTAAAACTAAGGGTATCAATATGGAGGAAAAGGAGAAGCCCATTATTAGCAAGAGTAGCAGTATCAAAGTCGAGTAAGGGGTACTGCAAGGAGGCATAGACATGGGTAGAGCTACTAGGGTGTCGGAAGAGATTCAGGTACTTTGATAAGGTTACTAGGCTATTGATGTGGTTATGGATGCTGGAGTATAGGGCAGAGTACAGGTACAAATGTATAGGTAGTGGTAGCTGCACCTAGGTACAGTTAGGAGTACATGTACATAACATAACTCAAATTTACCCAGACACCTAGAGGTGACACAGTTCGTAGTATGCACTATACAAGAATCACATGTTGCATGAAAACAAATATAGAAATATGCCCTCTGGAAAATCCATCTAATCTTAGGAAATGTAAATGAAGTAAAAGATAAAATTTAAAAAGGGACTGTATCACTGACATGGATTACTTTGCGAGAAAAGATTATAATTCTTCTGTGCACTCAGTAGAGAGGCCAATTATTAGATGCATATGTGGTGTGAATACACTTATGAGGCACCAACAGGGACTGTGAGAAGCTCTCACTGTTTAACCCCAACTCTAGAGCTCTCAACCGTGCTCCATCATGCACACCCACTCATAACCTGAACTTACCCATACATGTAGAGGAGACTCAGTTCACAGTTTATGTATTATAGAATCACAAGTTGCCTGGAAATAAACTAAAGACAATACTCTGTGCTCTGTAAGTATAATCTAAAGGATGGCTCTGCCCTCTGTGGCTACTCCCTCCTTTTATAATACAGCCTCCCATGCAAGTACCATGTATTGGATAGCCTCCTTTCTGTGGATATGCTCCATGTGAACATTAGTTTATCATCTGATATTCCAATAAGCTTCAGAATCCAGCTGCTGCTCCGGTCGTAAGACCTCAAAAGCAGCTCTGACAATGCATCAGTCTCTCTGTGGGAATGCGACTGGGTGCATGAGTCTGTGAGTGAGTATCTGAGGGGGTGCATACGTCTCTGTGTGGGTTTGCGGGTGGGTGCATTACTCTCTGAGTGGATTTGTGAGTGGGTGCATGAGTCTGTGAGTGGGTGCATGAGTCTGTGAGTGGGTCTGTCAGAGAGTGCGCGAGTCTCTGAGTAAGTCTTTGAGTGGCTGTATGAGTCTTTGACTGGCTCTTTAACTGGGTGCATTAGTCTCTGAATTGGTCTGTCACTAGGTGTTTAAGTCCCTCAGTGGGTCAGTGAGTGGGTGCATGAGTGCCTGGTTGGGTCTGTGAGTTGGTGTAAGAGTCTGTAAGTGGGAATATGAGTGGGTGCATGAGTCTATAAGTGGGTCTGTAAGTGGGTGTGTGAGTTTCGGAGTGGGTCTGTACATGGGTGCATGACTCTCCGAGTGAGTCTGTAAGGGGGTGCATGAGTATCTGAGGGGCATAGGAGTAAGTGCATGCATATCTGTGTGGGTATGTGACTGGATGTATAAGTGTCTGAGTGGGTGTATAAGTGTCTGAGTGAGTTTGTGAGTGCATACATGAGTCTGCGACAGTGACCGGCATTGTGTACAAAGATATATATATATATATATATTTTTTTTTTTTTCACTAATATTCGCGAAGACGTCGATAGCCGGGATGTCCCCGTGACGGTACACAGGGGGTGGGGCCGTGCTGGCGGTCGGGTCGTCATCGCAAATATCGCATGCGATTTAAAAAAAAATGTGGACACATAACTTGTGTCACTAACACCAAACATGGGGTCAGAGTACCTCCACCCTGATCCCTTATGATAGCTTTCACACAAATTTTCAGCCCCAGAACCGTTCCTGATCAGTAAAATGGCAGCCGCAACTTTCTGCTCAGGTTGTGTCCAGCCAATCACAGCATTCCTGTTGGCACGAACATTTGTGATTGATAGCGAAAGCATTGCAAAATATCTACGGCCAGAGATATATAAAAAAACCTTCTTAAATTTCCCAAAAACGATTGAATGGATTTACACCGAATAACAAAAAGCACAACATCTACCTTTCTGCCAAACTTGGTGTAATTCTGTCCAGCGGTTCGGGCTGTAGGTTTGACTAGATGTCCTATGGGAATTAAAATGGGGAAATACACTTTTTTAACCCCCTTTTCCTTGGCCCCGCTTAGCGGATCACCCCGAATCTTCCCATGCACAACAAAACTTACTATGACACTTTTTGGGAAACCTTCGTGAAGATCCGTCGACCGGTGCCAAAGATAAAGGCAAGTCAAAAACTCTTTTCCTATGGAAAATAGGTCCTAACTATAACTACCTACTGGTGATCGCCCGTATATATATATATATCCCTAAACCCTAAAATTACCCTAACCACCCTTCACCAATACCTACCCCTAAATACTGCACTGAAATTACCCTTACCACCCTTTACAACTACGCATCCGATAACCCTAAAATTACTATTACCATCCTTACGCATAAACCCTAAAATTACCCTTCCCATCCTTTACTTCTATACATATATATATCATGCTTGGTAAAGGCTGGCATGGTAAAGTCACAAAAATATACTTGCTTGGTAAAGGCATGCATGGTAAAGGCTTCATGGTAAAGGCAATATTGTAAAGGGTGTTTCCCATCCAGCATTCATCTAAAAGAACATATTCCATAATGCATATTAATATTTAAACAAAGGCAAAGCAACGTAGAGACTTTGAATTCCTGGCACAAGCCTAAAAATGTAACAATAAGTATTGATCCCTTTAAGTTATTTGCCAAAAATTATAAAACCAATTTATATTGTATTGCAGCGTAGTGCACCATTTTTTTTTGCAATTAAGAATCAAACGTCAATAAAAAGTATTCTGGGATTCAAAACTGATCCAAGTTGCTTTGAGCAATTATTATAAAATCGCTAAGAATATTCAGACACAAAAGTCTACATTTAATACTTCATGCAAATAACATTTTATTTTAATCAATAGAGAAAGGGTTAATTTGTATGAAAAATATTTGGATAAACACAGGGTTGTGCATCTTTTCCTTAGAAAAGTCTGCTCTTTCAGCTACTAGTGTGTTTCTGATAAGCAAAGTGTGTTTAAATGCAGTGTGTTTAAGACTGCAGTACCACCTCCTGTCTACAGGGGCAGAGCTGAGCAGAAATATAAACACACTTGATGAAACACAGGTCCCCACAAGACAATTTTTTAAAAAAGTTGTAAAAATTGACAGATGTTCCTGAAGTCATTTTTATTATTATTTAGAAGACATTGCCTTGTGGGGACCTGGGTTCAGGTCCCCACAGTGCAATCAAGTCCCCACAGCGTGAGTGTGTTATCACACTCGAGTCCCCACAAGGATGGATAGAGACATAGACACACAGACACACAGACACACAGACACACACACTTTTTGCATGGCCTGTTTCTAACATTGTATCCGGATATATGATCCAGCATGTAACAGCAGCAGGTCTATTGGCTTTGTCACTGGTTGTTAGTTGCATAAGATAAATAAGCAGCAACTATGATGTGTATATAATATTGAAAAAGCTTCCATTTAAAGCCCTGGTGACACCCTACAATGCGGCTGCTTAATGCATTGTTGCACACCCTTAGGAGGCACTTCCTTGGGGGAATACCTACAGGGAGCTCCCCTCAGTGTTTCACGAAGGAAGGCCCTCCACAACTGTGATGTCATCACAGAGGGGAGGGCCTTCCTTTGTGAAACGCTGAGGGGATGCTCCTGGCAGCCATGATGATGCCACCATCACGAGCCTCGTGGGGGACCCTGTAACACCGCCTCCCAACAGACCCCGAGCAGCGCCGGCGGTAAGCGGACTCATGGAGCCCTAGGCCTCAGGGACCCCACCCCAGCCCGCACAATACCCCCGGAGCAGCGCCCATGGCAAGCGGGCTCCGGGGCCTTTAATTTTAAAACATCGCGGCCTCGCGCCCACACGGAGCCCTAGGTCTCGGGGCCCTCAACCTGCAGCACAAACCCCGGAGCACCGCGTGGAGCTCAGCGGGCTCCGGGGCCTTTATTTTTAAAAAATGGGGCCGAGCGCCACCCACGGAGCCCCAAGGCCGCAGGACCCTCACCCATGCACCCGGAGCTCCGCCTGGTGCAAAGCGGGCTTCGGGGCATTTATTTTTAAAAAACGGGGCCTCGCGCCCAAACGGAGCCCTAGGCCTCAGGGCCCCCCACCCTGCAGCACAAAACCCCGGAGCCCCACATGTCGCATAGTGGGCCCTGGGGCCTTTATTTTTTTTAAAAAAGGGGCCTAACGGCCACCGGCGCCATCCTTGTCCCCAACCCCTACCGCCCAACAACCCCGGAGCGCCGCATACAGGGCCTCAAGCCCACACGGTCCCTCGCCCCCGACCGCACCAGATCCCCGGAGCAGCGCCCATGACAAGCGGGCTCCGGGGCCTTTCATTTTTAAAAACGGGGTCTCAAGCCCCCCCGAGCACCCAGGCGCCATCCCTACCCCACTGCCAACAACACAATCAGCCCCGGAGCCCCGCATGAAGCACAGCGGTCTCCGGGGCCTTTCATTCCCAAAAACAGGGCCTCGCGCCCACACGGTCCCTCGCCCCCGCCCGCACCAGATCCCCGGAGCGCCGCATGGAGCTCAGTGGGCTCCGGGGCCTTTAATTTAAAAAACAGGGCCTTTTAATTTTAACAAAATGGGCCGAGCGCCCACACGGACCCTCGCCCCCACCCGCACCAGATCCCCGGAGCAGCGCCCATGACAAGCGGGCTCCGGGGCCTTTAATTGCTTAAAAACGGGGCCTCAAGCCCCTGCACATGGGCGCCACCAACCCCCAGAGACCTCACGAGCCCCGCAATGGCTCTGGGCTTCAGCAGTGCATGGCCCTACCACAGCCCCATAGCAGCGCCTACCATAAGGGGGCTCGGGGATTTTTTTATTTATTTATTTATTTTTTAAAAACCTCCCGGTCAACATCAACACCACAGCCCCAACCCTCAACATCACTCCAGCCATTAGGGGACCATGACCCCATCGCGGATTTGCGACATTTTTGGGGCCTCGCACATAATGGCCCTGGTCAGCTATCAACAGACCCTTCACCAGCAGCGCCACAAGGATCGACCCATGGGTGAGTACTTAAACAGTTTTTATTTATTGTTAAATTGTTTGGGGTTAATTTTGCGATCTCTGGGGACTCTAAACACGTATGTAACATTGTAAAAATACTTCTAGGCATTGTTAAACTTTAAAATTACACCTATATTTTACATCCCTCATTATTCACCTTAAGCAGCCTGCCCCAAGATCTCCTTAATCCCTACTTAAAATATTGTAAACACCTTCATGCCTTGCGTTAAACACCCTTTAAAAATGCAACGCTGTTCATTTATATACAGGCATCAACATATTAAATAAGCCCATACACTCTTAAGCCTGTAACACAGCCCCTTATTTACGTACCTCCATTAATGTGTAGCAGGCAGCGTCAATCTGGGAGAAGCTGCTCTGGTCCATTGTTGGCTTTAAACTTCTGGGGCTGGTGGGCCTGTGCAGCAAAGACAATCCCAGCAGGTCGCTCCTAATGGGTTTTTGAATGGCTGCTTGTGTCGGTGTTCTAAAGTATGCTTTTTATACCTGGCAGGGCATGATAATTGGAAGGAGGACCCTTTATGGAGGGGAGTGTTTAGAATCTTGTAGTACGTGTCATTATTGGTAATAGAGCATTGTAGTGAGGGTCAATATTGGGACCGTTTTCTGACCATAGCACTGCTTTGTTAGATGGCTCTTTGACCTTTGATATCTGATAATTAAACCTGGGGCCTGTTGGGGGATGCGCTCCTGGGAAGGATGGACGGATGTTTCATAAAGAACCCCTGTACTATACAAATTAAGATGCGTGGGAAGCTTGGGACTGGCTGATTAGTTTTGCCTGTTCTCAACGGTAATCTGTCAGGGTAACTGGCCTTTTGTTCTTGTGTTTTCACGTTGTGACTTGTGAGCCTAATGGGTAGTTTTCTGCCCCCAGCTACGGCCGGGATGCGTTTCAAACTGCAGCATCTGATTCTAAAGAAAGACCCTTTTAAAAAACTCTGCACCGTAAACCCTTGTGTTAGACAGCCCCAGATGTCCCGGGGCTGGTGGGGGCTTAGGGATGCCTGCTCAGACGCCAACTGCCAGCAACACAGCCCTCGGTTTTAAACAGACACACACACATGTCACTTTTGCGGACACACATGTCACTTTTAAGGACACAGCGAAGGGAGGGGGGGATCTGCCACTTTTAAGGACACACGTCACTTTTAAGGACACAGCTAGGGGAGGGGGGACCTGTCACTTTTAAGGACATGAATGGGGATGACTGGTATCCGCTTATACTACTCATGTGCATCTAGAATAGTCTCAGGTTACAAAATTTCTGTTACAGTTAAATAACTTTTTCTTTAGCCAAGTAAATCTTTTCTAAATCCATGTGCTGTGCATCAATTTTTAGCAATAGCCGAAGACTGTACATCTACAAATTAATGTTTGGCAACTGTGTACATTGTTTAATTACGAAAAGGTTACCAACCAAAGCCAAAGATGCTCCTTTTTCTCAGAGGAGTGTGCTCTCAACATTGCCTGCAATGTGTTTCATTCTGGAGACCAATACAATGGAACAGTATGCACTATCCATTCTGCAATAGGTCCAAGTAAAACATTATTGCTCCTCTGAGATTTAGCTGATAAAATGCTCTGATGCACATGTATGGGTTTTAAAAAAAAACTAGCAATTGGATAGTTCGATATTTATGGACATGTGAAATAACCTTGCTATAAACCTAGGGTGCGTATGCATAACCATATAGAGATGATGTACATATTATGTTTAGCAGTAAAGTGGCTATATTGCTATAGCTCAGTGTAATGATTGGTAATGGAGACATTTGTAAAGTAACTGTGATGCCTAGATGGTAGAGTGTTTGAACTACTCTGCTCTTACTGTTCTGGCATGTTGAAACAAATTCCTCTCTACTAGCCAATCATCCAGTAATGGAATACACATCTATGGCCTCTTGTCTTAGATGTGCCGCTACCACAGCTACACACTGTGTGAACATTTTTGCTGCTGACCTTATCCTAAATATAATGGAGTATCCCTGGTTTATTATTCGCATGACCCACTGACATGAGGTGATTTGAATCCACTGTTGGGGGAAACCACACCGAGGCCCCTCCCGGGGAGGTGCAGTCAGGGGGGTGAAAACTGTTTCACTTTGTAGAGGAGGCCAGCCCTCCGCTCTTGGGCTTTTGTGCCATTCCTTGCCTCTTCCTGAGGAAGACTTGTGTAGTTGTGGCTACTGTTACCATGAAAAGTTTATTGGTGGCCATAGTGGGGTTGTTGCTGCATACATCGTTGATGGGTAGGTTGCTGCATCCCATGTAGTATAGTGTAGTGATACCCCCCTGCAGAAAGAGCACCTCATATGCAAATCACCCATTGTCTTGAATGTTTGATTAACTAGGGCACCCGATAGGTGCTCCACATTTAATTGACTGTTACTCATATGGTCCTGGACCATGTATTTTAGGTGAGTCATGTTTTCTCATCACTACGCCAGTCCTCATCTGATGATGAATCTTAATGACTCCATTCAAACAAGATTTTAAACAAGCAGTAGCGATTGTTTTAACTTCCACCTACCGGCCCGTAGAAGCCCAGAGCACTCCATTGTCTGCAATGGAGTGCTCAACATTCTAATGTTCTAATAATTCCTGGATGACGAGGCGGCAGCTTAGTCCTTCCTCGTTGTAGAACACATAGTGAAATACTAGACGTGGATGTAAATGTCATGCCTAGCAGAGGACGCTCGTTTTCTCAAGACCTGCATAAGCACGAAATCCTTAGACCAGCTGTGCTGTCTGGCTCATGATTGCTGCTATTGGTTGAGCTGCAGGTGCTTTCAATCTGGAGCAGAAGGGTCTAAAACGGTTGTGTGACTTAACACATGCATTTACAATGCATGCCTTTACCACGCATCCATTACCATGCATTGCCTTTACATGTACTGACTCTACAATGCAAGCCTTCACCATGCAAGCCTTTACTACGCGTATGCCTCAACCACACATGCCTTTACAAAGCACGGTAAGTATATATAAGATAAGTGAAATACTTACATGTATAAATTTATTTAATTGGGGAGGGCACCCAAACACCCCCGTTGTTTTTAATTACCTTTACCATCCCACACTCCTACCCATTCCTAAACCCTAAAAACACTTGCCACCCAATACCCCCACCCACCTCACACGATAAAAACACACTTACCATCCCCAATATCACTACCCACCACTAAACCCTAAAAACATCCTTGCCACTCTTTACCCTTACCCACCCCTAAACCAGCCACTCATGCTCCCACTCACCCATACAGACACTCACACAACCACTCACTCACCCATACAGCCACTAACACACCCACTAACTCACCCTTACAGCTACTCACACAGCCACTCACTCACCCACATAACCACTTACAGAAGCATTCACACATCCAGACAAGCACTCACACGCCCACTCACCCACCTATACAGGCACTCACACAGACACTGAGTGTGCAATACAACCACTCACACACCCACTCACTTAAAGAGAGATTCCCTCACTCATACACCCACTTACACACCCAGTCACTCACCCATAGAGCCATTCAAAAAGCCACTCAGTCACCTACACAGCCACTCACACATCTACTCACACATCTACTCACCCACCCATACAGCCACTCACACAGCGACTTCACACACCCGCTTACCTGTGTTTTATTCTTACTTTAAAAAAATCTAGATGGTATTTTATGAAGTTTACTTTCCTGGATGACGTCATCGGTGATGCCATTTGGGAGTCATCAGTGATGTGATCAGTGAAGTCACTGACCATGTCATGAGTGATGTAATATGTGAGGTCATAAGCAGTGCATCCATGGGGGCGTAAGTTATAGTTATGTCAGGTAATTATAACTGATGAATTTTACTGGTTTTGCACAAGTGAAATCTGAGCCTAACTATAACGACCCTGTAACCTTTGTTTTTTTCAGTGAATATCTAAGGTTTTTTTAAATTATATTTCCTAACTATAACGTCCCTGTAACCTTTGTTTTTTTTTTAAAGATATTTATATATATCAAAGTGTTGCGGTCTTAGTTGGCTTTGCGCACATTCAGCTGATGCAGATGGGGTAAACAGATGAAGTCTCCAAAGCAAATTCCTTTACAAAGAGATGTTGCTGCACTCGATTAATTCAGAAAAGTAGATTTATTGTAGGGAGAGAACACCAGCACAACATCGATGCATTTCAACCGAATATGTATATATGTATATATATATATATATATATATGTTTCTTTTACAAAGAGAGGCTGCTGCACTCTAATTCAGAAAAGTAGATTAATTGTTGAGAGCACATCATCAACGCGTTTCAACCCAATGGTCTTGCTCATCGTGTTCTTGGTTACCACTAATCCCCCTAAATGTGAGTCCTCCCACGCGCCTTCCACCTTCAATCCAACTTGCTAGTACATATCTTGTACCTCGATCACTTAAACTATCTACTGAGCACTATAACTTCACTCAAGTCCGTGTTTAACCACGTACCTGCTCTTGCTCCATTGTTCATTCGAACGAAGGCGCGTGGGAGGACTCACACATTTAGGGGGATTAGTGGTAACAGAGTACACTGGGTGGTTGAGGATTCGCTTTGTAACGCAGTTATTTTGGGCAGGTACGAGATAGAGGATGGATGTGGGGGAGGTCACTGCGTTCAGTGAACACTCGACAGGGTTGTGATACAATTTAGGTTTTGGGGTGATACAATGTTTTTTTTTGTTCCATGAATGAAGGGGTGTAAGAATAATGAGTTGAAATAGTGTGGGCATTTGAATATTATTTATTTAAACATGATGGAAGTAAGATATGTATCGCTGTAAAAACTGCATAGTCTTCTGATTTGTAAAATTAATAGACTTTTTCCAATTTGACAGCTTCCCCTGAAGAAGGGCAAAAAAAGCCCGAAATGCATTGGGACATGGTTTAAATCACAGCTGCCTAATATGTGTGTGCCCACGTGATGCAGTAAAAGGCCCGGATGGTCATAATTGCTTCATTTGAAAAAATTGGGACCTTTATCAGCTTTATCGTGAATAAGTGAAGTCAAGATTGTGAAATTAAGGACAACAAAATTAAAATGGATTTACGAACAAGAGGAGTTTTGAAACATTATTTGGCTGTGCGATTGGAAATGGAGCGCTAGGTCACTGCAAGTATTTGTGAATTTCGTAAACGTGTTTTGAGGTGAGACACGAGCCCAGTCGGCACGCAAGCGTGGAAAATGACAAACTTTAAGCAAGTTGAAAAGAATGGTGTGCATTCTGCTGCTACCCTCAGTAGCCGTATACAAAGTGCACCCACTTGCCAGGCCCTACCCTTCCCTTTTCTTACATGAGAGTCACCCCTAAGGTAGGCCCAAGGTACCCCTGTGGGCAGGGCGCAGTGTATGTGAATGGTAGGACATGCCCCTGATGTGTGTGGCATGTACTGATAGTGAAATACTGCCAATTTCGTTTTTCACTATTGAAAGGCTATCTGTCCCATAGGATAGAATGGAGAGTCTACTTATAGCATCTTATAAGTTTGACTGCCCATGGAAACAAGATTGGAAAATGGAGTTTAGTATGCCTGAGCGCAGAATCTAAAGGTGCATCCTTTAATAAGGTTGATTTTTACATTCTGGGTTTGAAAATAACACTTTTAGAAAGTGGGTATTTTCTTGCTTAGCCATCCTGTTTGCCTCTGCTGTGTATTGTGTATTGACTGTCTGGCTTTGGAGTGACAGGGGCTGAGGATGTGCATTCTATTCAGACAGCCACTAGGGGGGTGAGGTGTGTCCTGGCTTTCCAGGGTGAGTCAAGGCTGGGCTGAATAGACCTGGGCTGCATTCAGGGTAGGGGGAGGAGATTTCTTCCACACCTGAATGGGCCGGGTCTGCCTAGGACAATGCTGACTCCACCTCCAGCCGGGCAGCTGCACCAGACAGGACAGAACTGGTTTTGGCTGGGCAAAGAGCTTCTCTGCCACCAGAGAACAAAGGAATTTGTGCTATAGAAAGTGGGGCCCAGACTTTTAGATCACTTTTGGACTTCAAGAGGAACCTCTGCCAAGGAGAAGAGCTGGAAGAAGCTGGAGGAGAAGTACTGCCCCTTTGCTGTGTGCTGTCTGGGGTTGGCCTGCAGTAGCTGTTTCTGCCAAGGAGAGGAACTGTATGTGTATCCTGCTTGACAAAGTATCTCCAAGGGTTTGAGGTAGAGCTTGCCCCCTGTTCAAGAAGTCTCAGGAACAGCAAAGACTTCACCATCCTTCTGGGCACCGTCTCTGGAACCGCTGGTTTCAGTCGCCGCAGAAGAAAGAGGAGCCGACTCCGTCACTGAGTCCGTCGCTGGTTCCGTGTCCTGAAGGCACCGCCGCACTTCGCACCGCATCCCTGGTCTCACCGACACCGCTGGGAGACCGTCACCAAGCCGTTGCTTGCATCACGTCCTGTGGACCCGCACTCCGCACCGCCTCGTTTCACGCGGGCCGGACCTCTCCGACACGGTCACTGCCCGACCCAAAAGCCGACCGGCTCCGTCGCCTGCCCTGTCGTCGCCTGCCAGCACCGCCTCACTCCGCATCGTAAGCCTTGGCCTCACCGATGCCGTTGGACGACCATCACCGAGCCGCTGCCTGCACCGCGCCATGAGGGCACTGCACGCTGCACCGCTTCACTTCACCGCAACCGTTGCCCCGACCGACTTGTACCAACGGCATCAGCTGCAACGAGAAAGGTACTGTCTACGAGTTGGTCAACGCTTTAGCTGGCCCGTACTGACGCGGTCAGCTGGAACTATTAGACTCTGTTGTTTTCAGCATCGTGGTAGCCCGGACGGAGCTACCGACTCGGAAGAACTGTGTTTCTGAGATATTTCTGCAATTTAAAGGTTACCTTGCAAAGTAACTATTTTTACAGTATTGTAATGTATGTTGGATATTTGTCGTATTTGGTCTTGTTAGTTTAGATAAAGTTTTGCTTATTTTTCTAAACTGGTGTGGTGTCCATTTGCAGTGTTTTCACTGTGTTCCTGTATGCATGCACAAATGCTTTACACACTGCTTCTGAGATAAGCCTGTCTACTCATGCCAAGCTACCAAGGGGGTGAGCAGGGGTTATTTTAGACATCTATCCCTCTTACCCTGACTAGGAAGAAGGGTTCCTACTTGGACAAAGGTGCAACCATTCATTGCCAGCTAGAGACCCTCATTTCTAACAGTACGTTTAAGCTGTTTTTGAGAATCGAGAACTACAGTGCTAGTGGGGTTACAAAAAGAGATGTGTGAAAATAAAATTAATTGCTCAGTCGTAAGGTATTCAAAAAGTCTACTAAAAAGGAGGCTTTACTTCCACTAGGCATTAAAATTCATTAGCACATTCAATGGAATGCAAAGATCAAAATATGTTATCTCGCTACTTCCAAATGCAGTATTATCTACAGATCTTCAGCTACAGCTCCTTAACAGCAATAGAGAGGGAAGGCAACAGCTTTGGGGGAAGATAGTAAACAAAAATAAAAAAAATCACTTGATCCCAAAAGGCACTCTCAACAGTAATGAATTTCAATTTATAAAATAAGCACGCCTGAAATAAAAGTTGCATTCCTGCAGTAAAAGAATGATGTACTAGAGAGAAAACATTCTGAACCTTTGTGGACTCTTCTAAAGATGACCAAGGGCTACAAACAATGTGCTTCAGAAGACTGAGTCACCAGAAAATAATTTAATTTTATCTGAATATTTGTAGAGTGCACACATTCCACCTAGTGAATTCATGGTGCTAGGAAACACACACATCAAAATTCCCTTGCCATACTGCACAGGCAAAATGACATTAGAACAGTGCCAGAACAGTTCAAGACCCCTGTAGTAAAAGAATGTACAGACGAGGGAATGCCAATTAATCCACTTTTGTCAAACTTTGCCACTTCTTAGAA
Source organism: Calotriton arnoldi (assembly GCA_963921515.1). Lineage (NCBI taxonomy): Eukaryota > Metazoa > Chordata > Amphibia > Caudata > Salamandridae > Calotriton > Calotriton arnoldi. The sequence continues at coordinate 386,033 of CAWUFW010011644.1, read as the reverse complement.
CCTAGTACACCTATTGCCAAGCCTCCGCATAAGTGATCCTTAAAAGAGGCGTCTGAAGAGGATGGTAGCAGCCTGAGACGAATGCCCTTGAGCCCTGTATTGAACAAAATGCTACTGAAGGAAAAGAGGTCCATATTCATAGAACAGTCTACGGCCCTGACCTTTAAAATTGGCTAGCTGTTGAATAGGAAGGAAATAATACTGTGTAAGACAGAATCGGATTGGAAACTCCCAGGTTTGTACTCAATACGCACAGGCTGTGGTGATGCGGTTCTGCTGTTGCAGATCAGTACTGAAGTCTCTGTGCTGCTGGGTGAATGTACTGGGATTAAAGGTAGCAGGTCAATTAAATCTGGCTGGAAACGGAACTATGAAAGATGCACTATGTCCCTTACTTTCTTTTATCCAAAGCAGAACCCTCATCAAGACTTCATCCTTTGTGGCTGTGGTGATCATCGTGGTGTTGTGAATTGATATGGCTGTTAAGGAGACCTTTCAGTGGAGGCTGTATATCATTGATGCTTTGTACTCCACCAAATATCCAGCTCTGTTGCAACACTCTTATTGCCTTTGGAGGGAATCTATCAGTGTTAATGTTTTACAGAAACCCACCCACTTCATTGTCAGAAAGAACTGTAGAACTGAATGACATTGATTTCAAGCGTATATACCTCAGGCCTAAATGTGTACAATTGTAAACATAAATGGCAGTCTTTACTGAAGCATATGATCAACACACTAGAGCTATTAATAGAGAACTGCTGCCATGTACACCCCAAAAAAATCCACAGTCACTCTGAATACCTCAATGTCAAACATTGTCAATCATTTACGAATTGGGCCTTATGCCTCTTCTGGTATCTTAAGGAGAAAGATGGACATCAAAACATACACACCTTTTGATGTGTGCCTCTGTAAGGCTGCAAAGATGGAGATGACTAGGCACAAACCTTCCTGCACCAAAGGTAAGTTACTCTCTTGGAACGGATTTAAAAAAAAAAAAAAAAAAAGCTCGGCCGGCCTGTGCTGCTACTGTGACTTTTACAGGATGGTGTTCTAGGTGATGTTGCGCATAGGCTGAGTTCCAAAGGACTAGGAAATCTACTAGGCAACACTTATTATTCTCCAATACGCGAAGCAGATAAAAGTTCACGGTAGCTCCAAAATTGCTGTATGAAAACCTGTTTGCCCAGAATTCCTTAATAATCAACTGTGATGCAGCACTTAGTATCTGTGTGCGTGTCAATATTTATGTTTTGCGCATTTTATTGGTATTTATCCACATTTTATTTTCCTATGAAAAGATGAATGAACACACACATGGTTGACTATTGGATTTTAGTACTATAAGTAGTTAATATACTCATAAAGCTTTACCACGGGAGAAGAACCAAATATATGTATAACAGCAGCTACACGAGCTTCCCTGAGGAATCTACGTTTTTCTAATTTTTTTATAACACATTTTATTGAGTTTTAACAAAAAAATAAAGTTTTTCTATTTTAACTCCCTGTGCCATCAACCTGCACAGGAATTGTGTAGGCAGTCATGATTGAAAGAGAGGAGAGTAACTCGAACAAGACCTAACTTCCACTTTTTATAGATATGTTTTAATCTGTATTTGTGTGTAAAAATCAGAAAAGAATTTAAACTGGGAACCAATATCGAAACCGAAGCTTGTTTCACCACTGAAGTCTGTTTCACCACTGAGGTCTGTTTCATTAGCGAACTAGGCTATAATTGTGACCTACGTGGTCGATGGGCTTGTTGACAAAGTCTGAATCTACTTTGTATAAAAGGTCAGCATCAAAATGGCTGCATCTTAAGGCAGTGATGGGCCCAAAATAAGGTTCTGTCAGTGACACTAAACTTAAAGGACACACGCATGGTTTTAGGGCATTGGGAGGTACACCACACATATATGGATAAATACAGACACACAAAGGAATACAAATAAAGATTTGGCACTTGCAACTGCTGCAGTGCATGTCCTTTCTGCCCATGCAGGCAATCGTTGTTAGTGTTGACAAGACCGGAACATGCACCTGCAATGCGGACCGCCACCAGTAGAGCCTGGAGAAGATATTGCAAGAAGACCGATATATCATTATACACATATATTCACTGCAAAAACCGACGTTATAGTTTAGTGAAAATGTCAGTTAAAAAATATCACTTCAAACTCAAATAACACTGAAATCCACTAGTTATAGGTTACTGAGCTAACTAGAACTGGTGACCCCACCATGCACTGCTTTTGACTGCGTACAGCGTAAAGCAAGATCTTACACCCCATCTAATTAGAATGCCACTTTTTCAGAGAATTTCTAGTTTGTTTTTTTAACTCAAAGTATGATCTTCCTACCATACCCTGCACCCAACCCATCCCCTGTGCACGGTCAGCCAATGAGAGCGCTCATCACAATATAAAGCGTCGTCATTTTAAATAACGTAAGTCTACTGGCTTTCTCAAGAAGTCACCACATTGATATATAAAAGGCAGGTCTAATGGCCTAAATTGGCCATATAGGCTATATAACATATAGGCTTAGTCAAGAGGTGACCAAATCATTATACAAGACAAGCCTAATGGCTTTGTCAAAAGGTCACCACATCATTAAATGAAGACAAGCCTATTTGTTTCGTCAAGGAGTGACCAGGTCATTATACAATACAAGCCTATAGGCTTTGTCAAAGGGTGACCGCATTAATATACAAGGGAAGACTATTGGCTTTGTCAAGGGGTTACCCACATCAATATATCAATTTCTGGGGGGCCGTGGCTAGCAGCCAAGCAAGATGGCCGCAGCCTAAGAGAGCTCCGTGCCCGAGGGAATTCTCCCAATTAATCTGCTCACTAATCCTGCACCAGCACGGCCCAAATGAGGCGCTAACGAAATCAGAGCACCAGCGGAGCGGATTGTGATGTTCCAGAGCTCCGGGGTCCTGACGGCTGCCGACTTCTGAGAAGCGTCGCATTAAGGCCTGCAAGAAGCACCGGAGCCGGGGCCTCGTGTAAGCTCCCTGCCGTATTATAGTGAAGACGTGAGAGGTATACGGCGCGGCCACGTGCGACTTCTTGCGGTGGCTCGGACCGCGAGATCAAGGCGGCGTAGAGACACAAGCTGAGCATCCTACATTACAGAGCCGGGTGAGTCGTAAAAGACGCACACAGACGCTCCTGGGGCTCCAACCGGCAGAGGCGACATATCTGGCGCGGCCGCGCGGAAGTGGGCCGAAATGCTGTGAGTGTCTTGTGGTTTGTGGCCTCCTGGCCTGCCTGGATACGTTGGCATAGGCCTGGCTGCCATGATGACTTTTGCGCACATTACTCTTAGCCGTTGTTCTGTCGCCCTCTGCTCCTGCCAAGTTATTCTACAACTGTCTGCGTTTTCTGTTTCTCACCTTTTCTTCTGTTTCCTTTGGGCTCGGTCTGAACAACAGTTACAAGGTCGAAAAACACGTCCCTGGTTCTTGCTGATATGGTCAGTCCCTCGCACCTAGACATAACACTATGTACAGCTGCCATGGGGAAATTGGTGGGCTTTTATTATTGCGTTTTTCCCTCTGGAGAGGGACTTGAAGAAATCCATTCCAGAGAGAAGAGCTGTGATTGTCTGCTGATGTAGTGCTTGCATCTAGAGACTGAGGTATGGGGGTTCGCTTGTCAAAGCCCAGAGGTCTTCTATTATCCTAATAAACAAGCTAATAGCACGGGGAGGGTGGTAAGGCCATACAGCCCTCTATCCACTGTTTTGTGAAATGCTTTCCCCGTTAGTATTCTATAGAGTTGTAACTATGCTGATTATATTATTCTTATGCATTATGCTGATAGTACTGTCACGTGTACTGTATCTTAGAGCACGTATGTTGAAATAAACATTTTAACCTATACTGTGTCTCTCCTTACGCCGGTTGTGGACAGGTATGAGTGAGTGACGAAAGGGTGTTCTTACTACTGCGAGTCCTGAGAGAGAGAGATACCGTGTTCTGGGTTGTCTAATCATTGGTACATTGTTGCTAATGGGACGCTAAGGCTAGTTGGGTTGGGGTTTTAGGTGCTAAGGTTTATGTTTGGCTCACCACTATATTCCGAGGTCCTATTATCCTGTGCATAGCTCTGTGTGTGTGCAGAATCCCTACGACATGGCGCGCCAACGTGGGGCTGCTTATCTGCGAGACGCTTGAGTAGTGCTTGTGCTTGTCCACAATAACCCTCACAGACGCTTCCGGAAGCGTGTGTGACGGTAATACCTCCTATATTGACGTTTTTATAGGTTCTTTCAAGCTTGAAGTTATTAAAAGGTTTTTAATCGAACCCTCTATTGTGCTGTCTACTGTTAGGTTGTCGAGCAAACCCGATCGTAATGGCGGGTATAAATATAGCGGCGCATAGCCGCACGGCGCTCCGTGATCACTTAAGGGTGTATGGAGTGCCAGACACGGGAGTCGACCTGATCTTTGTGGTACAGGCCGATCCGGCTTTCCACTTTGAAGTGTTCTACTCTTGGGTCACATTTCCGGCGGTGGATGGGACAATTTGTTCCACGAATATGAACCCACCGTTGTTCCTGCTGCCTATAGACCATATACTAATCTTGAAGTACCGCTCACGGCTTGGCAGCACCGTGTGTGGTTTGATGGCGCCCTCCCACAACCGGTAACAACGGTCCGTTTAGGCCCCTTATCTATTAACGGGGCCACTTGGCCTGTTTTGGCCGGGTACACCCCACATCCGCGATTTATGCAAATACCAGTCGCTGAACTGCGCAATATGTATTTGGCTTTGGTGCGAGTGCATCGCGCTTTAGTGCAATATGTTACAGGCAACATCCAGGGGGCACCACCTGGAGTTGCGGCCCATCCAGCTGCTGCAGGCGGAGTGACCATAAGTCCCGTTATGGTGAACTCAGTGATGGGCAAACGTCCACAAAATAAGGATGATTTACCTTATTGGCTTGCAGAAAAGTTTGACCAGTTGGAGGCAGTTTTTCCAAACACGACACCAGTGGATAAACATAGAATTCTTACAATTAGTTTGCCAAAAGACTTAATCCCCGAGTTAACAGCATGCAATAACTGGGGTAGGGTATTCGCTGCAGTTTATTCGAAGTGTTTCGGCACCCCTTCCATGACGGTTCTCCCTTCTGTGATTAAAAAAGTACAGGATGAGCATGGCCCTGAAGCGGCTGTGGAATTAGGGATGAGACTGGTGGGAGTGTTCGAAGTAGTAGCTGAGCTGATCCTTGCGAATGTCAAGGGCGATGCAGTGAACTTTCAAGTAGCTAATGCTTTGGCTTTGGTCCCAGAATTGGACAAGCCGCGCGAATTACCGAAAATTATTACCCAGGCTTATAAAACTATTGGCCGAAATAGCCTGGGCAATAAGCCATTGCAAAACAACAAACACAAACACAACAACAACAACCTAAACCTGAATCTGAAAAAGATGAGAAACCAGTTTTTACTAAAAAGAGCTGGAGGTTGAAAAAACAGGGTAAGCAACAGAAGAAGACGGGGTCGCGAGGCGCATCCCCTGTTTCTGTCTCTTCTGAACGCACATATGATTTGCGCGATAGGGCGAGAATAAAATCTCCGGATAGGTTTCAGATCCCTGATACGCGTTCTCCTCGTTCTTCACAGGCACAGACAACTTCGCAAGCCAGTGGAGGGGATCGCCAGGATAGAGGAAGGGGTCGAGAGGCTCCCCAGGGACGAGATCAACCTCCACAACAAGTTAGAGGGAAAGCAGAAGACTTTCAACGTTCTCGTCCACAATTTCAGAAGAAGAAGGTTGCCGCTGTAACAGCGAAATATGCCACAAACGGTGAGAACGAGACTCCTGAATTGGACGTGGGCAGTAACCCTCCTAGACAGCGCCGCGGAAGTTACCATAGTGCGGGAGGCGCTACGTCCTCATATGGAGGCGACAGCAACTGAAACATTCATTACTGTTGAAACAGCAGACACCAGAGTGGCACCCCCTGACAGACTATTTAATATTGTCATCCAGATTGAAGGTGATATACAGCGTGTAATTAAAGGGATTTTTTGGGAAAATCTGACCTCTTCATATGACATTTTGTTAGCAGAGGCGGATTGGCCACCCCCATTCGTACTTGCTGCATGTACCGGGGAGGAGGCGATCCTTCCGAGCTTTTCTCGACATGTCCCAAAGGACAAAGCGGAGGCTCTTGCAGCTGAGTGGGCTGTGTCCCTGGCACCGGCGTTATACCGCAACCACGTGGGTTGGGATGAAGATTCTCCCCCCCATGAGATACCTTTACGGTCCCTACCGCAGCCACAACCCCAATATCCCATTAAACGTGAAGCCAAAGGCCCCGTTTATGAAATCCTGACACAGTTAGAATATCAGGGAGTAATAGAAACATGCGTATCACCCATGAATAATCCCCTTTTCGCGGTTTCTAAACCAGACGGAATGTACCGCCTAGTATTGGATTACCGGCATTTGAACTCTCATTGTCGGACCTTTGCGGTGTAAAATACCCACAGTTCTGCGCTTGTAGACAGTCTTGTTCGTAAAAAATATAAAACGACACTTGACCTATCCAATGGATTTTACACGCACAACTTGGCCACGGAGTGTAGCCAATGGAGCGCTTTTACCTCCGGTGGTAAACAGTTCAAATTAAGGCGACTCCCTATGGGCTACAAAAACAGTCCAGGAGTGTTCGCTGCCCGGGTTGTCTCTTTGTTAGACGGCATAGACCCAGATGCATGTTCGTACGTCGATGATATTTACCTGACCGACGATGAGTTATACCCGCATCTTTCCAGAGTGGACCGCATTATTCTCGAGTTTGCGGTATTAGGTTATAAGTTCAACTTTGCCAAATCACACATTGCTGAATTAACAGTTTTGTTTTTGGGCTACGAGCTCAACAATGAAGGTAAGGGTTTAGCCCCCCACTTCTTGGAAAAATGTGCACTTTTGTGCCCTCCTACTACTCTGAAAAAACTTCAGTCTTTGCTGGGTTTTCTGAACTTCGGGCGTACTTATATTCCCGAATACGCCCAGCGTATCAAGCCATTGTATGCCTTGATACAACCAAACTTTTCGAAGTCTTGTTGGCTTCCGGAGCATACCTCCATTCTGCAGTCTTTGCAGACAGACCTTCTTGAGTCTAGGTACCTATTGACGCGTGATAACCACACAAACCTGGTGATTAGAATAATTCCGGGGACAGTGGGTTTCACGTATTTAACCTTTAACGAGGGTGACACAGTACCAATCGCATACAAGTCGCATCTGTACACATCCGCAGAACTGCGCTTTTCATCTGTGGAGAAAGTTCTAACTGCAGTGCAAATGGCGATTCTGAAGGAGCGCGCACTGGCACAGGGTAAGCGCATTCTAGTGGTAACACCCTATCCTGCTCTAGAAGCAGTGACAAAGGCAAGTGTACCGAATTCTAAAGCTTTACATCCCCGTTGGATACAATGGGCAACTTCTTTGACGTCTCCGGATGTCACATTCATTTTCGATGCTTCTCTACAGACTCAGGAGTTTTTACAGTATGAATTCGTTCATCCTCCTCCTCTATCTATACTGCCGCTTGAGGATTACGACTGTGTAATCTACACCGATGGTTCGGCACAACCGGCCACGGGGTCCAAGCATGCTTATTCAGCCGCATGTGCTATTGTTGCAGGTACTTTTGTGAACGGAGAGTTCAAGTCGACCGTAGTGCATACTCAAACACTCGGGGACAGTACTGCGCAATTGGCCGAGCTGCGAGCATTGGTGCTTGCGCTTGAATTCGTAAATCCGGATGTGACCACACTTATTGTATGCGATTCTTACTACTGTGTTCAATCATACAATGACAATCTATTCTTTTGGTCACAAAATGACTATAGAGACGCTAAAGGTAGCACAATCAAGCATAAGACGCTTTGGGTTCGGGTGGCAGAATTGAGACAACGTTTGCCACTCACACAAGTGGTTCACACCCTGGGCCATCAGCGGGTGGGCGCACACGCTGTTGGTAACGGTCTGGCAGACGAAGCAGCCAGATCAGCAGTAGTCACTTGTTCAGTAGCAGCAGTTACCAGATCCATGTCAAGAATTGACACCGATATTTTGGCAGCTATTGCTGCGACAAAGGAAGGTGCTAATTACCCTAGGGGTTTTCCTTCCAAATATTCTTATCAGTTAGGTCCCGAACAGGTTCCTTATGTAACAATACCAAACGTTGGTGATCGGTTGATACCCAACGCGGATCGCAGACTTTCCTTGATAACGGCAGCACACGAAGGCATGGCTTCGGCTCATGCTGGAGTGTGTGCGACCGTTTCATCTTGCAGCAGCGGTACTGGTGGCGTGGTTTATATAAAGATACCCGTTCTTATGTGCTTTCTTGTGACGTATGTCAACAGATTAAGCCTTCTACGGTTACACGACCACCACAAACCCCGCTCTACATTTCTAACAGACCCTTTGGGTGTGTTTACTTAGATCACTGCGGTCCATTTTCCTCAGACACTGCCTATAAATATATCTTAGTGGCAGTGGACATGTGCACACGTTTCATCTGGGTCTGGCCACAACGGAGTGCTGACGCTCGAAATGTCATCAGGGATTTGCGTGTCTTTGTGGGAATCTTGGCATGCGGTACCTTCCATTCTGACCAAGGTCCAGCGTTTGCCTCTAAGGCGTACAAGGACGCAATGGGTTCACTGGGGGTACGGGTGAAGTTTTCGTCTCCATACAGACCTGAGGGTAATTCAATTGTGGAGCGAATGAACCGTGATTTAAAACAATCCTTGACAGCTAGGGTCTTAGGTACTGGCAGGAACTGGCTGGCCCACTTGTATACCGTACAACGTGCACTTAATAATCTCCCTAGAAGATCTCTGGGTGGGCGGACCCCATACGAAATGCTCTTTGGCATAAGAATGTTTGTGCCTGACCTTGATGGTCTAGACATGGCGGCGCAACCCGCCAAGTTTGATGTAGATAACCATTCTACTATGTTACAGGACTTACAAGAAGTCCGAGACGAGCTTGCTAGCGCACATTTACCTTCAACCACAGATACTGCCCTGCAGATTCCGGTTGCCGGCTGGCTTCCGAAGATTGGAGACCTGGTTCGAGAGAAGGTGGAGAACAAGAAAGAATTCGGCCCCTCTTATCGTGCACCGGTTCCAGTCCTGGGTTTGAAGGGAACACGTACAGTCATCTTACCACCGCTTCCTGGTCGCAAGGAGAACAGATACATCTCAGTGGAAAATGTCAAGCTACAACAACTGGCCGATTCTAAATAGTGTTACACCAGCGGTCTCTTGTCCTGCAATTTACCGGACTTGTGTTCGAGGCCCTCCTGCCCGAACAGTCACTGATGTTACAATTGAGATGATTGATTTGCCTGAAAGTATACTCGAACCTCCAGTTTCCCCCTGCATTGACGAGAACGAGTATATCTATCCCGAAACAGAATCGGTGGCTCACTTACCAACAACGCCACTGAGCCCGACACGTTATTCCTTTGACTCGGATTCCACCACGTCGATTGTCCCGTCCAAGTTCAGTATTTTTGTATCCTGGTTTAGAGACAATTTTTTGATTCCCCCTTGGACATACATTTGGTTGGTACTTTTCTTGATCTTTTTGTTCATGTCCATTGGCTTTGTCACAGTGTTTTTTCTACTGATCAATGGTCACTATTTGCCTGAACGCTCTGCTGTGAACAGTGTTGCTGGAACTTTGGCTCCACATTCCTCATCTCACATCATGAAGCGTGACCACACATTGGTGAACATTTCAGCTTTTCCAGTTGCTGATGGCATCGTATGGGATGCGGTAAATTTTCAAATTCATGGACCAACAGAAGTTATTAATGTACCGAATGTCCTTCGAGTTTCCATGGGTGATGTAGTAAAAAGTAATATTCATTCTGATGATTGGGACGTGCATGCAGTTGAAGCATTGTTTGCTGATTTGAAATATTATGCTTCATTTAATGCTGAGGATTTGTATATGAATTCTGCGAATTATGCCGATTTATACTGTTACCAGCATTGGGGCAACCATTTTGTCCATAAACCGAGTGCACTACGTAGCCCTGTGACCTACACTCAATGGGAACATTGCCCAAACCCTTTATCGGGTAGCTCCCGGACTCTTCGAAATAAATTTACTTATTTCACTGATTTTAACAGATCGAACCCTGGGTCCTATTATTTTAAATTACCTGCCCCTTTCACACAGAAGTTCATGTTGACCCACACTAAATTGCTTTATTCGAGTTCATTTTTAAAGACCTTGGCTGTGGGTGGTTATGAATACTGGGCGGAAACTGTGGATTTGAAGTCAATCTGGGGCTCCAAGCCTTGGCAGGTGCAAGGCACCGAGGCCTTGCACCGTGCCTGCCTAATCCCAGCCCAAATGGTGTTTTTGAATGCTTCGATCTATCAGACTACGTGTTGGGGTCTGGCTACTACAAAACAAATGAATGCACCATCGATTCCATCACTGTCTTCCACTCTAAACCACAGCTCATACTTTAATATGTCCCTTTCGACTTTACAGGTTTTGTTTCTGAACAATTCATTTAATATGTCTACGCTTGTTCAGTCACCTTGGTTGTCTTATCCCATATCATCTAACGAGTGCCAGCTGCGTTTTCATGACACAGTTTCTGGCTATACTCAGGACAAGCCCGATCCTAGGTTTTCTGACTCCCGTACTGTCACTACCTATTCGGTGGGTAAACTATGTAAACAATGGTTGCAACATTCTTCCCTAGACTCTGTTAAACAACATTTGTCCCTCCTTTCAGGCAATATTGATCTGTCCGACTTTATATTGGGACCTCGTGGTCCACGACCAAAGAGGTTCATTTATGAGGCTTATAATGAACTCTGGAAGCTATCGCAAATGGAGGCTGCTTCCCGTTTACGGGAAATAGACCAAGCAAATTTGGAAAAGGTGCTTGCTGTTGTTGACAATAGCATTAATACCCTGTCTTCCCGCATTTATACGTTGGAAAATATTGTGTCCTCTGTTGTTGATATTGTACAAGATGATGTTTCTATGTTGTATCATGGTCAAAATCAATTACGTTCAGTTATGCAATGTGCGTGGACTTTGCAAACACTTAAGTTGGGTAAGGTTCCTTGGCACCTTCTGAACACCACTGCCTTATTTCTGCCCTTTAATTTAACTGACAAACAGCAGTTCATGTCCATGAAAGATGCAGTTTACACTCTACTACATATCGAAAAAGTGGAACCCTTACCATTCTCTGTGGCGGAAATAGATTCCGCTGTGTGGCTAGTTCATGGGGTTATCGCATTGCCTTTTTCCTTGTTTGAATTTAGTTCATGCATGAAACATTTTCCTGTGGGCCGTTTCCAGCCTTTGGGTAGTGCCTTCCTGCATGAACTCTGGTCCCTCCCTTTTATGTATAAATGCCTTAGGGATGACAAGGAAGTTTTTCTCACGGGGGAGTCATGCGATTCTACAGTGGGTCATTCCCTTGTTTGTAAACGTATTAAATTGCACGGAGCTTGTAACGTTTCCGCTCCGAATCTGGCTTGTGTGTTGAAGGGCATTCCTGCTCCTACTATTTCTCCTACCTTTACTTTGCTTACAAATGGTAGCTATTTGCTTTTAAATAACGACTATTGCTGTGGTATGCAGGCCGTCATCCCTTATATTGTTACTGTATCGCACAGGGTTGTCTGCTGCAAGAATGTGCTATTTCCTCCCCCTCACGACATCGTAGATAATTCTATTTGGCCTTCCATTCCTACTATGGAGGCGGATTTCAATAAACTGAGCAGAATAAAGGCGCTATTATTGAACGAGGAGGTTATGCTCACTTCCGCCCGGGAGACATTTGTTCTCCAGGTGGCAAGTACCCACAGTGAAATACAGGCCCTTTTGAACACTGACCTCCCACAACATTTCGGTGAATTAATTCACCGTATTTTTAACACATCTAACACCGAAGGTCTCGTGCATTTTTTTAAAGTGGTGGGGTCCGGCCTGGTGTCCTCTTTCCAAACTATTTTTGGTGTGATACCGGCGTTTATTCATTCTATTTTTTCCAGTGTCTTTGGTGGCTTTCCATTAATCCTTGCTTTGGCGGCTGGTATACTGCTGTTGATCTGCTTCCTTCGCAATGGCTGCTCCCCAATGGGCCCTCCTCGACCCCAGACGCCTACTGCTACTCCGTGAGCGCATTTTATCTGGTTTCGGAGTTCTGCCGTTGGCGACACTGAGTGTGTCCTATACCCTTTCTTTTCGCTTTGCGTGTTTCACTTGCGTGCAACCTGTGATGTCTTGCATTTGCTGCCCTTTCACCTGGGCCATGGATTATTGCCTCTCCAATACGTCGTGGTCTGTTCCGGATTTCGTTCGGTTGATGGGTCCCTTAGAGGCCCATGAACGGGACTGTTCCGTTGCAGGCTGCATGACGCGTGCGGCTGCACTGGGGATTTTGGCACAATGGGATATCTGGGCAGCTGCTCAGAATCTCCTACAACTGAGCTATATCGAATATCACGCAAGCTGTCCCGCACTGCTTTTGGATGCTCCGTCCTCTGAGGAGCATTCCTGCAGCTTTGACCTGTTGGACTGGATGGCGTCCATGTTTTCTGACGATTCCAATGATGTCCTCTTGGACGGTATAGCATATTTCTGCACTTCCACGTTTTTGGATTGATTTGCCGTTCACTGTCCATGGACTGCCTCGCTTACTATCCCTGTGATACCTGGCTGCATTCCGCTCCTCCCACTGTGGCCGCCTCCGTTCTGCTCAGCTGTTTTGAACTTTGTCTCCGTCTTTTATCTTGGCCGCTGGACTGTCCAGGGGAGGGTGTCTTGTGGTTTGTGGCCTCCTGGCCTGCCTGGATAAGTTGGCATGGGCCTGGCTGCCATGATGACTTTTGCGCACGTTACTCTTAGCCGTTGTTCTGTCGCCCTCTGCTCCTGCCAAGTTATTCTACAACTGTCTGCGTTTTCTGTTTCTCACCTTTTCTCCTGTTTCCTTTGGGCTCGGTCTGAACAACAGTTACAAGGTCGAAAAACACGTCCCTGGTTCTTGCTGATATGGCCAGTCCCTCGCACCTAGACATAACACTATGTACAGCTGCCATGGGGAAATTGGTGGGCTTTTATTATTGCGTTTTTCCCTCTGGAGAGGGACTTGAAGAAATCCTTTCCAGAGAGAAGAGCTGTGATTGTCTGCTGATGTAGTGCTTGCATCTAGAGACTGAGGTATGGGGGTTCGCTTGTCAAAGCCCAGAGGTCTTCTATTATCCTAATAAACAAGCTAATAGCACGGGGAGGGTGGTAAGGCCATACAGCCCTCTATCCACTGTTTTGTGAAATGCTTTCCCCGTTAGTATTCTATGGAGTTGTAACTATGCTGATTATATTATTCTTATGCATTCTGCTGATAGTACTGTCACGTGTACTGTATCTTAGAGCACGTATGTTGAAATAAACATTTTAACCTATACTGTGTCTCTCCTTACGCCGGTTGTGGACAGGTATGAGTGAGTGACGAAAGGGTGTTCTTACTACTGCGAGTCCTGAGAGAGAGAGAGATACCGTGTTCTGGGTTGTCTAATCATTGGTACATTGTTGCTAATGGGACGCTAAGGCTAGTTGGGTTGGGGTTTTAGGTGCTAAGGTTTATGTTTGGCTCACCACTATATTCCGAGGTCCTATTATCCTGTGCATAGCTCTGTGTGTGTGTGCTGAATCCCTACAACATGAGAAGACGGAGGCCCTGCCCGTAGAACTGAATCGCATCGGGGCCACGCGGGACCTCCGGGGGTCTGGGAACCCGCAACTGAATTAGCAAGACCAACGGCTGAGAGACTGCCAAGCCGGATGGTCCAACGCGGTGCAGAGAGAAGCTAGAAGAGGAGCGCTTCAGGTCAACACCGGCTGTGAATTCAAAGTGGAAATTACTTCCATTGTAGCCCGTAACAACGAGCCGCCGCAACAAAAAGCCCTCAAAGCAAGCGCAGGTCACTGGACACTGCACGGCTGCGCTGCCACTGAGTCATTACCACCAAGCTCCCGCCATTACTCAATTAAATCCACAGACTCCCCCCGCAGCCACAACAAGATGAAAGTTTAAAAACAGGCAGCACTGATGAGATGCGATAGCCAACGGTGGGCCACATGAATATGGAATTGGCACCGTGACACTACACAATACTGGCCCACAGGCCCTGCACATCCTGTGGCATACTTGAGCATTCCGGAGCAGGTGACACCTTGTAACAGCGCCACAGGACAGGATCCCAATTCGGACTAACGCTGCCTACGCCCGGCGGCGCAGGAGGAGCAGGTAGGAAACCCGAAAGGCCGCGCGTGGCAACGTAACACGCGGCAGGCAGCGGCGAATACTGCCCCCCCGTGTGCCTGGTGAGACCCCTGGTGCGCGGGTCGAGATGGGAGGCAGGGGCCAAAGGGGCCCACCAACCGTGAGACTGGACAAATATGCTTACAGCAAAGACCAGGCTGAGAAACCGCCAATAAACACTGCTCAAATGGAGGCCCCTACACCTAATGACCCAGCTGAGGTCACACTGGTGGACATTATGTCCGCCCTACAGCAGGTCCAGTCTTCTATCGGCATGATCTCCACAGATATATCCCTAATACGGGCAGACTTTTCATAACTATCAGAAAGGCTAACGGAGGTGGAATCTACGACAACGGCACTCTCCACAGATACAGCCACGCTACAACGCCAGGTACGCCACCTGGAAGCTGATAATAAGCTTATCCTGGCTAAACTAGATGGGCGACTTATTGGAGTACCCGAGAATGTGGGGGGGCCGGCCTTGGACCTCTTTGTGGAAGACCTCATCAAAAACCAGCTACAGCCGCGAGGACTATCCAGCTTCTTCTCCGTAGAAAGAGCTTATCGTGTACCGAGAGGGAGGCCGAGACCAGGTGCCCCCGCCAGACCAATCCTGGCGCGCATATTCAATTTTCAAGATCGCGACGCTATTCTGCAGGCGGCAAGAATAGCTCCCCCTATTCGGATAGAAACTTGTACTGTTACGCTCTATCCGGACTACACGGCCGCAGTAACCAAACAAAGACGCACCTTCATAGACGTAAAGAAAGAACTACGCGCCAGAAAACTTAAGTACTTAATGCTCTTCCCAGCGAAATTAAGAGTAGAGGCCGAAGGGAAAACCTGGTTCTTTGCCACACCTGAGGAGACCAGAGAATGGCTGGAGGGATGGCGCCCAGCAGCAAGACCCGGTAAAACGAGAGCCAGCAACAACACCGACTGCATGACTCACAGAGGTCCAGGTCAACTGAATCCAGCGAAAAGGGGCACTGAACGCACATAAATGGCGGACACCATGGCTGACGCTACAAGACACGATATCGGACCCAGTTAACACTTGGACGTTACTGAAATAACAAACTGACAATCTGACGAACTAACCCCATGGGGGCTACGATTTGTCATGTCCGTGCCTTATTTGTCTAGAATGCAAGGGCAAGTAAGCCGCCCTAGGCGGTTGCAAACTGCACATTTCAAGTTGGATATTGGCCGTTGCTGTAGACTGCTAAGGGAGGACTTCCGAGGGTCGCTGAGAGACTCTCCCTCCCTCGCAAGTACAAGTTCTGGGGAAAAAGCACTCTGCTCAGTTGGGGTGGCGGGAAGTTCTAGGACCGCCGGGCAGGGAGGGGGGAGGGAAATGGGGAACAGTTTAAAGTTTTATGTTTGTTTTCGTTGGACTCTTTAAAAGGCATGCACAATGACAAAAGAGAATGGATACTACAAGGTGCATTACACCCTTACATTGCCAAGATCGCAGATGGCACACACAGACTCACCAAGAGACACTGCAGATAACCCTTCCCTGAACCCCAGGAGGCTGCCTCCTCCTTTTACAGTGCTGTCATGGAATGTGAATGGACTAGGGGACAAGATTAAAAGGGGGCTGGTCCTCCAGTACATTAAACGTAGAGGTCCAGCGGTGGCATTAATACAGGAGTCCCATTTGACGGGCACAGCATGCAAGGCCCTAGATAGATGGGGATATAAAATGGCAGTACACTCTGAATTTACCTCTGGTTCTCGAGGAGTAGGAATCCTGATTAATAAACGTTTCCCACTGATACTCATGGGCTCGCGGGCAGATGATCAGGGGCGGTTCGCCGCGCTGACATGTCAATGGGAGGGACGATTGTACAACCTGGTCTCAGTCTATATCCTGCCAACACTACAGGAAATAACCCTCCCAGCACTGGGAAACCTTTTACTCTCCCTTCCACAGGCAGAAACCATTATAGGTGGAGACTTTAATGCCACAATTGATGCATCCATAGATAGACAACCCCCTAGGGTCCCCAGTAGTGCAAACCTCAAACTAGTGGACTTTGTGGAAGCTGTGGGTCTCGTTGACGTCTGGAGAGCTAAGCACCCACAGGATCGACAATATACGTTCCATTCGGGGGTACACAATAGTCTTTCAAGAATAGACTATATATTCGCATTAGCAACAGGGCTAGAAAGGATATCAGAGATCCAACACTTACCCCGGGCATCTCGGACCATTCACCAGTATACATGACATATACAACCCACACTACAACTCGACGTAGACGGTTCCCACTATACCCAGGATATCTTAAAAACCGAAAGATAAGAAAGAGTCTGCTCAAAACCACGAAACAATATTTCGCCGAGAATGAACACTCAGTGTCCTCACCTCTGACGTTGTGGGAGGCGTATAAAACGGTGCTGCGGGGTCACGCAATTTCATTAATTGCTGGACATAAAAAGACACAGACAACAGATTGAAGTATTAGAACAGGGAGTAGCCGAGGCAGAGGCGAATTATGCACTGGATATTAATGATGACACAACACATAGGTTACATTTAGCACAGGAGGAATATAAGACATTTGCACGGGAAGAAGCTAAGGCCAAGCTCACAACTACGCAACACACTGTTTATGAACTGGGCGACAAGGCAGGTAAGCTTCTCGCCTGGCTAGATAAAAAGGACAGAGCAAGCCGATGGATAGCCCAACTTCGGGTGGAAAATGGAGACCTCAGACCCTCAGCAAATAGTCGATGCATTGGCCTCACATTATGAAACTGTATACAAGCCCACAGCCAATAATACCATAGAAGACAATCTAGCCTTCCTGAAAGATATTCATATGCCCACACTATCGCAGGACGCTGCCCTGGCGCTCAATGCCGATTTGACCTCAGATGAGCTTACTTTAGCTATAGGTGCACTACACACGGGAAAAGCCCTGGGGCCTAACGGTATCCCGGTGGAATTCTACAAGAGAGCAGCTACCCACCTTACACCACACTTACTTAACATGTACGAGACAAGTCTACAAACTGGAGAATTGCCCAGAGATCAGCGCCTTGCGACGATCGTAGCGATCCCCAAGCCGGGCAAGCCTCCGCAGGAATGTATGTCCTATAGGCCTATATCTCTGATAAATGCGGAAGCAAAGATACTGGCTAAAACATTGGCAATGAGATTACAGCCCTATCTCACAACAGTGATCCATCCGGATCAGTCAGGCTTTATGCCAAACCGGAGCACGGCCTTAAATCTTCGGAGGCTCCATAGTGTCATGGCACGCAGGTCCACTATTGCGGAAGACGCAGTTATCCTTTCCCTAGATGCACGTATGGCATTCGATATGGTCGAGTGGCCCTTCCTCTTTGCTGTCCTCCAACATATGGGCTTCGGGACCAAATTCTGCGATTGGGTGCGCCTACTCTATAATGAAACCCCTGGCTCAAGTCGTGGCCAATGGCCGCATTTCGGCGGATTTCCCCCTCGGTAAGGGGACGAGGCAAGGTTGCCCTCTTTCACCGCTCTTATTTGCCATAGTACTGGAACCACTGGCGGCTTGGATACGCCAGGACCCGGTCATCCGAGGGATGAAATGGGCTATGGGTTGGGAAGATCGCATATCATTATATGCAGATGATATATTGCTATATTTAACGTCCCCAGCACGCTCTGTCAATCGCCTACTTGACATCTGTGCGGCGTATGGCAGGGCCTCAGGTTATACTATTAACTGGGCGAAATCGCTTCTCTACAGCCTACACGGCCCCTCGCCCAAAATGCCGTGCAACTGCGACATTCAGATTGCAGAACAGGGATTTAAATATCTTGGCATATAGGTCACACATCTGGACACGCGTTTTACTGAGGAAAACCTTATGAAGCCCCTGGAAAGGCTACGCCGAGATGTCAAACACTGGCGCTCGTTGCCGCTCACTCTACTCAGAAGAGCGGCCCTGTTTAAGATGATGGCACTTCCCAGATTCTTATACATCCTACAAAACACCCCATTCCCGGTCGGCCCCACATACTTCACAATGATCAGCGCGGAGGTAACCAAGCTACTATGGGATGGAAGATCTGCCCGTATCGCCATGAAGAAACTATAGTGAGAGGCTGGTACGACGGCGGTATCGCCCTTCCAAATATACAAATGTACTACTTGGCGTCACAGCTACTTGTGATAAATCAATGGCTTCATGCATCACAAGATGACCCAGCATTCCGCATGGATAGGCATCTTCTAGAAGCGGAAGGCATAATGGGGGCATTATATAATAGATCTAGAAAACCGACATACACAGGTCCCACAGCACACACACTATACATATGGCGAGCGGCACAGAGGGCATTGGGATGGGAGGGGGTTCTCACACAAGCGACGCCACTGTGGGTCACGCGAGAACTGGGACAATTGAGAAACACTAAGGGATTCCGACAATGGGACCTGATAGGCATCTCCAAGGTGGGTGACCTGTGGAAAAAAGGCGCTGTTATCCCATTCGCACAGCTGCAAACTACTTATGGATTGGCACAGGCGGAAACCTTCAGATATATGCAGGTTAGACATGCACTCATGGCAGCAATTCCACCAACCACGCAACTCCCAGAGGCCTCACCACTAGAGGACAGACTTCTCACAGAACACTTAAGTAAAAAAGCCATCTCCCTAACCTACCGGAAAATAATCAACAATCAGCCGGACCCCACGGCAACCCTTAAGGAGAGATGGGAGGCAGACGTAGGCGATTTAGAGGAGGGGGACTGGCAGGAAGCCCTTGCGTCCCCTAGAGAAGTAGCTATACCCTCCACACTAAAACTAATACAATTGAAAATCTTACATCGCATGTACTACACACGAATCCTACTACATAAGCTAGGCAGGGCGGACACTCCGCTCTGTCTCAGGCAATGCGGTGCAATAGGCACCTTTTGGCACACAATTTGGGAATGCCCAGCAATTGCACTTTATTTGGAGGCAATCATGCATACAATTACACAGGTGAGTAGAGGTCCCGCCAGAACTAAAGAGATGTTTGCTTAACATTTGGGAACCCACAGATCTCAATCACGCAGGTCAAGATTGGGTGACACTGGGAATGGCGCTGGCGAAACGCAATATAGCACAACATTGGGGTTCCGGAACGACTCAGACTCATCGACAATGGTGCTGTGATATGGACGGCGCAATGATAACCGAGAAGCTGTAATATCCCTGTTTAGTTTAATTTATCTGACATAATATTAAAAGAAAACACAGGAGTAATTTAATATGTTCTGATTTTTCTATGTTTTTATATAGAAGAAAAGTCAGACAGAGCTGTATCATATTTTTAAAGTCTTTACCCATTTATCCCTAATACTACGGTGGCTCTAACGGACAAAGAGAGGATTCAGATTATCAAAAGTGTAAGGTATGCAATAAGAATGATACCGTTGTCATAATATGTATTCCAGATAGATGATGAGAGACATGGAGACATTGATAACCTCTTGGTTTATCTATAGGCTTTATTACTGTAGCCCTTTGGTGGGACAAAAGGCTCATCCCCCTAAGATTATGGATTTGGAACATAATCCAACTCATTATAAGGTATTGTCACAGAATTGACCAAGGCATTTATCTAGTTGGTTTTTGAAAGTTGGTATTAATTGTGGGATGAAGAAATCCTAGACTAGAGATAAAAAGAACAATGCTTTCAGAAGAAAATACAATCTGAATTGATAATGATAGCACCTTGGGTATGTTAGTATTAATGTTTTAATTTGATATAGTAATGGTGCAACATGAAGTAGATAAGAGAATCAGAAATACCATCAACCAGGGAGTGCATCAAAGGATAGGACAATCTCATGACCATCTAAATAGCACAATAATGAATTTAGAATGGAATATAAGAAGAAATTTGTGATAACAACGTAATAGTCTTAAATGAATTTTTGGGGGACCAAGTGTTAAGAAATAGGTGTCGATATATAGAGACAGTATAGCATAATATGTACTTAGAATAAATGTCTAGTCTATATAATAATGGATTGAAATATGATAGAATGCGAGTAAAAATAAAGTATTGTAATGTATAGTATGACTAGCTTGTGGAATGAATATGTGTCTAAACAAAGTATTTTTGCCATTTAGATCTGTTGAAAACTGTTTTTAGTCCTGAAGAAGGTGAAAATATCAAGGTGTCAACGAAACGCTGCGTCAACTGTTTTGATTGTTTTTTAAAGTTTTTATCTATTTGTGTGAAGAATTTAGATTGTAACCTCCGGTGGGAGGAGATTTATTATATCCATTGATTGGATAAGTGATTTGTATGTTTATAAATATACTTTTTATTCTAATAAATTCCTTTTTTATATATACATATTTCTAAGAAATTTTTGTGCTGGACATTTCGCATGCTAGATTTGTTGTAGGTTAACATAGACATCTGACAGAGTAAAGTTTATGATAATGTTTAATATATATTACTTATGTTAGACTTATGACATTTGTACATAGACACTTGGTCCAGGGTGAGGCGGTTGCCCTCTTTATATCGAAGTGTAGAAACGCAATATAGCACAACATTGGGGTTCCGGAACGACTCCGACTCATCGACAATGGTGCTGTGATATGGACGGCGCAATGATAACCGAGAAGTCGGTTTATGTTCATCGGGGATGTCCCAAAAAATGGACCCGGGTGTGGGGAAGATGGAACACATTCCGTGGCAATATTTGCGAACCCCCTCAGGAGGGGCAGATGTCGGAAGATAGCGCTTAGTTAACAGGGATGGGGTAACCAGGGGCTGGGTTGCAACACGCAGCAGATCAATAAACACTGAGTGTGAGTCGTAATCTATTGCTCAAATGTAAGAGATGTACTATTGGTAAACAACGCCTATGTCATTAACTGTATGCACTGCTGAGTAATCCACTAATGTCTTGATTGTTAAATTACACAAAATGCCAATAAAATGTTTTTAAAAAAAAATAAATAAATAATAGAGGTCCAGGCACAAGACCTCTAATCCAGCCAATGCATAAAAAAAAAATAATAATATATCAATTTCTTTGGTGCAGAGGACGGCTCCAGGCCATTCTCCGCATCAGTGCTTGTGTGCTGAGGATGGCTCCAGGCCATCCTAGCACACGAGGCAGGAAATCCCTCTGGTGCTGGCACCAGAGGGATTTACTTTGATTTATCTTAGTCTCGGGAGCTGCAGGAAGAGCTTCCCCAACTCCCAAGGCTCTTTGTGTTTTTTTTCTGAAATGACGATCAGTGCACGTGGCACGCTGATATCATTTTAGAGAAAGTGAAAGTGAAATGAGCAAATCAGCTCATTTCACTTTTACTGCTTCGGTGCTCGGGGGCATATCTCAGCCCACCACCCCAAAGCACGGAAGGAGATGGGAGAGGTATCATTGGAAAGGGGAGAATCACCCTTTTTCAATGCTACCTTTATCTAGAGGATCCTTGCTTGGGTAAAGCTGCAGGAGGGAGATCTCCAAGCAGGAATCCACCCAGTAGACCCCCAGGCAATGGGCAAATGTCTCCCCCCTCCCCCAGGCCTAAATTTCTTTCTACCCCCCCCCCCCACGCCCCACCCCCGGGGGGCAGATTGGAGGTTCTTACCCCTGGGTGTGGAGGGGGCAGAAAGCCCACTAAACACCAGGGATTTTTTCTTTTAATGCAACATGGGTGGGGGCAGCCCTCCCAGGCTTCAGGCCTAGCCCCCTCCCACCCACACAACCCCCAGCAGTCTTTTGCCCCCTGTCAGGGGTAGATTGGAGGCGTTTTCCTCCTATCTGCCCCCGGCTGGGGCAGAAAGCCCACTAGACCACCAGCGACTATATTTGGTGTCCAAACCCCCCCCCCCTGCCACCCCCCCCAGCAAAGGGCTAGTGAGTGCTCCTCCCCTCCCCGGGGAGGGGCAGAAAGCCCACTAGACACCAGGGATGATTTTGTTTGTGGAGAAATGGGTGGGGATGACCAGCCTAGGCATTGGGCCTAACCCCACCCCTCAAAAGACCCGCAACAATCTTTCTGTGCCTGCACCCATGCCCGCTCTCTCCCGCCAGGGGCAGATAAGAGGTTTTTAACTCCAATATGCACCGGTGGGAGGGGCAGAAAGCCAACAAGACACCAGGGAGGTTTTCTTTATTGCTACAAGGTGTGTGGGTGGCCTGTCCACCCGCCTACACATTAGGCCTAGCCTCCACCTACAATGTAACCCCAACAGTCTTTCTGCGCCCCCCCCCCCGCGCGGGGGACTAAAGTATCCCCATCTTTTTTTTTGGGTTAAAATTGTTTTTATAATTTCAGGAACCAAAATACAAAACAATGAGATAGATGGTATCATACAGTTCCGCTCCTTTAGTACTTAGCTAAATATAAAAATCAGCATCCCACATTGTTACGGCATCAGCTAATGCTACCAGTATGTAGGAAGTCTACTGCTGGTGTTGCTACACAGAAAAACGTACCCTCCTATCCCTCCCTTACCCCTCCCTCCCCTCACCCCAACTACCCCTAGTAACTGTGGTACGGAGAGTCTCCAATTTAGATACCTTAGGGCGCAGGGCTCCGAGCCAGGACTGAATCGGCAAGTGCCCCCATAGCGGACCTCTTGACACCCCTCTCCCCCCCTAACAGTGACCTCCTCCTTTAGAACTGGAATAGATGGAAGGCCCATGTCCTAGTGGGACAAGCACAGAGTGGTAGAACCCTCGAGAGAAACTGAATTAGGCCTCCCCAGATGTATTCAAAATTCTTGTAGGTATCTGTAAGCACACCCGTCATGCGCTCCATAGTGGCTGCTCTCCAGAGCCGTGCAAGCCATTGGGTCATAGAGGGGGCCTCTTTGCTCTTCCATGCTGCCGCCGCCATTTTCGCTGCACCCAAACACAACCACATTACCGTTTGATCCCCTACAGTTTGGTACTCCAGAGAATCACTTAGTATCTCTTCCCAGAATGGGCGGCTACTCGGGCAGTTCCACCAAATATGCTTAAAGTCACCTAGCATCCCACAACACCTCCAGCAGAGGTCAGACGGTTGGGGGAAAATTTTCTTCAGTTAAGTCGGGTACAGGTACCAGTCAAATATAAGTTTGTGATGGGCATCCCTCATGCCCACAAAGTGATTAAATCTAGTGATGTCCCTCCAGAGCTTGGACCAACTGGCTTCCGAGATGGCTCCCCCCCAACACTGCCTCCCAAAGGTCCATGTGTCTTGGTCATGGGGAGATTAGGGTGTCCAGCAGGAGAGCGTATAGGGCCGTTATGTTCCCCTTGCCTGGCGAAGTTTTCAATAGGTGTCGGGTCTCTAGTAGCTGCCTCTCGTACCGCCGGTTGCAGCACCCAGTGAGCTAATTGATATAATGGAATCTTTCCGTGGCTGGCGAGTGAAAATCCTGTTGGCAATGTTCAAAGGTAAGGATTTCAGTGTTGTGGAACAGGTCAGAAATTGTCATGCATCCTCCCTCCCTCCAAGCTTCAAAGGGACCTAGCTTTTGCGCCGGTGGAAATGCGGGTGTGAAGTGTACTGGTGTGAGAGGCGAGGGGAATGTTGTCCATGAGAACTGTCGGACTACCTCGTCCCAGACCCTGAGGGTGGTACCTGTAGGTGGGCTAAGATAGGTGTTCCGAGGTCTGTCCACCTTAGGTTTCCACAGGAGGTCCCAGATGTATTTCCCCACTATTGCCCTGTTCATGTGAAGCCAGTGCTTGTCTGACTCCCTGGCCGACCACTCCGGGATCACCCTCAACTGTGCAGCTTTGTAACATAGATTGAAGTCTGGTAGGGCCAGCCCCCCGCAGATTGAGGCAGGCGTAATAACTTATATGGTAGTCTGGCCCTGCGGTTCTGCTAAATAAACTTGAGCATTAGTGTACATAACGCTGGAATTAAGTTGCGCTCCAAGGTGATGGGGAGCCCTTGGAATAAATAGAGCAGCTTAGGTAGTATAGTCATCTTAATAACCTGGATTCTTCCCAGCCATGACAGATATAGAGGAGACCACCTATGTAGATCAGCTTTCAATTGCTGGAGGAGTGGGGTGGGTAGTTATCCCGAAAAAGATCGGAGACCTCAGGGGTGATTTTGATGCCGAGGTATGTAATGTACTTCTTAGCCTGTTGAAAGGGTGTATCCTTGCTCAGGGCTTCCAACTCCGAGGCGGGCAGGGTCAAGTTGAGCAGGAACGATTTGGTTAAGTTAACCTTAAATCCCGCCACCCTTACAAATCGTTCGAGCTCCGGTAGGAGCGAAGCTAGTGATTGCTGTGGCAATGTGAAAGTCAACAAGACATCATCTGCGAATAGTGACACCTTGTGCTCTATGGTATCAAACGGTATGCCTGAGATTCCTTGGTTCCCCCGAATCTTTGCTGCTAATGGCTCTAGGTTTAGGGCAAACAGTAATGGCGACAAGGGGCATCCTTGTCTGGCTAGCTCCCATAGCTAACTGAAAGAGAACTGAGCTCACCCCATTCATCAGCACTCTGTCACATGGCGTTGCATAATTAGCCCCAATCATAGTGATAAATTGCTCAGAGAAGCCAAATGTATGGAGGATGTGAGAGAGAAACTGCCAGTCCACCCGGTCAAATGCCTTCTCAGCATCTAGTGCCACCAAGACAGCAGGGATCGCCTTCTTAGTGACTTTCTCAATTAGATGGATGATTCTCCGGATATTATCATGAGTCTGCCTTCCTTTAATAAATCCCGACTGATCGGGATGTACCGCAAGTCTTCTAATCTGGTGGTCAATATTTTTGAGTATAGCTTTGCATGTATGTTTAAGAGGGCTATTGGGCGGTAAGAGCCACAACTCGTCGGATCTTAACCAGGTTTTGGTATAAGGGAAATGAGGGCCTCACTCATGGAAGGCATCGCCGCTCCAGTCACCGCTATTGAGTTAAAGAGACACTAGGTGGGGAATGATTTCGGCTCCAAAAGCTTTGTAATACTGGGCTGTCAGCCCATCTGGCCCCAGAGATTTATTAGGTTTCAGGCTTTTGATGGCCTCCCTCACCTCCTCCTCGGTGATGGGGCTGCTCAAAACCTCATTTTGTGTGTCCGATACTTGTGGCAACACTGTTTCTTCTAAATACTCTCTTTGGTCTTGCCAGCTAGGTTCCTGTGCAGTGTATAGCTTCTTGAAGAAGCGGCTGAAGACCCGAGCTTTGCCTATTTCTGAGGTCCTTATCTCTCCCCCCTCCTCGATAATATCCCCTATGTAATCCTTTCCCTTTTAACCCTAAACTGCCTTGCTAAGAGGGTCCCTGTCTTGTTACTGTGCTCATACGTCATGCGTTGGAGACGCAGCATGGTAAGTTCTGCTCTATTGCTGTATATATCATTGAGTTTCCCTCGTAACGTCGTCACTTGCCGCTAGAGGGCTAGGGTTGGATTTGCTTTATGTGAATGTTCTGCCGCAAGTAGCTCTGCTTCTAAAGTTTCTCTCTTTTATTCTCTGTTTGTTTAAAGAAGCATTCAGTGTTATGCATTGCCCCCTAAGGACTGTTTGAAGGCATCCCAATGGATGGAGTAGGAAGTATCTTGCGGGACATTTGTCTGGAAGTATTCCTTAATGGATATTCGCAGCTCGTCTTGAAGCAGTCGATCCCTTAATAGAGAATTAGGGAAGAACCACCTGCGATATCTAGGAAGGGGAGCCTCCCACTCCAATATTATGGCCACAGGAGCATGATCCGAGAGTGCTATGGGGTGAAAGGTGACGGCCTGTAAGGCTGGGATCAAAGGGCTACTCACAAAGATGTAGTCCAATCGGGAGTAGATCCAGTGGGAATGCGGGAAACATGTATAGTCTTGATCTTTCGGGCGTAGCTGCCGCTATGCATCATGGAGTCCTAAGTCCCCAAACTCCCTCTTTAATGTTTTCGGGAAACTCCCCGTGTTTGATCTGTGAGGTGGTTTGCTATCTACCCTCGCATCCCAGGTGAGGTTGAAGTCCCCCATGTGGAGAATGTCGCCCTCCGCAAAGCCCCCCAACATAGAGAGGAATGTGTGGAGAAAAGTGACTTGATTTGTGTTGGGCGCGTAGAGGGAGGCAAAGGTGCATTTATGCCAGTGCAATGTGCCTTTCTCTAAGATTATCCTTCCTTCTTTGTCTGACATAGATCCTTCTGGTTGAAACCGAATGGAGGAGTGGAAAAGAGCTGCCCCATTCTTTTTGGCCGTCGCCGAGGATTTGTACGTAAGGGGGTAGTTTTTACGTTTTACCCTATGATCTTCGGATCGTTTAAGATGCGTCTCCTGCAGAGCCACCACATCGTGCCTCTGATCCAGCACGTATTTCCACTTTTTCGCTGGCGAGTTCAGACCTCTCATATTCCAAATAAGGGCTGTGGTTATCATTTTCTACAAACAAAGGTGTACATCTTCTGCCTGCTCAGCCATTGCCCACTATCTGTCTTGGCTCTCCCTGCTCTGATCACTGGGTGTCCTCCCTCCCGGCCTCCCTCCACCCCCTGGGTATCCTTGTAAGAAGCTGTGTATGCCCCCGTACCAAACAAAAACAACAAACAACATTTTCACAATATAAACAGTTAGAATATGAAAATTCCTTCATAAACTCGCTAGTCCTTCAGGTTGGTGTCCACTCCTGAGCATGTAGGTCACTATCCGTTACGGCAACCTAGCTTATGTTCGCTTAATAGTCCTCCGGAGTCCACCAAGCCCTTTTGAGAGCTCTCGCCAGAGAGCTCCATTGTTTTTGCAGATGCGACGACGGAACCCCCATCCCACGTGCAGCGTTCTCTTGCCTGCGACTATTTAACTGGAGTCCTTAGAT
Source organism: Calotriton arnoldi (assembly GCA_963921515.1). Taxonomy (NCBI): domain Eukaryota; kingdom Metazoa; phylum Chordata; class Amphibia; order Caudata; family Salamandridae; genus Calotriton; species Calotriton arnoldi. The sequence continues at coordinate 358,884 of CAWUFW010011644.1, read as the reverse complement.
AATCGTTCGTTTGGCCAGCTTCCCCTTTTCAACACCACTTAAGGATCTCTTCTGCTTTCCTCCGGGCCTTTGCCCCCATCTCTTTCCTTCCCATTACTAGCTGCCACACTGTCCCCTTTCTCAAGTTTCTTCTGTGTTCTGGATCGACCTTGAGTGAGCCACTGCCTTTGTTGTCGTTGGACCCCTGATGCCTCCCCTGGGCTTCCCCGCCCTCCCGTCAAGTGGTCTCTCTGCCTCTAGAGTAATGCCCAAAATTTGCAGCACCTCCTGGAGATCTGTGACATGGTATGCTTTATTGTGCCACTTGAATGCCAGTCCGAAAGGATAGGTCCATCGATACCTTATACGGTCATGTCGTAGTTTATCTGTCACTGGCAGGAACTGTAGGAGGCTTGCCAGAGTCGCAGGAGCTATATCTTGAAAAATGGAGCAAGAGACCCCTCACTTCATCGGATTTGCGTGCTGCCTGAATTATCGCATCTTTGACCTTGAATGAGTGCAGCTTGGCTAACACATCCCTGTTACGATTCTTCTCCCCCGCCGGCATTTAGCCCACCCTATGGACTCTGTCAAGCTTGATTTTGAGTTGCGTGGTTCCCAACAGGGTGGCGAAGAGGCCCACCACGAAGGCCTCCAGATTGGGTTCTTCCGCCAGATTCCTTAGGCGTATGTGGTCTCGCCGGGACCTGTTCTCCAGATCTTCACATTTAAGTACGGATTGCCCTAGTTGGGTTGTGATCCTTACTGCCGCCTCTTCCGCCTGGATCGTGCGTTGTTCCAGATCGTGGAACTTGTTTTCCAGATCTAGAGTCCTCACCCCCACTAAGTCTACATCCTGAAGTCTGCGCGAAGGGATTCGAGAGAGGAGGCCATGTCTGATTTCAGGTCTTCGCGCAGTTCACACTTGAACTCCTTCAGGGAGGTGAGGAGGTCTTCCTTCGTGAGGGCCATTGCGCAGTCGACGTGGGAGATAGACGTCCCCTCCCCGTCTTCCACTGGGGTAAAATAATTGGAGACCCTGTTGCCCTGACTTTTCTTTGGTGGCATAGGCGCAGTCAGCTGACAGGCACCGTGGCACCCTTCCTGTGTGGATTCGTCCTCCGCTCACAGGCTTCTCCTGGGTCTCCCCCCTGCTTGTCAACACCTCCATCCTCATGGGCGCAGCACTAGGGGCACTTGAAGGGACCTTACTGGTCTTCTCCGCTCTTCTCCACTCTTTTGCCTTTACCCCTCCGTGTCGAGTATCATCGAGCCCTCTGCACTCAGTCCATTACTTAGGTGTCTCCAGGCTATGGTGCGGGCCATTCACCCTCCAGCTTCTAGACCTAAATCGTATTTTGGGCCGGCAAACTTATTCAGGGGAGGCAATCTCTAGTTAGAGTGTGGCACATTGAGAGTCAGGCAGATAGGTCATCGCTTCTTCCTCCCCTTTTTATCAGGCCTAGGAGACTTCTTTGTCATGCCTTTGATGGACCAGGTTGGGGCCCCAGCCGCGAGTTGCGTGCCCGCTGGGTGCCTTCTCTATGCCTGCTGTCAGAGACTGCCAATACGCAGCCCTCAGCAGCACCGCGCTCCGGGACCCGCCGCCATGATGAGGTCAGGCAGCATGGATCCTCACCTGCCTGACTCGTGTGATCTCCCCGGTGGCCACCGCAGATGCTCCAGGTCAAGGCCTGCGTTTCGCGCGTTGGAGCCTCCCAGAGCCCGCTTACCAGGAAACTGGTGCTCTCACGCGAGGGGGGGGGCACTTATAGTCTCCTCGCTGCTCCGACCGCTGGGGCGGGATCATCAACTCCGTCCCGCCGCCTGCACTCCAGAGCCCCAGTCACAGGTACTGCAGCGCAAGCTCTACTGTTACTCCAGCGTTGCCGGGCCGCAATCAGACCCTGCCGCCCCCGGTCTTCTGTCTGCCTCACTGGGGCGACCTCCCGCAGGCCGCGCCTACAGCTTTTCCGCAGCTCCATAAAAAACCGTGATTTGATGGATGGAGGCGGCTGGTCCCAAGCCTGGACACTCTCAGCCCCTTAGAGGAGAAGGTCCTGGCGGCCCATTGTCGCTCTCTCACAGGGACCCCGGCGGTTTGTTCTCAGTTGCCACAGAGCCCTCGTGGATTACCTCCACTAGGCCATCTTGGTTGGCCACGCCCCCATCCCCATCTTTTTGTAATAAAGGGAATTTTTTATTTTGGAAGCCTTTTTTTCATTTTTATACATATGGGTAGCAGAGTTGGGCTAAGTCCCAATATCACCCTACTTCCATGCTGAATGGCTGCACCTTTCAGGCTCGGGTCAGCTGCAAGCTGGTGAAACCTACCAAACTCAGACATTTCTGAAAACTAGACATCCAGGAGAGTCCAGGGTGGTATGCCTCGTGTGAATCCCACAAGGTTTTATTACCTACATTGCCCTGCAAACCTCAAACTTTGCCGAAAATTGCACATTTAACTTGCATTTCAGTGACATAATCGTCCGGAATGAGCAGGAATCCACAAAATTACTACTGCCCAGCGTCCCCCCACTTGTCCGATAAAAATGCTACTTCATTTGAATGGCAGTATTTTCACTTCAGCCAAGTACTGGTACAAGTATTGTTTGCAGGATGGAAAGGGAAGTGAATCACCCCCAAATTTTGTGGGGTATAGGGAAAGCGCTGTCTACACAGGGAAAAAGTAATTTCTCTTGGGGGAAAAAAAATATGAGACTTTGTATGGGTGAATAAGTTCCCCTCAGTGCAGAATACTGTGTCATGGAGAACTCAGTAGTGAAAGAATGCGTTCCTACAAGGAATACGCATGGAACCTTCACCAGGTGAAGTTGTCCGTGCAGAATCCTCGACGAGTTTGTGATTTCTAAAAAGTAGTTAGACTATACGCAGACGTAAAAATCCAAGTGTCGTATTGCTACTTTTTAGTGAACATACTGCACAAACTATAACATCTTTTGAATAAACAGACTTCAAAATACAGCCTGCCAAAACCTCACCCTTTAATAAAGATCACCATAAAAACATTTTGACCTGAATATAATTCTGCTAAACGTATGTCTCACATACGCAACAAAGTTATTTTTTTTATTCTAACTCCAGTCCCAGTGTGTTTGGAAACATGTGCTTAATGGTAGGAACAGGTGTATGTTTAAGGTTTTCTAGAAGTATATTTTTCTAAGTTCAAGATTTTGGTAGTCTAGGTTTTGGAACCCATGTTTTTGCAAAATATGTCATAGCAGTCTATGTTTTTACATACTACTGATTTAACAGCCAGACCTCAAATGAACACTCTTGGCAGTAAACTCAAAACCTAAGACAGAATATCTAAACCAATATCTTTACCTATAACTGTAAATGTGCACCTTTAACTGTAAACCTAATCCTAACCTAAAGCCAACCTCACCCTAAACCAGTAGGGTGAAATACGAAATACTACAAGTGCCCCTCAATCATGCTACTATACGCCCAAGCCTAAACTCAAACCGCAAAATCCTAAATCTATGGCTACAGTTTTTAAAATAAAAACTAAAATCTAAAGTTGAAAAAGATGCATCAAAATTCCTAAGCCTAAATTTCAGGTCTAAAATGTATGCCAATATGGCTGAAGCTAGTGCCTAAAGTCCTGAGCCCCTACAACTAAATCTAATCTTTATTAACCCCAAACCTTCAAGCCTGGCAACTAAAACCTAGCCCAAAACTATTCAAGTCAAACCCTTTTAAACTTAGGTCCTAGCCTTAACCTTGGGGACTTAAAAACTACCACCAAATGAGAAAGCATGTCACTGAGAATGAAATAAGAGTGCAAATGTGCTAATCAAATTTAAATCTAAATCAGTGATAATACAAGCAAATGTTAGTGAAGCTGAATCAGTCTGAACAAAATGTAAGCCATTGAGGAACTAAATAAGGTACTGGGTGTCAGCCTGCCAATAGACCCTAAATTTGTACTGTTGAAGAATCCCAGAGGTAGATGTGCCCAGGAGTAAACTCCTTTTTAGCAACCTAGGTCTTGTGGTGGCAAAGCAAGATGTCGCCAGACATTGGGAAGCCCCGGAGCCGCCTACCCTCAGAGAATGGAAACTAGGAATGGACCTCTATATGGCCGCTGGGAGACTTACATACACAACAAGAGGGTGCCCCAAGAAATTCCATAAAGTGTAGGGCACCTGGATTACACATTACAATATAGATATGGGTGGAGACGGAGAGGAGCCCTCCGACATGCAATGTCCCTGAAGGATACAAACATAGAATGAGGAGTTTTAGACCCATGGAGGTACATCATGGAGAATATGCCGATACTGTACTGTAACACTAAGATTTGTATGTCTCACCCCATGTAGCCTTGTTGAAGGACATGCTCTTCTGTTATGTTTAAGAGAAAAACTAAATAAATTGTTTTTTTTTAAATGGATGCCATTGTGATAGGTAGATGGTTTTCGCCTCTTTCCAAAAAAGAAAGCAGCAAAATGGCCCAAAGGACAATAAATAATTATATACAAAGTAAATGTGTATCATTCGATTATAACTAATTAATTAATGATAAAGAGAAAATATTTGGTTGCCTGTCATGCTCCCAAGGCTACTTTATAATTTTGCGAACTTACCAGTGACAGTACTGGCGCCATGGTTCCGGCAACTGGACTCCCTCCTAGAGGAGCCTATTTGGGAAGGAGGTCGACAGAGGGTCTCACTGGCCACCCTGTACCCCCTGCCTCTGGAAGGGGAACTCAGGATCACAAACTTTGAACTCTACCATTTTGTGGCACAACTCCAGTGGATCGGTGGCTTGATGGAGCAGGAATCTCAGAGATGGGTACGATCGGGATGGAGTCCAACCAGGGGACACTACTAGCAAAAGTGCTCCACCTCGCACTGAAGATCGCACAACCAGGGGTTTTCCTGGCCACGGCCTTGAGCTGCTGGCGCTAATGCGTTAAGTGGACAGGTGCTGTTGCCTCATGGAGACCCGCTCACATACTTCAAGTCTGGACACATGAACACCTGGACTTAGGTTTGGATCATAACAGTGAGCGACTGCTACCAGCTGAACGCTCTTATTCCACTGCCAGACCTAATGGAGCAGAAGATGCTGCCGGCGGTCCAATTCCTCACCTGGGAGGCACTCACGCAAGCGTTCTGAGACCTCTGGGGTCAGGGCGATACAGAACCAGCGACCCACTTGGTACTGCAGCACCTGCTGATGATGGGAACAGGGAGGCACTTAATCACGTGGTTTTGTAGGGCGATGAACACAACGGCTTGGAAGCTGTTAGAGACTTTATGGCAGCGTTGGACGGCAGAATTGGGCCGCAACATCTCGGATGATGAATGGGAAAGGTGGTTGGCCTACCCCCAGAAAGTGTCCCGTAATACCCCCCTTAAATATATCTAGTATAACTACACACACAGGACATACCCGACGCTGTGTAGGATAGGGGTGATATATGGGAGTGAGCCCAGGTCGTGCCCCCGTGGCACAACACGACATGCGGATTGCGGATTTCAACCACATGACGTGAGGATGCACTTAGTAACAGATGTACTGGGGAGCTGTCCTAACGCAACTAAATAATATGCTAAACTGCACACTAGAGAACACCATAGAAGTGTGCCTCTTGGGGGCGTTCCCTAGACCCAAGCCCAAAAAGGTAGAGAATAGGTTCCTAGATTTGGGCTTGATCCTTGGAAAAAGAAGAATAGCTATGGCCTGGAAATCGTCAGGGGACCCCGTGCTGAGACATGGACCAGGAATGTGGGTCTCGGGGAGAGGAGAGGGCACTGCAGAGAGAAAAGGCACTGGGGTGGTGGAGCGCAGACGCTCTATAGCAGACCTGTGGACGGAAGTGGTTGATTAGTGGAAAAATTGGCCTGAAACGGAGAATCCAACCGTAAGTCCACAGGGTGAGGACAAAGACACGGACTGGTCAGTGACAGATAACGGGGGCCCACAGCCGACCGGGTGTGTTTGAGGAGTGACTACTCTTCGATCTCAGAGGATGGGCAGGCGGTCCCAAGGGCCGCTCGCTCCTTCCTCACCCTTGCCCCAATAACTTTGGCTTCACCCCCCTCCGCGTGTGCGAGGGGATGGTATGAACGCATCACCCACACTTAGTTTAAAAGCTGACACAGCTCTCCCCTGAGACAGTTAGTAGGTTAGAGTAGGGCACACTGATTGATTCAATGAATGATAACTAGGCATAGGGCACACACGGGCAAGCCCCACTGGCAGTGTTAACCTGGACAGAGCACACACCATAGGTATCACTACATAGAAGGATATCCATCCGAGGAGCACACCTCGTATATTGGTAGCGGCCTGTGGCTAAATGGGGAGAACAGGCCCTATGTAAGCCATTGCACTATCATGCTCTGGGCTTGGGGCTATGTGGGATCAAGGTGGGGCTGCATCTGTATAAAGGGTGAGCTGAACATCACTTGGAACGTAAGATGGAGGTGTGTATATTGTACGTCTATTGAAAATTCCAATAAAAAATGTTTAAAAAAAAGGAGGAAACATTTACCAAAAATACTTTTTATTTCAGCAAACTATGAAAACATTATATATATATATATATATATATATATATATATATATATATATATATATATATATATATATATATATATATATATATATGTTTCCAAATGAATTGCTCCAGCAATTAGAGCCGCACTCTGTTTGAAGGTAGAAAACATTTCTTTATTCTTAAACCGGGCAGCTTCCCTTCCCGTAATATTGTCCTTTGGCCGACGCGTTTCGATGAACTCTCTTCATCTTCTTCCGAGGCCATAGTGAGCAGTTAGTCTAATCATGTGCTTCCCCAGCAGCCCCTGCATGCTAATTCAATTAATGTCCCTGGCCTCCGGTGTGCCTTTAATTAATGTAGAGTTCACGTTGCATGCTGGGCTCTGTAGTAATCCGCATATTTCAACCCTCCAGTGGGTTCCAATGCTCACTATTAGTAAAAAAGGACGGATTACTACAGAGCCCAGCATGCAACGTGAACTGTTTTCTACCTTCAACAGAGTGCGGCTCTAATTGCTGGAGCAATTCATTTGGAAATATATATATACATATATATACATACATATATATACATACATATATATACATACATATATATACATATATATATATATATATATCAAAATCCGCCAAACAGTGCACCGCACCGTAATCGCCACTCCCCTTCCTCTTACGACGGCGGTCTGCGGCGAGGTGGCGAGCCTCAGAACACAAACACTCGCTGAGTTACCGCGTAACATAAACAGCAACCGCGGATTTCTCAAGTATAATCAACCACGATGGAGTAAAAAACAGCATTTTAATGGAGTTCAGTCTTGTTGCCAAAGGAAGACAGACAGGCAACAAACAGGGAGGATATCGCAGTCGTGGAAGAGGAAACAGAGGCGAAAGAAAGGGAAACACATCAGCGTTAGGAGAGCTTGGAAGCCCTGTGGGAAGTCGTACAAGGGGCCAAACCAAGAAGAAATAATGGATAAGAAGACTGTCATAAACCTTTCGGAGCGATCACTCAGCGACTTTGAGGTAGAACTTTTATCTTTAGGTCTAACATTTTGCCCATCTAATAATTTTAACTCCACACAAAGTCGCATAGATTTGTTCTATTTTACACGTAAGTTGCGCATTAAAAAATGGTATGCAACTAAGCCTTCAAGCAATGTTGAGAATAACAGAGAAAATCCCAGTAATGTGAGAATCACTGATGTTGATTTGCTCCACACTATGAATGTGTTAGCTGATGAAGGAGAGGTAGAAAATGATCCTTTCATTAACCTCATGAATGAAAATGTTCCCCTTGATTTGAGCGCTCAAAGTGATTTTAAACCGAAGTCCATTTTTTTCCAACAAATTAAGAACGAAGCGATTGATGTTTTTGAGAAAGGGGTAGTTCAGGAATTATTAAAACTTTCAAATAACAAATGGTATGGGTGGAATAACATCACGAAAGCGCAGAGTGAGGCTATTGAGAGTTTGAAGAATGACAACACGATAGTCATTAAAAAATCAGACAAGGGGGGCAACGTAGTGGTTATGTCCAAACAAAAGTATATTGAAGAAGGGATGAGACAACTTACAGATAAGGACAATTAGAACAGAAGTAATAGAATGGAATATGAATACTCCATTAAGATTTTTCAAACCCATTTATCTGAATGGAGAGACAAGGGGTTGTTGGAACAGGAGGAGTATAATTTTCTGCTCTGTAAATTTCCTAAACTTCCAGCTTTATACTTATTACCTAAAATTCACAAAAACCAACAGAATCCCCCTGGTAGACCAATTGTTTCTTCCAGGGGGAGCTGTTTGGAGAACACTTCCAGATATGTGGATTTCTTTTTGCAACCCTTTGTTAAGAAACTCCCATCTTATGTGAAAGACACGGGAGATTTCCTGAGATGTCTTGAGAACTTGCAATGGAAAAGCAGTTACTCACTGTTATCACTTGATGTTATGAGCTTGTACACATGTATCCCCCATGATTTGGGGTTGAAAGCATGTAGATTTTTCCTAAATGAAAGATCTATCTCGTACCTTTTCCACACAGAGATGTTGATGGAGATGATGGCATATTGTTTAAAACAATTTTTTTTTATTTTTGATAATAAAATCTTTAAACAGACCCTCGGAACATCGATGGGGACCTGCTTTGCTCCTTGCTTTGCAGGTCTCTATTTAGGGTACTGGGAGGAGAAGGTAGTGAGAGAATTACACATCTTCAGAGACAAGGTAGCTATGTGGGTACGCTACATAGATGATATTTTTTGTGTGTGGGAAGGTGACGAGAGGGAAGCTAATGAGTTTGTAAAGACGCTTAATGAGAATAGTTATAATCTACAATTCACAAGTCAGTGGTCAAGAGAGACCTTGGAATTTTTAGATCTTACACTCACAGTTCAAGGAAATTGTCTGGAAAGTGCATTATTTAGAAAAACTACCGCAGGCAATAGCCTCTTACACGCTCGCAGCTGTCATCCCAGTTGTTTGATCAGCAGCATACCCTTGGGAGAGCTGTTACGAGCTAAGCGCAATTGTAGTACACCAGAGAGCTATTCCATAGAAGAAAAAGTTATGACTGAAAGATTCCTTGAGAGAGGATACTCTCGAACAGTTGTCAATAAAGCTAAAAAGGAAGTGGATAAAAGATCAAGAGCCTCTTTGTTAGTCGAAAAAGAAACCATGAAAGGAAAGCCAGAAGAAAAGATCAGGTTTATTACCACGTTCAACAGACAGGCCAGAGATATAAGAAGGGGTTTAAATAAATTCTGGCCTGTCTTGCAAACTGACAAAGATGTGGCAGAGAGTGTGGGAATTTTTCCACAGATCACTTTTAGGAAAGCAAAATCCCTTAAGGACTCACTATGTAGAGCTGTTGAGCCATCTGCAATAAGAAATCAAGGAATACAGGGATTTTACACGTGTCGGAGCTGTAAAGCTTGTAAAAATAGCAAGAATCGAAAAGAATGCAAATTATCCCGATTGCAAGCCATACCAGATTTTGAAACACACATCCTGTAACACTCATCATGCTGTTTATGCCTTGTTTTGTCCTTGTCAGAAAGCTTACATCGGGAGCACCATACACAAAGCGAAGAAAAGGATTTTAGAACATCTACGCGCAATAAAAAATGGAGATAAACAGTATCCAATAGCGCGGCATTTTCAGAGTCATCATGGTCAGAATGGTAGCCTTTTGAGTTTCTGTGTACTTGATACAGTTAAAGTTAATGAGAGAGGTGGCAATAGAGTACAGGATCTGCGACGTCTTGAGTCCAAGTTAATTATCCAATACAGAACGTTAGCGCCGATTGGTCACAATTGTGACGAAGAGCTTGCATGTCATCTAGGTTAGATGTAATTATGGCATATTATTGAGAACTGTTTTGTCTTGGGCTATTATTGCAGTATCCTCGCCATTAACTGTTTGTATTAAATGCAAATGTAAATAGGGTTTGATTTTAAAATTGAATTCTGCCGCTGTAGAAGTTGAGCTTATTTTAAATTGATTGCACTGTGGAGTTTAGGTAAAGGGTTATTTTTGATTAATTTTGTTTTGTATTGTTTTTTTACAGAAGATGTGTTTGCTGTCACAATCAAGAATGCCAAAGAGCGAAAATATCTTTTATCAGTAGCCCAGCCCACTGGGGCAGGATTGTTGGTCATTTAAAAATGCGTTTTTTCAAGCATCCATAGATTACTCAAGTATAGGGAGAAATAAATGTGCGCAAAATATTGCGATATTGTGCACGGAATAAGTGTACAGTATTAAGGTTGATTTTCCAGGTATTACCTTTCTTTAAAATGCCCACTAGGGCAGAGAGACGGCGTATTTAGAGTAGTCTGTCAGGGTCACTAAGTCGTGGCTCACTATGGAATTTTGAGTATTGAACCCGTAGGTTGTGTTATCTTACTTAAAATTATAGGGGCTATTACAATGCATTTATGCAACAGGAATGATCTGACATGCGCTTATGTTAAAAAATTAAAGCGGATGTACATGAATGTATTTTGTATTTTTTATCGCTTAAGTAAATAGATTTTACTGTGATCAATATTCAGCGGTTTAGTAAAGGCAGATTGTCGGAAGTTATTTTTGTGTGGGGTGAGTTCGCTCCGTTTGGGAAGTCTGTTTTTCTGTTCGGTTTATTTTAGACTCTGCCTTGTACATAAAATTATGCGCTTAATGTCGAAACTTACTGCTGGGGTAAAATGCATTTGTGTTTTTTTCGCTTAATATGAAGAATAATCAGTGATTATTTAAAAGACATGTAAACACAGGATGTGTATTTAAGAGTGAGTGAACTTTTCTTTTTTAGTGTTTAAGTCTGTTTTCACGTTTCATTACAAAGATAATCACATGTTTATTTAACCACAAATGAAATGTTGCCACAGTACTCGTGATCAAGGGAGTCTGTCCCGAAACGCGTCGAGTTGGTCCATTTTTGCTGAATAAATAACTGCATTGAAAGCCTTCTGTGTCCGCGGTTGCTGTTTATGTTACGAGGTAACTCAGCGAGTGTATATATATATATATATATATATATATATATATATATATATATATATATATATATATATATATATATATATATATATATATATAACCTGACAAGTAAACCCCACCCTTCAGCCCTTTCACAAATTATTTAAACAAAACACACAAGTGCATCACTACAATAGAAAACACAAAAAGGGGATTGAAAATCAAGGGCAAAATGCTATGTACTCAGAGTCTATCAAAAAGAAATTCTCAGTAAAAATCTAACTCACTAATGTCAACAAGAGTAGACATTTCGGTCTCTTTCTATAGGACCATCCTCAGCACTGAGCAAGGGTCAATATTTGTTCTAGCAGGCGGGTGGTCAAGCCATGCTTTTCCTAGTGGAGAAACTCCCAATCTTGCATAAGTCCAAGGAAGACATCTCCCTTTATAGAAATTAGTTTTTGCCCTTTATTGAGAAAGAAGGATTAGTTACTTACCTGTAATCCTAGTTCTCTTCCAGGGGTATACTCATCAAAGTCATAAGCACTGAATTATCCCCGCCCATCTGCGGGATCCCGGAGCATATAGAAATATACATATATATATGAGTATGTTGGGGGATCACAAGTGCATAGCACTTCCGCGACATACATATATACATGTATATAAATACATAAATATGCAGCCTAACAAATTCCAATAAGGCAAAATGCCAAAATTACAAAGGTTTTCCCTGTACAGACAATCTCCTATATACACTCTGTAATAGAGAACATACACTGTAATAGTGTTATGCAAGAAAAACCTTTATTTTCAGAGAAGAAAACATGTAATAGCAGGCAGTTGGCCCATAGGCTGCATAGCTGAATAAATATCACCGTACAGTAAAACACTGGCACCTTGCCTTTAAGGCTTCCAAGAACTTGGACACTTTGCCTTTAAGGCCTCCAGGAGACCCTCTGCTCCCATCATGCACCACAGGTGACAGTTAGGTCAGTTCTTTTTGCACGGTGTACTAACTTGTAACAATTACTAAAAAATGCTCGTCCGGGGAGGCGGGAGGGTTGCTTATGACTTTGATGAGTATACCCCTGGAAGAGAACTAGGATTACAGGTAAGTAACTAATCCTTCTCTTCCAGGGGATACTCATCAATAGTCATAAGCACTGAATAGAGTAGCAAGCCCATACCCACTACCTCGCGGACGAGCAAATAGTATTAAAAAACAGATCATCTTAACATGACATTAAGCAAATAAATTCCTCAGTGAGGCTTGTCCCACTTGGGCATCCTCCTGAGCATCTGAATCTAAACAGTAATGGCGAGAGAAAGTATGAACAGACCGCCATGTAGCTGCTTTGCAGATTTCTGCTATAGGGACGTTCCTGAGGAGGGCCGTAGTAGAGGCCTTTCCTCTGGTTGAATGCGCTTTAGGCCTTCCCTGAAGAGACTTATTAGCTAATTGATAGGCTAGAGATATGCAGGAGACTATCCATCTTGAAATAGACCTTTTAGAGGATGCCAATCCTGTATTAATGGGGCCGTAGTTGACAAACAAGCGGTCCGTCTTTCTTATTACCTTGGTCTTATCCAGATAAAACTTCAACACCCTCTTAAGGTCTAACGAGTGTAAGGCCCTTTCAGGAGGTGTAGAAGGATTAGAGAAGAAGGTAGGCAAAGTGATAACCTGATTAATGTGGAAATCTGAAACCACTTTTGGCAGAAAACTTGGATGAGTTCTGAGAACTACCCTATTTGAGTGAAAAACAGTGTAGGGTTCCTTACAACATAATGCTTGTATCTCGCTGACTCTACGAGCCGACGTGATAGCAACCAAAAAGCCACTTTCCAAGACAAGTGCTGCAAGGAGGACTTGTGTATTGGTTCAAAAGGTGCGCCCATCAGTTTGGTAAGGACCACATTGAGCTCCCAAGGAGGAGAAGGGGCTCGTACTGGTGGGTATACCTTTTTAACCCTTCAAGAAAATCTTTCACCACTGGCATTTTGAAAAAGAAACCTGTGAAGGTGATTTTCTATATGCCGTTATTGCTGCTAAGTGTACCTTGATAGATGTAAACTGCAGGCCCGACTTAGCCAGGTGTAAGAGATACGGCAAAATGACCTGTTCCTGCCCTCTAACTGGGTCATGACCATTATTCAAACACCATAAGTAAAAACGTTTCCACTTGAAAGCGTAGGAAACCCTGGTAGAAGGTCTTTTCGCTTCCTTAAGTATGTTCATACAAGTCTAAGTGACCATACTGCAAGACTTCAGGAGCCATGCTGTCAGCCTGAGGGAAGGAAGGTTGGGGTGAAACACTCTCCCCTGGCTCTTGGATAGTAGGTCCGGACGACAAGGCAATCTCTGTTGCGGAACTTCGGAAAGTTGTAGAAGATCCGGATACCACCACTGGCGTGGCCACTCCGGAGCGATCAGAATCATCCTGGAGTTGGACTTGTAGAACTTCGTGATCACTGCTGGAATGAGAGGCAGTGGAGGAAAAGCGTAGAGTAAGCTCTGAGACCATTTTATCAACAGAGCATTCCCGCTTGAACCTGGTTGGTGATACCTGGACGCGTAGACGGGGCATTTGGCGTTTGTTGCATCTGCGAACAAGTCTATGTCCGGCACACCCCATCTTTGAAAGATATCCTGAGCCACTTCGGTGTTTAGCACCCAGTCGTGCGCTTCTACGAACTCTCTGCTTAGGAAGTCCGCCTGTACATTTAGGACGCCCGGCACATGGACAGCCGTGATGGTGAGATGCCGTGCCAGAAGCCACTTCCAAATGGCTTGTGCCTCCTGAGACAGAATTGTGGACCTGGTGCCTCCCTGCTTGTTCAGATAAAACATCGTCGTGGTGTTGTCTGTCTGAATCAAGAGGGAGTTGGACTGAAGAGAAGGAAAGAAGGATTTTAGGGCTAGTTGGACAGCCCTCAACTCCAGAAAATTGATATGGTATCCCTTTTCTTTGTCCGACCATAGCCCTTGCACTTGAAGGTGATTCATATGAGAGCCCCAACCTTGCAGGGAGGCGTCTGTCACTATAGTTTGAGTCGGAGTCTCTTGATGGAAGGGAACACCTTTCATTAGATGTGATCGCCTTGTCCACCACACGATGGAGTCCCTGGCAGACTGGGGCAGAGTGATCCGATCCTCCCAGCTGCCCGAAGCTTGCACCCACTGGTCCTCCAGAGCTTGCTGCAGGGGACGCATGTGCAATCTGGCATTGGGAACTATGAAGATGCAGGAAGCCATCGAACCCAGGAGAGAGGACACTTGTCGGACTGTTGGGTGGCGAATCCGCAGGAGTTCTCTGCATTTGATCCTGATTGATGAAAACCTCTCCGCCGAAGGACACACGCTTGCTTCCGCGGTGTCCAGCGACGACCCTAGGTAGTGAATGTTCTGGGTCGGATTGAGAATCGATTTTTTGAAATTGACTCGTAGACCCAACTTGTTCATTAACTGGAGACTGTAGGAGAGATGAGACTGAAGCAGGGAAGGAGTTGCACTCTTCAGAAGCCAGTCGTCCAGATACGGGTAAACAAATATTTTGTGTCTGCGGAGAAAAGCTGCCACCACTGCCATGCACTTTGAAAAAGTCCGTGGGGCTGACTTCAGTCCGAAAGGTAGGACTCGGAACTGACGTAGAGCAACCTGAAAACGGAGAAATGTTCGATGTTTTCTGGACACTGGAATGTGGAAATAAGCGTCCTGCAGATCTATGGAGCACATCCAGTCTCCTTGATGTAGATGGGGAAAGATCTGGTGAAGGGCAAGCATTCGAAATTTCTCTTTGCGGATGTATTTGTTCAAGATGCGCAAGTCCAGAATTGGTCTGAATTCTACTGTCGGACCTTTTTTTCTGACCAGGAAATATCGAGTATATTCCCTGGCGCCTCTGATGAACAGGGACGTATTCTATGGCTTTTTTCTGTAGAAGACCGTTTACCTCCTCGTGTAAAATGTGATGACACAAGCGGACTCGTCCTTCTGGAGGAACCGAAGGAGGTGGGATCTTGAACCGTAGCAAGTATCCATCTTGAACAATGTTCAACACCCATTTGTCGATGGTTATGTTTCTCCACTCCTCCAGATGTAATGCGATACTTCCTCCTACCGGAGTGGAACACGTGTCTAGAGGAAGCACTCCCTCATTGTTTTGATGGTTGCTTTGAGGTAGAGGCCTGCTGTCTATTGGTCCCTCTTCCTCTTCCTGGTCTCCGTTGGTGGAAGTGAGACCTCTGCTGCTGCTGACCCTGAGCCGACCATTGAGGGGTTTGAACCCTCTGTTGGAACGGGCGTTTATCATAGGGACGGGAGCGCCTACGGAATTCCTTCCGTTTTTCGAGACCCACAGCTTTCACCGTGTCCAGCTCTGCTTTCATCTTTGCCATTTCTTCGTCCGCATGCGGCCCGAAGAGAGAAGAACCGTTGAAAGGCAGGTTGGTTATCTTCCGCTGGACGTCGGGTTTGAGGCCAGTCAAGCGTAACCAAGCAGAACGCCTCGAACAGATACCATGGGAGTATCCGTGGGCAGCCAGATCAGATGAGTCAGCGGAAGCACTAATCACCTGATTAGCCACTAGACCTCCCTCTTGTAGAATTTCTCTAAAGTCTTGCTGGTCCTCTTTTGGGAGTTTGTCTGGAAAACGTCCCAGTGAATCCCACAAGGATCTATCATACCTCCCCAGCAGAGCGGAGGAACTGGAGACCTTCATGATAGAAGCTGAAGTGTTGCACATCCTTCTACCTAAAGAATCCATCAGTTTACTATCCTTATCCGGAGGCGCTGAGGAGGAAGACATAGCTGAGTGCGTCTTTCTAGCCGCCGCCACAATGATGGAATCCGGAGGAGGATCCGATCTAAGGAACAACGGATCTTGGTCCGGAGCATTGTACTTTTGGCTATTCGGGAAGGAACAGCTCCCACCGTTGCCGGTGTCAAAAAAGTTTGCATAGCAGGTTCGAGAAGGCCTGGGACAAGAGGAAGCAAAGGCCGAGTCGAGGAGCGATGATGAAGAGTCTCAAAAATCACTGAGGAGGTAACAGTCGGGACATACATAGAAATGTTCAGCTTATTCGCTCCTCTACAGAGAACTTCACTAAAAGTGCTGAGGTCATCGATTGGAGAAACTCTTGACGGAGGTGTAGCTGTCAAAGTTGGAGAATAGTCTCTGATAGAGGACCTGGTGGAAGAAGACCGGGTGGGAGACCTATGCCGCCTTCTCTTCGGAGAAGAATGATAAGAGCGAGATCTGTCCCTTGATCTAGCATGGAGAGCATGTGAAGATCGTGATCTGCTTGGAGTCCTCCTTCTGGAAGAAACCACAGTCGGTGATCTTGATCTTCTAGGCGTTTTAGGGGATGGAGAATCCCTGGACAAGCGTGAAGGAGAATAGGTACGGGAAAAATCAGACCCCGGGCTACTGAGGGCCCTAGGCTTCCTGCGCCGTGCATCTTCACCAACCACCGGAGAGCCTTCCGGGGAGATCTGGACAATATGCAGTCCTGGAGAAGATCCAGATTTTGACGATAGAGATGCAGCTCTAACCTCATCCGAGGCAACAGCAGGCTCTTTAGCTCTCGACGTCGAGCGCCTCGACGTCGACCTTTGTTTTCCCTCGACGTCGACTTCTCCCTTGACGTGGGATGATGGCTAGGAGGAGTTAAGGACTTCGCTGCCCTCGACGGCGACCTCACCTCCCTCAAAGGTGTCCTCGACGTCGACCGTCTACTCAGGGACTTCGACGTCGAACGCACTCGCCTCCTCGACGTCAATAGCCTCGACGTCTTCGACGCCGACTGGTCTCGCGGCACCCTTGCCGTCGGCAAACTTCTCGACGTCGACCTACGGGGAGGTGACGGAGAGTGCCTTGACGTCGACGGATGTCTCGACGTCGATGGATGTTTTGACGTCGATCGGTCTTTGCCATGACGAGCCCGAGGTAGCATGCTTCGACGTCAATACCTTTCGACGACGGAGACTCACGCCGTCTCGACGTCGGAGATTGTGTCGGTCGCTTCTTCGACGGCGGCAACGACGTCGACGGCGAACAGTCCGGAATCTGCCGTTTCCTCGATGTTGAAGAGGCAGAATGATGCTGGCGTCGATGTTCTTGAAGAGAGGAGGGCTCTTGACACGCAAGGCCACTTCCCAGCCGGGTTTTCCTCTCTCGATCACAGCCTGAAGGCGAATCCTCTCCCTGTCGCGAAGAGTCCTCGTAGAAAACTTACTACAATGGTAACAAGTGTCAGGCTTGTGACTGGAAGGAAGACAGGCGATACACACAGAGTGTGGATCAGAGATGGCCATCTTCTTTCCACAGGATGGACATTTTCGAAAAGAGCTGGCATTCTGACAGAAAAAGTTTGAAATTTTGTCAGAGAATGATAATAAAACACTGCCAGCACAGGAAAATCGCAAAAAACCAAAGAAGAAAACAATTCCTGACAGAAAAGTCAGAAAAACTGTCGAGCTCAAGCTCCAGGATCCTCATAGAAGGAGCCGGAAAAAAGAACTGACCTAACTGTCACCTGTGGTGCATGATGGGAGCAGAGGGTCTCCTGGAGGCCTTAAAGGCAAAGTGTCCAAGTTCTTGGAAGCCTTAAAGGCAAGGTGCCAGTGTTTTACTGTACGGTGATATTTATTCAGCTATGCAGCCTATGGGCCAACTGCCTGCTATTACATGTTTTCTTCTCTGAAAATAAAGGTTTTTCTTGCATAACACTATTACAGTGTATGTTCTCTATTACAGAGTGTATATAGGAGATTGTCTGTACAGGGAAAACCTTTGTAATTTTGGCATTTTGCCTTATTGGAATTTGTTAGGCTGCATATTTATGTATTTATATACATGTATATATGTATGTCGCGGAAGTGCTATGCACTTGTGATCCCCCAACATACTCATATATATATGTATATTTCTATATGCTCCGGGATCCCGCAGATGGGCGGGGATAATTCAGTGCTTATGACTATTGATGAGTATCCCCTGGAAGAGAACTGCTGTTCCTCGTATATATGCTAACAGGTGAGACTGACCATTTGCCGTGCTCCTTGTGTTATACCCAGTGGACTGGTTTGGAGTAACACGCTGTCGGTTCTATGAAAATTTCTCTAGTTGCTTTTATAACAGAAGGAGCATGAGACATGGTCAAGCTCGCCTGTAAGCACATATGAGGTGCAGTTTTCAGGTGAACTTTTGGTAGGCTAGATTCTTTATTGCTTCTGTTGATGGCTATAGTAGAAGAACCCCCTTTGGAATAATTCTGCCACTTTCCTCTAATTTCATAAAAAGGAGACGGGCATAGCTAGAGGGCACACCTAAGGGGCAAGCTGTGTCTGTTTTTATTCCTTGCAGGGCTTCTAAATAAGGATCACCATTTGCTGCTCCAGTGTTTTCAGCTCCACAGAGAATCACCTCCAGTCTCTTCCTGTGGGAGTCCAAGAATGAAGCAAAGTCATTCCACATCTGGAGTGCCAAAAACTGCCAATGTATCAGCAACCTTTATGGAATTAGTAGCCATAGAGCAAAACCTATTGGAAAATGCAGCCATCTTTCTCCATTTTTGGTCGTGGAAGTTTGAGCATGGCAATATCAAGCTGTGTTGACGGTGCTTAAATTATTGAATATGGATCTGAGTGACCTCGCGGGCACACTATTTGTCAGAGCTACTCCTTAGCAAATACCACAAACAACTAGTGATCAAATCGGTACGCTCTAGTACGCTTGAGGTAGAAACGGAGCGCTGTCTTTGTGTCTAGCCAATAAATCTTCTCCTCCTCCATATAGGGAAGTGGAGGAGAGAAAGTGGCAGATGGGGTAACAGAATAACCCATGTGGAAGGGTGATACAACTTTCAGAAGAAATGAAGCACCAGTCATAAGCAACAATTTGTCATGGAAGAAGGTGGTGTACGGGAGATGGACTGACAGCACCTGCGTAGCACTGGTAACTGCATTAAGAAACACAGCCTTGATGGTGAACAATCACTGAGAACAGCCGTGAATATGCTCGATAGGTGTTCACATCAGAAGCTGACGGAACAAGGTAAGGTCCTATTGAGGCATAATGGAAGGTATTGGTAGGGACATATGTGTCAGTCCTACCAGAAATCTAATCTCAACTGGTGACGTGAATAATGAAGGACGATCGGATAAACACAAAAATGCTGAAACGGCTGACATACTGTGCCCACTGCAAAGCCTTGTTGGGCCAAAGATATGATGATCAACAAAACATTGGATCATACAGCCAGTAGAGGATTAAGTTGACGGTCCCCACACCAGGCCACAAATTTCACCCAACGACCAGAATAGTCACAAGAATCACAAGTACTATTTCTGTAGGTATGTTGAAACCGCTCAGTTGTCGCAGCTCAATCTTCACACACAAGGGTGTAGGTTGTGGAGATTAGCGTAAAGGACACTACTCTGTTGCTGAGTCAGGAGGTCCTCCAGAAGAGGAAGACAGATCGGAGAAACTTGTTAAACACATCCAGGCATGACATCTGATCACGACACTGGGGAGCATGGCATGGCTCACAAAGTCTTTTGTGTCAAGGTCTGCCCTCAACACATTTTGCAGCCTCATGTCCATTTTGTATTGTTTGGGCAATGGAGTCTCTCAATTCATAAGGCACAGCTGGCAAGACATCGCTGGCCATGTTCCAAAGAGTGTGTGAGTGTGTATATGTATATATATCGGCCCATGACTCATATAGCATTCAGGGGCCCAAGGGTCAAGCTGGCAAAGGAGAACACTCTCTTGTCAAATATGTCAATGTGTTTTACTCTCTGTATGGCAGTGCAGAAGGCAATGCATTAGGGCCGACTTTACTTGTGGGTGTTGGGTTGGAAAAGCAGGGTCTCCAGGGACTGACTTATGCCACCTAATTGCAGGCTACTTACTGGGGGAGACAAGCATGGCTTCATGCAGGATTCCATCAGGGAGTCTGCTAGGGCCTCATCAAATAGTAGTAACAGCACAGACAAGTTAAAAGTTTGCCTTTAGTTTCTAGTGTCGAAAAATAGAGGTCTAGTACTTCGGTCGCTCTGAAGTCCTGGTGGAGATTCCAATTCTGTTCAAGGAGAAGTATCTAAGCCACTTGCATTTTGCAAATCTACGTATAGTCCAGCATCAGTATAATGATGGAGGAACAAGTTGTCCTCCTCCTGAATGTTATCCTCATTGTGCAGAACATTTTAAATCCCTTGGATCAGAGCCGAACAGGACCTCTAGCCTGAGGTAGTACTGGTGACAAGGAAGCGCCACGGTTCGAGGTTGTGCCTTGGTTAACGCACAGCGATACATGGGCTTGTCGCCGGCCGACATCTGCTACGGATTGGAAATGGGTGTCTCAACCGGAACAAGAACTGCTGGAGTCTGTCCACACCAGAGTGACTGGAACCAGTGTGGCCTCTGGGACAAGAGTAGAGACTGGCGCCAGCTTGGAGCTGAGGAGAGGCATAACTGGGTCAGATGACGCAAGGGGAGGGCTATTTGGCATCACTCGAGAAATTTGCAGCACAGCCTTTTTGAAGGTCTATATATGCTACAGGGTCAGTGACAGCCCAGGAAACTCAGGGCGCCAGTACCAGAATCATAATGGATTCAGAGTCAGATGACACATGCACATTTGTATCTCTGCATACATATTCTTCTTTTAATGAATTTTAAAAAACAGCACAAGCGCATGTAGCGGGATCAGATCTTTGGAGTGCTGACGGCACGACTTATCTTCCATGTAGGAATCGCAAGAAGGATAAGAGTCACATAGGCTTTCTTGCGTTTATGCAGCAATTTAACCTTAACCGAAGACTTGGAGTGTGACAGGGGACCGGCGCAGCTCTGGGATGTGGTGCAAGAGCAGCCCTGGGACTTACAGCAGGTGTAGGTACGCGGTCTAGAGTGCGGTCTGCCCTACTTTTTGTGTTTGGTGATGCAGTGTTTTGCCTCACACTCCCTAATTGCCTTTGGGTGCATCAGGGAGTATTTGTAGCATGACTTCGAGTAAAGAACGGAACCTAGTACCACACAAAAATGCTGAAAGAATCTGTGACTGCCATCTGCTTCTTGGAATCGTGGCACAGCTTAAAGCCAGTAGTTTTAGGGGAAGACATTTCTCTATCACACTTTCATATTTTTGGAAATCCTGGGGTCAGTAAAAACCAAAAGAAGTTGGGAGAAGAGTTCCCATCAGCGTCCAAAGGCATGGAAAGAAAAGAACTAATGTCAGCATGGAGGGGCAAGCACCTATACGAGGCTCTGTGCTGTCACTTTAAGAGGAGGGGTGAGGCTGCAGCCGACTCAGATAGCACCACCTACTGGCATGTGGGAGCTACTGCTTGACAAAAATCCAGATCCAGTCTAGTACCTGGGGATAGTCAAAAGGTAAGAAATCTGCTGTAAGAAGTTTCTATTAAAATATTTCTTACAACAAACACCTGCAAAGTGAAGTGTCAACTTCATACCAGAGTCAATCATGGCCATCAAGTCTACAACCACACTCGATAGATAATCTGAAATCCTGCTCATCTGAGATGACAATGGACTGTGAGAAAGTCCTCACCAACAAGATAGCACACTTAGAGCAGGCATAAGCGAAGAAATATCAGAGCTGAAAGTGAATACAAAGGACAAGAACAAGAGGCTAGAGACAGTGGAAGGCCAAATTCAAATTTACTCAAGAATAGGAACAACTAATGACCACATCAATGGCACACCTGGAAACCAAAGTGATAGAACTGTGACAGAAATTTAGGGACCCAGAAAACAGGGAGCAGAGAGACAATGTCTGTATAAGAAATGTTAAAGACACAGATGTATAAATCATCTATATCGGCTTAGCAGAACTCTTCAGCTGTATTTTTAAGACAGCCTGGACCAACAGATCAGGCGTGAAAAAAATTAATCGAGTTACTAGCGAAATGCCAAAACAAATCATAGGCTGCATGATAGGTTGGTGAAAATTGCTTGCTTTTGGCTGAATTAAACAGAGGATTATGAAAAAAATGCATGTGATGGAAATCATCACGTTTTGTGACAGTCAAGGAGCTCTCTACCAACAGCTATCACCTGTCATCTGCCAGTCTTCAGAAAAGAAGAGAATTTTGTCTGGTGGTACAAGAACTCAATAAAGACTTATCAGATACCGCTGGCTATTTCCAAGTGGACTGCAATTCAAATTGAAACATGAGGACCTCCTTTTGAACATACCTAAAGATGGAAAGCGAATTTTGAACTCTGAGGAAGAGAACATTCCAGAGGAATCAGCACAGCAAGTGACAAAGCATTTTTGAGAAGGGCACTGAACCACCCACCCCCCAAAATTGACAAGGAAGAGGACAACAAGTAAACAAAAGAAGGCTTATCACTGATGTATGCTAAAGGAGATTATGAGTACTAACACATGGAAAGGGGGGTAGCGGGTGGAGGGGTGAGCGGCAAAGAATAACAAACCTATCTGGGGACGGGGATTTTCCACAGGGAGCACCGCTTCTCCAATGTCTCCTAATAGTTATCTCAACAAGAGTAAGAAAAGAAAGGTGAGCCTAGGCTTCCACTAAAGCAGAGTTGGTTAATTATTGCAGATTATGAAGTCATGCCATGACTTGCACTTCACTACAGAGATGCGGCAGGATTGATCACGCCAATAACAGACACAAATAATTTTCCACATCTATGTTAAGTGGGGGGGGGACTATTGGCCCAAGTAATGTTATTTAATATGGATGTAAAGTTGTAGAGAAGAGGGTGACTCTTTATATCCACGCTCCGGAGTTATAAAACGCACGCATAAGAACTACTGCGAGTTAAGCTAGTCACTCTCAAAGTGAAGGACCTGAATATCTTTGAACAAAAGCCATAAAATACAGTCACATTTCCTAAAGTTACATACAACACATTTCCTGGTGGAAAGTCTGCTCTTGATAAAAGACTAGTTCAGAATAAAACGCAAAGCTTTTCCAACAATTTTTGCAGAATCTAAGACTGCAGTGGTGTTCAACCTTTTTAATGGTTTGCTTCCCCCTTGTGTAAAAAAAAAAAAAAACTTTGGGTCCTCTAGAATGACAAAAATATTTTTTCACAATTATACTATAAAATTGGCAGCTCAAAGCCTATTTGACAATACAAACATGTTTGATCAATATATATATAGGCAGAACTCTTGGTTATGCAGCAACTCCTATTCAACTATCGGGCAGGGGGACCAAATTCCTACATAGGCGGTAACTAGCCAACAAGCCAGTTTCAAAAGCAGATCTCAGGCAATCATATAAAATGGAAGGGCGGTTTCATTTCTTGGATTAGAAGGAGCATAGTGCTCAAAATGAACAGTGTACCATGTTTCCTTAATATATTCCAATCCCAATTGCTACCTATCACAGAGGCAGAACTCTTGGTTATGCAGCAACTCCTGTTTAACTGTCCGGGCTGGAGGAAGAGCTAGAGTGAGTAAATGAATATATATGTCGCCAAGAGACTTTGTGAAGTGTACCAGGCACCACACATGTGGATGTAAACTAATGGACAGCTAAGGAATTTGTAAAGAGATGGCTTGTGCTGAATCAAAAACTATCAGGAAAGATCTGCCTTGGTCATCGAAGAATTGATGCCCCCACAAACTTGTACACCGGTATTCCTACAAAAAGCTGGATCTAGTGGCTCAGCACACCAATGCATCCACTCCAGGAATCTATGCTTGAACTTATTGTCAATTGTTCAAATGGCAGCAGGTCCACTCACGCTTTCGTGCTTCCGAGGTCAATAAAAGAAGTAACCTTGAGTTGGTTAACAATAAATATCTGTTATTCTGCATCATATTGCCCCAAGCGCTCATTGGGAGCCTTTAAAATACATGTTAGGTGTAGGACCAGGTGGTAATTAAGAGGGGTCTCATTACTTTACTGTCTCCCAACATGTCCATTCACTACAATATAAATTGTATACATGTAATGACAGAGACAGGTTTTGAACGGTGGAAATGGGGACTTTTCACAAACATGTTTGTAAAAGGGCACATCAAGTCATTTGATGTCATTTGATGTCTGTACAACAGATTTCACTGCAACAGAGACTGAAAGACCACATTGCCTGCAGATAGAATACAGTGTCCTCCACCCCACAAGGTATCAGACATAAAACTGCTTATGACATACAAGAAATTAGTCAAGGGGTTTGAATAGTTCACGGCATGTTTCACTTCTATACAGTCAAGCTGAGGGAAAAAGGGTATATAATGGATGTACAAAGATAAATGGACCAACTTACAGAACAGAAAAAAACAGAGGGGGAATTCAGCAGACATCCCAAAAACATATAGGAACATAACACAGAGTCAACATATGTGTTAATGGTATATGATTCCATAGTGTCTTTGTCAAATGTCTCTAACTGGGACTGAAACTTGCTGGAGATTCAATGAGGGTTTGGGGATTCTACTGCACATGTGGGATTGTGCGAATGGGAAACTACTTTGGAAGGACATTCTTGGTAATATAAAAAAGGTAGTGTGGTTTTCCACAGCACACGATACGGGAAACCTATTATTAGGACTAAAGATGCAAGATCAGAAGTCCTGAGTAAACAGACTACGCAATAGCACATCTACTGAAGACAGCAAGAGTGCTTAGAGCTTTACAATGGAATATTGGGGATAATTCAATGGATTCATAAACTGTAGTACATATAAGGGATCAGCTTAACAAAACTCTACAACCTGTTGCATCTGTTAGGCCTAGAAAATTTCAGATACTACCCCCATAGTGATTTAAGAAAAAGGGGGAGAAGGAAATCGAAATATAATGAACGTCCAAAAGGGGATCGCAGCTAGACCCCTTTACGAATCTCAGCATTAGATGCTATGAGTGTGTGTACTGGGGAAGGCAGGGAGGGTGCATGGAGTTGTGGTTCTCCTTTATGTTAATGGTTATTTAAGTTAGACCATACCAATACTCATGTGCCTACTAGATGACAGGACTTCCACACCAAGAAGGCATGTGGAGTGAAAAATGTGTGGATTAATGTTGTTAATGTATTTAGCTAATAAAAGTTTTTAAAAAATGCATCTTATAAAAAAGGTGTTCTTGGATACCACACACAGGCAAAGATATTTGGAATTCCGAATGGCCCTCAAGACCTGGTTATTTGAATAAGCCTCTGGGACCTGCAAGGCCTGGATACCCCATCGAGTGATTAGCAGCGGTTTATAAATCCTGATTGATTCTACATTTATGAATATCAATGAAGATACCATGACAGAGAAAATCAGGGTTCTTCCTTTATTACAAGAGGGCTGGGACCCGTTGTACAAGTTGACATCTCACTTAAAAAAAAAAATCTCAAGCTGAACAATGTTAAATGAATATAACTAACAATGACATGTTTACAGAAATAAGCTTCACATAAAAACTTCACACCCCGACTGTTCCAGACAACCCATGATCCAGTACACTTAGACTATTCTATAGGTTTAACCAAATCGCAGTCTTTGCTCTTGTCCCAGCATCTGTGCAATTACCTGCAAACAGTATTCACACTGATAAGGTTTTTCTCCACTATGCGTTCTCTTGTGTCTTTCCATATGGTACTTCTGTATGAACCGCATACCACACTCATCACAGCGAAATGGCTTTTCACCTGAATGTAAAGGCAGAAAGACATTAGACAACAGTTAGATTATACAAAGTTGGATGCCTTCAAGAAGTCAGAAAATGTGATTCTAGGTGTACATAAGATGTTCTGTACAGTGTGCCACATGCAAATGCAGAATTAAAGCGGCAGCTTAACATAACATCCCTTTTATATAACTGGCAGCAGGTGAAGGATGAGACTTTATTTTGTCTCACAAATTTCTTTAACTTTCCATTCCCTCAAAAAAACCTAGCTCAGCCCAATCTGATTCATTAGCGGATTAATAAACTACTGAAAACGAATGGGGGCAACATTTTAAAGACAGAAGGATGCTTTAAAGAGCAACAAATGGCAAAGACCAATTTAATAGAAACTGAATCAACTTTCTTTCAGTAATAAATAACACTTGAATTAAAAAATGTCTGATACTTTCAACTGCCGCTTTAATACTATTGTTAGTTTTTCCGATCTTTGTATTCATAGAGACGATCCGTGTGGAGAGAGTATTGCTGTCAGTTACTTGCCCTACTGCAACAGCGATAAAAGAAATCTTTGTTGACAGTGCATACTATGGTATTTGTCAACAAAAACTACTAACTCACCAGCAACATTCACAGCCAGGTTATATACACAAGCAATAAGTTTGCCTTCTACTTCAATGCGATTTCAGATTTATGCAGCGGATATACGGAGTCCACTGATTTTAAGTAGAAGAGGCAGAAAATTTGGCATCTAATACAACAATAGTATTTCTACATGCCTATGAATGATACCAAATATATAATGCACCAAAATGACAAAAATCCGATGTGCATTGTAGTAGATTAGAAATGAACATGTCAACCCACAAATGACCCAGAGAATGAAATGCTGCACAGTATGTTGGTGTGATCCCCATATTGTTGATGGGTTGACTCTAACCATCCCCCCCAAAAGCTCAAATGTTAAGCATTTAGTGTACTAGAGTTGCTAACTGAACTGCGAAACTGGCTGGCTGCTTCCCCTTATTCAGTCTCACGATACACACACACAGACTTGAAGGGTGAAAACTTTCCATCACTGAATTATCTTTTGTTTAATGAAGACTTCACATGTTTAGTTCACCTGCACCCTCTTCTCCAAAAAGACTGCATTCTAGTATCAAGTGTTAATTTTGAATTCTGTTGTTCACATCAAATCTTTTCAAGAAGTAAAAGAAAATGAACAAGATTCTCTTAAAGTCCTACAAACAAAATCTACCAGACTAAGGATCTCAAATTCAATTATTGTAACTTGAAACACTTTATGGTAAACGTCTAAGAAGAATAAAGTCCTTCAAGTGCTCATTGATTTACAGTCAGAGGTACCAGGTATGTACCTCTAAAGCCTGCTGCAACCACACCCTCCTTTCTGCCATCTCTCCCTATGCCGATTGACATTTGTCCAAATGGAGAAAGATGCCAAGTAATGTTCAGCTTGTGACACTATCTGGACCTACCTTCGTGTGACCTGAAACCTGAGAGGATACAGAAAGAGATGCTGACCAGCAATATGTAGACGGGAAGTAAGGACACATAAAAGCCATGTCCAACGCAGACTTTAACAAGCATTGGCATAGCCAATAGGTCTCGCCTTTGGGACCTTATAAGTATTTAGTTATGCAGCACAATATCCTTGGTGCAACAACATCAACTGTTGCATGGCTAAACACTTATAAGGTCCCAAAGGCGAGACCTATTGGCTATGCCAATGCTTGTTTAAACATTCCTCGGAGTAGAATAATACCAATATCAAAATAAAGCACATTATATGCTCTTTTAATCATACCACATAAACAAAAACGAATTTCGGTTACCGGAAGACTTGCCCACCACCCCTCCCTTATAAATCCCGGTCTGGTGACTTAGTGGACAGCTCCACTGTAAGGGCCTGTCTTTGACCTCGTGGTCATAGATTCAAATCCCAGCGGGTCCACTCAGCCTTTCATCCTTCTGAGGTCGATAAAATTAGTACAATTGAGCTAGGTAAAAATAAACATCTGTTATTCAGTGCCAAGATGCACACTGGTGATCGTGCGCTTTACAGATACACGTGTTATGTACTCCCGTGCCTGTTTGGCACGTTTTATATTTAATTTTCCCTGTATAAGATATACCTAGTATGCGCAACTGCCTGAACAAAATCTCTTCCCATGTTAGCCCTGGAAGTCAGCTTCGACCTTGCCTGTGTGACCCCGCTCGCACAGCTCTGTACATTCCTGCCTGCTCGGGCACGTCTTAAGCAGCAACGCGACCTCTTTCTCTCTCGCTCAATCTCCCCTCGTAATGAATGCGTTCAGCAAAGAGCTGGGAAGACGGGCTGGATGTGAACCCGATTAACATTCTTCTGTTTTATCCTTCTAGTGGTTACTTATTTACGTAATGGCTTTTGGCATCAGGTTGGACACAAGTGGCTTTATTGCTGCCAAATGCGGCTTTCAGTTTCAACTGAACATGGCACCCTTTTAAGACTCCTGCAAGGTACAGCGCATCTGGAGAGGCATTGCGGCTGCAGGGCCTCCTCCCGCCAGAGGTCAGTTTTCTTTCTCAGAGGGACGTGCTGTACCGCGATCATTAGGAACGAGTGGTGGGCGCGCGCGCGCCAAAGCGAGACATGTGGTTTCAATTATCGCGCCCGCGTCTGGGCACGATAATTGGAAACAGATGTTTGCCGTGCGGGTAACCGCAGGGAAAAGGCCATGACGCACGAGCGTCTGGTCAGCTTTCAAAAGCCCCTTAAAGTCTCGCAGAGCAACGCTTGCGCGCTACTCGAGGCTCGACCTAAAAAGTACCACTCCCTGGGACCACAGATCCTACACAGCCTCCCTGGAACATCTTTATACATTTTGAGAAGTGAAATAATTCTTTCAATACTAATTTTCACAGAGCAGGGATACATGCCAGTAGCCAGGGCAACAATACACCAGTTTATCCTAAAACAAAGGTGCAAGTGGGCTCATGGGCAAACATGTTTTCCATGGTTATCCGAGGTTACTTCCCCTTCCTTGGAACCGAAAGCAAAATTCATAAGGTTCACTCTGACAACGATCAGTCAAATAGTGTATTTAACATACAAGTGGAATACACTCGCTCGTCAGCTCCAAAAAGCTAGAAGAGAAAAAATGAGGCAGACCTCACTCAATAGGATTCTAAGCTTCTTGCACCACACACGAGCAACATCAAAAACTGGAGGCAACAAAGGATTAAGCTTCACACACTTAAAAACAACTTCTAAGGTATAGGAAGCACACTCAAAGCATATCAGTAAACCAGTAAAGATAATTAAGGTACTGTACTCACCAGTATGAATTTTCTCATGTCTTTGTAGCAGGTACTTCTGTATGAAACGCATTTCGCATTGACAGCACTGAAAGGGTTTTTCACCTTGAACAATATAATTCCACATCCATAAGTTAATAACTAAAAATTTTTTGGAAGGACTCAAATTCTACACCCCTCCTCCTCTGTTATATTAGGCAGTGATAGCTTAGCACATTATTAAGCGATTGCATGAAACATTAATATTGATGCTTTTATTTTTCACTGTTAGCAACATGGATCCCAATAGTAAAATACCAATATCCCATGCAGATACAGTGCCAATAGTAGCAAACACTCTGCTAGAAAACACTGTGCTGGCAGTTACTTCGGCTAGACAAAATGCCTTAAAATTAAAATGATTTCAAAAGGTAAGAAAGCATAATAGAACACATAATAGTAGAGAGACTGACATGTTATATTCATCCAAAGAAAGATCCTTTCCAAGATGTGGGTATTCATTTTTATTAACATACACAACTTAATTAACACATTTAAAGCAGTTAGTCAAAAAACATACTCATTAAATAAATTTCTATGCGGCTTGTGTACCGGCATCACACGAGTATCCCTTTATGCATTTCACTGTAAAACTTTGTGTTGTATTTATAAAACAACCTGAACTTGAATTTAGAAGGAAGAAAAACTAATAATTTAAATCACTGCTTTTAAAAAGTCAAACGTTTCATGTGTGAAATAAAAATAACCGCCCCTTACCAACTTTCTGGTCTCGGTATATTTTGGAATTTTGGATAAAATGGAGTGATCCAGGCCACCAAATTGGTAGATCAGTCTAAACATCACACACGCTCTAGTAACCTTTTTCGTTCCCTGATTTTTCTTAGAGCCGATCACTTTCTACTATCATTTAACTACTTCCTGGTTTTCTTTTGACAGAATTGTGATTTTCCCGCTTGCATTTTCTTTGATTGTACTATGGTGGCATGTCCTTCATGTATTAAGAATTCTTAAAACAAATGTCCTTTTATGTATTATTACACTTGACAGTACCATGCCACAGTTAGACAAAAGAAGTTTCTCACTCACTTACCCTGTCAAGGACAGGGAAATTGTCGGCCACACATGTAATATGCAAAGCACAGAATTGTAACGTATAGAGAATCGATGGAGCACTACATGTTGTGATAGCGCCATTATCCCTACATCCAATTCCCAGTAATTACTTGCGAGATGATCTCACTTCTGACATGAGAAAGAATGGGAAGAAAGCTAAGAAAAAAGCCACATCCACCATGTAGGTTTATACCCACCAGGGGCACTTCCTGTTTTTTTCTCATCTCTCATAAATAAGAGAAGGATAAGAGGTATGGAATTAATGCCGCGCTTGAGCCTCTGACGTTGCGATTCAGATGTCGTGGTCCTGGTTTAACTGTGCCGGGCACAGTACTTATATGATCCCAGGTGTCCAGCATTACTGTGAAGATCCGGGAGGACGCTGACAATGTTTCAAGCATTAAACAGGCCGTTAATGGAACTCAGACTGATGGCTTCTGTGTCGACATCGCAACGGGTAAAACATGTTTGCTGGATTTCAGGTAGGTTAAGTGGATAAGCGAACAATGTACAAAGCTTACCGCTAGCTTTGCAGGCAGTTAAAATCTTCAAGCGTAGAGTTAAACGAGACCACCATAAAAGGTGAGTTTTAGCAGTCCAACACTGTTTTCATCTGCATTGGAGTCTTCTCTGCGAATGCGTGTTGTCGATTTTAGACGCACACACTGTCAAAACCCTTTTCAGAGAGCCACAGGGCAAGCAGGACCTACTGAGCCCAACCGTGGTAGTTGAGGTCCTTTACACCTGATGTCCAGGGGCCCGACTTACTATCGGTCCTGAGCAAGTGGGCCAAGTACTCCTTCAACACTTGACTTAGTGGTAATGCGGATCGAGCAGTTCAAGGCTTCTTGTGGGAGGAGGTAGACACGGAGGGGTGAACACAGGCTCACACTTCAAAATAAGCTCAATAGCAGAAATAATCGGAATACCGCACACAAACAATGCACAGTTTCCTGAGGTCAGGGCTCTAGAGTCTCATAGGCAGTCCCCCGAGTCCCACTTCCCTCTCAATAGTGGTAGTGGTTATTTCCCATTCACTACAGGCGACATTGAGCTTAGGCCTCACTAGCAGTCCACGTCTCAGAGCCTCAATCTGACTGTTAGAAAAGTCAAAACTTCCCGTGCAGAGCGCTACCTGGCAGTCAAGGTCCCTAAGGGCCTTCTGGCCCTTCACTCGGTCTTAAGTGCACCAGCAGGGATTGTTCAACCGGAGGCTCCGAAAGCCCTCTCTCGCGGGAGTGGCGGTTGCAGCAGCTGCCTCTGGTGACTTTCACACATGCAGCTCTGCAGGGGCCACGGATGGGTGTTCTCGGCACTCTTCGGATAAGACCATAAGTTTCCTTTGGTCTTCCCCATAGATGGGCGGATGGGGGGGGGAGGGGGCTTGGTGGCTTCTGGCTCCGATCCTCAGTGGCACTCGGGCCCACGCGGGTCACCATGGCAGACACTCTTTGCAACAAGGGCCTCAATCAGGCTACGATCCTTGTCTTGTCCTAGTGACCCCCTCTGGCATTCAGGGTTACCACACCTGCGTCTCATTCGTGCGACGGACAGATTGCCTCATCAGCAGGTTTCTCTTCACAGCCCCCCTGCCTTCCGTCATACGGGGTCCTCAGCTTGCACACTGTACAGAGGCGACGGCCCGATTATTACGGCAAACTTTGCAAAGGCCCCCTCTGGCATAGAGGGTCACCGACTTAAATCTGCCCATGGGCAATGACCCCATCGGTGCAGCAGCAGTCTCTTCACTCCTTGCTAAAGGGATCCACTCGTGATGATCCCCCCACTGGACTGCACTCCCTCCAGCAAGTTCCTCTTTCTCACAGGGCACACCAGTCTTGGCAAGCAGGCAGGTAAGGTAGTCTTGGATGTCCCTGGGTGAAGTCCCCTCCCCCAGCTAGAAGACTGGAAGGCCTTAGCCTCTAGCCCTGGTCACAGGCAAAGGTCTTGCAGAGCTTCTTCACGAACAGCCAGTTTAGCTGCTTGACAATTTTGGGAGCCTCAAGCTCCCCTTCTTATAGTCTATTTCCAGACACAAAATGTGATTTAGTGTCGGAGTCTTTGAAATTTGTGTTGGGGGTCTGCTTCCTTTTGAAGTGCCATCTGCTATGCCCTGCTCTTCCTCCAGAAAGCTGTATTTCACAGCAAGAGCAACATCAAATGTGATAGTCCCACAACACAGGCCATGGGAGTGTCAGCCACATAATATGTGTATCAAAATGTTACTCCAGGGCCTTGGCCCTCCTCTTTATGATTCCCTTATCAGCCCAACTCCATCCTGAGATGTGCCCAGGCCCTCTTCCAGTGACATCTCTCTGAATCAAAGAGCATCCTTTGAAGTGGCTGGCTCTCCTTCCTCCAGTTTGTGTCCCACCAGCTCACAGAAATGCAGCAATCGACAAATCTTTCTGGGGGGATGCCTCTACCTCCTCATGCTCCTCCTGTCAGCCGTGGGTCTCCCAAAATGAAACCCAGAATCTTCCATGTATTGTATCATCCAAAGGCACACAAACACCCAGCACATGCATACAACACACAGGCCCTGCACAGCACTTTGTACTAACTTGATGGAGGCCAAGGGAGAGATAAGCATATAGCAGCAGAACTTTACATGAGTGAACACGAAAGCCTCACTCCAGTGACAGTTACAAAGGGCCTGGTTCACCTCTACTGATCAATACACGTTATGCTGCCACCACTGCAATCGTGCTGCTTAACTTCTGGCAAAGGCAGTAGCCTTTCACCACTAGGAGGGTAGTGCTTTGGGCACCCCTCCCAGTCCAACAAGATAGATATCCGTGAGACAGGCCTATATCATGGCACCCACATGATCAGTTTTTGCCCATGACAACAAAAATCAGCACCAGGGATTCCAGACATTATTGCAGCTGGGTCACTCAGGGCAGGGGTAAACGTCCGCAACATGCAAGAGACCTTTCAGTCCTAACACACCATAACGAGTATTTAAACTGAGCTGTGTTTGTATTGGCTGTTACTTTGGGGCCAATACATATGCACCAGGCTACCTTGTGAGATTGGCTATCATTATGGAAAAATACTTCAAAAAGAGGCATTTTGTAGAAAAGCATTCCTTTTCTGGTTCTTGTTCTCTCCCTAAGATGTTCTGCACAGGGAAAGAGGACGCATTTGAGGGAAGGATAAGAAAAATACTTTTGCAAACCATGGCTAATTTTCATGCTCCTTCAAAACCTCAAAATTAACAGGATTCTTCCTCTTCTGATTCTGACTGCGAAGAAAAGCAGAAAAACCTGTAATAGAGCAACAGGGGAAATATGTGCATAAAGAGGTTCTGCCGGAGATTCTTGATGTAATCAAGCATAACCTGCAGTTCCCAAATGAGGAGGTGCTTTCTTTGTCTTCAGACACAGTCTTGCGACAATTCCTAAACACCCCTTTTCCTGGGCTTCCCAGCCATCAATATAATAAGGACCGGTTGAGAGAATGGAAGGATCCAGGCTAAAATCTCTGTACCTAGATTCAAGTCTAATCTGAGCATGCTGAAAGACATGGAGAACAAGATTCCTGCAACGGTCATTGCTGAAGAAAGTATCCTCAAAGATCAGACCAACAGGAATTTTGACACAGCCTTAAAAGGTGTTATGCTTTTCGTCCAAGGATTGCTTCCAAATTTCATTATGATCAAGAAATGTAGTTACCAACCTTTTTCCCTAAAGCTAGGTCCAAGGAGGAGGAACTTTGGCATCTCCTGGATGTCAAACGTGCAGTGTTGGTATATATAGACAGCACTAAAGATTTTATGACAATGAATCTCTTGTTTGTAACTTCTGGTGCTAATGGTTAGGGTCACAAGCCATCTAACTTGTCTATTAGCAGATGGTTACCAGACACTACTTTGATGGCCAATTCTTTGGCTAATTTACCTTCTTCTTATGGTGTTAAAAGAAAATCCACTAGGGGAGTTTCTGCTTCCTAGGGTAGAAACTCAGGGAGTTGCTATGGGTGAAATGTGCAAAGCAGCAACATGGTCTCCGAGTTATCTTTCTATTAAACATTACAGAATTGAAGGTGTGGGTTTTGGAGAAAGTTAATTTGGAGACAAAATGTTGGCTGAGGTGAAGAAATGAATTTACAATGAAGATTTTGGTTTTGTTTTGCAGTAAACCAGAGTAATCTTTCTCTTTTTCCAGAAAGACATTTAGAGGCTTTGGTATCCCTCGCAAGTAATGACTGGGACGAGGATGTAGGGATAAAGCTCAGGTTACTTACCAGTAATCTTCATTAACCTTAATCCGTTACGTCATCACAGTAATTACTTATAATTAATAATTGTACTGTAAGCGCTACAGCCACAGAATGGCAGGTATAGCTTGCTTCCAGTGACACCGTGTGCATGGGACTCACGTCTGGGCATACCAGTCCCACTTAGGGTGACACACTGAAGTATACAAAAAGTGATTGATGGAATACTTGAATTTATCTCAGCCACTGGTAATTATTCAGGGCCACATCCCAGTCCATCGTTATTTTGCACACCATGCCACCTTAGTTCGCACATGGCTATATGCAAATCAGTCTTGACCCCGCTCAAATTTTATATTTTGGTGGTCTGACCCTTTGACAAAGCCAGTAGGTCAGCCTTACTTAAATAAAACCTCTTTATATTTTTACTCTACATTAAAAAAAATCCCAGAAATTCACTGAAAAAAAACAAAGGTCAAAGTGAAGTTATAGTTAGGTGAAAGGGTCAGTTAAAAATACCCTTTTAAACTCTAAAAACCACTGAAATTTACCAGTTACAGTTCACTGAAGCAACTATATTTCACGCCCTCGCCATGCACTGCTTAAGACCTCACATATTACATCACTCATGACATGTTGTATGACATCATTGTTCGGAAGTAGGCCTGAAAGATGGGAACATAAAACTAGTGGTAGCAGCCATGGTGTGGAGGGTGTTAAGCCTTGTCAAATGGGAACTGAGAATCTTCAGGGAACTCGCTCACTTGCACTGAGCAGCAGGATGCGGGGATCCCATATGCCTCATAGAAACACTGATCGGAATAGATGCCATGAGATCTGAGTCCTTAAGAAACACAAGACTTTGCTAAAAAAAAAAAAAAAAAAAAGAGGCATACTTACCTGCAGGTGACACTCCTATTTCTTGAGACCACACTTCTTTAAAGAATGGAAAATGGGAAAGATGTTTACAGCTGTTGTACTTATAAGGTTTGGGAAATTGAGTAGATGGAGGACAAAACAATATGATTCTCAGTAATAGGAAGTTTATTATATGTGTTTTATAAATACAAGATTGTGGTGTATAGTTTCCTTCGTCTTTGGAAAAAGTGTCACAATTGATTTCTTATATATACGCTCGAGGTTGATCATCTGTGCCTCTCAAAGTTTAAGTATCTGTATTAGTCAAGATCTTCGCCCACTGCACCTTCATTCTCTTGGTTCTAGTCAGTATTCATTTGTTAGTTTATTCTGTTTTTGTATTTTTTTAAGAGTTTCTTTCTGCAACTTCTTTGTTTTTTTGCTCTCTTAGGTACCTCTATGTTACCTTTGCCATCTTGTGCAACTTTGTTGGCGCCTTGCTTGGCATCTCTTCACCTTCCTCTGAGCGAATCTGAAGGACAGTGGTGACTCCTCCGAGGGAGGTCATCCTTTAGAGCCCTCTCTCAAGAAGAAGGTAGAGGAAAGGAGACCTATCGTTAACAAGCAATGACTTTCTGGTAGACACTGCCGCTCTCTATAGTAGGGAGAATAGTCCTCTTGGAAATAATGGCCCTGATGCGCCATCTTTATTTTACAGCATTACTGATCGCAATATTGAGGGCTATATTCTGAGATTTAGACTATCTCAATAGATTTGAGGTGGGACATTTGTAGGCATAAAGTACCCACGAATAAGGGTGGGTTAGCAGTTCCCAACTTTGAGTTATACTATCTAGCAGCCCAACTACAGTGGGGCACCAGGTGGCCAGATGAGTAAGCGACTAACACAACAAGGAGAACTACTGAAATCATCACACTAATATAACTATTAGTTATATTGCTTAGCGGAGGAACAGGGGAAATACCAATATTGGTATGGGTTAGTAATTGCTTGGCAAGAAGTTGGCAAAGGACACACACACATACCATATGCCCCTGAACTTCTTTTATAGGGCCAGTATACCCTACAGTATGTGGGATGCTGGGGATGAGTGTTAACATGGATGGGTAAAGGGACAGAAATGATGGAGGACCTATTTGAGGGAGGGAATTATTTGGAGACTATCAGATACCTGAGGGACATTTCTTAATACAAGGTGCAGCCAGTGCTGGAATAAGGAAGACACAGAAGGAGGGACAAAACTAATTTCCTGTATATAGTACACTCAGAATAATTTAGTAGCCAATGGGAGAAGTAAAGCAGAAACAATAATGTATTGCAAGCTCGCTGACGAGACCAAATGTTCATTCAAGAGTCTGAAAGACAGATGGGCGTAGACACGATTAAGCATATTAATGATGATGAATGGGGACGTTTATTGAGTAACGCCCAGAGCGTTTATAGAAACACCAGACTTCGATTAATAAACTACAATTATATCCACAGAGTTTCTATCACACTCTAGAGTATTAATAGATATTACCGATGCACTCATCAAAATGTTTTAGATGGGTAGAGAATGATGTAGATCTCTATCACACGGTCTGGAGCTGTCCTGAACTAACTATAGTCTGGGAGAGTCTCATAAGATTTATCAATGACACTACCAACAGAAAAACAGAATATACAACCGGAACTTGAATAGTGGCCCTCTATAAGTGTCTAAAAGTGTGAAAACGTCAGCAGCAGATTAGTACCGTTGGCGCATAATTCGCAAAATGCCAAACTGCAATGAGTTGGAAAGTGAAGGCAGGGCCTTGTCTGGTTAAATGGAAGCTAGAAGTATAAAAATGGTATGAATGTGAGAGCACGCTTGTACACATGGAGGTCAAAAGAGGAAGTAGAAAACCTGAATTTGCCAAAACTAAAAGGTCTACAATTACTGGGAATGAAACAGAACAAGGGCTGTCCACCCATAAACACTGCAAACCGGTATAAATATAAAACACTACAACCCTAGAGATGAGGGCATGTAGAACCTGTCAATGGGAACAATATTGACGGGTGACACCTGCAGCAAGCCTACTATGATATAAAACAGAGAAATAAATACACCCTAAAGATAATTACTTTACAGACCACTTTCAGAGATCCAGAATTTATAGAAGACGTGAAATGTTGAGCAGTTCAACTGCTGACTCATCACCAACTCAAAATTGTATACCCAAAAATTAATAGGTATCAGATGTACGGTCCACTTTCATATCATAACAGAAAATACTAAAATATGTTTATATAAAAAAACACCTGCAGCCAGGGAGTCTATTTCCCACCAGATGTGTGACTACATAGCCACAAGGCAGTTGGCATTTGTTACTTTAATGGCACAAGCAAAAACTTTCTTCCCATGGCATCCAGCTGGGGCTCATGGTTGGGAAAGTATTACCCTTTGGCTGCACAAAAAATGCCTAGGACCTGCATGCTCTCAAGAAAGAGTTCCTTTGAGAGGAAAGCATGCTCTAAACAAACAGGTCTACATTTTCTGGACACTGCTCATACAACCTCTGCGGTGAAAGAAGGTTTCTCCAAAGCTCCTTCAGTGAGCATAATAAAGCTTCATTAAACTGTAAAGTACCTTCAGATGTTTGCTTAGCTGAGAGGACCTCTGTGAAGAAATTGGACTGAGGCTTCTCAGTATCGAGAGGGATTCCCAACATCTCAGCAGCTATGTTCACAATCGAAATATTGAACTTATCAGCTGACAATGGATCCGAAAATAAAGGACAGTTTCAAGCAAAGTGTATAGCCGCTGCCATTCTGAAGGTCCATAAGAATGAAAGAGACTGTGTTAAGAAGAGGCAGGGTGTTAACAACATTGATATCATCAACCGCATCACCAGGGAGTAGACTCTGAAAATATGTGCAGCCCATCAGAGGTGTCTGCTTTAGTCATTTTTACCAATTGACACATCTGTCTCGTATAATTATTCTGCAGAGGGTTAATGCACTGTAATATGAGGTATGGAATAGGAGTCTGATTTTTCTTGATCGATGCAGAAATCAAGATCAGAGCCACAGCCAGTTTCAGTGGTATAGGAGAGCTCAGAGAGCCCCGGATTGGGGCCAAGAACAGAATCTGGGTCAGGTCTCATTGGAGAGGATAGCACAGTAGGACCTTTGGTTATCAAATGGGGTAAGCTAGGTGTGAAGAGGGCCAACATGCGGTTTTAAAGGGCTCAATTCCATCTGTTGCTGGGATGCATGGGGAGCGGGGGAGAGATTGTTGTTGGGGAGGGCTGAACAACAGACACGGCTAGTAAGAGCCATACTTCTCCCTTCAACTCCTCCGATTCTCTCTTTCTGAAATAAGGATGTGGAATGCTTGAGTATCTGTGGTGCCTATATTGGTTTGGAATGCTTGGAACAGTGATGCAGGGCTTAAAGCTGGAAGATTTTGGGGAGCCATGGTGACATGCAGGGAAATATTGATTCAAAGCTCAGGGAATCCTCAGAAGCACTGTATTTTGTGTCTGAGAAGTGTGGAAAAAAGAACTGATATTACCTGTTCCACTGTGAATGAATGAATGAATGAATGAATGAATATAAAACTTGTAAAGCGCGAACTAAGCCCAAGGGCGTCAAGGCGCTGTAAACGAACCTAAGGATGCAGACAGAAAGACATGCTCATACCGAGGTCTGAGAGAAAAACCAAGTCTTTAAGGCCCTACGGAAAAGAGAATAGGACACCTGACTTGAGAGATGTTCCGGGAGGGAGTTCCACAGTTTAGCAGCAGCAGTGGAGAAAGCTCGACCACCCCATGTGACCTTCTTAAATCTCTGTACCATAAGCAGATTCTTATCTGCAGAGCGGAGCCGCCTGTTGGGAACATAATGATGGAAAATGGACTTAATCGCTTCAGGGCCTGACCCATAATAAGCATTGTGAGTCATGCACAGGGTCTTGAAAAGGATCCTACGGTCCACAGGCAGCCAATGCAGCAATCTAATGGCATCTGAGACTGAATCATATTTAGACAAATTCATCACCAGCCTGGCAGCGGCATTCTGCACCATCTGCAGACGTCGTATCAGGCCCTTGTTAATGCCCAGATAAAGTGCATTGCAATAATCCAATCTGGATATAACCAGTGCAATGACAACCTGCTTACGTGCATCGAAGGAGAGATAGTGGGAGATTTTCCGTAGGATCCTGATGATCCCAAAGCACGTGGAAATTGTCCTACTAACCTGAAGGTTCAAGGACAGTGAGTTATCCACGATTACCCCCAGGTTTTTGCCATGGGAGACCGGAGAGGGGCAGACGCCAAGGGCATCCGGCCACCAGTCTCTGGACCATACCTCCTGCTTACTCCCAAAGACTAAGACCTCCGTCTTCTCTCCATTCAATTTTAAAAAATTCTCCGCCATCCAGGAGGATACTGCCTGCATACAGTTCCTAAAATTAAGGGCCGAGTCCTTTATGTTATGCGAGATAGACACCATAATTTGGGTGTCGTCCGCATAGGACAATACTTCCAGCCCAAAAGATCTCACAACCTTCGCAAGAGGGGCAACATAGATATTAAAAGAGTAGGGCTCAGGGAGGAGCCCTGAGGAACACCACACAACAGAG
This sequence comes from Calotriton arnoldi, assembly GCA_963921515.1. Taxonomy (NCBI): domain Eukaryota; kingdom Metazoa; phylum Chordata; class Amphibia; order Caudata; family Salamandridae; genus Calotriton; species Calotriton arnoldi. Next base: position 319,122 of record CAWUFW010011644.1, on the reverse strand, counting down.
GTTTGGGGATGAGTAAAAACGGCCAAGCTTAACCATCTGTGCCCGCTCGCTAAGAAAGGAAGCAAGAAGCCCCAAAGCAGTACCACCAACACCTATCTCTCTGAGACGATCAATCAGTCTACAGGGAGACAGGGTGTCAAAGGCTGCGGTGAGATCCAGTAGAATAAGGAGGGTGGTATGACCTGCATCCACTTGAACTCGAATATTGTCAAATACAGCTGTCAAAGCAGTCTCTGTACTATGAAGGCCTCTGAATCCATGTTGCGAGCCATCCAGTAAATGGAAATCCTTAAGATAGGTACTGAGATGGGAATTGAGATATGTTTCAAAAATCTTAGCTGGAACAGGAAGCAGGGAGATAGGGCGATAGTTCTTCAATTCATCAGGATCCAGAGAAGGTTTCTTCAAGAGAGGCTTCACTACAGCCGTCTTCCACAAAGTGGGAAATAGCCCCTCTGAGATGGCAGTATTGAAAACATCCGTCAAATGAGGGACAATAGCTTCACGACCAAGTTTAAGCACCTTGAGGGGGCAAGGATCCAGAGGGGAGCCAGATTTAACCCCTTCAAGGATCCGATCGGTCACCTCATAAGACATATTAGGAAAAGTGAACAAACTGGGCGACCCTTCAGTAGGTACAGCACCAATAGAGTGAAAGGTGGATCGAACAGAAGCCACCGATGAGGGGTTGGAGGCTTCAAGCAGGGAATAGATATTTGCAATCTTAGTGTGGAAAAAATCAGATATTTTATCACAGCGCTCCTGTGAAAAAATTGAAGGGTCAAAGGCAGGGGGAGAGGTAAGAGACTTTATTACCTTGAAGAGATCTCTAGAGGATCTCATGGAGTCAGTGGTTTTAGAGAAATATAATCTCTTTTCCTCCATAACAGCAATTTTATATTCTTTGAGGCCTTGCTTATGTAGTGTCCTATTCAGCGGGTTTAGATCTAGGCGCCATTGCCTCTCCTGTCTGCGGCAGCCCTGTCTCATCATTCTGAGCCTCTCCGTAAACCAAGGGGCAGAGGGTTTTTCCTTGCTGAATAGTATTTACTGAGAGGTGCAAAAGTATCCATAGCAGTTAGCAAATGTTGCGATAATTCTACCGCTGCCAAATTAGCATCATTGAACTTAGTGAACACAAGATTGTTAAAAAATTTTGAGAGAGACTCATTACTTATGAGGCTAAGATTCCTCCTCTCATCTAAGTTCATATCACCAGAGATAATCAGCGTCGGAGACATAAAATGTAGGTCAAAAGGGACAGCAAAATGATCAGACCAGGCTAGGGGGATAGGTTCCCCACCGTTACACGTGGGTCATTCGAAAAGACCCCATCAAGTATGTGTCCCGCTAAATGGGTAGGCTTCTTGACCAGCTGAGAAAAACCACATCCATTAAGGGTGTCCAAAAGACCCAGGGCATCCCTGCAGTCGAGGTTATCAAAGTGGAAATTAAAATCCCCCAGGAGAGTGAAATTAGATCTTTCACAGTAGGGCTCCAAGAGCCTACTAAAATCCTGACTAAAGGCAGCCCTAGATCCAGGTGGCCTATAACAGAGGATGCCAGAAAAACTTTCCGTGGAATGAAGATTAAGAGAAAAATAGAAAGCCTGGTAGAGATCAGGAGGAGCGGACAGAGCCCGAGTGCGACAGATCAGGGTTTCTCTATATAAAATGCCCACACCCCCTCCCCGCCGATCTACCCTGTCCATTCTAGCCAGGGTATAACCAGTAGGAATAGCATCTACTAAGTCAGGACCAGAGGCGTCCGTAGCCCAAGTTTCGGTGATGAAAACCCATGTAGGTTTCCTGGCTGATACAAAGTCTCTAAAGGCAACCTTATTTTTAATCAGAGATCTGGCATTAATGAGAAAGCCCTGTGCAGTCTGTACTATAGAACTGGTGCTAGTACTTTTATTATTCGAGGAGTGTTAAAAGCCTGTTTAAAAGGGACATTACATTCTGTACAAACCAATATTCGCATTTTAGCTAAAATATCCGGGTCCAGGGAGTGATGGCAAGGAGCCCAGGCTGCCCGCAGAGCCAACAATGACTCACGGGAAAGGCAAATCCGTTCCCGTTGACCAGCAATGGACAGGACAGCATCTCCTGCGCGAGGCGCGATCTTAGCGCGGACGGGCGCAGACGGGCTTACCTTTGGCGCGCCTTCGGCGCGCCGGTGGCGCGCCCGCTGCGCGCGTCCGCTGCGCGACGAGCCTGCCATGCTGGTTAAGTAGAGGAGCAGAGCTAGAGTGCTAACAGCCTTGGCTCCACCCCCCCCAGAGACCGGAAGAGGCTGAAATGTACGCTGGCGCCCTCCACAACAAACGGGAACACCCGCGGTGGAACGGGGCGCTGGCGAAATGAGAATGAAGCACCACGAGAGAGACAGTCTCCCGAGAGAAGTGGAGGAAAGGGGACAACTCCAATGAAATGTGCAAAATGCAATGTCACCATATACAGAGTGCTAAACATCCATTCTTGCCTTCTGACTCCCCAGCTAATGTCACTTAGTGCAACCTGGCACCAGTGATGGAATGCTACTGAAAACAAATTCCAGATCCAGTCTGGCATCCGAGGATAAGGTTCATATATGGAACCTGCCAGAGTGACACTTTCATTCTGGGTCAAGCTAAATCTTAGATGGTTTTTGGATGTAGGGGTCAAGAACCAGGCATAAAGCAATACAGTAGGTTTTATGCTACTTTTGGGCAAGAGTACAAATAAGACCACAACAGATGAGTTGCAAGAGAGTTTTGAACATCTCTCTACTCAAGCTATGTAGCGCAAGAGAACTCATTCAGTCCAGAACCCACTTTTCACTGAACAAAGGAGGAGTACATAACAATAAACAAAATGCAAACTCCTCACAAAAAAGACACAACCACAAATATGAGACATTTCATGGAAAATTGTGGGGGTTTTCATGTCAGTAGAAAAAATGTGACTTACCTTCAGTAACAAAACCTTTGGTTGATACATAATCTTCCCTCAGATTCATCAACTTATGAATATCCATCCAGGCACCAAGCTGGTCTACAAACTTCCCTAACAATAGCTGTTTAGTGCCCCAGGTGGTACCATGTGGGTTCTGCCTCAACCTTGCCTGCCAATGTAATGACATACAAGTGTATTAAGAGCCAACAGGCACCTGACTTCAGTTTCTGTGCCCCATTGAAGGAGCATCAGTGACAAGAATAGAACATAACATGTTTGCATACCTTGGGATCTTATTAGTGTGCACGCCACTAACTTATAGGGGAGGAGGAAAGCCAGTGTGGAATCTGCAAGAAGATTAAGTATTCACCAGAAATACTGCTACTCAACACAGGTAAAGTTTTCTTCTGATGGATGCATATTTCTACAGATTCCCCACCTTTTGAATTAGTGCCAAAGCAATATCTTTCTTGGTGGTGGGACTCACCAGAGTTGATTAATGAAAGTCATGCAACAGAGCCTTGTCAAAGTACACATCACTTTGTGCTTGGACTGTGATGCAATATTGTTTGGCAAAAGTATGCAGGGACGACCATATGACCCTCTGGCAGATGTCAGCCACTTGAAAGCCTCTGGAGATAGCCATGGAAGCTGCAATGGCCATAGTGGATTGGGCACGAATTCCCTTGGGGGGGAGGGGGGGAGGATCTTTTCCGCTAACGCATTAAAAAGCTTGATAGAAAGGATGACCCAAACAAGAAATGGTGTGTTGGCCGCAAACTTGCTCTTTTCAGCATCGGGAAGCCCACAAAAATCTGATCATCCACTCTGTCCTGTAGAGTGTGATCGATGTAATAGGACACAGAATGTTTGGGTCTAATGAATTCACCTGCTCCTCCCCTTTGGTGGGCCGATGAGGGAAGAATGTTGGAATGGTTATGGACTCGGTCATTCAAAAGGACATACCACCATGGTGGAGGAAGAATGGGCAAATTATATGAGCATAAAACTTTGAAAGGTGGATGAACTGAGAAGGCCTGGGTATCTACAACCCTACAGGCTGCAGTTAGTGCCACTAATAGTACAGTTTTCAGAGTAAGAAGTCAAACAAGAAACTGCATTGGCTTGAATAGGGATGCCATGAGGAAAGCCAACACAAGATTCAAATTGCATCAAAGAACAATGAATAGAGTGGGAGGAAACAAGTTAAGTAATCTCTTTAGAAAAAGTGTCACTACTGGCAATCTAAACGAGGCCCACTGTTCAGGGAGGCATATAAAGGTGGACAGTACAAACAAGCAGCCCTTAACTGTAGATACTGCCAGATTCTACTGGGTAACAGAGTGAATAGCAGGGCATCAGAAAGACAGGATTGAAAAGAATCCAGGCATTCTGCAACTTCAGCATGAAGGTAAAAGGACTGTAGCTAGCACATCTCAATTGTCACACTTGTAGCTGCAATACTTGGTAATCGGGTTGCAAGACCTGTCAAACCTGTGTGGAAAGGAAGAGGAGGACAAATAAGGACTGCTAACAGAATAGCAAACCAGATTGACTTTATCTAATCAGGGGTAATCAGGATCAGCCAGGATTCAGTCTTCCGCACTTTCTGCAGGACGTTTGACAGAATTGAGATCGGTGGAAACATGTACAGACAACCCAGAGACAAGCTGAACCTGAAGGCATCCTCCCGGAAATCGTTCAGCAAGAAGTGTGTGATACAAAACAGAAAACAAAGCCTGTTCAGGGCCTTGGTAGAGAGATTCAGCTATAGAAATCTCAATCTGGAGATCATCAGATTGGGATTTACTTCCCACTAGTGGTCTTCCTGCAAGAGATGACTGAAACTACTGAGAGCATCAGCTCTCACACTGAGGGCAACAGTCAGGTGTGCTGCTACTGGGAAAATTCCCAGTCAAGGCATCCAGTGCCACAGATGAATCCCTTTTCAACACAGAGTCAACGACCCAACGCCGTGCTGTCTGTTGATATAATGGACAATGGTCATTTTGTCTGGCAGAATTTGAATAGTGCTCCCTGGGATGCAAGGGAGCAATGCCTTTATGTCAAGATGGACCAAATGCAGCTCCCTCACACTGAAGTACAGACACTGCTCTGATGCATACCAAAGCTCTTGCATTGTCATGTCTTTCAGAAGGGTACCTCAACCGAGGAGGTGTCCTTGACCACCATAGCCTGTGCCTGCACAGGATTCTTTGTATGCCCCATCAGAAGGTAGAAGGGGTCCATCCACCAATACTGATCTGGACAGACAGACATGAAGATCTGCAAAAAAGCCAAAAGACTCCCCTGCTGATGGAGCCACTGTTTTCTCAGGCACTAATAAAAAGGCACACATCCACTATCTGGCATGTGGCACCAACAGGATGCACACACTCATGAGACCAAGAAAAGTAACACATGCAGAAACAGAATACTTGTGAGTCAGAAACATCAGAATGATCTCATAAATATTTTCAATCCTCCAAGAAGGAGGAAAAGTCGTGATGCTGTTTGTGTCAGCAGCATTCCTATGAAGGAGTTACAATGAGGGGGGCTTCTTGGTGCTGATAGAAAAGCCCAAGACCAACTAGCCATCCAAGCATGGGAATAAATGAACGCTTGACTGTTGCAGAGAAGCAGCCACAACTTCCAGCATTTTGCAAAGATGAATACTACAGCCATCCATCCAGCATGACTGTAAACCGATAGTACTGGGACCCTACAATGAATCTCAGTGAATGCTTGAGGACGGGGAGGACAGAGATTAAAGTAGTTGTCCCGGGATGTCAATCAATTACCCACATTAAGATCCTGTAGAACTTGGCTCAGAGATAGCGCCTTGAACCTGTCCTGATGAATGGACAAGTTCAAGAGGCAAAGGTACATGAAGAACCTTAGACCCCTCTGCCCTTCATGGGAACCAGGGACTAATAGGAGTAAAATCTTGTGCCCTTTTCTACCCATTTGTTCAGAATTTTTTTTTTATCTGCCTCTAAAGTCTAGATATGCTGGAAATCACATCCTGGTGTAGGGAGGACTTTCCCCAGGGGAGGGGGAAAAGAAGGGTAGGCCAAAGCCTTTGAGGTTTAGCAGAATGGCCCAACAATCTGTCATGATCGTCTCTCAACTGGTGGAAAAGTGGCACACCTTTGGATACACTGGAGTATGATTGTGTAAGGGGGGGGGAGTCAGAGAGGTTCTGAGGCAGTGGAGCTAGGAGGGGATGGCATGGACAAGATCTACTGCAGATGCAGATGTTGGCGTCCCTACCTGGAAAGGAGCAGTGCATCTGTTTGGGTACTTGGAGGTGCTGCAAAGTTTGGACCTGCCACCAGAGTTGAGCCCCTGGGGCTGCCTTGAATTGTCCTATATTGTTGGTGAAATTACTTCACTGAGGAGGGTAAGCCGGGCAAGCGAGCCATAGCCTAGCTCTTTTCTGAAGCGTACCAGGAAGGAATTGGCTTACTTTTCAAACAGCTCACCTTTGAAGGGCACATCCATAAGGGTTGCATAGTTATCTCCAGGCAACTAAGAAGCCAGTGAAAGCAAGTGTGGAGGAGCAGTGAAGCAGCTGTGTCCTTTGACCAAGCAATTGCCTTCAAAATCAAAGTTGTACTTTAGGAACTGGCTGTAGGTGCCCAAAGAGTTGTTGACCAGATAAGAAAGGATTATGTTACTTACCCTGTAAGCATCTGTTCTTGTCATTTAGTGCTGTAGATTCACATGATTTGCATACTCCTGCCATCTAGTGTTGGATCTGGAAGTGTGCAAGTTGTTTTTCCTGAAAAGTCTTTTGAGTCTCGAGGTAGAGTGACTCCTTCTGTTGGTGATAATGAGCATGGGCATTTACTCCACTGTTTGATTGTTTTCCAGCACACGGTGAGAATGGAGTGTAATGTAAGTGTAAGTAAAGAGATGTCCATGTATATGAAAAAAGTAAAGGAACTGCATCGGCCACAGGTGTCCGGAGAAGAGGGCGGGTGCACATGTGAATTTACAACACTACGTGCCAAGAACAGATGCTTACAGGGTAAGTAACATAATCCGTTCGAGGCACGTGTGGCTGTAGATACATATGCTTTGCATAGACTGTACAGCAGTGCCCTCCAAAGCGGAGGCTAACCTGAGGGTGGTGCAGTTGTTTGAACATAGCACTGCCTGACCTACATTAGTTTGTTGGCGTGCTAGACATCCATACAGTAATGTTTAGTGAAAGTGTGTGGTGTAGACGACGTAGCTGCTATGCATATGTCAGCTAGTGGGATGTTGCCCAGGAAAGCCACAGAAGCCCATATTTTATGAGTAGAGTGTGCTTTAGAGTGTGTAGGTAAAGTTCTTTTGGCTTTAAGATAGCATGTCTGAATGCATTTAACTATCCACCTGGAAATGCCGAATTTGGATAAGGACTTTCCTTTGTGAGAGGGCAAAAAAGCAACAAAGAGCTGTTTAGTTTTGAGAAAGACTTTAGTTCTGTCAATGTCGTACATAAGAGCTCTTTTAACATCTAATGTATGGAGAGCCCTCTTCACAACTGAGTCTGGTTGAGGAAAGAACATAGGTAACTCAATTGATTAAGGTGGAAATAAGAGACCACCTTTGGAAGGAATTTAGGGGACTACCCTATCTCTGTGTAGCTGGAAGAAAGGCTCTAAGGTTAGTGCCTGGAGCTCACTAACACATTTGAGTGAAGTAATGACAATTAAAAAAGCTCCCCTCCAAGATAAAAATCGAAGGGAACAGTTATGTAGAGGTTCGAATGGTGGACCCATAAGTCTTGTGAGAACAATGTTAAGATTCCAGTTATGTGCATGAGAAACCCGGGGCGCAATCACTCTTTTAAGACCTTCCATAAAGGCTTTGATGGCTGGTACTGTGAATAAAGACAGGTGTTGTTTACTTTGTAAATAGGCAGCCACTGTAGCCAGATGTAAGCGTAGGGGTGTGAATGCAAGGCCAGAAAGCTGTACATGCAACAAGTAACAAACAATTTTTTGTATTGAAGCTTTAAATGGATTGATACTTTTATTAGGAGAGTAACAGACAAATCTTTTCTATTTAGCTGCATAGCATGCTCTAGTAGTAGGCCTGCAAGCTTCTTTGAGAATGGTCATATATTCAGGTGGCTGATTGAGATAACCGAATTCTATGACTTCATGAGCCAAATTGCTAGGTTGAGTTCCTTGGGATTTGGGTGCCTGATTTCTCCATGGTTCTGAGTGAGAAGGTCTGGGTTGAGGGGGAAGCTTCTCGTGGGGAACCAGGGCTGTCGTGCCAATGTGGGAGCCACTAGTATGAGTGTGAGAGATGTTTGCCTGAGCTTCCAAACCAGAAACGGAAGAAGGAGAGGCGTAAAAGCGTAGGCAAATATTCCTGACCAGTTCATCTGCAAAGCATTGCCTTTAGATAGTGGGTGTGGGAACCTGGAGGTGAAGTTTAGGCATTTTGCGTTGTCTGCAGTTGTGAACAGATCAATTTGTGGAAATCCCCACTTGTGGAAGTAAGGAAGGAGGACTTGGGGTGGAGTTCCCACTTGTGGACTTGTTGCCGCATCCTGCAGAGGAGGTTGTCAAAATTGTTGTTTGTTCCTTGTTCCCGAGAGGAGTTTTGCTAACAGATGAATGCTGTGATGTAGAGCCCAACGCCAAATGGTCTGAGATAGGCATGATTACTGTAGAGAATGTGTCTCCCCCACCCCCCCGTTTTTGTACATAGTACATGGTTGTCATAGTGTCCGTCCGCACTAAGACAACCTTGCTGATGAGGCGAGGTGTGAACACTTTCAACACTAGGTGAACAGCTTGAAGCTCTAGGTAGTTGATGTGAAGACCCTGGTGTTTGGTGTCCCAGAGACCCTGGACTGTGATATTGTGTAGGTGAGCAACCCAGCCTGTCAGTGGTGCAGCCATTGTCAGGATAAATTTCAGAACAGGGTCCAGGAAAGGCCACCCTTTTAACAGGTAGTTTGTGTTCCACCACTGCAGAGATCGTTGAGTGCGGCTGTCTATCAACACTAGATCCTCTAATTGACGCTGTGACTGAGACCACTGTTGTGCTAGACACTCCTGGTGCGGACGCATGTGTATCAGTGCATGTGGCACTATGGCGAGGCATTAGGCCATCATACCCAGCAGGCGCAGGACAGTTCTGACTGGCAACTGTTGATTAGTTTGGAAATTTTGCATTGGGATAGGCTAATCCCACCTGTGTGTTTAGGATAGCCCCCAGATATGGTTGAATCTGTAGAAGTTTTGGACATTGATGGTGAAGCCTAGTTGATGGAGCAGGTCTGTAGTATTTGGAGTGTGTTGTTGGCAGAGAGGAAGACTGTTGACTTTGATAAGCCGGTCGTTGAAATACAGAAAGACATGGATGTTTTGTCTGTATAAATGTGCTGCGACCAGTGCTAGGCATTTGGTGAATACTCGAGGTCCAATGGTCACCCCAAAGGGTGGACTTTGAATTGGTAATGTTTGCCTGCTATCACAAATCTGAGGTATTTGCGATGTGCTGGATGTATGGGAATGTGGAAGCAGGCGTCCTTTAAGTCTAGGGCTAACAGAAAGTAGCCTTGCTGGAGAAGCTGGATCACGTCTTGGAGAGTGACCATATGGAAATGCTCTGACAGGATGTAATGATTTGAGGGCCATAGATTTAAGATTGGTCGTAAAGATCCGTACTTTTTGGGAGATTAGGAAGTACAGGGAGTGTACTCCTGACCCCGAATATTGTAGAGGGACGGGTTCTATAGCTCCTTTGAGCAAGAGAGCTTGAACTTCCTGTTTGAGTAGTGTTTGGTGCTTCAGAGAGAGCCTGTGAGTGCCAGGTGAAATGTTGGAAGTGTGGTAATGAGCGTCCAGACAGTAACCATGTTGGATAACGTCCAACACCCACTGGTTTGATGTTATTGATTGCCATGTGGGCAGGAAAGCCGGTAATCGTCCCTCGACAGGTGTTAAATGTTCAGGGGGGGGAGAAGGAGAAGGAAGTCATTGATTGGTGTTGGGTGCAACACCACGTGGGGAAGCAACTTTTCCTCTACCTTTGGCATTGCTGCCCTATAGGAGCTTCTATAGTGACCTCGGGGAGAGGAGTGGTGACCTTGGCAACGTTGGTATGAAGTAGAGGCATCTGAAGAGGTGGTTTTGGAACTCGCTCGATATATGGAGCGGCGATGGGAGCTATGAGGACTAGGTGTTTGAAGGGCACCCATAGACTCCCACGTGGTGTTGCACCCAACACCAATCAATGACTTCCTTCTCCTTCTCCCCCCCCTGAACATTTAACACCTGTCGAGGGACGATTACATGCTTTCCTGCCCACATGGCAATCAATAACATCAAACCAGTGGGTGTTGGACGTTATCCAACATGGTTACTGTCTGGACGCTCATTACCACACTCTGTATCCTTTTTAATTCTTTCTAGGGCCAGGTCAACCTGGGGACAAAAATGATGTTCTTTGCTGAAAGGGACATTTAGTAGACTTTATTGTACTTACAGCTTACAGCCAGATATGCGAGCCAAGCATGGCGCCACAGTAAGATACTGGCACTAATCCCTCTAGCAGTGGTATCTGCTGAATCGAAGGCACAGTGGATAGATGCGTTAGGGGATGAGCTTTCCTTCAGATACAAGCTCCTGACCCCTTTTCTTGTGCTCCTCTGGGAGGAGTTCCTCCATTTCATCCCAGTGAGCACGGTCATATCTTGCAAGCAAACTCATCGAATTGGCAATACGCGAATGGTCGACGGATTGAGCTGTGACCTTTTTACCAGAGGATTCAATGAGTTTACTTTCCTTGTCAGGAGGTGGTGCATCACTGGCAGCTTGGGAATTAGCTTGCCTGCGAGCAATGGTAACAACAAGACAGTCAGGATTAATCCGTCCCCTGATGTAAATGGGGTCGGAAGGAGAGAGTCTTTATATATTTGAATCCATCCTGGGCGTGATGATTCTGGTTCTAGCAGGGTCTTTAAATGTGTTATCTGCATGATGCAACCTACCCTTAAGCATAGGGAGTTATGGAGAGGCCCTATGTGTGACAGGGAGGTGGAAGTGGTGGTGGAAGTGGAGATGGTACTGGAAGTGGCAAAGGACTGGTAGCCTTGCCCGCTGCCTTCTTCCGTTTGGCTGTGACCAGTATATCAATAGCCTCTTCGGAGAGTTGTCTCTTCGATGGCGGTGGATTCGGAACAGAAAGATTGGCAAGAGCACGCCCTGTATGAGGCTGGATGTGCATTTGCTTTTGATGAGCATCCATCTTTTCTTGTAACTTGAGGAGAATAGCTTCCAAAGGCTTGCCAGGATCAGATTTCGGGGCCAGTTTCAAAGGTTTCGGAGCCAAGGTGTGTTTCGGTTTCAGTGCTAAAGATCCAGTCGGAGCTTGGGGGCGTGGCCGAGCCGAGCTGCAAGATGGCCGCTCGCTAGTGTGGCTCTGCCGGCCGAGCTAAGCATCCGACAACTATCCGGGACCCAACTGCTAATCCGGGGCCAAAAAACACTCCACGAGATGCAGAAATAGCGACTGACCAGTCAGCGTGAAATTCGACTGCGGGGAACCAAGTGGTGCGAAAAAAACTGTGGCGGAACTGCAGTGCGCGCCTCCGGCCGGAATGCTCAAAATGGCGCAAGCACAGTGAGGAAGAAACAGAACTATACCCACAGCGACTGACGGGACGGTAGTCCGGTGCTGCCTACAGGGGAGCATCGACGAGTTTGCGGTGACCGGCAGAGGCGCCGGGCGGTTCGGCCGAAGACCGCTGCTGTACGTAGTCCATGCAGGCAAGATCGGGTGGGTGAGCGGCTGTCGCGCGGCCCGCCTGGACCCCCCTAGCGTTCGTTAGGGTGGCTTGGGAGGCCCGAAGTGCAGAGTGGATACAGTCGCCAAGAAACGACAGCGCAGTCGACCTCCCCCGCGCCCATTTGCCGGCCGGGGACCTGTGAGGCGGGAGACGCCATCCCCGTGAGTCGATCGCGGGGGTGAGACGGACAAACTCCAGGATTGATGCCGCGCTCCGACTTCAAGACGGAGGCGCGAGCGGAACACCGGCAGCTGTATACTGAGCAGGAGTAAACAACCAGTTAACAGGCACCACTGCAGAACAAAGTGAGGATAAAGGCCCCAGTCACACCAGCGCGAGGACGCAATTACTGGCTGAACAACGACTCCTACGCGATACCAAAGGGGATGATGGACGGAGCGTTTGAGCTAATCAAACACTCACCCCCAGTCAACTGATCTGGGTTTAATCCATCATCATTCTTTAGCTCACTCCACCACCCCAGTTCAGACATGGCCATATGCAAATCAGTCTGACCCTGTGCCTCATGGGAACAGTCCAGCCCGAACTGCCAAGCCATGTCTTCCCTGGACCGGAAACAAGCATCCTGGGACCGGTTTCTGGCTATTCAGCCGTCATCAGCCAGGCTAGCTTGAATCCAGTGGCAAAGTGAGCAAGGGACCCACGTCTGGGCATACCCTGCCAACTTAGGGCGAACAAAGCGATACCAAAGGGGATGATGGACGGAGCGTTTGAGCTAATCAAACACTCACCCCCAGTCAACTGATCTGGGTTTAATCCATCATCATTCTTTAGCTCACTCCACCACCCCAGTTCAGACATGGCCATATGCAAATCAGTCTGACCCTGTGCCTCATGGGAACAGTCCAGCCCGAACTGCCAAGCCATGTCTTCCTGGACCGGAAACAAGCATCCTGGGACCGGTTTCTGGCTGTTCAGCCGTCATCAGCCAGGCTAGCTTGAATCCAGTGGCAAAGTGAGCAAGGGACCCACGTCTGGGCATACCCTGCCAACTTAGGGCGAACAAAGCGATACCAAAGGGGATGATGGACGGAGCGTTTGAGCTAATCAAACACTCACCCCCAGTCAACTGATCTGGGTTTAATCCATCATCATTCTTTAGCTCACTCCACCACCCCAGTTCAGGCACAGGGTCAAGACTGATTTGCATATGGCTGGGTTCAAACTGGAATGGCATGGTGAGCAAAAAAACGATGGATTTAGGCCCAGATCTCTGTACTGGGGTGAATGTGTGACATTGTTCTGCATTCTGTCCATCAATTATTGTTTTTGCATTTGTCACCCCGAGTGGGACGGGTATACCCAGACGTGGGTCCCGTGCTCTCCATGCCACTGGAATCAAGCTATCCTGGCTGAAGAGGGGTGAAACCCCGAAACCGGTCCTAGGATGCTTGTTTCCAGTCCAGGGAGGACCTGGCTTGGCAGTTCGGGCTGGACTGTTCCTATGAGGCACAGGGTCAAGACTGATTTGCATATGGCTGGGTTCAAACTGGAATGGCATGGTGAGCAAAAAAACGATGGATTTAGGCCCAGATCTCTGTACTGGGGTGAATGTGTGACATTGTTCTGCATTCTGTCCATCAATTATTGTTTTTGCAACGACTCCTACGCAGCGCAAACACGCTTGCCAACAAGGCGCTTCACACCACGTGGGCATCACAACGCTCTCCTGCACACACCGCACTGGCAACAGTTAGGAAGCAGAGCATCCACAGAGACTAGCTGGTGACAGGGGACAGCGGGGACAATAGTTGCTGCTGACGCTGCGCTGGACACTCTTTGTTCAGCTATACAAGTGGGGGTGAAGGACGGACTACCTCCATCAGTTACGATAAGCAGCAAGAAGCAATGCAGAGGAGGTCCCCAATCGACACGGGAATGGTGCCCTGGAATGAGTAAAGCAAACACTAATAGCGTGGTGTGCTCTCCCTGTCGCACGCCTGTGAGGGTTGGGGACTGGGGGGCCAACAACCAAAGAGCCGCTGCTCACTAACCACAGAGGCCCGCGGTGCGTGACTAAAAAACTCATGCCCACAACAACAGATCGAAAACCGCAATACACCGAGGCGGGCGCAACCCGAATTAAGCGTGCACAGAAATAGTGCGGTGCGCTGACCAGCGCCTGACCCACTGATTATCGTTGAACTTCAAGGGTGTATGAAAGGGACATTGCTTGAGAAGAATCAGCTGACCCGCACGCTCAGAGCAATCGCTTTAAGACGCGGAGCTTCATCCCTGGGAACTCGGGCGTGGGGCGCCCTGGCAGGTTTGGATTCAGAGTCTCCACAAGCGGTGGAAAGACGCTACAGGAGGAAAGCAGCGATGGGGAAAACAGACAATAAACAGGCAAAAATCAATTTCGAGAAACGTGCCTCTAGAATGCAAGACACTGATCCGTCACAGATAACGGTGGTGCCCGAAACGCAGCTAGAACCTGAGCAGGAGGACGATATCAAAACCATGCTCCGCGACGTGAAGGCCAGCCTTAGAGAGATAGACGTTAAACTGGACTCCCTGGCGCTGCGGATGGACCAGGTCTGCCAAAGAGTGGACAAACACGAAGACAGAATAGACGCTCTGGAAACCAGAGTTTCGGACTCGGACGATCGCCAAGTGGAGACGCAGGAACACCGCTGAATGGATAAAGTGCTGGATGTCATCAAGGCACGCAACGAAGACCTCGAAGCGAGATCCAGGATGAACAATGTCCGAATTACGGGAATACCGGAATCCACGAACATGGAAAAATTTGTGGAGGGCCTTTTAAAGGATCTCTTTGACCCCGAGCTATCGCCAATGTTTCTTGTGGAACGCGCACACCGAACATTAGGACCCAGACCATCCCCGGGAGCTCCACCTAGAACGATCCTGGCTTGCCTGCTCAACTACAGGGACAGGGAGACCATCTTGAGAGTGGCCAGGGAGAAGGGGGAACTGCGGCACCAGGGAAACAGCGTCGCATTCTACCCAGACTTCGCCCAGGCAGTGCAGGCGGCACGACGAGAATTCATACCAGCAAAAAAGTTATTTTAAAAAACTGGAACTAAATATGCAATGCTATATCCGGCAAAATTGAGAGTGCAGACTGGAGGCAAGCCTGTTTTCTTTACAGAAGCGGCAGCTGCACTGAAATTCGCGAAGCAACACGCACGCCAACAGCGCTCCAGTAGCCATGAGAAGGACAACTCACCACACAGTCAGCTAAGTGACAATGACTAGTGCATGCACCCCTCCACTTAGTCCCAAACTTGAACTACCCATGGGTTTGGCTAAAGGTGCTGGTGGGAGGAACTGTAAACACTTTCCAGATTCCGGACTGCGTGCATGTAAATGCTTTTGGGTAGTCCTATCGATGCTCGCCCACCCTGTTGCATTGTGACAGGGCAGTATGCCGGCAACCTCACGCCCCCTCTGGGATGATTCCCTTCAGCCTCACTTGTTGCGGGCTTATGTTTGTTCTGGGGTGGGCGGATCTGGCTACTCAACCTGATTGGGGGGGTTGGAGTGGGAGGTGGGCGGGTTGGGACTGTTATTGTTTGTTTTTGTTATTTTTGCAGTGCATGTCATATTCTTTACTGGGCCGTATGGAAGGGGGAATCACTTGCCGCAGTCCGGCTTTCGCCGTCACACATCACAAGGGGTCATACCGAGAATTCTGGAGGGAATATCTCACACACTGGGATTCTGGTCACAATAGTCTCAAAATTTTTCCACAAGTCTAAAGTCTAAATTGACTTGCATCACCTGGAATGTGCGTGGCCTTAATGACCACAGAAAGTTACGGCTGGTGCAGTCATATCTCACGCGACATGCGGTGGATGTGTGCCTCCTACAGGAGACCCACCTAAGGGGTACAACGTGCGAACGATTGAAATCCACTAGATGGAGCGAGGTCTATACATCCTGTTACTCCAATTACTCCAGAGGGGTGGCAACGTTGATCAAACGAGGAACTCTCTGGCACACACTTAAGGTAGTCAGCGACTCAGAAGGGCGTTATCTATTAGTATTGGGGACACTATTTCACCACCGGGTTCTCATCGCAAATATATATGGCCCTAATGTGGATGATCCCACCTTCTTTCAGAGGGTATGGCACCACATTCAGTCTATGGAAATGCTGCAATACTCTGGGGCGGTGACTTTAACACTGTTCTATCGTTAGAGGAGGACAGGGTCGGCACTTCCCGCTCACATCACCCACAGGCCGCTGCAGTGCTGAAGGAATCAATTGCTGGCTATAATTTAGTAGACTCCTGGCGGGTTTTCCATCCTAGCACACGGGAGGGCACATGTATCACACAGCAACATTTAGCATGGTCCAGATTAGACTTCTGGCTTACATCTCAAGACCTACATTCTTGGGTTCTGGAGGCGGCCCATTATGCCCGCACCCTATCAGATCACTCACCAGTCACACTGACTCTTCAGATACCCAAACCCTACATACAACCTTTCACATGGCGCCTGCCACCGAACGCTTTGCTGGATGCTGCTTTTAGGGAAGAGATTCACGAGCAGATTACAAGCTACTTTGAACATAATGTGGGTTCCGTAGAGTCTGCAGGAGTGCTCTGGGAGGCATTTAAGGTGGTCATTAGGGGGCACTGCATAGCGGGACAGAACAGGGTACTCCGAGACATACGCAGCAGTTTAGGTAGGCTCGACTTGGAGTTGCATGCCCTAGAGGCACAATATTTCATAACACCGTCCACTACGACACTGGGGAACATTCGTAGTAAACTAACTGAATATCAGGAAGAAGCGGACAGAGATCAAATTTTTACACAAATATGCAACTGTGCGTAGATATGGGGAGGGAGACAGGCCAGGAAAGACACTTGCAAATCTCCTGCGCCCACCCAGGGGATCCTCTTATCACAGCACTAAATAACCCGGCAAACGGCTTCGTGCACTCTCCGCCGGATATTCTTGCCACTATGCGGGATTTCTATGCACAACTATATACATCTCAAATAACTCCATCAGATTCGGCCCTAGAAGATTATTTTGACTCCATAGAGCTTTTGTGGTTTAGTAGAGCACATCGAGAGTACCTAGACATTCCATTCACCGTGGAGGACGTACGAAGGGCCATCGGTAGTATGCGGGCAGATAAGGCTCCGGGTGCGGACGGCCTCACCGCTAAATTTTACAAAGAATACTCTGAGTTGCTCGCCCCTCATCTACTGGCGGTATACCAGGAGGCCTTGCAGGAGGGGATCCTTCCTGGATCGATGCGCGAGGCTATTATAATTACCCTTTTAAAACCAGATAAGGGCCCCCAACAAAGTGATTCATATCGCCCACTCTCATTAATCAATTTAGATGCCAAGATTTACGCAAAACTATTATCCACAAGGCTTCAGCCATTGTTACCATTAATAGTCAGACCGGACCAATCCGGTTTTGTGCCTGGTCGCTCGACCTCACACAATCTGCGAACGCTATTTGGGCTGTGCACTACCTCGCCCCGCATGTCTCCGCGATCGCAGCACTCCTAGACGCCACTAAGGCGTTCGATTCGTTGGACTGGGGATTTTTATTCCCGCTTCTCAGACGACTAGGCATAAGTCTGCTATTTATTCAGCAAGTCCAGCTTCTTTATACGCGACCCACTGCGAGGTTAAGGGTCAATGGATTGATCTCGGAGCCAATAGCTATCACACGGGGAACCAGGCAAGGCTGCCCACTGTCGCCGTTATTGTTCGCAATTGCGACAGAACCCCTGGCGGCTCGCCTGCGACAGCACCACACCAACAGAGGGATTGGTTTCACCACCAGGGCCCTAACCGTGTCGATGTACACGGACAATATAACTCTGTATATGGTGAACCCCGAGGAAAATTTGTCGCCTAGGACACGGGAGGTTGTGCGATATGGGGGACTCTCAGGAGTAAACATCAATTGGAGCAAATCCGTGATCCTCCCGCTCACATCTTGAACTAAGGCTTTCGTGACTTACTACCCATTGGTCTGGGCATCTGGTCCGGTTCGCTACCTGGGCGTATGGTTCAGTAATGACCTGCAGGAACTGTGGACGGCCAATTATGGTAAAGCCGTGGCCTGGATTGAGGACCGAGTAAAAAGATGGAAGACGCTTCCCCTCTCCTTGGCCGGCCGCATAGCGGTGGCCAAGATGATCATTCTGCCCAAGCTACTGTATCTTTTTGTCAACATCCCTTTACCGCTCACAGTGCATTTTTTTTAACCGCCTCAGGTCGCTTAGGATTGAGCTGGTGTGGGCCGGGGGACAGCCTAGGATATCCTGGGAAGTTTTGACGCTACCACAAGCGCAGGGTGGAATGGCAGCCCCGGACTTTGCCCTCTATGCCTACAGTGCACAGGCACAATTCTTACATTTCTGGGTACACCCCACACCTTTTCAGCCACACGTTGCTATCGAAATAGATAGGGCGGCGCCACTACCATTGTCAACAGTGCTCTTTCACCCATATAAGCGTCCCCGCGATGAAATAGACACGGTACAAGTCATCAGGTGGGCGTGGGAGGGCCTTCGTTAAAGGGCACACTTGGATGTACTATACGCCCCGTCCATGCCACTTTCAAACAATCCCCTGGTCCCCCCGCTTATGGAATCCAAGACACGAGAGCGCATATCCATGCATCACATTAAGACAGGTGGCGATCTATACCCGCAGGACACCTTCCTTACATTGCAGCAAATGTGCGAGCCCACACCGCCCTCAGCGCTCGACATGCTATTATACTATCAGCTCCGGGCATCCTGCAAGAGAAACTTCCCAACATTTCCGGACCCGCCTCCAACGCTGCCGGCACTTGAAAACCTATTAGCGGTGGAATCGGGGCATAAGCTCATTTCACGTATTTACAACATCACTCAAAAGGAATTTCCCATAATTGTCCCAATCTCTCGTAGGGCCTGGGAGGAGGAGTTGGGGGAAGCCATAACAGATACGCAATGGGACCTCAGCTGTAGGCAGTTAGAGAGGCTGTCGCCCAATTATCGTCTCCGGCTTAACCATTTGAAGTATCTCCACCGCCTATATCGCACTCCCATACAGCTACATAAGATGGGGCTACGAGCGGATGACGGCTGTTGGCGCTGCGGTGCCCCTCGGGCGACCTTTTTACATTTAGCATGGCAGTGCAGACCAATAGCAAACTTCGGGATTACCGTAATGAGTCACATAAAAGCCACTACTGGGCTGGACTTACCCTGCACCCCATTAGTATCCCTGTTGGGAATAATGGAGATGGTGCCACCAAAATCACTTAAATTACCTGAAATGCTACTTTTAATGGCTAAAAGACAGGTGGCAGTACACTGGGGAGCGATCCAACCTCCAACGACGCAAGAGTGGGTTAAGAATGTATCACACTGTAGGGCACAATTGACAAATTATTGGGAGCTTTTACCGACCAGATCTCGTCCAAGAGATATATGGGAACCCTTTGTGAATTGGCTTAATTCTGCGGCTGCAGATGACCCGTGAAGTAGCAAAATGTAATGTATGTATATGAGAAGGAGGTCCCCCAATATGGTGATGAAAATGTTGTTCTTGAAATGCGTATAGATGTACAGTACTAATTGATGTAGTTGAAATGGGACCGTTTCTTTTTTCTCTTTCTTTTTTCCTTCTTTTTGGTCCGAATGATGTGGCGGCGTGCTCGGATTGTGGGCAAAGTGCTGTATTTTGAACGGAACAGTGGACTCAATGATAAGTATTACACTGCAATTAATGTAACTGTTGTACAAGTTATGAGAAAAGTAAATAAAAAGAAATTAAATAAAAAGATCCAGTCGGAGCTGAAGATGGGGCTAGTCGACCCAGTACCGAAGGTCGACTCGGGACCGAAGTGGACGATGTCGATGGCTTTTGCTGATGTTTCGGTGCCTGGCCCAAGGGTGGGGAGTTTGAATCCGTCTTTCGGTGCCAACCATGGCCCAAAGGCAGTGGTGGTCTGAGGGCCTTTTGTTGGGTAGGGACCTAATGTCTCAAAGGTAGTTCAAGATGGGGCTGAGGAACAGGGGCTACAGTACTCAGATTGCTGAGCTGGCGAAATGTCCTGCATCTCCACTTCGAGCTAGAGGTCAGAGCTGGAACTGCCCTCAATGGAGAACGCCTCTTCCTCTGCCACAGATGGTCCAGGGAGTTCTTCCTCAACATCTTGATGTCCAAAGATGTCTGGAGTTTCTTCGATACTGCTCTGCTGCATCTTGCGTCAACGTGCCAGACGGTCTGATAGTCTTTTTGGAGCAGAAAGATAGACAGGCCTCACAACCCTCCTCCCTGAGTTCCGGTGACAAACACAGGTTACAGACCGGAGGGCGTTCCTGGGGTGTTCCGCGCGACAGTTCGACGGAAAGCCGTTCGTTTCATCACCATCAGGACATACTCTGGTGAACCTGGTGTATATCGAAAATGGAGGCCCTTGAGGACCACAGCAGAAGTGTGTTGTTTTCTGTAGCTCAATACGCAAGATGGAATAAGCAATCGAAAACAATACGGACGGAGGTGAGGGTGACCACGAATTAAATAGAGCACCATAACAGTCTCGACCCGGAGTGCAGGCAAACATGTCCGAACCCGTTGGCGGAAGGAAAACAATCCAACAATGGAGTCGATGCCTATGTATATTATCATCAACAGGAGTAGTCACTCTACCTCGTGACTCGGAAGACTTCTTTGAAGAAAAACCACTTGCACACATCCGGATCTAACACTAGATGGCAGGAGTATGCAAAGAATGTGTATTGACAGTCACACATGCCTCGGACATAACTTTTTCCATGTAATCTGGTAGGCTGATATCTAAGTTTTGCTAGTTCCACTTGCATTTTGTAAAACAAAATGTAAACCAATATCAGTTTTATAAGGGAGAGTAGGTTATAAGACTTTAAGCTATCATCTCATCTTCTGGGCATCCATAATCCTCATCAGGCATGGCAAGGGTCTCAGTGTGAGCCCCAATTAGTTCTTCAATCCAGACAACTCTTTGGACCCTAGGAAAGTGCTCTGCCATAGGCATACCATCAAGACATGCTTTGACATTTTTCAGCACTCCAATGATTTCAGCCAACTTAGAAACGGGAGCGTTATCTGCCTGGAGGGCAGTGTCTGTGTCAATGGTGGCCCAAACCAAACTGGTAACACATCTTGGCAGGTTTCAACTTCTTAGGCGTCAGACCATAAAGGCGCTGAGTTAGGAGGAGGTGTTGGGAGCAGGAGTAGGCAAAACCCAAGTTTAGGCTAACTCTTTGGGAGTTGCCTAGAGGATAGAAGAGCTATCCTGACAAAGCCAGCACTGGTAGTTGGAAGTCCTCGACCTGTACAGAATTAGCTGATGAAGCTGTAAACTTCAGCTTCAACTTTATCAATGGGGATTTTCCCTGGCAAGGAAATCTCCAGATTGGGGACCAGCACCAAGACTACACACACACTCCAAACGGTTCCAGTACCTTAACCGTGTTCTCGAGGAAGAAGAGGATTTCAAATATATAAGGTGCTTTTTGTGTTTTTCTGTGGAAAGATCTTTTGGGAGATCATTCCCGGTCCAGAGAACTACCTGAATGCAAAGGGGGAACACTTGGGAAAATCCATGCAAAAAACTAGCCAAAACTTGTTTTCACTCCTGCTCCCAGATGACATTTGGGGTGAGTCGATGAACAGGAGTTTCACGCAGCAGTGGTGTGTCAGAGCTCGGACACCACATGCAGATGTCATGCAGATTGACAAGGACATTTTCTTGTGCATTTGTGACCAGGTTTAAAACCTAAACCCTATAGGAGAGATGCTTGACATAGCTGTTGTCCAAATGCTGAGGAATTATTCCCGTTATTCAGTAGATATAAACCATGGCGGTGGTGCCCAAACCATCCACGGAACATAATATTCTGGCCCGTGTGTGTGGCAAGAGTTTGCTGAATGATCGACGTCCTTACTCCATCGTGGCTGCTACCGCGATGGAGTAAGGACGATCAGATCGTCTCCAGTTGCAAAATTACGCTGTGCCCCGAATTGCCTGATTCATTCAGCAAACTCTTGCCACACACACGGGCCAGAATATTATGTTCCATGGATGGTTTGGGCACCACCCCCATGGTTTATATCTACTGAATAACGGGAATTGTCCTTAGTTGGCCCTTGCCACTTCATGGGCATTGGTGTAACCAGGTTTTGGACTCCAATTGAGCATTGCAAGATTAATGAGGGTCTTTTCACTTGTCCCCTTGTCCTGAGGAAGATCCGCATAGCTGAGGTATTAAAGTCCCTCGTTTGCCGATAAGCCTGATCGAAATGTTGATGCTACCCCCTACCGCACCTGTACCTATTTCCCCTTCCCCATTACCCCTGTTTACAGCCTTAAGGAAACTCTCCTTACAAATTCAAATGAATAATTTGCATGTGGCCAGGTTGCATCTAACTGTTTACTGGATAAAAGTTTTGTACAGTTTTTTTTAAATATATGCCCTTTACTTTTCTACACACTTTGAGCTCTCTTGACTCCTATATACACACACTTGAGCACTTTTTCTTACACGTTCCCTAGAACATTCTCCTTTTTTCTTGACCCTCTAATGATTATTCCTTTCAATGACTAAATAAATATATTGTAATAATACTTAGTGGTTTTTCTGCACATTTATTTTTACGATTTACAGACGTTTGGGAGCTGATTAATGTAAGCTCAAATAAGTTGATAATTTTGCCAATCTATCTCTTCCTTGAACAATTGGTCCAGGACCACTGTTTCTTTATAATAACCGATACCCAGGTCCAGGGACTATTTGGGAATACCCCATTGTTTATAATGGAAACAAATTTCATGTGCTGAAACGTAATACCATCAGGGACTACATTGCCAATCAAATTAAATCTTCCGATAACTCCGTTAAAGAAGTTTTTAAGATTGTTCGGGGCTTCATTAAGCCGCAAGCCGTGAAGAGTACCATTGCTCCTTCTGCCACCCTATGTGAAAATTTATCTAGCTTCTTCCAGGAGAAAGTTCAGGCTATTTACTCCTCCTTCACATTGACGGGGTCTCCTTCCACGACGTTACCCTCACCCGACCACTCCAATGTATGGTCGGAATTTCGCCCATAATGTCCGGAAGCATCCCTTCTAGAATTAAACAAAATTAAATCTGGCTCGCCCCTTGACCCTGGCCCAGCCAGATTTTTCAAGCTGCTGGCCCCTAGGCTCAACCCTCAATTAAACCCCATCTGGAATTAATCTCTGAAAACGAGAAGCTATCCCTCCACTTGGAAAAAGGCATACGTCCTGCCGATCCTCAAGAAAGAGGACGCGGATCCGGCTGAACTTAAGAACTTTAGGCCTAGCTCTCTCCTGCCAGCACCGGCCAAAATCCTTGAGAAGGAAGTTCAAAGGCAGCTATCTGGCTTCCTGGAGGCTAACAACTATCTCCATGACTCCCAGTCCGGCTTTAAATCGGGTTACAGCACAGAAACTGCCCTGCTGGAGGTGTCGGAAACCATATATGAAACCTTAGACCAGGGCAGCTGCGCCATGCTCGTGCTGCTGGACTTGTCCGCAGCTTTTGATACGGTATCTCACCGGATTCTGCTGGAGAGACTGGAATGCTTGGGAGTGACAGGAACCACCTTAGCCTGGTTCCGCTCATTTCTCTATGCCCGGTCCCAGTAAGTATTCCTCCGCCCCCATGTCTCTTCTTCTAGGCCGCTCGTGTGCGGAGTTCCCCAGGGTTCTGCTTTGAGCCCGACTCTTTTTAATGTTTATCTTACCCCCCTTGCATCGCTGGTCGAGCAATGTGGAGTGAGAGTGGTCTCATACAACAACATTTCTACTTGGATGACAGACAGTTGCTTGAAATTAAACACAGATAAAACAGAGGTATTGTTTTTCAACCAACCTTCTCATCCACGGGCTGCATTCTGGTGGCCGGCGGAGCTAAACCCTCCGCCCGCCCCTGTTGCTTCAGCTAGAAATTTAGGGTTTAGATTCGATTCCAAGCTCTCAGGCAAGGCCCAGATATGCCAGGTTTCCTCATCTTGCTTCTGGAAACTGAAAGCCTTGCAGAGATTCCTTCATCTCCTGCCTATGGATTGCCGGAAAACGGTGGTCCACGCATTAGTTACGTCTCAGCTTGTTTATGCTAACAGCCTGTACCTGGGCCTCCCAGCTTACTTGATTAAGAAATTGCAAACTATTCAAAACGCTGCGGCTAGGCTCATTAGAAATGTACCTCTCTGCCACCACATTACCCCCCCATCTGCGCAGCCTTCATTGGCTGCCAGTCAAAAGGAGAATAGAGTTCAAGGCGCTGTCCTTTGCTTATAGAGCAACTAGAGATATTGACCCAGGATACTTGAAGCAGAGACTCCAGAAATATCACCAGACCAGGGCTTTAAGATCGAATAACCAGGTATTGCTCCGGATTCCTCGTTCGCAAGAACCAGGATTGGCGGTCGAGCTTTCTCAGTGAGAACGGCCTCTCTCTGGAACTCGCTACCTGACCACCTACGGAAGGTCGAGTCAGAACCTACGTTCAGGAAGGCATTGAAAACCTGGCTTTTCGGCCTACCTTAGTCCTCCCCCCTCCCTTCTTTTCCTTCTGCTGCTGCCGCTGTTAGCGCCGGGCCACCACCGTTGGAGGTAGCCGTGCGCTGCATAAATTTAACTGATGATGATGATGAGGTATACAATGTCCTTGAATGCCGTTATCAACTTAGAGAAGATGTAATGCTATTAAGGCACAGAGATTCCCATTTCAGGGAGGTGTGAGGCAATTTAGTGATTGATGATACAAAAAATTAAAGACACAAATCTGTAGATCACATGCGCAGCCAAGTGCATATCATTTAATGTGCTTCTGATAATCTAGGACCAACCCAGGACTGTCATCACCCTAGAGCAGTGTTTCTTAACCTGTCGTCCGTGGACCCTCGCGGGTCTACAACTACTAACAAAATTAAAAAATTAGAAACGTAATAAAGTAAATATGTACAAAAAAACTAAATGGAAGATTAAAAATATAAATATGCTCTGTAAATGTGAAGGATTTTGAAATTGAAGGCTAAAAATTAAGTTGGTATCCTTGCCATGATTTGTGGTAGCAGTGCAAGTATTGTAAACAGAATCTAGAACGGATAATTGGAAGCCTCAATTGTAGCACTGGTACGTGTGGAGAAAAGAAAAGAGCATGAGTAACATGCTAGTGTCTAGCATATCGCTTCATAATTTAGAAACAAAACCACTGTGAAAAACTCCCACCTTCTCTTTAAAATAAAGCTTTTGATTTTTGAATATTTTTGTTTGCGAATTAAATACAATATTTTATAAACTGTGTATTTGTTCGATCTGTACTTGTTTCTCTAGTTGTGTGTATTGTTTTGAGATTCAAATATAGAAATTGCTGAGGCTGAAGTCCCCGGCTTCCAGTAGTGATTCAGTGGGGGTCACCAGCTTCTAGTATTGATTCAGAGGGGGGTCCCCAGATGTTTAGAGGTTAAGAACCACTGCCCTACATGGTTGTCATTTTATGCTTCATCTAAAACCTGCCAATGGTCAGAACACAACTGCTAGCTCTGTAACTACACTAAATCACAGGAGGAACTCTGCTGAATACTGCACAACCTGGGCATAGCAGACATGTCTTGAATCACTGAAGAATGTGCTGCCAGATACTGATCATAGGATGCATAACAAGAACTTAAATGACATGGCAACAAGCAACATCCTCAGTAATCATCCACAAAACATCAACAAGAGCATCCAACACAATGAGTATGTAATACCTCAATATGAACACAGTGAACGTATGGCTATTGCCATCCACTGCAATGCTAGGCCACCACCACGTCAGCATATAAAACAAGGTCAAGCTTGGAAAGAAGCCATTTACCAAAGTTTATCATCGTTCTACGGCTTCATAGCCTGTTATCATATCTCCATTTGCTTACCAAAAGCAAATATGAGCGGCAAACTAAGTCAATGAAAAACACCCATTGATAAAGCCCACGGAATACTGTGCTGCTTGCGGGGAGGGTCAATCATGAGTATGAAATGAACCAGACCACCAGTAATTGGTCAATGCATCAAACACTACAACAAAACAAACAGTTGTATTGATCATGTTTAAGGGCACCATGAAATGTGTGTTACTCTAACAAAGTGTGCTACTTAAAAGTAATAAAAATAACAGCCAGGAAATAAAGACAAAGGTCTTTAGCATAGAGTCATAAACATAATATATACTTAGGCGTGAAACCAAGTGGACATAAGTGAAACATTTTAGCATTTTAAATGCTGACATAAAGAGCCTGTGGCGATACAGGCCTTAAAGCATTTAATGTGAAAGACCTGGTTCTAGTTAACGTACACAGGCTCTTATGTTATCTGATGTTTCCTTTCCTTCCTGCTGCAACATCAGGGAGTGCACCCCATCTGTGCCAGATTTTCTCCCATTTCTTGGGGCAACCCCCACTGTTTGTAAACCAGTTTTTCGGCTAGTATACACCTATCTTTATCTCTTTTCCAGCTTTCAACATCCGGTGCAGTCCCACCCACACCTCATGCTTTGCCAATGTTTCTTTTTGCCACACTCATACCTAGCACTGTCCAAATGTTCTGATATTTTCTGATATTTCCGAGCTTCTGCATACCCCTGTATGTTTAGCACATAGCGTTTTGCAGTTTCATTCAAGCCTGTTCCCCCCCCCTCTTGTTTCATACATTCCGTGAGCGTCGCACAGAATGCTTGCATCACAAGGCAGGTCCATAATAGATGGAAGAATGCGTCTTCTTGCACACACCCCGCAAGCATAGGTTGGACATACTCCTTTCCATTTTTACTAGAGTCGTTCTTAAGTAGGTGAAGTGGTGCAATATCGGAGTTAAACCATTCGGAACCCCCGATTTTACTGCTACCTGTCTTGGGGCCCTAAGTGACACCTCCCACTTCCCCCTCGTGAAGCTCCTATTGTTTCTTTAATTTTTGTAGGGTTTTATGTGAATGATTTTGGACCTTTCTATCGGTCAGGGATGCAGGGTTTTTGTTTTGGGCATAGGGTCCCCTAGCAGTCTATCTTCTAAGGAGGGAAGACTCCTCCAGCTCCTCTCCCTTTGGTATAATTGCTCTCAAGGCATGTGTGACCGGCAGGCATCGATAGGTTTCTGTCTTTGAGGGACTACATCTGCCCACTTCCCATTAGTCTCAAACCGTGTAGATACCTATTAAGTCCCTATCTACTGAACCCTTGTAACCTTCTCAGGGACTTCAATGCTGCTGCATCCCACAGTGGGGTCATTTGTGGGAGTGCGCTCTCCCATCCTAAATATTTTGTCACCTCTTGCCGTAATTTTATTACTGTGCCGATGTGTCGGGCATCCTGACCAGGGATTTTCTCCTGTACGATGCTGCTTGGTGGCCTCTGTCCCCCTTCATATATCTGTCCATCCCCAGTGTCAGCTCCGACTGGGACATAATGGCCCAGTCCTTGACTGTCACCAGTTGGCCTGCCCAATAATATTTCTGAATATCTGGCAGGGCTATTCCTCAATTTCCCCAGTTCCCAGTCATCTTTGTTAGGGCAAATCTAGCCGTGCCACCTTCCCATAAAAGTGTTCATATTTCTGCCTCTATTTCTCTGAAGTTACTTTTGGGAACCTCAAAGGGGGTGTTTTGTAACACATATAGAAAGTGAGGTAAGGACATCATTTTAAATGGAGAGGCCCTGACCAGTAGGGTGGCTCCAGTGCCTTATGTCGCCCCTCAATCTCTCCAGAAGTGGGGTATGGTTCCGTTTACGGAATAGCGCAGCATTTCTAGTGACATAGATGCTGAGATTTCGGAATCCCTTCTCCACAACCCGCATCTCACAGCCAGGCGGTAGTCTTGGTGTGGTTCCCACAAGCTGGAGCAGTTGGGACGTGTGCCAATTTATAACGTGACTGGAGTATTTACCAAAATTCATGATCAACTGCATGAGTCTGACACGTCATCTCAGGGTCGGCCACATAGAGTAGGACATTATCCGTGTACAGTGATATCCTGTCTTCCCACGCTCCTCCCCAGTCCAAACTTCAGTGCAGCAGGTCCTGCCGAACCTAGCCAGGCAGTGGCTCTTTCACCAGGGCAAAAACCATTGGTGATGGTGGGCACCCCGTCTGGTTCCCCGACTAAGCTTGAAAGTTGATGAGGTCCCATTGACCTTAACCCCAGCCAATGGGTCACTGTAGAGGAGGTGGACCCATTGTCGGTATGACAACTGAATTCAAACCTCTCCAGCACAGCAAACATAGTTCCACTCTAGGGTATCAAAAGCCATCCTGGCGTCCAAGGACACCACCATGGTGTCCTCCTCCAGGGTTTCTATTCCCCCTGGTCACCATTTAAGGGCCTAAGATTAAGCCTCATAATGCAATTGGGCATAAAGCCTCATTGGTCAGGATGGACCAGGGAGAGGATGACTTTTCGTAAAAGTGTCACCAATACTTTTGCTAAGATCTTGGCCTCCGCACTTAATAATGAAATCGACCTACAGGAGGCACGCTCATTTGGGAATCACCACTATGGTGGCCAGTCTTTGATGTAGTTAGATGATACCCGTAGTTTTGCTCTCCTTATACATAGCCAGCAACATTGGGGCGAGCCTGGAGGCCAGTTTTGTATAATTCTATAGGAAGCCCATTGCCTTTCCTGCTTGTAGTTCTTGAATCGCTGTCTCAATCTCAGTCGGCTCAGTGTTGGCCTCTAAGTAATCTCTGTCGCCTCTGGACAGCCTTGGCAGTTGGATATCCTGAAAGAACTATGCTGCTTCTGCAGCATTGGTTGTTACACTCAGGGAATTTAGTAACATTCTTGCTTCATCTAGTGTGGGCCTCTGCTACATTCCCGATTTCTAAGGCACAATTTTGGGGCTGGTCCCCCTTATTGAGCGAGGTCAGAACCTTTTTGGCCTTCTTCTCAACATCGTATAAACAAGGTATGGAAACCCTGCATGTAGCCTATGGCGTGTCTGTTACTAGATCCCTATATTCTTGCTGCTTGAGTTCATTTATGTATCCGGACGTCACCCCTTCCAATCCGCAGCCGCATCTCTAGTTCTTGAATCTTTCTCTAAATCATCCATCGATTTCAGTTTTTCCCTCTGATCTCCCACTATTTGCCTTTCCACTGAGTATATGCCTCCCACAGCGTGAGGGCCAAATCAACTAAGGCCTCATTTTGAAGTAGTGGTCAGTGCATTGTCGGAGTACTTCTCTGGTTTTCCAGTTCTTAAGATACCAGGGGTTGATTGTCTGGTATGTTATGTGCCACTGCCCATATCGGCAAATGATCTGACAACCTTGGTGAGGTGTCGTACCTCTGAGTAGTAGTGAACCTGCGAGTGATGGGTGAGGAGAGAGCCAATTAGGAATAAACGTTTGTGTCCCCCTGAATAGTATGTGTAATGCCATTCTTGTGGGTTATGGGCTCTCCAGATGTTCCCTGCTGTCAGAAAGTCTTGAAGAGAGCCAAGCCTCTTCCGTATGGTCCTATAAGTCAACCTGTCCCATTTCTCCCTCAATGCTACGTTCAATTCACCCCCCAAAATCAAGGTGCCCTCGGGAGCTGTACTAGTAGAGAGAGGAATCTCTCCACTCCAGCCGCTCTCTCTCGCCTGCGAGCCCACTTCGTCAGCCAAGCAGTGAAGGCCTCACTTCGGCGGTACCTTCCAACTGCGCCCCTGCTGCTGTTTCTTTTGCTCATTTAGCTCTCTGCACCTTCCCACTTTCGAGTTCTGCATGGGAACAGGTGCCGGATGGATTTAGACACAGATGAAGTGGGATTTTATTGCTTGGGGATCGGAGCTGCTTTAGCAAGTGGCCATCTTACTCAACAGCTGGCCACCCCCCCTCTCTTTTCCACTTGAATGTCTCACAAATCAGTTGGCTAAAAGGGGACATTGGTCAGAAGCCCTCCACCTTTGGTGGTTCAATAGGCCTTCCTGACTGGGGCTAGGTGGAAAACTATTTTCAGGATTTTTGTAGAGTGGCCTGCATCTGACCATTACTTAACTGGGGTAAGTGGCATGATAGAGCCACTTGGAAATGCAAGGGTTGATGTTTTTAGTTCTAGAAGAGTTTACTATGGTTTAGACATAGCTATATGTGTTGGGCTACGCTTTACATTCCACACTGTATTTGGTAAGTCAGCCTGAAAGTGTCTAACGGGATCCATTCACAGAGGAAAATGGAAAAAAGGAAGGCAGCACAACTACAAAAGGAATGATGAGGAAAACAAAGCTTTGTTGTTTTGCTTCTGAGAGTCTGTACCACAGTGAAACCGCCTTTGGTTAGATGATCTTGTGACGTGAATATAAACTGGTATTTTGAAGAATGGCACTAGGTACTTGCTTAAGTGACAAGAACCCCAGCGATTACAGCAGCGCAATCTCTCCTCCTGGCTTGAGTACTGGTCCTGCATACTGTGAAGCTAGTGAACCTTACAGAACAACATAAGAAGAGACAAAATAGGGCTGAACGTGGCAAGGCTAGTAAAAGATCAAGTGCACTATTTATAAGGGTGCCAGTCACTAGTCCAAAATTTTGAGCACCCAAAGTCATAGAAGCACAAAAGCAGAGCACCCCAGCCAAATAAGGAGTAGTGCTTTGATTGAAACAGTTACTGGGTAGAGAAAACCATTAAAGCACATATACAACAAATAAAAATGCAGTCGAGTTATTTTGCTTTGTTCAAGGCAAAGATATCTCAGTCCAAGCTCCACAGGAAAAGAAGGCCGTAGAGGCATGTAGCATAGTCTCTTTGCAAGAAGGATGCCCCATCATAAAAGGTGACATGCTAAGTTGTTTAGCAGATTTAAAAAAGGACTTTGATCACTCTCTAACCCAGAGCTGCTCCTGACTTCACTAAAATCTCACTAGCGACATCACAAACTTTAAAAGAGATATGCAGCACCTGGGCTCGAGGGAAGACATGTCTGACACCAAACAGATGGTAACCAAATCCATTGCCTCGCCGGAATCCCAAGGAAAGGCCATCGCTGATGAATGCATAGACTTAGAAAATTACTTTGGAAGGGATAATATTAGGATTAGAAGCTTGGGAGAAAAGCATAAGATAGATGAGAATGCCTTCAATATCTCTTCAAAAAAGTCTTAGGAAAGTAGGAACCATTCAGTGTTAGCATGCACAGCTTATAGAGTGTAGATGCCAAACACAATAAGTGACTGCCCAGAAGAAATAGTGGCAAAGCTTTGCTATTACTCATTGAAGGTGCAACTACGAAAGGTAGGTAGAATAAAACCTCACATTCTTTACAGTGGCGCAGTTTGAGGACCAAGAAGATGCAGCATTTGATAAGAGGTGCCAATATCAGCTGGTGGTAAAGACTTATAGCAAGACAGATACAATACTGATGGTCTTTCACAGAAGGCCTCAAATTTAAATGGCTGGAAAAAGTAGTAATGGTAGATTCTGTGGTGGAAGCTATAAAAAACTACTGGCCATTGCAGGATATGCAGAAGAATATCAAGAGCAGACTTCAAAAAGCACTGAGACCAACAACATAGTGCAAAGGGACAATCTGGGTCTCAACGATTCAAAGGACCTCATGCCTAGTAGTTTCATCAAGCGAGGGATTTATTCAAACAGATGTTGCAGACGATCAGAACTTAAAGGTGGATGACAGTCAAAGCCTTCTCCAGAGGGGAGTAAACATTTGGTTTTAGGTAATGATAAGGGGGTCTACCTTTATCATGTAACAATATTAATAGCGGTAATGACATTAAGTTGAAAAGGTAGTCTCAGAGTCAGATCCCGACTCTCATCTTGTATCCTTCGTTTTCCTTTTTCTCCTGTGCCCTTTTATACGCTTCTCCCCCTTAATCAGAAGGGCGTCAAGGCAGTTGTGCCTCCAGGGGAATAAGTGAACCCATTAACACCTGAAAGAGAGAGGGAGGACACAGTCTTGTCTTAAGGGTAAGGATTTTACTTTCTTTATATATATTATGTTGTACTGTGTTAGAAATGTACTGGTTCTAGGCTGTATTTTAGAGTGTTGGGGGAGAGGGGTCATGGGATTCTCGCACACGCAGTGGGACATTTTTATATTCAGCTTGGCTCCTCTGGGGTCCATCTATTGGGAAGCTTTCAGGCTAATCTCATTGAACAATAGGCACCCCACTCACCAAATAAGTGCAAAGGCTATGGCACTACCTGAGAGGGAACTTAGACCAGACTTTGTTTTGCCAGAGATCGAGTTTAGGATGGAGGCAAGTTAGTAACACACTAAAGAAGAGATTCTACCATATCCACATTTTCACCTCACACTCTACTAGTTCAACAGAAACTGACATTTTACTTAAACAGATGTCTCTACTGAAGGCAATCCTACAATAAGGGGACCTGCGGGGCCGGTATATCCTGGATCAAATCAATTACATGAGTACCAAACTTATCTTGCTCAATTTACTTACCCCCATTATAGGTCATTGATCTTTATCGCTGAAAATATAAGATCTCTAAGTCACCTACTCAAGAGGGAAATCATTGTAAAAGGCAACTTTAATTTAGTCTGAAACTCGGCATGACAGATCTAGCCCCCAGGGCTCTGCTGAAAGAGTGGCAAGTAAGAAATCAAATCACTAATTAAGGACCTGTGGCAAACAGATGCCTGGAGACATTTTAATGACTCTGAGAGGGACTATTCTTAGTTCTCTTTGGTGCCCAGCACATATACATGAATCATTCACGTCTTTGTTAGCGAACAGATGCTAGATGAGGTACAATAGATTGTAGGCATATCTCCGTCAGACAGCGTCCACATATTGCTGAAATGGAAGGAATCTTAACCTGAAAGGAAGGCATATAAGTGGCTCTTGAAGGAGCACTCAAGAACCCAACACAAAGACAGGAAGTAGCATGCCAAATACAAGGATTTTTAGAGTTGCATAAAAACAGTGACACCTTCCTGGCCATGAATTGGGAGGGCCTGAAAGTCACCATCAAGGGAAAATACACTATTGTAAGGGGGGACCAAGCGGACAGATTAACAGCTGTGTGCCTGACAGCGCACCAGAGCAAATTATAGATTTATGCAACCCTTTCCGTGGTCTCCCCAGTGCATTTCAGACTAGATAAAGCCCCTTTTCAGGGGGCAAAATTTCAAAATTCACTGGTAGGTAACAAGGTCTGAAAGACGGAGCAGGTAGTAGGGCCCCAGGCTGACAGTTCTCAATATCTGCTCCATCCTTCAGGGCTCGGATCAAGGATTATAAATGAATTTTGGAGGCATGCTGGTGTTTGGACAAGTATTTTTCAAAATGAATGGGAACAAAAACAACTGAACAGTATGGATACACACCATCAAGTGCTTATAACAGTACACATGGAGACACACACCAGAGAATGGAAAGTGCAATGGGCAATTTAGGATAAGCGGATTCAGAGATCAGTTAAGCGCACTGAAAGTTGCATGTGAAGCATTAAAAACAAGGTCAAGCCAAGTTTAATACTACAGAAACACAGGTTCTCATTCAAAAACTGTTCTTCAACAACATGCCATAAAAGCACTGAAAAAGTAAACTGGATTTGCCTTCCCAATGCGCACACCAAAAACCATATAATTTATCCCAATGCGCATACCAAAAACCATACTATTTATCTGTTATTGAAAAATCTGAACAAGGAAGTGGCGGGCTATCAATATTTTGGTTACCTCATTATGCCCACATTTGTCTGGCTAAAACACTTAGTTTGCACGCAGTTCACAACAAAAGTCACAGGGTAAGCTTTACGCCTTTTGAGGCAGAGATCTTATGCTATACATTGGAGAGATAAGGAGGTGGGTTAAAAAAAAAGAGTAACTTAAAAAATGGGGGTGAAGGAGAGAAGATCTTCATATGAAAGGACCAACATATACCACCTTTGATTTTTTCCAAAGCAGTTTTTATTTTTAGTTACTGATAAAAGGTGGTTATATTTCTTAGCTTCGACAAAGAATGTAAATTTGTATTTTAAGCTAAAAGCTCAATTGTTAGGTTCTAAGTCCATCGCTTTGTAAACACACAAATAAGTGCTGAAATGCATCTACCAAAGTCGGACCATGTATTTCTTCAAACCTTGGAATAGAGTATTACCTCACCCTTTACCATAGCCGTTATCAAGTGAAACTAATCTGGAATTTACTTACTTTTTAGATCATGAATAGGACAAATGACATCTACAATTTCATAGCGTAATGTTTAATTTCTACATCTCTACAGGAGTTAGTTTGTTCACATTTTACTTACAAAAACACAGATAACTGTCTATTTATAGCCAGCTGGTTTGCAGAGATCCTTTTTTCAAATTAATCCTTAGCTTCAGAGAAATATAACCTAGCAGCATGTGTTAGCTCAAACTCCACCCAACCATTTTTTTGCAGTGCTGGACAATACGTATTGATTTATACAGAGGACAAGCCTAGCTAATAATTTAAGAATGCTGACATGAAACATATACATTTGCGCACTGTAGCTGGCTTTGTTGTTTGTGTTCTTTGACAGTTTGGTGCAAAGTTTTATTAAGCTTAGATGCCAAGTTGCCTACCGTCTTAGAAAAGTAATACATACACATACAAACAAGTTATTCAATAAATAACGTGCCTTACAGAGCAATGCACAGTTTTACACGTCAGCAGTACCTGTGTGAATGAAGACATGTCTCTGCAAATGGTAGTTGGTTCTAAAGGCAGCGTTGCAGTGCTCACAGATATGACACTTGGGGATTTTCATACCAAGTGACCCATCCTCGTTTATAGTTAAGATCTACCAAAGAGAAACCACATAGTTATATTTTCCTGTATTTTAATTTTGATATGATCATGACCAAAATCATACAAACCAATTAGAAAGCGAGAGACAGAGGGGAGAAAGTACATTGTGAGAGTATGTGAAAATGTGACAAAATGAAGAGGGAGAGTTAACAGTGTCTGTTTTCGCAGCTCGTGTCCTGCATTTCCTGTTCAGAGATGCGTTTTATCAGGATACCTACCTCCGGTTTGAACACACACAAACACAAAGTCAATTAGTACAGCTAGCTCACAGCAGAGACTCTTGTGGTCTTAGTCTTACAACCATCACATACCATATTGTTAGGATGGCTACTCGTACCTAAAGAGTAGCTGCCCTTATGCACAGCATTAACTTTACCAGAGCCAGCAGCGCTGTATGCTTCCCCAGACTTCATTCGTTTTTCTCTACACCTATGATGAGGTAATAGAAAGGGCAAGATTGTGTGGGTCCCCAGTGACATGAAGAGTGTATACCTAGTACTAGAGACATTATGCCCAGTAACTTGCACTTGCTCCTAAATCCCGACTCCACTCCTTCCAAATTGACATGAAGATATCAACTTGCAGGAGGCAGAAAAGAAGGTGCTAAATGGGTCAAGCAGAAAATATTTCTCAACATGCCTTGACCAAACTGAGGATCTGATTTGCAGCCAATATCCAGCCCACAAACAGTTAATAAAAAAACAAAAAGCATGGACTACGCCAATTAGTTTCCCCTTTGGGACCTATTGGCTTTGCCAATGATGTTCAATGATATTGAAGAGCATCCCCGATGAGGTGCAGCATGGTTGAAGAAATATATATATAATTTTTTTTTAAAAGCCCATGACGCGGCCATATAGTAAGTGCACACCACACATGTGTACAAAAGAATTTGTCTTGTTTTAAAGTGGGTAGGGGGAAGAAACACAAAGGGCATGTGTGGGGGTGGAGAAAAGCAAACAGGAGAGAGAGCAAAGTGGAGCGTGGGGAGGAAGCGAACTGGTGACCCAGAGAGAGAGTAACATGGACCTGGGTGAAGCACACGGGCAAGAAAGCAATGCAGAGGGGAGAAGCACACAAGGGTGCATGCATCATCAAAAGGGATGGGAGCGAAGCGCACAGGCGAGAGACAGCAATAGGGAGTTGGGGGTGGAAAGAAGCACACTAGAGAGACAGCTGGAAAACAAATCCACTCTTGTGGAGTGCTTCGGACAAAATAAAAAAGTAGCTCCCTTAAAGTGAGCTGTTGAAGAATACAAGTAAATTGGTATGGCTTCACAGGAGGGACTGACACTTGATGGACAAGACAAGCCATCGAATAAGAAGAAGGCAGATGAGTGACAGTAAAGCCAACCAGTGATAAGCCATGGTGGGCTGCAAGCCCCTCTGTATTGCTGGTAATCACACAATATGTCTTTCTTAACCAGACAGCTGCGTTGCCGGTTAGGTTTGGTCGAAATCGCACAAGCATGAATACAGACATGCATTAGGAAACTTCCGAAAGAGTAACAATTTAGAAAAAAAAGAAGGAAGGAAGAGATGAAAGCTTAGGAGCCATGATTGCCAGGCTAGGCCCATCATCTATAACAAAGACAATACCAGAGAATTAACTTAAAGAGAATATTGCTCCCCATATTATGTTCAAAATGCACGCTGTGAGACATCCGCTTGCAACTACCACTCAAGTCAAATCTATTGAGCAGCTTTTCCATTTTGTCTCAATTAATCTGATGGCATCTCCAATTATGCCTGCACAATGCTATACCCCCCACTCCCTGACCACCATATTGAGTTCTCCTCTGCTCAAACCTAACCAAAAGCTCTTGTATGTCTTCTATATTGTGTATGATGTGCATCCTGTTCCAGTACACAATGAAAAAGAAAAAAGTTGGGAATCTGGACAGTTGTTCGGAGTTACCTAAAAACCTCCAGCCTTTGCTTCAAATCCCACTGCCTATTCTCCTTTACCCAGCGTAGATCCAAAGACATGAAGTAGCCATAGCCGCTGACCTAGACTATTTTCAATTTAAGTAACTGTTGGTATCTTCTGTATAACAGAGTAAGTAAAGAAGCCAACAACCACCAAGATCTTCCTAGGTCTTTGTTACTAGGGATTGAGTCTTAAAGAATCACTATGTGAGTGCTATATTTCAACATCAAGAGGAATAAAAGTATATCTTTTAAGTAACATTTCTTTAAGGAGACTAATAAAACACCTCTACATCCTGGTCTACCTCAGACTATTCTTTTATATTCAGAAACATTATTCCTCCCTGGTATGTTTTCTAAACTTACAAGTCTGACTAAGCTTCTTTGGCTTTTGAATCTGTGCAATTGCTCTAAGGTTACGTTCCAAGTAAGCACAGTTGGGTAGCATTCGGCTACCCGACTGGGAACCCAATTATGAAGCATGACACCAACCAGGTTGGTGTGTGAGGGTTCTTTTAAACAATTCCTGTGGTGTTAGACACTACTCAGGTTAACTAGTCACTCTCTAGTGGCCTGTCTCTGTTGGTTTTTTGAGTATTACATTGGGACAAGGACGGCCCACATACTGTCCTGACTCTCTCCTTTTGTTTTTTGAAAGATACGTTCCAAGTAAACCTGTGCTGCCAGGCGGCTGAATTCCTGAGATTTTATCCAAACAGAAAGTTCTTCCATCGTTCTTGGATGATACATTATAGGACTGTTGAATTTTTCTCTGCTTCACTTCCTGGAACTCAAACATTTGCAACATCTCTAGCCTGAGTGACATATGGGCACTAAGTAAGGCCCAGTCTACACTTTTATCGAAGTTCTTCTATGGCCAATTAAATTATGATTTTTTCTTGTGCCTTTGCTTTCTATCGGGTTCAGATGTGGTTGTGTACTCACTATCTATGGGAGGGTCTCAACCGAACTAAGCTCTCGTTGATAGCATTAGTAGCATCATCTAATTCTTGTTGGTTAATCACACTAATCCACGGAAATAGTAAGGGTACTGGGTAATATTTACAGTGGTACTGGGATAGATTTCGGTGAAGGCAGACAAGGTTAGTCAGAAATTGGAGCTGCAGTGGAGGTAGTGTACAAAGGATGGAAATATGCAGGCTCCCTCACTCTTCCTGCTCTCATATTTAAGCGGAAGCTTTGTCCAAAGAAGTAATCTCCACTTTGCTTTCTTTCAGATCAGCTTCAGTTATGGGCACAGGTGGTGCTGTTTTACCAAACAAAAAAAGAATATTAACATTTTGAGGTGAGAGATTGTCAGTGGCCCGGCTGAACAGGATTAGCTATCTAGGGCACGGCTTTTTAATTGAAACATACAATAAATTAACCATCCACAATCCAGCTTCCTTTTCAATTACTTGTTGACTTTATGCTCGTCTGTTACCATGTACAGTGTTACGCTGCCTTTTGGCTGGGTTTGAGGTGTAGACAAACCAAATACATACAAACATACATACATAATTTCACCCCTTGGGGACCGTGACACTGAGAACAGGTGTTTATTGTTAACCAACTTCAAGACGATGACATGCATAGTGGACCCACCAAGATTCGAACATGTGGCCATGAGATCATTTCTAGAGTGAATGCAATAGTCAACTGAGCCACAAGACCCTGGAAGATTGATGCTTTTGGGAGGCCCTATTCTGGACTTTTTTTCCTTCTTATATGAGGTTGTGAACACTGCATATTGATGTTTAGTATGATCTCTAGTTAGCACAGAATACCATGAGCGCTTGGATGACTCTGTACGGAATATCAACTATTCCCTCTTTCTAATGAGTTATCTGTTTCGAGGTCTTTTGTCTTTAGAGAATAAAGGGGCTGCTATGGAGTATCACAAATGTATTTGATCCAATGCCCCCCCCCCCTTTTCTTTTGAGCATTTATGAAATAAATCCCTTTCTCTACAGATGGACTGTCCTGTGCTTGGTGTGAGATCGCACAAGGGCAGGGTGCTGTAAGCCTCTCTATCACAAGCAGCAGGGGCCAGTGACAAACACAGAGCTAAGTGAACAATGGGTAAACCACACAATGGTGCCCAACAGTCTACAACAAAGAAAGGGACCACGCCTGCTTGGAGCCCCTAGCTCCTGAAAGTGCAAGAGTGGGAGATTGTGACCAAAGTAATTATTTCGCTAGTTTGTCTAGAGGGGAGAAGGCTCTGATGCCCTCACTGGGAAGAATGCATAAAAAAAAATATAGATTTGAATATCACAGAGTTTGAAAGGATCTCTGCTACAAAAATAGCACTGCAGAAGATGGAAGTGAGTCAGGTAGACGTGGATAACTTTGACACAGCAGCAGGCCACTAACAAGAGGTCCGAATTTCAACAATGAGCTGAGAGCAATCAATTAGCTAAAGATCAGACTTATGAGTTCAGAAAACACAAAGATGACTCACATCAGAATCTGGTTGGCCTGTTTTATAGGAACATGGAGACTTGAAAGATCAATGGGTAGTTTACTGTGCTCCGTAGGAAAGATGCATACTTAACAGCAGCAAAAAGTTGTTTTCTGCACTGCAGTAATGGCAAAAGTCCTGTGTTCAATTGAAGGATCAAGCCAATGTTCTGTTCCCGGCAAAACTGCGGGTAACTGCTGAGGGAGAATATCGCTGTTTACTCAGGAGCAAGGATGGCAAAACCTTTCCTGATGAGTCTTCCATACAAAAGCT
The DNA here is from genome assembly GCA_963921515.1 of Calotriton arnoldi. Classification (NCBI taxonomy): domain Eukaryota; kingdom Metazoa; phylum Chordata; class Amphibia; order Caudata; family Salamandridae; genus Calotriton; species Calotriton arnoldi. Next base: position 279,910 of record CAWUFW010011644.1, on the reverse strand, counting down.
GAAAATAGCGAAAAGCCTGTTGTGTTGATATGTTGTCACAGCTTCTTTTTAACAGAATGATCAGGACAGACCTCATTTGCTTTTCTGGGCTATCAAGGGCAATCTGTTCTGTTTTTACTCCTCATTTTCCTGAAGGAAGGGATCATTGTTTGAGACGTTTTGAATATCAGCATTAAATGTGGTATGATTATGAATTCAGGCTTGCGGGCTAAGGAGCTTCTTCCAGAGGATCCTATTAATCTTCTGCCCATAACAGTCCTCGTGGCAATTTGCGGATGTATATTTTCTAATAAAAAGTTTAGCTTTTTTTTTTATTACAAAAAAACACTATTAATACAGACAACACAAATGCAGTATGTCAAGGGTGAAGTAAAAGCAAACCTGTATGTCTTCAGACAACTCCTATCTGTACAGCTCGAGGGGCCCATCAGAAACCTTTCTAAATGCATGGCGCTCTAATGCTAAGATTGTACCCTATTTAATGCTGCCAGCACTCCTTACATCATAATCCTTTCAATCAGCCTCCGGGTCCGTGTACTATGCTTTTACTGGGAAGCAAATTATCTGGTCACACTGAGCAGCAACACTGTAGCTACACAGTCTATATGTGGGTGAATGGGGAAGGGTCTGGCTAAATCCAAAGAGCAGCTCAGGAGAGCTGGGAACCCAGGACTCAGGATGGAAGCTTTCCCATCACAGTACGAGGAGAGGGAGTACGAGAAAGAGGAATCTATTTTTTTGAGCCCCCATAGGTGGCAAAGCTTCATTCACCTCGTAAGATGGGCCAACCGAAACACACTGTGCACCTATTACAAATGGGTAATAAACTCAGACTTTTTTTTTTAAAGCTTTATTTATTGGATTTTCTTTTGCATGCAGTCAGACAAGCATTACAGTGTAATTAAATGGCAATATCGTTTCGAACACAGGTACCGTTTTACAAGATATTACTTTCAGTACAACACCAACTTTCCATGTCTCCACCTGGGTAAATTAATATTCTGTACATTCCCAATACTGTGAGGAGCCTAGCTTCATGTGCACTCTAATGTAGTCCGTGGCAATTCCTTTTTCCGCCCAGATACCTTCAGCCCACCCCGGTTCTGTCCTGACCCTCCAGTTCTACTGCCACGTCACTATTTTGTGCCATGTAAGACAGATACGGGCCCCATATGTCTTTAGGTCTACACCGCATTGGGATTAGGGCATTGTAATTATCCGATTGTGTGGAGCAAAAGGCCAGATCTGTGTACCATTCAGATAACTTTGGAAGTGGGCCACGCATGCAGCGCATAGCTATTCTATGTTTCGCTAGTAAAAGCCCTATGGCTGTCAGTTTATATCCTGACTTCTGGATGTCCCTATCGTAGCCCAAGAGTGCGACCAGGGGGGTTTCAGGCATCGGGAGCTCCAACATCTGCGTTAGGGCTAAGAATACCTCCTTCCAGAACGCACGTATTTCAGGGCACTCCCAGGACAGATGTATGAAATCCGCGCCCGGGACCTGCGTCTTGGGCATTTGTCGTCATCTATCAGTCCATATTTATGTAGTCGGAGAGGAGTGTGGTATACTCTGTGAAGATATTTATAATGTATCAGCCTGTGGCGCCCATTCTGGGATATGGACTTGGTGCTCGCAAAACAAATTGCCCACTGTACCTCAGTGATCTCTATACCTAGTTCTTCCTGCCATTCCGTCTGTGATTTGTGCAGAGTAGGGGTGGCACCGGCCCTGTTAAGTGTGTATAACATTGTAATACCTCTCTTTGGGGAGTTAGCCATTGTCAAATATGTTAATGCTTTAATCTCTAATGGTTCTGCCATGTCGTCCCCCAGTATAGTGCGAAGCGCGTACCGAGCCCTGTGAAAGTGATAAGCGTCCAGTATGGTTGTGTGCGGTGTCTGAGCAAGGATCTGTTCCCACGTCTTCACCACCCCACCATGAAAGAGATCTCCCATACGCTCAATCTTTAGCTTGTGTAGGGATTTCAGTCACGCCTTGTCGTCGCACATGGGAAACCAGTCACACCATTCTATGGGCCACATTGGTGAGTACATAGGTGTAAGGTCTGGGAAAGTGCCATTTTTTTCATTTGGGTTCTCGTGCATCCAGTCAAATCTATAACGCCGGTGGTCCCACGCATTCCACCAATCAGCACTCTCGGTAGCGGATATGGACTGACCGAGTTCCTTTCAATGTATAGCTGTGGTAGGTCGCTAGGACCATGGATCCAATAATATGAGTAATACCTGCGCCACCCTGTAGTACCCTTCAAAATCTGGGGCATTTAGACCACCCTCGGAGTAGGGTTTTGTTAATGTCTCCCATTTAATCCGGGGCTGTTTCCCTGCCCATGTAAGGCGTATCATTAATGTGCGAAGAGTCTGAAAGAGTGTTCTGGGCAATGTGATTGGGATATTGTTGAATAAAAATAGAAAGACAGGAAGCACTATCATTGTCATTAAGGCTACACGGCCAGTAAGAGACAGTGGGAGTTTGATCCATTTGTCGATAGACTATCAGTTTTTGTATTGCGCGCACGTAGTTTTCGCATATAATAACTTCAGGGTCAGTGTGCACTTGGATCCCCAAATACCGTACTGGTTCTGTGGTCCATTCTATGGGGTGGTCTGACTGTATGGGGGTAGTAGCGTTGGTTAGTGGAAACATCAGAGACTTGTGCCAATTGATTTTTTGACTTCTTGGAGCATGGGGTTTAGATTTTGTTCAGGGTTACGAATGTAGAGCAAAGTGTCATCGGCATACGCCGCTATGACCAGGTTATGTTGTGGGGACCGGATGCCCCTATGTGCGTGATACTCACGCATGGCGCAGGCTAGTGGCTCCGCCGCCAGGGCATACATTAGAGGGGAGAGTGGGCACCCCTGTCTAGTGCCTCGTGTTATTGATATTGGTGTTGAGATTTCCCCATTAACCCTAACACGCGCAGGGGGAGCCTTGTAAAATACTTGGACTAGCTGCAAGAAGACTTCCCCAACCCCCACTTTTTGGAGCACAGTATACAGAAACCGCCACTCGACGGAGTCAAAGGCCTTTTCTATATCAATAAAGAGGGCTGCGGCTCTGATCTGTGGGTCAATACGTGCAATAGTGCTACATAGGGTTCTCAGATTGCAAGCGAGCGAGAGACCCAGCATAAATCCAGTCTGCTCTTGCCCAATCAGTTTGGGCAGCAAGGGCGCCAGTCTGTTTGATAAAATTTTGGCATATAGTTTTGCATCAGTGTTAAGTAGTGACTGAGGCCTGTAGGAGGAGCAATGCTCCGGCTGCTTCCCTGGTTTGAGTAGAGCAATAAGAGTGGCCTCCCTCATGGAGGGGGGCATAAGGCCATCCTTTGCCATTTCCTCGAATAGGGTCATAAGATAGGGTATTAATCAATCTTGATACGCTTTATAAATTGCCACAGTCAGGCCAGCCGACCCTGGGGCCTTGTCATTAGGCATACTCTTAAGGGATGCCACTATCTCCGTAGGGCGGAGAGGGGCCAACAATCTCTCTCTATCCGTGTTGTCAAGCCACTTCATAGCAATATGAGCGAGATATTCCTCATCTGTTTCCGCTGCGTTGGGTTCACGTGTAGTGTATAACTTTTTGTAATAGTCTTTAAAGGCCTCCACTATTTTGGGTGCATTGCTAACTAAGTCGCCATTGTCTTTGTAAATTTGTGCTATATCGTTCTTGCTTTTAGGGGGACGTGCTAATTTGGCCAAAACTGAACACAGTCTGTCTCCTTCAGCATAGACCCTTGCTGTGGCGTATTTCCCCAAATGTTTGACCTTGTCCGCCGCCAAGTCATTAAATTCGTCCACTTGCGACCTAATTTATGATAATAATTTTGTGTCGCTAGTTTCCTGAAATTGTCTTTCGAGGGTTTTTAGATTGATTTCCACCTTTTTTAGTTGCGTTCTAATTGACTTAAGCACTCCTGCATGTTTCGCGATGGCCATGCCTCTAATGCAGACCTTAAATGTTTTAAAATATAATAATGGACAATTATTGATTGAACACATGGTTCTGACAGTTTAATTTCGTTCATATTAATTAAGTGTACATAACATCAACAAGACTATTGATCAACATGATACATGTTTAAAGCAACGTTCGAAAAATGATATCAGCGGGTGGGCGGTGAATTTAAATGTTTTACATATTCAGTAGTATGATAGAGATAGGAGAGGATAAAACTTGTATGAAACGTTTATATACTTCTTGGAGAATGAATAGATATGGGAGGGAACAGCGTGTGTGTATACCATCAGTAGGATTCACTGTGGTAGTAAACGTCAGACAAGGTCATGCTGAAGGCAAGGCATACTAACGTATTTAAATTAACTGATCGAAAGGGATTTCCAACTTTGCAGGGTTTTGTAGTGTAATAATTTCAGTCGGCGTTAATTGGATGCATTTAGATGGGCGGGGATACAGTTCAGGTGCTCTTAATGGAGGGAGAGAGGGATAGGTACGAGCATGGTTGTGAAACATGAGAGAAGGCACGGAGTTTGAACACCAGAGTAAGCTGTTACCAGACGTTTAAGGTACGGGCTCCTTTGATTATGTTTAATCAGAGAGATATTAGAAGGTGTAAAGACTGTTGGTACATGGGGAAGGGAAGCGAGTTACGGACATTGAAAGGGTGGAGAGATAAACAATAGTGTGATGGAATATTGAATATGCATTTAGTGAAGGGTAGCATTTTGAATTCAGTGGGCAGAACGTTGTTAATTGGATGAACCCCAGTTATTAACATGTATATATTTTTTATACGCTTTATACTATGTACAAAACTTAAGAACGTGAGTTCATTTAAAGTTACAGCACAATAATGGTGTTTTAAAATTTGCAGGGTACCCCTGATGAAGGGCCAGAATGGGCCCGAAATGCATTGGGTGATGAATACAACGACTGAGGAATATCCATGTAATTTCATGCTGTAGAACGAGGCCCGTATCAGCACATCTACAGCATTAAGAGTTTAATGAAAACATGGAGTGTCTTTTATGTGACTGGATAAAACAAGATAAACATTGAAAATATTGATGAACAAAGGAATAAACTTGGATTAATTGGAACAAATTGTGGCATCTTTGTTATGCACCTATGAAGGCTGTGCGTCTGGAATGTGGTGATACTTCGCCCCATTTTTCTCTTGGTAGGTCTCGCCTGAGCCAGCACATGCGCTGCTCTGGCGAGAGTTTTAGTAAGCGGGTTTTGGAAGTGCAAACAGCACTGGCAACCAGCTTGCGTTCACGTGAACGCGCGTCACGGGTCATTAAGTGCATCGCGATCACTTTCACGGCTTCGAAGTAAAGAAATAGATTATTTTTCTATTTCTTTACTTTTGCTATAATCGCGGCACCTGCGCTTTACTTTAAGCGCGGGTGCTGCGATTATAGCAAAGTAAAGAAATAGAAAAATAATCTATTTCTTTACTTTGCTATCAGCGTGCACCGGCGCTTACTTTAACATTAAAAGTAAAGCGCGGGTGCCGCGATTCTAGTAAAAGTAAAGAAATAGATTATTTTTCTATTTCTTTACTTTTGCTATAATCGCGACACCTGCGCTTTACTTTTAACATTAAAAGTAAAGCGTGGTGCCTGTGATTAAGCAAAAGTAAAGAAATAGAAAAATAATCTATTTCTCTACTTTTGCTAAAATCGCGCACCCGCGCTTTACTTTTAATGTTAAAAGTAAAGCGCCGGTGCCAGCGATTAGTAACAAAGTAAAGAAATAGATTATTTTTCTATTTCTTTACTTTTGCTATAATCGCGGCACCTGCGCTTTACTTTTAACATTAAAAGTAAAGCGCGGGTGCCGCGATTGAAACAAAAGTAAAGAAATAGAAAAATAATCTATTTCTTTACTTTTGCTATAATCGTGGCTCCCGCGCTTTACTTTTAATGTTAAAGCGCTTTACTTTTAATGTTAAAAAGTAAAACGCGGGTGCCGCGATTATAATGGTGTAGCCAATAGATCTCGCTTTTGGGACCTTATAAGTATTTAGTTATGCAACTGTTGCATGGCTAAACACTTAGAAGGTCCCAAAGGCGAGACCTATTGGCTATGCCAATGCTTGTGACCTTAAATGTTTCCCATATGGTACTCATTTTGGTGACGCTGCCTATATTAGTAGTGAAAAATTTGTCAATTGCTATGCCTAACTCATCATGGAATACAGGGTCCAATAGTGAATATTGCTGGAATCGCCAATCAGACACTCTGCGATGCATGTTACTGACCAACAACGTCAGCACTGCGGGAGAGTGGTCAGAGAGCGTGCGCGCCAAATGCACGCAGTCCTCTATTTGAGGTAACAACTCCCTCGCAGCGTACCAATAATCTATCCTGGTGTGGAAATCATGTAGGGAGGAGTAATGTGTGTATTCTCTGCCTGCTGGCGAGCGGCTGCGCCAGACATCCACCAGCCCTTCTGCTGCCGCAATGTCCGTAATTGCTCTGGCAGCCCTGCAGGGGCGCCTTGGAGGGCTCTTTGACCTGTCCAGGTCCGGGTTCTGTATACAGTTAAAATCTCCCCCCCCCAAAGTTGTGTCATATGTGCATGTTGTGTAACTTTATTGTGGAAAGAATGATAGAATTGGGGGCCGTCATTGTTAGGCCCGTAAATGCCAACTAATAATATATGTAGGTTATCTTTTCGACATTTAGCTATGACATATCTGCCCTGAGTGTCCACTTCTAACTCATGTATATGCAATCCAACATTCCTACGCGTCCAGATCAGCACCCCTCTGGCGTGTGAAGTAAACCCCGCAGCTATGCAAGTGCCTCTCCATCTATTCGCTGACAGTAGTCCTGTGCCCGGGGGGAGGTGTGTCTCCTGCAATATGGCCACATCTACCTGGTGTCGTTGTAAATAGGCTACCACTTTGCGTATTTTTCTATGATTGTTTAGGCCCCTTACATTCCATGACAAGAATTTTAATTGGCTCTCATCTTTGGTGTTGCGTTCTGCATACATTGTATTTGCTTCTAAGGATATTCAGAATAATCACACTGAATAGCTCTACGTTTGAACAGTATATTTCAAACGCATTTAACCTTGTTTTGCTTGCTGACGAACTAAATGTCGTACACCCCCACCCACACCGCAGCCTATTTTTTGAAACATGGCTAGGCTTAACTTCTTGCATCCCACCCTGCTCAACAACAAAAAACATTACTCCCCGGAGTGTGTAACACTTTAGGGGCGGAGGTTGCCAGACTACCTATGCCCAAAGATGGCCTCTGTCCGCCATGAGTTTACTATACAATCCAGATCACTGTTTCTACTGACTTCTATAGATGCTATCACATGTTACAGCTTGCTAACAATATAATCTTTAGAATTATAACTGCTTGTTGTCCCCCCTATCTTCGATATACCACCTGTCTATCTTCCTGACTTAAATAAAGCAGTTGTTTATCTAGAGTTATATCACTGTGTATGTTGTAGCAATTCACATAGAAAGTCTGGAGGAGTTCTTTTACAGGCAATAGGTTAGTCTGAGACTCTTTGAACATCATCTTCCCCTCCAGTGGACTTCTGCGACACATTCCTCTTGCACTCTTTGTTAAGTTTCTTGAGTTCTTGTTGCAGCGCTTGCGGGTCGGTGTAGATCTTGTTTTTGCCATTGAAGGTCACCCTTAATCTGGCCGGATATAGCATGGCATAGTCGAGTTGTAGTTCTCCGAGTTTCCTTTTCACAGGTGCGAATTGTCTACATGCCTCTTGCACCTGCGGCGTAAAATCCGGATAGAGAGCCAGCTCAGAACCTTCATATAGTAGCACTCGCAACTCCCTGGCGCGACGGAGCGCTGCATCCCTATCTCTGTAGTTAAGTAATCTTGCCACTATGGGCCTGGGGGGGGGTCCCCGGAGGAGGCCTAGTGGCTAGCGACCGATGTGCGCGCTCCACTATGAAAGCGGAAGAGAATGTTTTGCGGCCCAATAAAGACACCAAGAGTTGCTCCGTAAATGACTCCATGTTTCCCATCGCCGTGGACTCGGGCAGGCCCAGTATTCGCACGTTATTGCGCTGGGAGCGCGCCTCTACATCTTCTGTCTTATTCCGTAGTGCCGCCAGGGTTTTTCCCACTTGTTTCTGCGTTGACCCCATCTCGGTTTGTGGATCCTCTGCCTCAGAGATACGGCGCTCTGCCATGTCCAGTCTTTCAGCGTGTTTATCGACGCGTTCAGACATTCGGTCCATTCTGAATGCTAACGAGTCAATTTTGCTGTCTATAGAGGACAAGCTTTGTTGCATGGCCGCTAAAATGTGGTGAATGTCCTCCCCGGTGTCCGCAGCGTTGTCCGCTAGTTCAGGAGGAGAGGATGCCATTTCTTCCTCACGTGCTCCAGTAGTCTCGCGTTTTTCGAAAGTTATCTTAGTTTGTGCCTTGTCGGTTTTCCCCATGTCTTGGACTGTTCCGTATCACCTGGGAGGGGAGTAATGCCACTGGGGATGAACACCACGCAATAGAGTAGACTAGCTATGCGAGGGCCTCACCCAGCAAGTATCTTAAGTTGGATGGGCCCTCAATGTACTCTGGCTGTTGGTGGTGCGCTGTGGATACACTGTGCAGGGTCCACGTGCTGCTACCGATGGACTGATGGGGAGACGGGGGAGAGGGGTCCCAAGCAATCCCACGGGGAGTCCTCTGGGAGTGCGCCTATCTTACCGCACTCCTTATATTTCAAACAATATGCCCCCTCGCGAAGGCCCGGCACCCGCTCCTGGCCTCCAGAGCCAAAGTCGGGATGTCACAGGGCCCTTCCCAAGCCCCGTTCAGGACGTGTATGCGCCTCTCCCAGAGCGCAGCAGGCTGCTAGTAATGTGTGCGGCTCATGCCCCCCACGGCGGGAGCACCACCGTCTGTGTCGTGGAAGAGCCTCGGGAAATGATTGCAGCCCTGCGAGCCAGGAAGCGCACCGGACAGCCTCGGATGTCCTCAATCGTCTCCGTGGTGCTTCGCCGGGTGCCGCCCACCGCAAGGCCCCGGCCTGGGCCGCAGAAGCGCCACACCCGGGAGGTGGTCAGTTTATGTTCAGGGGCGCGACCCCCGGCTCACACGGCGGCAGCACCACCGCCCAGATCCCGGAAGAGTCCCGGAGGGCAACCACAGCCCCGAGAGCCAGGGCGCACACAATTAGGTCTCGGGTGCCTCCGATGTCACCGCACAGCTTCTCCGGTCGCTTCACCCCAGTGGGCCGCACAGCGTGGCTTGTGCTGTGGGTTGCCGCAGAGGATTTGTGGTCACGCCAGCGACTCTCCCCTCGGCAGCCTGGTATAGGTCCGCCCAGAACCAGACAAGAAAGTTTCTGGATTGCGCAGATTCCTGTAGTTTATTACAGGCGGCTCACAGAGCGTACTCAAGCTGCGGCCATCTTGTCTCGCGGCAAGCTTTGCCCCCCCAATAAACTCAAACTTTTCATTGAACCATAACAGTTTACTTAAATCTTGTAGGACAAAAAGTGTTACTATTACAAGAAGCATGTCTATGCCCCAAGGAGATTGAGAAAGTCTTAAATACCCATTAGGTGGTAAAAGTGACGGTCTCTCCTTTTCAGGAGAAAATCATGGCAGTAGCTACTGCAGTCATAGGGAGCACAAGGATAACACTATCAACAGTCTGCTCAAATATCTAGCGAAGATGATTAGCTGCTAGACAGTTAGTGGGGGAGCCAATTTCGATTCCAGAAGTGCATTATGACCCAAGTACTTAAGACACTAAACCCCTAGAAACAATGGAAAGTGCTTATGTGGACTCTAATCAACCAATCACATTGATGAGGGACTTTAATGGAGCATGAAACCCAGACTCAGATAGGGCCTACAAATGGGCATAAAATAAGAAACATAACCATAAGTTGGCAATAAGAGGCCTTATGTTAAATTTTAAATTAACAGATATTCAGAGGTGGAAGAATAATGATGATAAAGTCTCCTAGCTTTATTGTGGTAAATATGGCCAGCATTCCCATACAGACTTTAGTGTGGTGGGTTCATGATTAAAGGAGGCAACTGACTGATCTCACGGATATGAGACTTGAGCTGCTGAAAGGCCAACTCAGTAGTGCATGGAACTGGTGAATAAATCGGAAAAATAAATCAGAAGAAGCAGTTTTAGAGATTAAGGCTAAATCAGGTGAGTTTTTGGGGGGATTAATTTGGAATCCGCTGCTCCCTCCCAAACTGTCTGGGACACATTTAAAGCCTACCTAAAAGAAATGCGGAAAAACAGGAACTTGTGCCCCTCTAGGAAAAAGAATGAACAATTGACTCAAAACTACAAATAGAACTCTGGAACCCGGAGCCCTTATTATAGAAACTGCCTCATATTCACTCACAAAGGGTAGAGTGGAGAAGTAGTTAAAAGACTGCAAGGAAAATGGAATGCCAAAGTAAATTAGTTGGTCGCTGCGCTGAAAGAACTTGACAAGGCGGGAGAACAGCAGGAAAATATTGGCATGGAAAATAAGTTAAAGAAACTAGGAATCACATTGAAAAGATAACCCACCCTAATAATACAACATAGATTAAATAGACTTTCTACCTGTTAGAAGTATGAGTGAGCCATAAGCGTTGCTATTTCTCATTTTCAACAAATATGGCATTCAGCATGTACACCGGCATGTCGATCGGACATCCTCGAAGCCTCTGTCTGGATTGACACCTGAAGCAGGGTTAGTACATTTAAGGCATACACTTTGACCACCTGAAGGCAACATATGTAAGACTTTGAGACCAGCAAGCCGTGAGTCGAGAGTGTGAGTAAAGAAGAGAAAAACCCTTATATAAGGCAACAATCATCTGGAGACATCAACAAAGGCCAACTGTTGGTCAGGATCGGAAACTAGGCGCAGTTTTAGAAAGTCACACCTTCATAGGTCATTTATTTCCCTGGAGCAGTAAGCACAAGCAGAGGTAGCTGCAACCAACCTGATGCCAAAGAAAGAAAAGAAGTGAATGCACTGGAACTTCAAGAAAGCAGCTACTACCTTCAATTTCACAATAAAAGGCTGAAGTCAGGCCAAACGTGAGCAATTAGGCTGTGGTGCATTTTGCCAGCCACTTTTGAAAAACATTTTCTGTACATTTGCTAAATGATAAAGCAGCGATCCTTAAGGTCAAAGGTGCAGAATCATTTACCCCAGGTGACGATCCAAAAGATAATGGCAGTGCTATCATCTTAAAGTACTGCGCTGTGGTAAAATAGGTTGGAGAGCGGATGGCCAAGAATTGCATCAGAAAGCTTAGCTGATCATACCTTGTGCAACACTATCTCTGGCTTTTAGTTTAAGTGAACTTTAAGTAATTATTCTGCAAAACTGGATAAAGAGAGTCAGTGAAAGAAGCCGGCAGGCAGGATAGGGATCTCTAATTTCTGGATACTTTGTGTGATTTTTACACAGGCTTGCAGGAAACTGTGCACTCCCCTTCTTCCTTGCCCTTCTTTTCTTTGCCTCCCCATTTCATCGTACCACCAAGAACAAAATACCTGTGTAGAATTGTCTAAAATTGTTGAACAGAGTAGTCTGTTCTTTTTATCACACAGAGGCAAAGAACACCTTAGACTATTTTTGTGCACTTCTCTTTTGTTGACAAGACAGTAACCAAGTCATAAAAGTCATGAAATACCTTAGCTAACAGTTCGCACGGGGACCTATCAACACCAAAGGAATGTTTTATTTGAGGTTTTGCAAAAACGGCAGAGGAGTGTAAAGAGCATGACCCCTGGTCTTACACAGTATGGATCAATACAGAAATAGGAAATTCCCATAAAAAAAGATCAAAACTGTCCAGTGTGTCTCAAATGTGAGATAAGAGGAAGAAAATTAGCTACTTACCTGTAACTAGAGTTCTCCAGTATTGGAATCTTTCAGAGTCACATGCTTGAATCATTCCCAGTCGTCGAGATGGGAGCCCCCGGTAGCATATAATAGTATTAGAATGATAACTATAAAGCAGGAAGGCTCTAGGCCTTTTACTTTTGTATTCTATTATCATCACTTTAAAAAAAAGAGACCAAACTTATCTTCCAGCCAATCAGGCTGCAACACTCCTGAGAGAAGCTCCAGTACCTCAGATTTTCCATAGCACTAAGCACTAGTGCCAGAGAACATGAAAAGAGGTAAAGAGAAGCATCTCTGGGGAGGAGGGCGGTTTGCATGTGAATCTATGAAACATTCCAATACTGAAGAACTATAGTTACAGGTAAGTAACTAATTTTCTTACTGCAGTATTGGAACTTTCATAGATTTACATGCTTGAATCAGAGTATCAAGCAGCAGTGAGGCACACTGTGGGTTTAGTAGTAAATATCAGAAATGTATACAAAGAATATCTGCAAGCATTTCTATAAATATAGCATACAGAACAGTACCACTATGAATATTAGAGAAAATTTGAACTGGAGAGAAAAAAACCCATTGCTAATCTAAAACAATGTACAGAACAAAAACGGATGGTGGGACGAAAGAGATAGCTCACCTTAACTGGAAAAGATGCCTTAGAACTGCCTAGCGAACTGCTACTTCTGCTTGAGGAGTGGCATTAAGGCAGTAATGCGGCGTAAAGGTGTACAGATTCTTCCAGGTAGCAGCCCTGCAAATGTCCTGGAGTGGCACACCTGCAAACAGTGCAGTTGAGGTTGACACAGCTCTAGTAGAATAAGCATGAACTGATGTCTGAACAAAAAATAAGGGGGGGGGAGGTAGAGGTTTTTTTGAGCTAGGTCCACCCTCCTTTATCGATACTGAACCTAAAACCCAAGGTATCGGGTAAAGGGCCTAGCCATTGGACAGGGATAGGGTTTCCAATCAATGAGATCCGGAAACAAACAGGAAAGAAGAATTTCTTTCTTGAGTCCCCTCACTCACCAGGGTTTCCCCACGGTGACATGCTTCATCATAGGGGCCATCTCAGCTCTCTACAAGCTGAGTTGTGCTACGACTTGCGATATTTGCGTAGGAGCACTTTTGTGGAAGACTATGTGTAGTGCAAAAGTGTAGTGGAGTGGGCTAAAGTGAGTTAAAAATACCTTGCTAGTGGGCGAAATACTTTATTGTTGCTCCTAGTTTGGTATGTCTAAAAACGGGGTGTGATACAAGTAGACCTAACTATAATGGGTTAGAAATCCTTAGTATACATCAACATGTTTCGAGCTTCCCCAAAGCTCTTCGTCAGGACCACACAGGGACCAGCCCTGTGTTTGCCACTCCTAATCAGCCAAAGTAAGGCAATCTAAACAATGAATAAATAAACGCTGCAACTAAAAAGCATGCGTTAATCCATACATACGATCAAGACTTTATCACGTAGTATCTGTGTGATAGAAAAAACAAACAAAGTTAGGGGAACAAAGGCCCCCCTCTCTCCGAGTAGGTGGGTATACATCAGTATTCAATGCGCTTCCACATTCTATAATGCTCCTTAATGGTGCGTGCGATAATCCAGGTCTGCGCGTGGTTTTTAGCCTGTGTAGGATAAAAAGGCATGCTGGAAAACTGTGCCGCTAGTGAATAACCAAAAGTTAAAATGACATAAAAAACACACACCTCGTGACTTTCAAGAAACACACACATAAGACAATATTGCCGGTACTGCGGTCGTAATTACATACTTCTAAAGAAGCATATATATGCCTCATGGACCGTGGGGGGGGTCGAGGGATCTCTTAGTCCTAAATCTGGGAAATGAGGAAAAACGGGGAGAAATAGCCTCGTTAGTTTCAAAATGTACCAGAGTGGTGTTTGTTCGGGTCTGAAGCGAGCTCTGCCAGGACCAGCCTATGGAAAGAAAGCACTTACTTGGTATGAGCGCGCCTCGCAGGAAAATACCTAGTCGTCTCCCCACCGGACCGCATATTAGCGTGTCTGTGGACGGGGACCGACTAAATACTTCCTGTATCCGCCTAGTCACTGTGGGGAATGACTAGACCGCGAGAGTTCCCAAAAATGGCCGCCGCTTTAGGCTCATAGTGTCGGCCATCTTGGGGGAATACGCGGGTGATCTCCGTGTATTCCCTAAGTAGATGTAGTACTCCTACCTTGTGTGAGAGAGGGAGGAGCGTCTAAAGAGAGTGGTTCACGACTCCTGATGATAAAAGACTAAAGGCTGAAAAAATAAAATAAAATACATTTTAATTTAGTTGGTCAAGATGGGTTAGTCAAATTCTAGATAGTTATTACTGTCTAATCCAAAACAGTAGGCAGTGGTGTTCTCAAAATGGCCGCCGCATTTGGCTCATAGTGTCGGCCATAATAGGGGAATTCGTTGGTGATCTCAGTGTATCCCTGCGTAGATGTAATGTTCGTACCCTGAGTCAGAACAGGTGGAGCATCAAAAGAGTATGATTAATGGCTCCTGATGGTAAATAACCGGAATAAGAAAAAATGACTAAAGGTTGGAATAGCCAGAGGCTGTGATTAAGATGATCTAGATCTATAGGTTAATCAGAATCTAGATTGTTATTTCTGCCTATTCCATGTCCTTCTGCAGTGATGTCGACCACAAAACATAGTGAAAGGATCGCTCTTCAAAATCTTGTTGGAAAAGTGGCCCTACCTCTCCGGTTGCTTGGTATAAAAAGGGGTCTTTTAGAAAAAGGCATCAGTTTCTTCAATTATAGTGTATTAGCAAAACTGTCCCCACGGGATATCATCATTCAGGCCCTGGTTGTCTGAACGTAATTTGAACACCCAGCGTTGTTCTTTTTCATGTAACTTTCTTTCTAAATTCTCATGGCACTTAATGTGTTCCAGTACTACCCACCTCATATCATTGGGGGTGTGTTGTTTTTCTAGGAAGTGGGTGGTCATTCTTGAGGTTGCTCGTTTACACCTTATGTTGCTCCGGTGTTCCACTATCCTAGTGCTGACTTTTCTGGTGGTCATCCCCACGTAGTGGAGATTGCATGTGCAGGTGATCAGGTACACGACATCTGTTGTGTTGCAGTTGGTAAAACTGCGCAGTTCCCATGTCATGTTGTTGTTGAATTTCACTTTTTTGGTGGCAGTAGTTAGGTGACAGACACTGCAGTTACTGCAAGGGTAGTGTCCTTGCGGGAGTGAATGTAGCCTTCATAGAGCCCCTTCCGTTTCCGGTGTGCTAGTAGGGCTTGTGTGTACCAGATAGTTTTTTAGGTTTTTCCCTTTTCTATGGCTGAACATGGGTAGTGGTATGTTCAGGCCCCCACTGTTCAGGGTACGCCAGTGTTTTTTGACTATCTTAGTCACCTTGTCTGATGCAATATTGAATGTAGTGATACAAATAGGTCTCTTGCTTTTGGTATCGGTCTCCTTTGGGTTGTGTTCTAAAAGTGCTTCTCTATGGTTATTAGAGGCTCTCTTTTTTGCTTGTGACACCAGGTGTTTGGGGTATTTTCACCATATTAATTTCTTTGTCAAGTCTTTGGCTTGGGAGTTGTAGTCTTCTTTGTCAGTACAATTCCTTCTGAAGCGCAAGAATTGTCCGAACGGGAGATTGTCCTTTAAATGTCTCGGAAGGAAGCCGTCATAGATAAGAAGACAGTTCCGAGCCGTGGGTTTGAAGTGGGTAGTGGTTGCTAGATTCCCATTCCGCTCAAAAATGTTAAGATCCAGGAAAACCAGGTGTGTTAGACTCATTGTGAAAGTGAACTTGAGGTAAGGATCTTGTTGGTTCAGCCACTCCACAAAATTACTGGCTTCAGACTCATTCCCTTCCCAAATGAGTAGCACATCGTCTATGTACCTTTTCCATAGTTGGACATGTTTCATGTGTGGATTGCTATTGTTCAATATTTTGTGTTTTTGGAGGTGGTGCACGTAGAGGCCGGCTACGCTCGGCGCAAAAGTGCTCCCCATACTGGTACCATGCTGTTGGCGATATAGGGTTTCCTCAAACCTGAAGAAATTTTCTGTCAGTGCCAGTCTGCAGCATTCCAGGACCACATGTCTAGGTGTATGGTAGATCCATTCGTCTTCAAATAGTACCTCCTCCAGGATTTCAAGTGTTTCTTTATGGGGAAGGCTTGTGTATAGGCTTTCCACGTCCAAGCCTATAAGGATGCTGGACATGGGATTGAATTGGAGATCTTGTAATAGACACAGTACTGCTTTAGTATCTTGTAAGTACGTATCGGTACTTTGGATGATGGGGCGTAAGAATGCGTCCGCAAACTTAGAGAGGGGCTCAAGAATTGAACCTATTCCTGACACTATCGGTCTCCCAGGGGGGTTGTCCAGTGATTTGTGGATTTTGGGGATAGTGTAGAAATAAGGGGTGGTTGGGTTGGTGTTTTCCAAGAATCTTGCTTCTTTTTTTACTTATCCAGTCGTTTGCCATGGATTCTTCAACGAGGCTGGCGATCTCAATGCGCAGTCGTTCCGTAGGGTCTTCCGTTATTATAGCGTAATTTCTTTCATCCGCTAGTAATCGTAGGCATTCTTCTCGGTATGCTGTGGTGTTAAGAAGCACGATGGCTCCACCTTTGTCAGCAGGTTTGATGGTTATCAACTTGTCGTTAGACAGCAGGTGTATTGCCTCTTGTTCCTTTTTGCTGATGTTATGGAAGACTTTGATGGTCTTGGGGTCAATCTCTGTCACTTCCTTCATTACTGTTTTTTCAAAAGCTAGAAGTTCCACCGGGAGACTCGTGGCCGGTGGTGTGAAGTTGGATTTTTTCTGCAGTCCTGTGTCACTCCTTGTCTCAATGGTCGGTGGTTTATCTTTAAAGAAAACTTCAAGTTTCATTTTGCGGATGAATTCCTTGAGCTCACAACAAAGTTTGAATTTGTCCATCGTGGGTGTCGGTACAAAACCTAGTCCTTTTTCCAGGACAGTTTGTTGGATAGGTGTTAGTGTGGCATGTGATAGATTCACCACTAGACTGGTGGGTTGCTCGTTGATGGTTTGTTCGGCGGGCCCATGCTCCGTGTATGGCTTCTCGATAACTCCAGGGGTTGTGCCCATTGGACTTGTTGTCCTCTTCTGTTTTTTCCTCTTTGGGATCCCTTGCCCCGTCCTCAAAAAGACTGGTTCTGTTGTTCCTGATGTCTGCAATGGCTTCTCTGCTGACTGATGGCAAAACCGGATGGCAGCGGAAATCCCTCTAGCGATGCTCTGTTTGGAGAGGGGCAAACCCTTTCTTGGAGCACTGTACGCCGCAAACCATTGGTTAGTCTTTCGGAAGGACTTGGTTCTGTCAAGGTAGAACTTGATAGACCTCTTAACGTCTAATGAATGAAGAACCCTTTCTGCTGGTGTTGAAGGATTCGGAAAGAAAGTCTACAAAATTACAGGTTCATTGAGATGGAAGTCAGAGGGGACTTTAGGTATAAAGCAAGGTTTGTACATAGAATAATCCTGTCCTGTCTAATTTGTAAGAAAGATTCTTGAATCGTAAGGGCTTGAATCTCACTGACACGCCTGGCAGGCATGAAAGCCACTAGTAGAGCTACCTTCCGGATAAGAACTTTATGGTTGATCTGTGGATGGGCTCAAACGGCTGTTTCATGAGTTGTGCAAGGACAATGTTGAATTGTCAGGAAGGAGGTTGAGGTCTGAATGGTGGGAAGACCCTGAAAAGTCCCTTTAAAAACTGTTTTATTATTCTGGATGACCAAAGAGAGATTGTGTTGTGAGATAGTCTAAAATGAGAAATGGCCGCCAGGTGAGCTCTGATGGAGGCATGAGCCAAACCTGAATTTGCCAAGTGTAGCAGGTAAGGTAATATCTGCTCTGGTGAGGAAGAAAGAGGATGAATTCCCTGCTATTGGTACCATTATCAAAATCTCTTCCATTTGTAAGAGTAGGTCTTGTTAGTGCTGAAAGCTCTGACCTTAGAAAGTATGTCCCTGCAATCTGTAGGAATGTTCAGATGGGTGAACTCATTGTGCTCAGGAGCCACGCCGTTAAGTGTAGAAATTATGGGTTGAGATGCAGCACCTGACCATGATTCATGGTTAAGAGGTCGGGAGCGATGTTCAATGGAATAGGAGGTCTCTCCAAAAGTAGGAGAAGCTCTGTAAACCAGCGCTGGCGAGGTCATGTCGGGGCTATAAGAATCAATCTGCACGGCTCGATCTTCATCTTGGTGAGTACCTTGGGGATCAAGAGAATGGACGGAAAGGCGTAAGCAAAGATTCCGTATGCCATCGAAAATGCATTCACGCATGATCCCCGATGGTGATGCCAGCTTGCAAAGTATCGGCATTTGTAGTTTTGTGGGTTCGCAAAAATGACGAGATTTGGAGTACCCCACCAGGAGAATATGTGGTAAATCATTTCTTGATGTAGCTCCCACTTGTGGCAGGCTGATTTCAATCTGCTGAGCATGTTCGCTATCCGATTTTGCTTTCCTGGGACATGTACTGCTCGTAGATGAACTCCTTGCTGGATTGCCCAATTCCACATTTTCTGTGCTTCTTGTGAAAGGAGCAGAGACCTGGTACCTCGCTGCTTGTTTAGATAATGCATTGCGGTTGTATTGTCTGTTCTTATGAGGGCCTGTGAATTGGCTATCTTGGAGAGGAAAGCTTGCAAGTCTAGATGAACTGCATTCAGCTCTAGGAGATTGATAATGACAGCTTTGATGGGTTTGTTGCCACTTGCCGCTGACCTGTAGGTCTTGAAGATATGCACCTCATCCTTCTTACGAAGCGTGTGTGGTTATGACCAGCGGCGATGGTTGAGGAAGAAAGGGGAGGCCTATTGAGAGGTGTTTTTTCTGAGTCCACCAAGCTAGGACTTTGACCATAACTGGAGTTATGGTGATGAGATCTTCGAAGTTCCCTGTGGCCGGTGTCGCTTGAAGGTTTAGTTGCTCCTGGAGTGGACGCATTTGTAGTCAGCAGAATGGGAATAGCAGAATGCATGAGGACATCATCCCTAATAATAACTTGCAAAAGCGTACAGAAAGAGACTCTTTTCTCTGGATACCTTTTGCCAATACCATAAGCTTTTGCTGCCTTTCTGTGATGGGACAGGCTATGTAGGCTATTGTGACCAGGGTTGCCCCTAAAAAGGTGGTGGCATGAGAGGCTTGTGGACTTGATTTTTTCCAATTGAGACCCAGCTCCTTCAAGAGGGTTATACAATCTTTTGTAGATCTCAGCGCATCCTGTCGGGAATTTGCCTTGATTAGCCAGTAGTCCAAATAAGGAAAGATTTGGTGTTTCTGTCTTCTTAAGAATGCTCTACCGGTGCTAGACACTTTGTGAAAATCCTGAGGGATGATTTTAAACCAAAGGGTAGGACACGAAATTGGTAGTGGCTGTCGGCTACCAAGAACCTGAGGAATCTCCTGTGGGAAGGATGGATGGGGATATGAAAAAACGCATCTTGGAGATAGAGGGTTGACATTAAACTCTGTGTTGAGACGTAGGAGAACATCCTGTAAAGTAATCGTGAAGAATGATTGCTTTTTGAGATAGATGCTGAGATATCGGAGGTCAAGGACAGGCCGCCATTGCTTCCATTTCTTGCGAATTGGGAAGAAACGGAAATAAAATTCTGTTCCTTCTTGCGATAGAGGGACTTTCTCGATTGGCCCTTTTAGCAACATGTTTCGGACTTCTAATTTGAGTTGCTGTAGATGCCTGGGAATGGATGGGCGTGGAGGGTTGAGGAGGAGGAATCTGGATGAATTCTAGGGTGTGGCCGAATTGTACAAGGTCTAGGACCCAGTGATCGGATGTTATGCCCCTGCAATGAAGTAGGAATTTGGATATCTTGCCCCCTAGTCTGAGAGATGACGGGATCAGGGCAGCCGGAGCCTGGGACCGGTTATTAACAGCAATTAGCTTCTCTTCCTTGGCCGGCAGCTCTTCCTCTGGGTGGGGGTCTGCTGTATGCCACTTGAGGGGGGTTGCCTTTAGGTGTACTGCGGACGATATTTGTGGTAGGCCGAGGAGTAGGAGGATCCCTTTATTGTTAATTTCCTCCCCTATATGCAGGCATACCCCCTCCTCTGTGTCCACTAAAGGAAGTTTTCAAGAATGACAGTGTTCCGAGTGACTTTTCAGTGTCTGTATCCTTTTTAATGGTCTGTAGGGCCTCATCCATATGTTTGCCAAATGAATCTTGCCCATCATAGGGGAGGCCTAAGATCTTATTCTGTACTTCAGGACGAAAGAAAGCAGCCTTAACCCAGCCTTGTCTTCTGAGTATTGCTGAACCTGCAAGTTGGCGAAATGTAGTGGTGGCAATATCCATGGTGCAGTCAATTTCTGCTGACGCCCTCTGTCCCTCCCGCAAAACTTTTTTTGCTTCTAGTTTGGCCTCTTCAGGAAGCTGGTCTTTGTATGGTGCAATGTCCGCCCATAACTTTCTATCATATCTGCCCAGTACAGCCAGGGAATTAGCCGCTCTCACTGTTAAACTTGACATGGATGGAAATCTTTTCAAGATGTTGTCTAAACGCCTGCCCTCCTGGTCAGGATGAGCAGAAATCAGCTGTGGAGGGGTTTTTGATCGCCTTTGAGCTGCCTGTGTGATTACTGAATCCGGTTTGGGATGTCCAGTTAGGCAGGCTGGTGCATCCTCCGGGTCCTTATATTTTTTTTATCAAGACGCGGAAGATCTGCCGTGCCTGCAGACGGGTTTCTCATCACTTTTAAACCTTCTTCCCAGACGTAGTCCACCATAGGCATAGAGCGTACACTCTTTTGGAAAAGGTTCCTTTAAGTCATATAAAAAACATTCTTTTTGTTTGGATGGCATGGAAAACCAAAATCTTTTGGCTGCTCTCTCAAGTAAATTGTGAAAGCCTCCAATATCTTCCGGAGGCGACTCTGCCGCCAAAAGAGAAGGAGATGATGGGGTTGGGATTATATAGTCATCCCATTCTGAATTGGGCTCTTCAAGTTCACGGTGGAGGCTTGGGCAGAGGAGCTATTATCGGCGGAGCCTTCGTCGGTGGAGCCATCGTCAGCCCCGAGATGTGTCGACGGAGGAGACCTCATTGGTGATGACGACGAGGCAATGGTCAACAATGATGGTCTAGTGGCGGAGGAAGTTGACGACAATGCCATGGTTGAGATGGAGGATGATGTAGACATTGAAGAGACCGATTTCATTACCTTGGCCGTAGACGATCTGCCGGAGTGAGAAGCTGAGGAGGGCTTCTTAAACTCACAAGAGACTTTAGGAGGTGTTGTAGGCAGCTCTGAAGATGCTTTTCTAGCCCTTTTAGAGGAGCTATGAGCTTCTTTTTTGTCTTTAGAAAGAGACTTGGATCTCTGAGGTGATTTGGAAGGTCTGCGGCCTTTATAGGACCCGTTGGTGGTCTTTTTTTAGGCTTTCTTAGGCTGTTGCAAGGAGGATCGAGAAGATGGAGCTCTCTCTCTCTTTTGTGGGGGTCCTCACTGTCTGAATCCGAGATGAGCTCATTTCTTGTTTTAAGCTCCTGGAGCTTATCAGCAGCCTGCCCTCGCTGTCCTTTAAAGTTTTCGAAGAAAATGTACAACATACCTTACAGTCTTTTGCGGGCTGATCTAGATACAAACAGTAAAAATAATCCTGGTGACGCTCTTTAGAGTGTAATCTTTGTATTTGCCACAAGAATTACAGGGTCTGAAGAGACTTTTCTTCTCTTTGTAAGACATGGTGTTTGATCTGAGAAAAATAAAGATGAAAACCTTTGCAGTAATCAAGAAATAAAGATTGAAGCCTAGTATCTGAAAAGAAAACTGAGCAGATTAGAGGAGACTCCCTAGCATGAAGTGCAGTAGAAAATATGAGGTACTGGAGCTTATCTCAGGAGTGTTCTAAAGGGTTTTGGAGCCTGATTGGCTGGAAGATAAGTTTGATCTCTTTTTAAAGTGATGATAATAGACTAAAAAGTAAAAGGGCTAAAGCCTTCTTGCTTTATAGTGATCATTCTACTACTATTTAATGGTACTGGGGACTCCCATCTCTACTACGGGGAATGATTCAAGCATGTGAATCTATGAAAGTTCAATACTGGACTAACTGAGTTACTCCCCATTTTCTGCAAAACAAGACGCAGCAGAAGCAAAATACTCTTTTACACAGAGACCGATGTTTTTCACAACAAACAAGCCTTGCATAAATATTCTATAGAAACTTTCCCCTTACTTCTGGTACTCTGAATACTTACCATACCAGCAACAACATAGCTCCTACATTTTACACTTTTCTCAAATATATGCAAACCCATACTCAGACACCTTTCAAGTACTTCACATGCCCAGCAAACTAACTTCTGCTGCTTCATGAACAAAATAATTGTTCCCATCTATTAGCTATGTAAAAACTGAGCTTGCAAAGCGCTCCGATACCCACTTGTGTGCGGTGCATACATAAAAAAACAATTAAAAAAATACTTATTGGATTGTAATTACGATACAGATCGACCCAATTGAAGAAGTAACTAGATCAGTAAAATATATAATTTTGGAGTGTCTGGTATACTGGTAAAGCAAAGATATGCAGTGTGTGAACATTGATTACCATTATCATCAGACAAGGACAACAGACTGAGAAGAACTGTAGCACAGCTCGCTGAGTTGTTCTCGCCTCCATAGGTTTCAAAACAGATGATATCAGGCCCTTCTCCATGAACAAGTCTAGTTTCTTTTGTCACCCTTTTATCAGGGATATATTCCCAATATGCATACCTTAGGGGTGCATGGTACAGTACCACCTGTTATACTTAACAATTGTTCTGCAACTATTGACTAGTAATTAGGCACTAATACCCAGCTCTCAAGGAAAACTTCACTTCTACTAGGGAATCTAGGGCATGACAATTGTTAGGAATCTTCTATCTTGTGCAATCTTGTTGAAGTAAAGTATTTGTAAATGTTTAATTGCACTGGATGCATTTAAACCTGGTGGTATTGGGAGCTTTCTTGGAGTAGAAAAGGCCAGAAAAGAAAACAATGATCAGTGACCCACTCCCTATATTTAAAGGGGAATGGACTTTTGTTCATTACAAAGGAAGCCTAGAAAACAGAGGACAGAATATGAGAATCACTAAAGATTTGCAGTCACCGTAGCTTGGTCTGGAGATACTAGTTTAGCCACTGTTGGGGTACCGATTAGGTTTCACTAAATAAAGTTAAATTAATGAAAACGTTACAATTTGAAGTGTAAAGAATGCTGTTGATG
This sequence comes from Calotriton arnoldi, assembly GCA_963921515.1. Taxonomy (NCBI): domain Eukaryota; kingdom Metazoa; phylum Chordata; class Amphibia; order Caudata; family Salamandridae; genus Calotriton; species Calotriton arnoldi. The sequence continues at coordinate 256,774 of CAWUFW010011644.1, read as the reverse complement.
TGAAATTCCACTTTAGATCAAGGTAATCAATGGCCCTTCTCAAAAGGCTAACATGGGGGAATTTGAGAGAAGACATCAGACCCTTTTTCAATTCTTGGTCCTTGAATACATGCATGTTGGTTTGGATTCAAGGCATAAACGGAAGGGGGAAGGAAGAAGACAAAAATTCATGTTCTGCAGTAGGAATATGGTTTCAATATGGATTCAACCCAGATCTGTGACTGGGGGAGAGTGTCTGAAAAGTTTCAGCGCTTCGTCCATCATCTCCTTGTGTTTGCTTTGTTCGCCCTAAGTTGGCAGGGTATGCCCAGACGTGGGTCCCTTGCTCACTGGATTCAAGCAAGCCTGGCTGATGTGGGCTGTTAGCCCGAAACCGGTCCCAGGATGCTTGTTTCCGGTCCAGGGAAGACATGGCTTGGCAGTTCGGGCTGGACTGTTCCCATGAGGCACAGGGTCAAGACTGATTTGCATATAGCTGTGTCTGAACAGGGGTGGCAAAGTGAGCTAAAGAACGATGATGGATTCAACCCAGATCTGTGACTGGGGGAAGAGTGTCTGAAAAGTTTCAGCGCTCCGGCCATCATTTCCTTATGTTTGCTACATTCAACATGCAGTACATAATCCAAGGCCCCTTTTCCAGTGGCTGCTTTCAACAAATATATCCTGTTTTTCCTTGAACAATCTGTGCAACTGGATTTAGTAGCGAAGCAGGTGTGGCCTCCAATCGTTTTTTGCGACAAATGGTCTGATGTGAGGAAATCTTTTTTACTTGAGCTATTCATAAGAAACACAAACATCTTGTGACTAGTATGTAGGGTCTTACAAAGAGTCATTAATGGTAAACTTCAAATTATTTTCAATAGCATAAATATGCACTTAACTACCACGTGTGTAACTCTGGGAAATATAAGAAGAAAACCGATGAAAACTCTTCTATTAAAACATAACTAAATATAGTATAGTCTCTCAAAAGACAAGAAAGCATGCAGAAGCAAAAGTTTTGTTAAGTAAAGACAAGATTCCATTTAAAAAATATTTCTTGAATCTCTGCCGCATTTACCTTTGCAGGTGAACGTTGTTTCCGTTTCTTCTTTTTCTGCAAATCAACTGGTTCAAGCAGCATTTGATTTCTCTCGGCTTCCTGCTGTTCAGCATCATCTGAGAACTTAATCTCTTGTTTAACACGTATCTAGGACGACAAATGACAATTTAAAAAACGTTCAAACCATTTTATTTGTGCAATTTCATAATTACTAAAATACCGTCAGTAAGGTGAAAGATCTAATGTATTACTCCAGTTGCAGTCCTATGATCTGGCATGCTAAACCACAATTGATGCAAATGGAAATGAAATGGTTGTTCAGCATTTCGATTTGCCACAAATCACACCAGAATCAAAACAGAAATAGCTGAAAACTGACATGCTTTATTTAGATTGTTATGAATACTTTACAACAACCTTGTTGCTCCTGCTTCTTCTGATCCCTTGAGTAGTGTTGCACATTTTCACAATCCACCTAAAATTACTTAACTTAAATTATCATCACACACGAAAACAAAAACTGCTACATTACATTTCAAGAGATCGGTAGTTTTCCTTTTGAAGCTTCATTAGAAAAACTCTGTGCTGCACAAAATAGACATTTTCAAAAATGCTTTTCCTTCAAATTCTTAATGTAGGTGAAAGAGAAAAATCACACGTTTTCTTCGGTAGCTGCAGCCTGCCTTTAAAAAGTAAATTGCCCCGAATGTACTGTCATTTTCAATATTGGAGAACATTTCAACTGTCAAGGAGGCAATTCCACAACTCTAGCAGAACTTTTTTTATGGATTCTCAATACCATTCATAGAGGAAGCCTGGTTGCCCAGTTTTGCAAAAGATAATCAAAGGCTTGTGTTCCTTGAAGTTGAAGAGTGAGAAGGGCACGCACAAAGTCTCACAATTGTAGAGTGTGCCTCTGCTGGGGTGACGGGAGTGGACAGTCAACAAGACTGTTCATATTGCCCTCACACATCCCCTAGAGGATGTCATGCTTCATCATCAGGCGTTGCTCCTCGTTGGGCCAGCGCTGCAATGCCCAACTGGTCCCCCGAAGGGTCGCTTTGGCGGCGATCTTTTTCGAGGTTGCCGTATGGATGAATGCAAGTGAGGGGGGTTATTTCTAAAGTGGGGTGTTATGTGTGAAGTTAAAACTGGTAAGGGGATTTCCTGATACAACACTTTATTGATAGGAATACCCTTCCAGGGATATAGAAGCCTATTCAAGGTTGTGGCTACCTCAGGTTTTAAAGGAAACCAGGTAGTCAATCAAGTGTTAAGACAGGTAAGGGAACTGCACTTCCTGTCTAGAGAGTGGGACCTAATGGTGGTCACCCCTCAAAAAGATTGTTTTTGTTGACATGTTTCGCGCCTATGTTGGTCTTAAGGATCTGGGGCGCAAGATAAGTGATTATGAATTTGGAAAAAAACTGAAATGTAATGTGCTCTCTTTAGTTGAAAGTTCATTAAATTTATTTAAAAAAACACCAAGTTTTGTGTGTGTGTCTAATGTGTTCATTTTTTAAGTGAATTAAAAATGAAAGCGGCATGGAGCTTAATGGTGATGTCTGTGTGATGGCTGGCTGGCGGTGTGTATTTGGCGGTTTGCAGACAGTGTGTGTATATGGTAGTTTGCTGGCAGTGCGTGTGTGGCTGTTGGCCAGCGGTATATGTGTAGTGATTTGCTGAAGGTTTGTTTATATGTAAGTGGGCCAAAGACTGGATGAGTGGTAGTGTGATGGGTGTTTTTGTCTTGTAAGAGTATGAAAGTGATGTGCACAGTTTGTTGATATGTGTTGTACTGGGCGCGCTGCTGGCGTTGTAAATGGCTTTGTGTGTGTGGACCAGGAAAGACGTGTAAATGGACTATAAAGTGGTTGGGGCCTTGTTGTGGCTTTACTGCTCACGAGCTGCGATTCACAGTTTCAGTATTCTGATATTCAAATTATCTTATAAACAGCGATTTCTGCATTTTCATTTATGTGAGATCATTTAATAGCATTTGCAATTTCAACGTATCACTTGCCCTGCTGCCAAATCCAACCAGTATGTGTCTGTTCTTGAGTAATGAATGGGTGTGCAGTATTAGTTTTGTTGTTTTCTGACCTTCCCTGCCAGTGTGCAATTTGTCTCTAGCACTGAAAAAAAGCATTGGTTAAGCCAATAGGTCTGGCTTTGGCAGCCAGCCTTTAGGCAATTCCTTTTTTTTGTCATGGTTTTTGCAAAACAGTATAATTTGGAAAGCTGATGGGCCCTCATCAATTTATACAAAATCAATGGCTAAAAGCAAAAATGTTGTTATGGTCTCAAAAATGCACACATTGCCAAAGTACTCCGTTGTACCAAAGGGCACTACATACACATCATTTTAGAAAAATCATGAGGTCTTGGCTAACAGAGGCTTAAACAAAGCCAATTGTATGGCATTGGCTGCTGGCTTCTGGGAAAGAAGGGAAGCAAGAATAAATGAAAGAAAGAGGAAGATAAGAAAAAAAGAGTAAGGCAAGACAAAGCAGAAAGCAAAAAGAAAGAAAAACGTGAAGAAAGAAGGCAAGAAAGAAAGGGAGGCAAGAAAGAAAAAGAAATAATGACAGAAAGAAGCAAAGAGGGAAAGGAAATAAAGAAGGAGTAAGAAAAAAATGAAAGAAAGACAAAGGAATGATGATGGCGAGGAGGAAAAGGGCAGAAAGAAAAAGAAAGGAAGGAAATAATGATAGAGGAAGGAAAGAAAGGAGGACGGAAAGAAGGAATGACAGGCAGCCAGGGTTGCAAAGATAGAGCGCTTTCATGCCCCTTGTATTCGGAATTCATGTGAGCCGGTGGTATGCTGTGAAAAAGAACTTGTCAGATAAACAAAGGGCACTTCAAAAGGAATTTACAAAAGCATTGGTAGGAGACAAGACCAGATAAAACTGGAATGTGCCCTGTGCTCTCATGTGGTAGAAAGTGGCATGCTATCTCATCAAGCTCTACAAAGGCAACACTAAAGCAATAACAAAGTAATAACAAAAACATTGCCACTGAAAGAAACTACCTTGTGAGCGGATGTGCGCCTGGTGAAAGGGTTAAATGCAGTCACTCAAAGTGAAGTTAGTCAGTGGCTGAAGTAGGCTGACCCACTGCCCCATGCTGTATGATGTAGTGGGCGGAAGCAAAATGTGAATGACACAAGAACAGACCAATGGATGAAGAGAGGTGGATAAAAGCTGCTTTATGGAAGGGCGTCATACATAAATTTAGAAAAATCTAAAGGTCTCTGCTAACACAAACCTAATCAACACAGAGAAATGCATTTAAGGGACCATTCTAAAATAGATAGATGGCAGCTCAACATATGAACACTATGCTATAGGTCGTTTTGCAACAGTTGGGCTGAAAACGACCCAACAGTAAAGAAAATTCAGCATTTGCCAGAATGCGTGCAAACCTCTGCACTAAATTGCTTTCTGTGATAGCTAAATGTTTTCATTCGTTTCTGCCTTCTCCAAGTGAATAAAAACACCTGACCTTTCTGAAAACTAAACATTCAGTGGAGTAGTGGGTGGTGTTACTTGTGTGAATTCTCCAACTTTTTCTTACACACAGTGCTTGCAAACATTAAACTTTGGCTAAAACCATGCACTTTCCTCACATTTCTTGGAGAGAAAACTCTGCAAGCTGTGGAAATCCACGCTATTTCTACCATTCACATGAAAGGCCCCAAAGCTCAACAAGGAGACATCACATTTAGTCTAACAAAATAGACTATCCTGCGCGGAATGTTACCACAAGATTGTGCTTAACTTGGGCCAGTCTAATAGAGTTCTTCGTGAGGGCAGATACCTTTCTCTCCACTGTAGATGCACTCAAGAGTATTGCAGGGGAGCCAAAGCCGCTGACAGCTGCAGGGGACCACAAGTCCCACAATCCTGCTGGAGCCAGCACCTGCATCCATTCACCGGCAATTCAAGCACTTGAAAAGCGCGTCGCTGTCCCAAGGCGCAGGACGTGCCCAAGCAAAGCCAAGGGCGGGCCCGTCCGTAGCTGGGCTGGGTCCCCCCCTCTTTGATAAGTGACCTGAAGGAACCCTCAATCTTGTTCACACAAGGAGTATCTTTGTGGGAAAGGTGAGAAGTTTTTTACATATCCACTGTAACCACAATGGTTACAGTGGTTGATGAGAACTGTTACCGCACACCCCTCTGTGTCTATCGACAGCATGCTGGAAAGGGTTGTCAGGAGTATCACAAATGAGATTGAACTGAGAGCGTAGACTGTCTCTTGATCTGTTTTGTTGATTTTACGTCTTCCATTGATCTCCAGACTAATTTTACAACCCAAGTTTGGTGCTCTCCTGAATAGGTCCTTTTAGCACCCATTGCCTGAGTAGTATCAATAATTTTCCTAATTTGGGCATTATTTGTTCTGCCCAGGGATCCTGGTCCTCTAATATTGCCCTCCACACTACCAAATTCTTATTGGCTAATGGGTAGTTACGTAGTCTTCCACAACCAAAGGAGTGGGGGGTGGGGGGGTGAGGGGCGAGGGGTCCCTTGTTCCAATACTACAAATATATAGATCGCAATGTCTACCCATTGCCATGTATGGGCTGAGGTGTGGGGGATTTCTAATTGTATGGCCATACAGCATGAAGAAAACAGGTTTTGCAGAACACTTTAATCTGTCCCAATTTCAGCCTCGCATTTTATTTGCCACAAGGAACTTGGGCTTCCCTATATGGCAGATTTGATTTGGGTGCAGCCAGTCTTGCTATGGCTTGCCATTTGGTGAAATTCTGAGGCTGTTTTAACTTAGGAGATAAAAAGGGACTGTCTTCTCCCTAGATAAAGAATCATCAATCCCTTGGCTTGCATTAGTAAAGGATGAACTTAGCACAGTCGGGATGCAAACTTTGTTTACTGACCCACTAACATGTTAGGGTGTAAATAAGAAAGCTGTGGCCAAAGCAATTACTGATCAGGAGGAATTCAAGGCATTTGAGGGACATGGAGGTGAAGAGTAGTGTGGCTCAATATTTTTATTTCTGGGAATCTGACTGCACTATTGACTACATCAGGCTTGCTCGTACTCGCTGGGAACGTTCCTTGCTTTTTCGCCTCAGATCTGGTACTATGAAATATTTGTTTTGCTTTCTTTCCCCTGGGCTATGTACAAAATCTTGAAACCAAGCCCTGTCCTTGTGATGACTTATCTGTACAATCTATGCTTCATTTTATGTTTTTCTGTACATTTTATGCTAAGTATTCTAGACTTTTCTTAATCTCATTTTTAAAGAAATATTGTTATGATGTAGGTCAATGCAGACCTGCTTTTAGATTTATATTGCTGCTCATAAATTAGGAAGCTGTTCTGTAGGTTGAGTCCTTTTTAAAAGCTGCTGTACGTGCACGCAGGTCTGTACTGTTTTAAAATCTGTGCTGTATTATTGTTTTAACATGTGCAATGTTTGTGCTGCTACGATTGCCATTTGATGCTGTTTTGTATTCTTTTATGGATCATAGAATACATCCGAATAAAGTTTTATTGAATTGAATATCCTGCAGTATTTGGTTCTGGGTTTCCTGACACCCAGGAAAGGCTACTAGACCCAGATGTTTCTGAAAACTAGACACCCAGCACAGAGTGGTGCCTCCTGTGTGGATCCCACTAATGTTTCTTACCTGTAATGCCCTGCAAACTTCAAACACACATGCTCCTCATATTTAGAGACAGAACATTCCAGGACATGAGAGGACCCACAAAATTCCTGCCACCCAGAGTTCCTACATTTCTCCCGATAAAAACAGTAGCCCACTTGTGTGGCTTGGCCTACCGCCTACGACAGGAAAGGATCTAACCATGAGCAATCTATAAAACTGAATCATTACTAAATTCAGAATTTGTGTAGTTTTTAGAATTGTACAGCTTTCTGGATTCACCCATGGGTTTCACATATACACCACAAAAAACATAAAAATTGATTACCACTGCAAATGCAAAAACAGTGGTAATGTTTTTAAACAACTCTGCATTTTTTTTTTAAAGCTGGGAGGATGGTGATCCTAGTATAGCAAACCCTTAGTTGCTGTCATTTTTAGAAATGAAAATATGTTTACTAGCACAGCCCTTTTTCCCCATTTTGTACCCTTCGCCCAAACGAAACATTTTGCAATATTTTGGCTATTTTCTCAGTTCCCTTCATGGAAATTCCCAAACCCCTGTGTATCTTCAGAACACCCATTGTGAGAAAAAGTCATGAAGGCTTAAGCTTAAAGCGATATATATATATATATATATATCCACTCGAATCGTTTCTGCACTTGCACGCTGTGCTCCAGATCGAAGGGTGCGTCGTCAGTTGGGATCTTTGCAATAAAATCCAATTAATTATGAAAATCCTTGAAAAAGGAAGACGACGCCATGTGCGATTAAACTGGATTTATTTGTCAAGCCGCCATCGGACGCGTTTCGGCTGATCCCAGCCTTGTTCACCAATAGCGAGGCAGTATTTCCGGCATTCTTTTAACCGGCACCACTTACAAACTACAAGTGCATGAACATAAACAACAGACCCGTAGTTTTACAAGCAATTCCACCATCACGGCTGTTTAAACTACAATACCATGGACATAAACAACAGAATTGTAGTTTTTCAAAAATCATCAGTTCAATCCACAGATAAGCAGACACCCAGAATCATTTTTAGATAATTACCGTTTGACATATTATAGTGCTCATTTTTAAAGCCTATAAATATTAAAGTATCACATATTGCAATGTTTTGAATAAATAATCAAAACACCGCTGCGTAATTAATGCCCATAAATATTGTTATGCATTGTTTTTGTATAGAACCCAAGTGGGCAATCAAATAACGCTGCGTAAATAATGTCCAGTAGCAGTGTAAAGAATATATATATATATATATATATATATATATATATATATATATATATATATATATATATATATGTATATATATATAGATAAGCAAAGCGCTACATTTATTAAACGCTGTATTGTAATGTAAAATAAAGCGTTTAATAAATGTAGCGCTTTGCTTATCTATATATATATATATATATATATATACACATATATATATATATATATTCTTTACACTGCTACTGGACATTATTTACGCAGCGTTATTTTATGGGCATTAATTACGCAGCGGTGTTTTGATTATTTATTCAAAACATTGCAATATGTGATACTTGAATATTTATAGGCTTTAAAAATGAGCACTATAATATGTCAAACGGTAATTATCTAAAAATGATTCTGGGTGTCTACTTATCTGTGGATTGAACTGATGATTTTTGAGAAACTACAATTCTGTTGTTTATGTCCATGGTATTGTAGTTTAAACAGCCGTGATGGTGGAATTGCTTGTAAAACTACGGGTCTGTTGTTTATGTTCATGCACTTGTAGTTTGTAAGTGGTGCCGGTTAAAAGAATGCCGGAAATACTGCCTCGCTATTAGTGAACAAGGCTGGGATCAGCCGAAACGCGTCCGATGGCGGCTTGACAAATAAATCAAGTTTAATCGCACATGGCGTCTTCCTTTTTCAAGGATTTTCATAAATATATAAATATATATATATATTATCTACTGGCGGTCGCCAGTAGATAGTTATAGTTAGGACCTATTATCCATAGGAAATTCGCAACATTCTATTCCCAATAACTTTGGCGTCGTTTGACGAATCATCGCAAAATTTTCAAAACTAGTGGGGCGCTCCGGTCCGCTCCTGTCTTGAAAGTTTCGGGGTGATTCATCAAGCGGGGGCCGAGAAAAAAGGGGGGTCCCAAAACGTGTTTTCTCCATGTTAATTCCCATAGGAAATTTTAGACACGGCTACAGCCCGAACTGCTGAATGGAATTACACCAAATTTTGCAAAAAGGTAGCGCTTGGTTCAGAAAGCGACCATTTTTTTTAAATGGTGTAAATCCGTTCAGTAGTTGCGGAGAAATTAAAAAAATAAGAGTGAAAAAATCAATTTCCCATAGGAAACTTTATGCAAGGCTACAGCAAAAACTGCTGAACGGAATTACACCAAATTTGGCAAAAAGGTAGTGCTTGGTTCAAAAAGCACCCTTTTTAAAAATGGTGTAAATCGGTTCAGTAGTTGCTGAGAAAATCCAAAATAAAAGTTTCGATATTAATGGCCGCGGTGGATCCGCGCACCCTCCCGACCACGAGCTGCATGCTAATTGGCTGTCAACACTCCAAACCAGGAAGTGTTGGCAGCCATCTTGTTCCTCGGTAGAACCGAGGCAAAAGAATCAAGTGCGCAAAACGCACAAAGGAGGCAGGGTAGAAACACCCTGACCCCCTAGGTCTGCTCAGGGGGTCCCACAAGGACCCCCTGGGCAGAAAAAAGCATTTTTTTAAAAATAAAAAATAAAAATCGGCGGGATGCGCTTAGGGTGCGCGGATCCCGCCGAGAAAAAAAAAAGAAACAAGTGCGCAAAACGCACAAAGGGGGCAGGGTAGAAACACCCTGACCCCCTAGGTCTGCACAGGGGGTCCCACAAGGACCCCCTGGGCAGAAAAAAGCATTTTTTTGAAAATAAAAATAAAAAATCGGCGGGATGCGCTTAGGGTGCGCGGATCCCGCCGATAAAAAAATAAATAAAATCAAAGTGCGGTCTCCCGCGCTTCGATGCTATTTTGCCCCCGGGTGGCCCAAGTCCCGGGGGCATGCGGGGGGTGGGTTTATATTTTATGGGGGGACCTCTAAGGCCCCCCAAGCCCCAGGGACCGCCACCCCACGGGGCTTTAAATAAAAAATGGTGCGGGAGGGCTCTCCGCCCTCCCGTAGCCCCGGGGACCGCAACCCCCCGGGGCTTCATTTTTTTAATTTTAATAACCTGTATGGGGGGGCTCCAGCCCCCCTACACGCCCCGGGGACCGCCACCTCCCGGGGCACTTAGAAAAGAAATTTGGGGGTCTGTTTCGGACCCCCGAAGCCCCGGGGACCACCACCTCCCCAGGGCTGTGCAATTGAAGGGAGGGGGGCCGCGCGGCCCCCCTCCTGGAGCCTGTGGTGGCCCTGGGAACCGCCATCCCCCAGGGCCGGCTCCTGCAGTGTCCCAGGGTGCCTACGCCCAAGACACTGCTGTTTGCAATGGCAGGACGGGAGCCGCAGGGAAACCTGCTCTCGCTTCAATGAAGCAAAGCAGATTGCTTTTCCATAAGGGGAGCTGCATGTCAGCAGCTCCCCTTATGGAAAAGCAATGCCGGCTCCTGCAGGACACGGGGAGCCGGCGGGTCCGTGCGGGGATTGGGGACCCCCCCATGGTCCCCAACCAGTGGCCAGGCCCCGGGGGATGGGGTCCCCGGGGCCATTAGTGGCCCGGGAGGGGAGCCACGCAGCCCCCCTCCCAAAAAAAAGGCATTTAAAAAAAAAAGGCAAAGGCCGGCCCCGGGGGATGGGGTCCCCGGGGCCTTAAATGGCCTGAGGAGGGGGGCCACGCAGCCCCCCTCCGAATATTGTATTAAAAAAAAAAACAGTGGCCATGCCCCGGGGGATGGGGTCCCCGGGGCCAATAGAGGCCCAGGGAAGGTGGGCCACGCGGCACCCTTCCCGTTTTTTTTTACAAAAAGAACACGCTGAGGCCCCGGGGGATGGGGTCCCCGGGGCCAAAAGTGGCCGAGGGAAGGGGGGCCACGCAGCCCCCCTCCCATAAAAAAATAAAAAAGACAGAAAAAAAAAAGACCGGCATCGTGCCGGAGGCCCCGCCCCCTCCCTGCAGCAGTCTGCAAACGCGACCCCTGGCGCGTTTTGAGAAGGGGGAAGTAATTCCCCTTGAATACTGGGGGTCCCTGGGGGCCAACTAGCCCACCAGGAACCTCCAGTATGCGCCAGGGAGCTGCGTTGCAGAGAGGTGTACAGAGGCCACGCCCCTTTTTACACCTCTCTGCAACACAGCTCTGTGGCGCTTTTTGGAGATACATGGTGGGCTAGTTGGACTCCAGGGACCCTCAGTATTCAAGGGGACTTAATCCCCCAACTTAAAACGCGCCATGGGGCATGGTTCTCGACACCGATCTTCGAAGTCCAGAGTCTCGAGATAGAGGTCGCCGACTCCGGCTGAAAGATCTCGAAGGAAGGACTTTGTATCTCCATCTCCTTCTCCTCAGGTGTCGCCGATTCAATCTCCGGATCCGGTGTCGCCGGCTTCGAAAGGTTCTTCGCAGCATGAAGGCTCACCGGCTCCAGCTATGTCTCCGGAGCCTAGGGAGTCGTCTCCAGGTCGGGTGACTTCTCCCGTGCGGGCGCCGTCCCCGGCTCCGCAGCCCTCCAGCACGACCTCGGGAAGGTACGGATCCATATCCTGCTTTTCCTGCTCCAGGATCAGACTCTTCGCATTTTTTAAATGCGATGTTTAACGTGTTTGCCAGGGCCTCTGCTCCATCCGGTGCGCCTTCGGGCCCCGTTGGTCCTTTGGCCTTTAACTTGGGTGTTCCTCAATTTTATCCTCAGGCACTCTTTATGCCCTTCTTGCCATCGACTTCGGCTTGGCAATTCCCGGCGCCGAGATCCTCCACTCCGGCTCCTCGATCTCCTTGAGCTGTTGACTCGGCTACGCCTCGAGTTCGAGCCATAAGAAGACCTCGTCGGCGTGCTGACGTCAGTTCCACCCATTTTTTCCGTGCCACCGAGGCAAACGGGCGGACCGACACATTTTCAAATGCAAACATAGCATACCAAATATATACACCAAATATATACACATATATAAATTCACAAATGCATAATCAATAAAGACATTGCGAAATTGCAACTGAAAAAGCATTTCTCATTATTAAAATATCCACATGATCAAGACATATTAATTGAAACATCTTTTGGTAGAAACAGGTGGACAACGGGGAGGCGGGCGGGACAGTGAGGAATCCACAGGTAGATATTGTATCCACCAGAAAAAGCGTTACCGAATGTTAAGTAACTTGTTCTTCTGATGGATACTTCTGCCTGTGGATTCCTCACCTTATGAATAGACTCCCAAAGCCGTACCTCTCCTGGAGGAGGGTGTCCACCTGACTAAACCAAAAAATCTTGCAGTACAGAACGAGCAAAATGGCCATCCCTCCTAACCTCGGAGTCCAAGCAGTAATGCTTCGCAAAGGTGTGGAGGGAGGCCCAAGTTTCTGCCTTACAAATGTCATCAATAGGAACACCTCTAGACAAAGCAGAAGTAGTAGACTTAGCTCTGGTAGAATGAGCCCTGATACCTTCAGGAGGGTCCTTCTTGGCCAAGGCGTAGCAAATCTTGATGCACAAGATAATCCACCTGGAGAGAGTCCTCTTGTGCACAGCCTTGCCTTTCATCTTCCCAACATAGCCCACAAAGAGCTGATCGTCCAACCTCAGATCCCTTGTCCGATCCATGTAAAAGCTGACAGCTCTCTTTGGGTCCAAACGATGCAGCCTCTCCTCCTCCTTGGAAGGGTGAGGGGGGAGGATAGAAGGTAGGTAAAGTAATTGATTGTCCCAAATGAAAAGGGGTAACCACCTTGGGAAGGAAAGCAGCCCTGGTCCTTAAGACCAACTTATCCGCATGAATGGTCAAGAAAGGAGGTTTCGAACTAAGAGCCTGGAGCTTACTTACCCTCCTAGCCGAGGTAATGGCAATCAAGAAAACCGTTTTAAAAGAAAGAAGCCTCAACGGGCAAGTATGAAGAGGCTCAAACGGAGAACCCATTAAAAAGGTAAGAACGAGATTCAAATCCCACTGAGGCATAATGAAAGGTGTAGGAGGGAACTTATTTGTAAGACCTTTAATAAACCTCATGACAATGGGAGACTTAAATAAAGACGGCTGGTCCGGCAAACATAAAAAAGCCGACAAGGCCGACAAATAGCCCTTAACAGTGGCTACAGTACAACCTTGCTGTGCCAAAGAAAGTGAAAACTCAAGAATATTAGACAAACGGGCCTTCAAGGGGTCAATGTCTCTCTCTCTCCACACCACCTAACAAATCTGGACCATCTGGATGAATAAACAGACTTGGTGGAGTGTCGCCTGGACGATAAAATAACATCCACCACATCCGGCGGGAGAGAGAAGGAACTCAGGTTGCCCCGTTCAATCTCCAGGCATGAAGGTGCAGGCTCTGGAGGTGGGGGTGTAGAACCTGCCCCTGCGACTGCGAGAGGAGGTCTGCCCTGAGAGGGAGACGGAGCGGAGGGTGCGATGAGAGGTGAAGTAGATCTATGTACCACACCCTTCTTGGCCAATCTAGGGTGATCAATATAACTTGGGCCCTGTCTTGGCGAATCTTCCTCAGAACCCGAGGAATCAAGGGTATGGGAGGAAACGCGTAAAGGAGTTGTGAGCTCCAATCCAACTGAAACGCGTCCCCCAACGCTCCCTGCATCGGATACTGGAGACTGCAGAATAGCGGGCAGTGCGCGTTCTCGTGAGTGGCAAAAAGGTCCAACCGAGGGGACCCCCACATCTGGAAGATGTGATGGACCACCTCTGGATGAAGTCGCCACTCGTGATCGGCCGAGTAATGCCGACTGAGACTGTCCGCACGAACATTCAGCACACCGGCCAGATGATTTGCGAACACACAAATCCGATGGTTCTGAGCCCAGGACCAGAGCCGCAGCGCCTCTCGACAGACGAAACGACCCTACACCTCCCTGTTTGTTGATATACCACATCACGGTAGTGTTGTCCGTCAGGACCTGAACCGACTGACCGCGAAGGGAAGGGAGGAAGGCCTTTAGTGCCAAACGTATCGCTCGTAATTCCAGCAGGTTGATATGAAGCAACCTTTCCTCTGGAGACCAAAGTCCCTTGATCTCCAGATCCCCCAGATGAGCACCCCACCCTAGAGTGGAGGCATCCGTGATCACTGTGGCCACCGGTGGAGGAGGCTGAAAGGGCTTTCCTTGAGACAGGTTGCCCTGCACACTCCACCAAATCAGCTCCGCTGCAGCTTCTCTGGAGATTTTGATCTTCTCCCCGAGATCTCCGTTGTGCTGATACCACTGCCTGCGGAGACACCACTGGAGTGCCCTCATGTGCCAGCGTGCATGGTTGACCAACAGTATGCAGGAAGCGAACAGACAGAGCAGGCGAAGAACCTTCAGGACTGGAACAACCGCTCCATCGAGAAATAAAGGAATCATTTCCTGAATGTCGAGAACCCTCTGCTGAGGAGGGTATGCACGACACACAGAAGTGTCCAGTATTGCCCCTATGAACAGGTTGCGCTGAGAAGGCACCAGGTGAGATTTGGGTACATTTATCGAAAACCCAATTTGAATAACAGATGAGCTGTCACCTGCAAGTGGCGTGAAACCAACTCTGGAGACTCCGCTTTCAACAGCCAGTCGTCCAGGTAGGGGAAAACAGGGACCCCTGACCTTCTGAGATGAGACGCTACCACCGCCATCACCTTTGTAAAGACTCGAGGTGCGGAAGTAAGACCGAACAGAAGAACCGCAAACTGATAATGTTGCGACCCTACCGTGAACCGGAGATACTTCCGATGCGACTTCAGGAGGGGAAGATGAAAATACGCATCCTGTAGATCGATGGACACCATCCAGTCTTCCTGTTGCAGCGCAAGAAGAACCCGAGCCAAGGTCAACATTTTGAACTTTTCCTGTCTGAGGTAAAGGTTCAAAATCCTGAGATCCAGGATTGGCCTCAAGCGACCATCCTTCTTGGGAATCAGGAAATACCGGGAGTAGCAACCCTGACCCCTTTCCTGCTCCGGAACCACCTCTATCGCACCTTTCTGTAGCAAGGTAAGAACTTCCTGCTGTAAAAGCAGTAAGTGGTCTTCTGAGCACCAACCTCGGCGAGGAGGGTAAGGAGGAGGAAACTCCAAAAAGGGGAGGGTGTACCCATTCTCTACAAGATTCAAGACCCAACGATCTGATGTGATCAATCTCCACTCTTGTAGAAAGTGGGACACCCGACCTCCAACCGGACCAACATGTTCTAAGATGGGGGATCTAGAACTGCTTTCCTGATGCAACGGTGGCTGGAGGGGAAGTGGAGGAAGAGGAGGAGATTGTTGTCGTGCTGCACCCCTGAGACCTCTTTTATTCCTCCCTCTGTATGACTTGTACAAGGGATTCTGCTGTTGCTGGCCCTGCTGATATTGCTGGCGGCCACGAAAGGAAGCCGACCTCCCAAATCCACGATATCGCTTATAGCCATATCCTCTGGACTGCACCTCGAGGCCTAGAGACCTTGCCTTAGCCCTGCTGTCCTTAAAGCGCTCTAACGCAGAGTCCGCCTTTGAACCAAAGAGTTTTGATCCATCAAAGGGCAAATCCAGCAAAGTTGCCTGAACATCAGGTGAGAAACCAGACGAACGAAGCCAAGCCTGTCTCCTTGCAGCCACTGAAGACCCCATCACACGAGCTACAGAGTCAGCAGTGTCCAGTCCCGACTGAATTACTTGACGTGCAGCAGCCTGTGAATCAGTAAGGACTTCCAAGAAATTAGCCCGATCCTCCTCAGGCAGTTTAGGAGCTAGCTGCATGACGGAGTCCATTAAAGCATGTATATACCTTCCAAGAAGACAGGTAGCATTAGTGGATTTAAGGGCCATACTTGAAGAAGAGAACACCTTCTTTGCGGCCTGCTCCATCTTCTTAGAGTCCCTATCTCCCAGAATGGTAGGGAAAGAGCCAGACGATTGCTTCGAGCAAGAAGCCTGAACAACTAGACTCTCCGGTGTAGGATGAGAGGATAAAAAAGCCGGACCACCAGGAGCAGGCCTGTACCTCCTAGCAATGGAGCGAGAAACCGCAGGAGCAGACAAAGGCTTCTGCCACACCTCCAATATTGGCTCCGTCAATGCCTCCGTAAAGGGAAGCAACGGTTCAGTTGTGGAAGAAGAAGGATTAAGCACTTCAGTAAGAATATTAGATTTCACCTCAGCCGAGGGAAGCTGAAGACCAAGCAAATCAGCCGCTTTCCTTATGACCACATGATAAGGAGCAATACCCTGCACAACACCAGCCTTTGAAGATGGGAGATCATATTCAGGAGAAGTATCCAAGCCGCTTGCCTCTTGGAGGCCCTCAAACTCGTCCATAGAATCAACTATCTCTCCCTCCTCCTGAATCTGTGCATATTCCTCCTCTTCAAGAAGCCTCTGCGCCTCTCTTCTAGAGCGTTGTCTAGGAATCGGCGTCGACGGCGCCACATGCGACGTCGGTGAAGCCATCAGCGACGTCAATGGAGGCGCATCAGCTTTAAACCTCGACGTCGATTGAACTCGAGGCGTAGCCGAGTCAACAGCTCAAGGTGATCGAGGAGCCGGAGTGGAGGATCTCGGCGCCGGGAATTGCCAAGCCGGAGTCGACGGCAAGAAGGGCATAAAGAGTGCCTGAGGATAAAATTGAGGAACACCCAAGTTAAAGGCCAAAGGACCAACGGGGCCCGAAGGCGCACCGGATGGAGCAGAGGCCCTGGCAAACACGTTAAACATCGCATTTAAAAAATGCGAAGAGTCTGATCCTGGAGCAGGAAAAGCAGGATATGGATCCGTACCTTCCAGAGGTCGTGCTGGAGGGCTGCGGAGCCGGGGACGGCGCCCGCACGGGAGAAGTCACCCGACCTGGAGACGACTCCCTAGGCTCCGGAGACATAGCTGGAGCCGGTGAGCCTTCATGCTGCGAAGAACCTTTCGAAGCCGGCGACACCGGATCCGGAGATGGAATCGGCGACACCTGAGGAGATGGAGATACAAAGTCCTTCCTTCGAGGTCGTTCAGCCGGAGTCGGCGACCTCGATCTCGACCTCGAGACTCTGGACTTCGAAGATCGGTGTCGAGAACCATGCCTCCTCTTGGACTTCTTATGTTTCTTCGACTTCGATGAATGAGAAGACGAAGACTTCGCCCTCTTACGACCTCTTTTCTCCTTTTTGGCTTTAGCCATGAACAACTTCGCTTCACGTTCCTTGATGGCCTTAGGATTCATCTTCCTGCAGCTTCGACACTCCTCGACGTCATGATCCGAAGATAGACACCAGAGGCAATCTTCATGCGGGTCCGTGAGTGACATGTGCCCGCCACACACTCTGCAGGGTTTAAATCCAGTCTTCCTCGAAGTAGCCATCAGGAACCAACAAAGATACAAAGTTTTCCTCGAAGAAAATGGAGAGCCCTAAGAAAAACCATTAAGCGTCGACGGCGCGGAAAAAAGGGAACTGACGTCAGCACGCCGACGAGGTCCTCTTATGGCTCCGATGACGTCTTGCGGTGTCGCGAGTGGAGCCGTGCTATTGTGACGTCCTCGTCGACGTGGGAGAGCTAGGAAAGAATTTCCCGCGGAATGCTGGCGCAGGGGGGTATTCATAAGGTGAGGAATCCACAGGCAGAAGTATCTATCAGAAGAAGGGTTTTTACTAGTTAGGAAGATATATTTCCTGTTTCAAATTCCAATAAAACCGTCTGCAAAGAGAAGTAGTCTTCACAGTACTGCAAAAGAAGAATAGATACTTGCCAGATGTTCTTGATGTTCAGCAAACACAAGCTCCCTTTCCAGATCTCCAATGGGTGCTTTATTTCAAATTCTTTATTTATTCTTTATTTCGAATGTGCTGAAGCAAACTGTAGCATTTATTTCCTTAGCAACCTTGATTGGAAAGGTCTCTAATAACTAAAAGCGGAATAGAAAAAAAGCCTAGTGTTTAAGGATACTTATTACAGAATGACTAAATGAACTAAGAGATAACCGACTGTAAAGCAGTTTGAGAGTCCAGAGCAGCCTTAACGTTACAATATCAAATTTCCTCTTCAATAAGAGTGCTTGCCTATGAAACAGAATCAATTTCCTGCCCTTATACATTCTTGTTTTTAATTCTAATAGGAGGGTTAAAAAAGCCAGAAAATTATATGTCTAAATAGACTACAATTACTAGAAAAAAACAGGCAGACTTTTCTCTTTCAAAGCAGTGCTCCAGAATCCAAACAGATATTCAATGTTAATCAATATTAAGCCCATCCCATTAAGGAGAAACGTGTGAGCCCAGAGAGCACAAACTGCGCAAAGGCTAAGATTTCAGAAACAATGTGACTTTTTTTTTTATTTATTAAGTTTTTTCATCATATAAAACGGGGTATAGCACAATGCCCATCAATGAACCCATGCAGCAAGACATACCACACTTGCAATATAGTAACAGTAATACCATTACAATCATTCCATCCCCATAACTACTGGATAGGCACCACCTTAACATCTCAACGCCCTAGGCCATGCCCGGAGTCGACAGTACGCAAGCTGTGAGTGGGCTCCAGATATCTCTTGGGAGCGAGAGCAGTTCCTTGGCAAACAGTTCCAGCTCTTCTTTGCAATACACCATATCAGCAAGCCTCTGTTTAAGCTTGGCTGCGAATCTTTGCGCCAGTGCATGGCCACTCTTTGCTTTGCCTACATTAACGCAACTGCCACAAACTTCATATGAGTTGGTTGTAGATTTTTGACTAGGCCATGCAAGCGCATCTGGGGGCTGCAGTCACCAGCTCCATTGCCATGTTCGACAGAGCGTTCACCACCTGGGTCCAGAATTGCCGCACGAAAGCGCACATTCAAGCCAGATGTAGAAAGTCCACCGTCAAAGCCCCACAATGAAAGCAGGTCGCGTCTCCTCTTATTACTTACTAAAGGTATCCCAACCTTGTAAAATAAAGGCTCAGTACTAGACTCACGTGGCGTCAACCGCTCAGGTGCGGGAAAGGGAGCAATCCCTTTTTGTTAAGTAACCCTCACACACCCTATTGGTGTCATGCTTCATCATAGGGTTCACCCTGACTCCTAGAGGTCAGGGTGGGCTCGACCGTATTTCTAGGGAGCGCTTAGGAGAGATAAGCCAGGGGGCCTAAAGATAAAAATCCTACGCCGTCTCCAGGTATTCCTTTATTAGTGGAGACGTAGTGGATATTAAAAATAGTTATATACAAGGGGTCGTTAGGAAGTGATGGTCCTATGACCCTAGTGTCATGCCAACATGTTTCAGCCCTATATAAAGGCCACTTGGGTCCCGGGCTTTCTTCAGGGCAAACAGATTCTCTCCCTGGATATTCAAAAGGGGTGATTTCCCTAATTTTTCAAAGTGAGGGGGCAGAAAGCTGCACCCCCGTGAATGGTATGGAAGGTATAATTATCTCCCATCAAGTTTCTTTACGTTTTGTATCCGCCCTATTGAGGAGGATTATATGCATCTCAAGGGGAGCGGTAGTTGGGGTAGCCTTGTAGTCACACGTTCGTCAAAGGTCCTTTCCCTTATTGCCACCTACTTGGGTCCCGCGTCTCCCGGCATTCTCCCCTTAGCCTATACCTTAACAGCCTAACAGGAGTGCAAATCATTTGTTGTAAATACTTAAAGTGAATAATGCAGAGATTACAATTTGGTGCGAGCATGCCTATTAGTGTGCAACAGAAACCCAAATCCTGTGGTTCCATTGGCGTGTCAAGGATTTTATTCCATTTGTCAAATGTTGGGTTCTGGTATGAAGGCTTGTCTCCTTGAGCTGCATTGTACAATCTTGTAATGAGGCTCCTGCATGTGGTGCTAGTGAGTAAAGTTTGGAGTGTTCCAAGCGCAGGAGGTTCCTCAGGATACGAGGGCTACAGCTCCCTCATGGCAGCCCAGAGGCAATAGTATATAAAGGTCAATAAGAAGGTCTGTCGCTGCTTGTGTGAGACGTCAGCTAAGGCAACAAATTTCCCTTCCAGGTATACATCCCCTACAGTTTTCAACCTTGTCTGTCAAGCCAGGCGAGCGATCTAGCCTCATGCGTGACTGATGAAGCCAGGTGGAATTTCAGGGAAAGTGCGGGACCATATAAAGGGAGTTTTTAGCTTGCGCCCTTCAGGCCCTCATGGTGCAATGAATAGTGTTAATCTCTGATCTATAGATGTCTGGAAGTCTGTTTGGTAAAATAGAGTTAGTGGGATGGGGTGTGTGTAATCAGTCTCTACTGCCAAATGCGGTATATAGGCATGGGGGTGATGCCAATAATGCTCGAACTGTGCCTGGGCACACAAATAATAGAAGTGTAAATCCGGTGTACTAAAGCCCCCATGTGCAGACGGGAGGGTCAGAATGTCCCAGCTAATCCTAGGCTGCTTCTCCGCCCATACTAGTGTTATCATACGTGATTGAACGGTTTTGAAGAAGTGTTGTGGCAAAACTATAGGTATATTATTAAATAGGTAACAAAATCTGGGGAGCACTATTGTTTTCATGACCGCAACTCTGTTCGCCAGCGACAGGGGCAGTCTGGACCATCTAGCAATTTGTTTCTCCAATTTTGAAACCACTCCCCCATAAGTATCTCGAGCAACCTGCTCCGGATCTCTATACACCCAGATCCCCAAATATTTAACAGAGTCCGTGCTCCATTCCAAGGGAAATTCCAGCAGGTGGGACTGCGTACTGAGGTCAGGGGGATCAGAACTGACTTCGACCAATTAATACTTAGGCAAGGGTACTGTTCAAATTGAATATACTCCCGGATTACCGGTGCTAAATGTATGGTGGGGCAGTGGATGTACAACAGCATGTTACAATGTGACTAAGTTGAGTGGTTGAGGAACAAGATAAAGCACCGACCAACTCTGTTTAACAGGAGGTAAACCTGTTGAAGAGCATAAGACTAAGTCAATCGCTGGGAGAAGTGAGAACCACGATCATCTGATCGTAATCATGTTGCAGAATTTAGACTTTTCTACAACTTGTGGGGTGAGTATTACAGGGGGTTAAAGCATACAGGAAAAGAACCTTTGGTCGAGCAGAAACATTTCATAGAACAAACTTGAATTAGTCCATCCAGGGTGCGTACCAATGATATTTCATATTCAGTTTAGAGGCACAACAGCCCACATGGGCAAACTTCACCAAACCACATCCTTCCACCTTCCCTTGCCACAAAAATAGCCATCACTGAGAGTTGTAAGGCTCATACTAAAGATGATATGGGATTATCTGTGAAAACCACATGCAAGACCCTTTTGAATGACTTCTAAATCGTTATTCAACACTGATTTATTTTAGAGAAGTTCACAATGTTGAGGGCAGCAAATTCTCCATTGTGTTTTGACCTAAAACATAATAGTGGATTTGTTTATGTAGAAGACATTTCTGGAAATTCCTGTTCTATATTGAAAGAAAAAAGGCCATAAGAGTTAGGCATGCTGTGAGCAATTTTATAACATTTATGCAGGAATTCATGATTTTATGTCGGAACCAGAGGCGAGGATTATGCATATTTTTTTTCTTCATGTTTCTCTAGCAGCACTTATATCAAGTAAAGATACATCACAAAACTACATTTCCCAAGAATCCATGGGGAATTAAAACATCAAGTCCAACCAATCCTCTGCTTGCTATCCCTTGAAGAGGTGTAAGCACTGCCTGTTCGTCCTGGTGCAGACAGAATATAGAGTTAAAAATATCGAGTTGCACAAATATCGAGCCATTAATATCGTGGGTCAGGAATATCGACAGCAAGAATATCGTGGGCAAGAATATCGATTTAAGGTAAGTAATATCGATTTTAAAAATATCGAAGTGTTTAATATTGTTTGCAAAAATATAGTTGTTGAAAATATTTTTTTTATTATGTATTTCTAGTATATATTTTATATGTATGTTTTTTTGTATAAGATTAGTTTGTATTTTTAATATATGTGTTACATTTTTAGTAGTTAATAATTTTTTTTATTTGAATTTTGCGCTTTTAGTTCTGTAGCGGGTTGTGGGTTTATAGGGGAATACGGTGGGAAGTAATTTCATTATATTAAATTTATTTAAAAAAATTAATTTGAATTTTGCATTTTTAGTCCTGTAGCGAGTTGTGGGTTTATAGGGGAAAAGGGTGGTAAGTAATTTAATTATATTAAATTTATATATATAGTTTTTGGGGTTTTTTTGCATTTTTTTTTTCCGTAGCGGGTTGTGGGTTTATAGGGGAATAGGGTGGGAAGTAATTTAATGATATTTAATTTTTTAATTATTTTTTATTTATTAATATTTGTTTAATTGGAATGTTATAGTGTTAAATGTGTAAAGTAATTTATTATTATGTAATAACTTGTTGTTAATTAATTTTAATTAATTGGTTATTAATTATCGTAAGTGTGTAATTAATTTTAGGTGTGTGTTGTGGAGTTTATAGGTGTAAATGGTGGGAAGAAATGTAGGAATTAATAATTGGTTGTTAATTAAGTTTAATTAATGTGTAATTAATTTTGGTAATTGCGTAATTAATTATATTTGTGTGTGGTAGTTTTTATAGGTGTAAAGGGTGGGAAGCAATTTATTTTTAATTGATGAATTAATAATTAGTTGTTAATTCATTGTAATTAATTAACTGGTAATTAATTATAGTAATTGTGTAATAATTGTGTGTTGTGGTGTTTATAGGAGTAAAGGGTGGGAAGTAATTTGTGTTTAATTAATATATAATTGTTGATTGTTAATTATTTGATATTTGTTTACGGTAAATGTTTTGTTCTTTGTTTTTACTTTTAAAGGGGTAAAGGGTGGTTATTAAATAAAATTTTGTTATTTAATTATTAGTTGTTACTAGCAATAGTTTTACTTTTAAAAATAATATATTATTGTCTTATTATTTTATAGTTTAATTTAGGTGTGTGTTGTGGATATTAGAGTGTTAAAGCTTGTGTACTCAATAAATAAAATAAATATTAATTAAGATTTTTTTATTGATTATTAATTATGTTAATGGTAATAAATGTAATTAAAAATGTTGAAGTGTTTTGTTATTGGTGTGGTGTTATAGGGTATGAAATAAAATAAATACATTTATGTTTTAAATAATTTTTTTGTTTGTTAATATTTGCTACTTTTAAATAATTGTTTATAAATGTATTTATTAATTTATTTTATATATTTGTAGTTTTTTTTATATATAACTAATTTTATATGTATTCTTTTTATATGTTTAATATATTTAATTTTATATTTTTTTAAATATTGTATTTTTTATTTTTCTGCTATCCAACACTTTCCCTACTGTTGCACTCTTTGGAGTGGGAATAGTAATTTGTATCCTTCCGCTTTCCAACACTTTCCCTACTGTTGCACTCACTGGAGTGGGAATAGTAATTTTTTCCCCTCCGCTATCCAACACTTTCCCTACTTTGCACTCACTGGACTGCAAATAGTAATTTTTACCCCTCCGCTATCCAACACTTTCCCTACTGTTGCACTCTTTGGAGTGGGAATAGTAATTTGTATCCCTCCGCTTTCCAATACTTTCCCTACTGTTGCACTCACTGGAGTGGGAATAGTAATTTTTGCCCCTCTGCTATCCAAAACTTTCCCTACTGTTGCTATCACTGGAGTGGGAATAGTAATTTTTACCCCTCCACTATCCAACACTTTTCCTACTGTTGCACTCTTTGGAGTGGGAATAGCTATTTTTACCTCTCCGCTTTCCTACACTTTCCCTACTGTTGCAGTCTTTGGAATGGGAATAGTAATTTTTTCCCCTCTGCTATCCAACACTTTCCCTACTGTTGCTATCACTGGAGTGGGAATAGTAATTTTTACCCCTCCGCTAATCAACACTTTCCCTACTGTTGCACTCACTGGAGTTGGAATAGTAAATTTAATTATTCCGCTATCCAACACTTTCCCTACTGTTGCACTTATTGTATTGGGAAATGTTACTTTACATTTTTTTAAATAGTTTAATGTTTTAATTTATTATAGAATGGTTATTTTTTTATTTTAAATTATTGATATATATATAAATATTTTATTTTTACATAATTTTAAAGTTTACAAATTAAATAAAGATAATAGTTAATAAATGAATTTCAAGTAAATATATGTATGTGTATAAATTATGTTTGTGTGTTTATATTTTTTTAATTAAGTTTATATTTGTTACATTTAGTTAAAATGTATATTAAATTTAATTAATTTTGTTAGAAATAATATTAGTATTTAATATATATTATTTTATATATATTTTTAAATCGATATTTTTTACATCTATATTTTTTACCTCAATATTTTTGTACTTACCCGTTAAGGTATGGGAGTCGATATTTTGGTAGTAAATATTTTTTCATCGATATTTTTTTACATCAATGTTTATTACATCGATATTCTATCAGTGAACCGTTCGTCCTCTTACTTCGCTGCTCCTGCAACAGGTAAGTTTTTCTGCCTTTTTTTTTGGATTGATTTTTTGCACCGTATTTTACCTCAGGAGGTTTACTGCACAGCTACCCTTTTTTTATGAAGATAGTTGTTCTTTGATTCGCGGTTTGTGTTGCGATGTAGGTAAAGCATTTTATTCTTTAACTTCCTCACAGGAATCTCCCGGCCATGGGATCGGCTTTCCGAATTCCTGTGCGGCCTCCTTGCGTGTCGTACCATGTAATTCTCCAACCACTCTGTGTGCGCAGTTTTCAACTGCCATGTTGACCGGGCAAGTACACCTACTTGCTGGGCCCAAACCTCCCCTTTTACTACATGTAAGGCACCCCTAAGGAAGGCCCTAGGAAGCCCTTGAGTCCGGGTGCTGTGTATTTAAAAGGTAGGACATGTGCTTTTAGGTTTTACAGGTCCTAGTAGTGAAAAGCAGCTAAATTCACTTTTCACTACAGCAAAGGCTTATCTCTCACATAGGTTAGCATTGGAGCTCCCCTATAGCATTTTACAGCGTTATCTTCCAATTGGGAGCTGATAGAAAATTTGAGTTTAGTGTCTCTGGACTCACAATTTAAAAACATATCTTTAAATTGCTGAACTGAAAATGCCACTTTTAGAAAGTTAAATATCCAGGACTATAAGTCTTAGACAGAGTGCGCACTACCTAATGCACTCCAAATGAGTGCTTCACAATGTTAATCAAACACTTTAAGTAATCAGTGCTACAAGAATAAACAAAATTATCAAATACACACAAAAAACAATCCTCCAGTTACAAAAACGAAATAGAGTGTCTTTTTGTAGATGCAAGTCTTCAACTTGTTTTATTCACAGGTGAAAACTTCAACAAGCTCTCCTGTGGATTCATAGATTAAATAATGCATCCTGACGGATTCCTTCGTTCCCAATGCATTTCGGGTGAACAATCACCCTTCGTCAGGGGAAATCTACAAACAAACATATATACAATGAAACAACTGTAATAAGAACTGTGTTGTATTCAATATGCCTTAAAACTTCGGGATGGTTAATGATTATTCCACCTAAAACAAGTGGCTAATATTAAATAAATCATATTAGATCTGAAATCATCAAGTCAAAAGCTAGTGGAGTCCAGATGGCGTGGCTGGAAAAGAAAAATGGAGTAGTGATGTGACTGATAGATCAAAAAAGTTCCACAAAGTGTAACACCTAACTAAACGTGCCTCAATCGACCATTAAATGTGACACGCTAATCACCCGTTGTAAGTGAAAAAATAAAAAATAAAACCGAACACAGTACCTGCAATAGGATGCCTAAAGTTAAATAGCGGGATGCCCTCGCCAAGTAACTGATATACACTGCCCAGTGTATCAGGATAAGTAATACAACCAGGTAATCCTGCATGACACAAAAACGTGAAACATTCATCAACACTAAACCAGGACAATCCCAACTTGGAATAAAGAATATCACCCAAGGTGGCCTCTTACTTAATCACACACGATGTGCTGCAATCCAATCATGTACCAGAGTACTCATGAAAAAAACGCTAGTTTCCTTCCTGAAAATCTGCAACATGCTGCAAAAACGACAAA
The DNA here is from genome assembly GCA_963921515.1 of Calotriton arnoldi. Taxonomy (NCBI): domain Eukaryota; kingdom Metazoa; phylum Chordata; class Amphibia; order Caudata; family Salamandridae; genus Calotriton; species Calotriton arnoldi. The sequence continues at coordinate 230,989 of CAWUFW010011644.1, read as the reverse complement.
CGAAAACATGAAGATTACCATTCAATCCCACTCGATATAGTACCCAGAAAACATAATAAGCTAATGCCCTACCAAAATATGTATACAAGGCTTACCCATTTGCCAAAATCTGCGAGATGCCAGAAATTCTCTCATCTGACAGTCTTTGACTTGTAAGAAAAGCTTATCTTCTATTGATCAGCGTCGCATGCTGCAAACAAAAGACGAACATGAAACCTCTCTCACATACCATAGGGGTTCTTAAACTCAAAAAGAAAAAATGCTTACCGAACCGTAACGTGTAGGGTATCCCCCAAGTGCTGGAAACCCAGATGATTAGATGTGACCTCCGCGCGGTGCATTTGAACTAGAAACGCGTACCTGATCTATCACGCAACACGTCGACGTGCAAGAAACGAAAAGTAGAAGTAGAAATAGGACAGAGGTGCAATGCACGAGTGCCGAGCGTGAAAACATGCGCCCATCTTAATAGTCGGGGACAATCGTGGTCTGCTTCTACTACAATGGTAGAGGACGATCATAAACAGTAAATACGGACCCTAATTGAACTCAAACCAATTATACTATAGTACGAAACGAACACAATAAAACTATACAATGTAAAGAGTTATGTAATGTAAAAAATTATATAATGTAAAAAGCAACATAACATCCATGGTTATTAATCTAGTACACAAAGTATGCTATTTTTTGGTTGTACATTGATTAGATACATATGAAAAACAATACTATGAATAAAAATCCCTAAAACTCAAAACACCTCACACCTCATAAAATTGATGTGTACATATGTGACATCCAGTATCAAGCTGTATTACATTATAATAATGGTCATTCCTAATCATGTTCAAATGTCATATATATACTGCTGAGGAACAACTGATCATTCCCAAACATGTTCATATAGCCTAAATGTGCATTATGAGTACAAAAAATGGAAGCAAGTGTGATATCGCGTTCTTGACACTAAACAGTGCGGCTATACATTGTTAAACACAATTATACAACATTAATATATGAATGGAAACAAAACTAACCAATCCTGAACATGATCATATACCAATAATATTGGGCAAAGCGCATGGGCATCAAATACCTAATGATACTACAAGTGTACCTTCAAATAAAGAAAGTGAAATTAAATATACAATATCCCCATGCCCCAGGTCACCCAGACCCTATAAAGTGCAAGTGATGATCAGACCTATTCTATGTACAATATCCAAACCTACGCCAATAAAGGGTGTAACATAATGCAGTTGGTCTTACAGGTATCAAAGACCATCAGAGGTAGCATGAGAGTTCCAATTTGTCATTCAATCCTTTTGGGATCAAGGTGTCCAGGTACCTTATCCAAGTTGGGATTGTCCTGGTTTAGTGTTGATGAATGTTTCACGTTTTTGTGTCATGCAGGATTACCTGGTTGTATTACTTATCCTGATACACTGGGCAGGGCATATCAGTTACTTGGCGAGGGCATCCCGCTATTTAACTTTAGGCATCCTATTGCAGGTACTGTGTTCGGTTTTATTTTTTATTTTTTCACTTACAACGGGTGATTAGCGTGTCACATTTAATGGTCGATTGAGGCACGTTTAGTTAGGTGTTACACTTTGTGGAACTTTTTTGATCTATCAGTCACATCACTACTCCATTTTTCTTTTCCAACCACGCCATCTGGACTCCACTAGCTTTTGACTTGATGATTTCAGATCTAATATGATTTATTTAATATTAGCCACTTGTTTTAGGTGGAATAATCATTAACCATCCCGGAGTTTTAAGGCATATTGAATACAACAGTTCTTATTACAGTTGTTTCATTGTATATATGTTTATTTGTAGATTTCCCCTGATGAAGGGTGATTGTTCACCCGAAATGCATTGGGAAGGAAGGAATCCATGTCAGGATGCATTATTTAATCTATGAATCCACAGGAGAGCTTGTTGAAGTTTTCACCTGTGAATAAAACAAGTTGAAGACTTACATCTACAAAAAGACACTTTCGTTTTTGTAAATTTGGAGGATTGTTTTTTGTGTGTATTTGATAATTTTGTTTATTCTTGTAGCACTGATTACTTAAAGTGTTTGATTAACATTGTGAAGCACTCATTTGGAGTGCATTAGGTAGTGCGCACTATATATATTGCTTCGATTTTGAATGGGTGGCTGGGTGAAACCACCACAGAGGGCGCACACCAAACTTTGAGGAGGTTTTGTTTCTTTCAGATATTAGGTTTATGTAGATAATTGAGTGCATCACAGCTGTTATATTATTCATACTTTTAGAAAGTTGGCATTTTCTGACAGTAACCATTTGGTGCCTCTGCCTGTCCCTAGAATACAAGTCTAGGTTGGATGACAGTTGGGCTTTGTGAATTCACTCTAGACAGTCACACACAAAGGAAGCTGAGGTGTGCCCTGCATTTCCTGATGGCTCATCATCAGGCTGATTGGTCTTCCTGAGCTAGAGTGGTGGAAAGAGTTGACACTTGCACCTGAGTAGGACTGTGTCTGTCTCCACACAAAGTCCTGCATACCCCCTTGTAGTGTGTTTGGAGGTAGAGCCAAGAAGGGCAGGGTCTTGTGCACTACAAAAGCACTTCTTTGAAGTCTCCCTACTTCAAAGGCCAAAATGGGTATAAGTACTGGACCTCTGACACCACACCAGTAGAAACACTTCTGGACTGGGGACATTCTGCCAAGAAGAAGTTGGACGGCCCGGAGAGGCTGCCACTACGCTGCTTGCTTTGCTGTGTTGGCTTGTTGTCAGCTGATTCTTTCCTGGGAGTGAGAGGACTGGACTTTGCTCTCTACATCCTGCTTTCCAACGTTTCTCCAAGGGCTTGAGTTGAGCTTGCCTCCTGTTGGAAGTCTCAGGGCCATCAAAGACTTCACCTGCATTTTGCTACCAGCACCTGGGCTACTCTGCTGTGAGTCCTGACCTGCCAAGTGGTGCCAAACCCAGTCCTGGACCCTTGGAGGTCATTCTGGTGCTGCAACCAAGAAATCGGCGTATCGACTCCAAGCATCACTTCAGAACTGGTGCATCCCTTGAAATTCGACGCATCGCTGTTGCCTGCAACAAAGCCATGGTCCCCGCTCGCTGAGTGCCCAACGCAACGAGCGCGACTTACAATGCAAGCCCCAACGGTGCCGCAGCACCTCCGAAGTACCGCCGCTGCGTGAGTCTCGAGCACCGCTTCACCGAAGTCCATGACGCACCGCTTCAACTCTGACTTAACACCTGCAGCCTGGTGGTCAGACTGACGCCGTGGAATGGACACACCCCGCTGTGACATCACCGCATCATTGATACCATGTTGCCTTCAGGACCCAAGATCTCTCACCTGCACCCAACGCATTACCTCCCCTGCACCCCGCATCGTCCCTGGGCGTTAGCGGCTCAACAACCCTGCATTGCCTCCAGGAACCAACATATCACTTTGCTACAGTGAGGGTGAGCACAGGTAAACGTAGTGTATACTACACTTTTTTTTTTTTTAACAATATTTATTAGTCTTTTTCCAATATAAACACTAAAAGAAATAAGTAGATCATAACAGGAGCCATACATTCCATAGTGTTACAGTGGCATAATTGGTACATTTCCTTCCAGGATGACTTGTCCTTATTATCAAGCTTGTATTACAGAACATTATACCAAGTCACATTACAACCAACCTGCTAGTTGCTAAATGTATAAACTTTAAACAGTTAACATAGTCCCCCCTCCCAGGTCATGGTAATCTCGCAATGTCAGTCTCAGTATCCGAGAACTCAATCTCTATTTATGCAGTCTATATGTTCCTATCATTCTCAGATGTCAGGGAGGCCTCATGCACCCCCGCCGTCTCTGGTCCGTCCGAACCGGTTACAAACTCATCCGTTTCGTCCAAGGGTGGGTCGTCCGGCGGTGTTAAGTCAGTGATCATGGTATACAGGGCTCGAAAAATTCACTCGACCGCTCGCATTTGCGAGTCAGATTCATTCAGGACCAGCTATTTTTAGGTCCTACTCGCCCTTTCTGGCGAGTAGGAAGACAAACTGACACTTGACCTCTGCCTCTGAAAGCAGAGGAAATGTGACAAGATAGCAAGATTTAAAGGCATCTTTATTGCTCACAAAGTAAATGAGCAATAAAAATGCTTTTAAATCTTGTTAACTTGTCACATTTGCTCAGCTTTCAGAGTCAGAGGTCAAGTGCATTTCAGTTAGGTCGAGGAGATTTTGTAGGTTACCAGAGCTGCAGGTCTAGTGCATTTCTTATGATTTTTCGAGTCCTGGTATACCATGCCCTCGCGTCCTCCTCCAGCTTATCATCCCTCCTGACTTTCTTCATTCTAATTAACTCTGCCGAGGCCCATTCGCGCATGTCTTTGGTCCAATGTTCTACCGTCGGCGGGGTTGGACTCATCCATCTAGTGGCTATCCGTCATTTGGCCAGCACCAACCCCAGTTGAAGGAACTTCCTAGAAGTTGCTTAGACGCAGGGAGAAGCCCAAGTAGCACCTCCCTCACCCCGCGCGGCACCACCCAGCCCGTGACCCTCTGCAGACACTGCATCACCTGCCCCCAGTAAGGTGCCTGCTCAGGGCAGTCCCAGATCATGTGAAGAAAGTGAGCGCCCTCATATCTACATCTTGGGCAACAGGAGGATCGGTCCGGGAATACTTTATGGAGCACTGGTGGGGTCAGGTATGTTTGGTGTACTATGTTATATTGTGTAAGTTTAAATCTAGCGTTGGAGCTAATCTGCTTGACCCCCTCGTGTACTCTCCTCCACTCCGCTCCCGTCAAGGGTTCCTCTAATGTTGTGTCCCATTTAGCATGGACAGGGAGAGAGCCAACGGGGAGGTCCTCCCTGAGTGCCTTATAAATATGAGAAACCAGTCTGCATCCTCCCGCCAGGGTGGTCATTACTTGTAGGGTTGCCGTGACTTGCGGTTCCTGCGGAAATGTCGGCCACAGCAAGCGAGCCACCGCGGAAATTTTTGCATACTGCAAGTATTGCCCCCTGTCAAGCTTAAACATATTTTCCGCCTCTTCCCTCGTCAGGAACTGTTGGGCTGCATATAAGTCCCCCATCATGTGGCATCCTCCCTCTGTCCATTTGGCAATGGACATATTTTGTACTATTTTTTTGAAGGGCTGCACCGCCCACAGCAGGGCTTTGGGAGCATAAGGGGCCTTTTTTACTACCGTGGTTATTGCTGTTTCCCATACTGCGGCCACATGACGAACAATGTACGGGAAATGCTCCGGTACCCTGGTCCCCAACATGAGAAGCTCAGGGAGTGCAAATCCATAGTGTGTGCCCCCTAGCAACCTCTTCTCCCAATTGTCCTGGTCGTCCAACCAATGCACCGCATGCTGAAGTTGCGATGCCATATAGTAAAATCCCAGCCGAGGGACCTCAAGTCCCCCCCACTCCCATTGCCTCTGTAATGTATCTAACAACTCGTTTTCTCTTTGATCCCCACAGCAGCTCCACCATTAAACGTTCCAACCGCTGGAAATATGTGCGCGGGTTTCGATAAAGTGAATTCTGCATGATGTACAAGCATCGTAGCAAGATCACCATCTTGGAAAGCGCTACCCTACCCATCAGTGATAGGGGAAGTTCCTTCCAGAAAGCCACAGATCTCTGGATACCTGCCACGCATCCCCCCAGGTTACTCTCCAAAAAGGCCGATTGCGTGTGCACTAACTTAATCCCAAGGTATCTTACCTCGTCACCAACCCATCGCATCCCCACCTGTGGCAGCTCTTGTTCCCCCCTCCCAGCCAGAATTTCCCTGGGTTGAGTCGCAGTCCCGACACTTCCCCAAACCTTGCTAGTTCCCTATTAAGCGCCGGTATCGCTTCTTCAGGGTGTCGGAGATATACTAGGGTGTCGTCTGCACACATAGACACCACATGGTTTGTGTCCCCCAGCTGGATGCCCCACTGCCCTCTTCGTGTCCTGAGAGTAATCGCTAAGGGTTCCATCGCAATGGCGAATAATAGCGGGGACAAGGGGCATCCCTGCCGGGTAGGATTTTTGCCGCATAAAGCTATCCGACACCTGACCACTAAGGTGCACCCTGGCCGTGGGTCTAGTATACAAGGTTTTTAACCACGCAATATATGGATCGCCTAGTCCCATCTTGTGGAGCACCGCCAACATATAGCTCCACTCCACAGAGTCGAAGGCCTGCTGTATGTCCAGCAGGCTCAGTGCCCAGTTTTCTGCTTCCAGGTGTGGCACATGCCAGACATGCGCCAGCCTGCGTAAATTGTGAGTAGTGTTCCGTCCTGGGATAAACCCGGCCTGGTCCGGTGGATCAGTCGAGACATGTACGGTAGGAGATGAGCCGCCATTATGCCGCTTAAAATTTTAGCATCAATATTCAGTAGAGAGATGGTCCTGTAGGCCCCCAGGGAGATTGGGTCCCTGTCCGGCTTAGGGATCATAGACACCATTGCTTCCAACATAGTCTGGGGGAGTTCCCCACGATCCAGGGCTTCATTATATACCTCGGGGAGGTGTGTAACCAGTTGTGGGGCAAATTGTTTATAAAACTCCGCCGGTAGGCCATCGCTCCCGGGGCACTTCTCCGGCCTCAGCTTTTTAATGGATGCAAGCACTTCCTCCCTCGAAATCGGTGCCCCCAGCGCCTCTGCGTCCTCCTCCTCCACAGTGGGGAGCGTCAAGCCCTCGAGGAACTCCCGTAAGGAGTGCATGCAAACCCGAGAGTCAGTAGCGCATGTATTTTTTAGGTGAGTCGCGAATTCCTTCAGGATCGCACCCTGGGTATGTACCATGGTTTCGTCACCGCGTCTCATCTGTAGAATGGGCGTGTGCTCTGTCTCTGTCTGTAGTAGTCGTGCCAGGAGCGTCCCCGATCTGTCCCCCTCCATGTGTAGTTTTTGCCTACATGTGGTATACACAAATTTTTCCAGTCTTGTCCAGGCCTCTAATAACTCCCCCTGAACTCGTGTCCAATCGGCTAACTGTGCAGGTGTCTTATTCGTAATGTTGCCTAATCTCTTGAGTTGCTTTTCCAGGTTTGTGATATCATCACTCAAATGCCTCTTCACTCCATATGTGGTTCTCATGCACACTCCCCCGTAGGACCACCTTCTTGGCCTCCCATTCCATGGATCTAGGAGTCGTTGACCCCCAGTTATCTGTAAAATAGTGTCGTAGTGCCTCTTCAATAGTGTGTGCATGGGGGGGGGGGGGGGGTCAGTGAGAGCCTCCGCTCTGAGTCGCCAGAGTGGAACTGCCGTACGACCAGGCCCGGTTTTAAGAGTGAGTAGTAGCGGCGCATGGGTTGAGAGGTAGCGTGGTAGGTACGATATTCCCTCCGTGTTGGCAGACAGACAAGCTGTTAGGCAGCAGTGATCTATGTGGGAAAACGTGCGGGTCGCTGGGGTATAACAGGAGAAATCTCTTTTTGCGGGGTAACAAGCCCTCCATTCGTCCATGAGCTGCATTCCCTGCATTATCATGACTAGTGACCTCAACATGCGGGCTTGGTGCCATCTCTGGGGGGGTTCCCTGTCCAACACAGCATCAAAGATGCAGTTGAAGTCCCCGAAAAGTATAACTTCGGTACCCATGTATGGATTCGCCGCTTTTAGGAGCGCTGGAAAAAAGTCTGGACAGTCCGAGTTAGGGGCATACACATTGATTATGTAAATTTCCTTGCCCTCCCATCTCCCATGTAAGATAACAAACCTCCCCTCCGTGTCCAGGACGTGATGCAGATGCTGAAAAGGGACGCCAGGTGCCACCCACACCAGAGCCCCCCGTGCAAAGCCCGAGTACAAGGTGGCATATAGTTGGCCTCGCCACCGCTTCCGTATACTCGAAACGGTTTTCCCCCAGATATGTGTTTCCTGCAGCCCAGCAATCGCTATTTTATATCTCCTCAGAAACGCGTGTACTCTACTGCGTTTCTCTAGTCCTGCCATCCCCCTAACGTTCCAGTTAAGTATCTTCAGTGTTTGTACTGACATGATTGCGTTGACATGTGCGAATCATTTTTATCTCCCTTCCCCACGGACGACCAATACTTCCTCTCGACATCTTATTTGACTTGTGTGCAATTTCCCATGACCCTGAGATTCCCGCAACAACTGAAAAAACATTGAAAACCAAACAATCCCTTCCCCTCCCCCGTCCCATGGGGAGTTGCATTACCTTTGATGTAGACATTGTAATCCATACAAATAGCACCACATACCGCCCCAAAACTCCCCCCCTCCCCCCCCACCTGCTAAGAACATTAGTTCCCAACTTAAAGATTCAGAGGCAAAAGGGCGTTCTGGCCTCACCTATTACACGGGTAGGTCTTGCGTATCTGTTGCTGTGCTAGAGATCTGACTTCGCCCGGGCGCGAGATTACTCTCTAGTGTCCCGGACGTGCCTGAACTCTACTGGGGAACGTTGCAGCCCTGCGAGTGCCCTTGCTCCCACTGTGATCATTTCTAAACATATATAATACTGATTATAGACATAGGAATAAAAAATAGAGAGGCAGCACAATCTCCATCGCCCCCAGTGTCCGGCCCCTCCAGCACCCCACTCGGCCACAACCACTGTAGTTACACTTATCTGTACATTTGTCCCTCGAGTTCTCCGCGTACAGCAATCAGTCATGTCCATTGCCTGGGTCACCTGCCCCGGCCTCCGGATCCGGCGTCATATCAACAGAGTCCGGCACTGTCTCTGTGTCCGATGCCTGTAGGGTACCGTCCTGCAGGACTTTTATGCGACCGGAGCTCGCCGCCCTCCCGGCCTGCAGCTGTTGATTCAGATGTCCTCGGCCCCGCGGTGAGTTCTGTGCCCCTGTTGCTCCAGTGGAACCCGTGGAGGGCACCAGGCATCTCCCCCGAGGACCCCTCGCATCCAACTAGTCGCTCGCCTCCTCCGCCGAGAAGAAGAACAGAGTGCGGCCTTCATTTTCCACCCGAAGTTTAGCAGGGAACATCAGACTGTACTTTAAGTTCAGGTCCCGCAGTCTCCGCTTGACCACGATGAATGCCTTCCTCTGTTCCTGCACTCTCTGAGTGCAATCTGGGTACACAGATATAGAATGTCCCTAGAAAAAGAAGCGCCTTCCACCACGGGACAGCTGAAGGAGAAGGTCTCGGTTCCGAAAATTGAATAGCTTCGCAATGATTGCCCTCGGGGTGCACCGGGCCGAGGCGGCGCCACCAGCGCCCTGTGTGCTCTTTCAATACTGAAAAATGTAGATATTCGTGCTGGGGCCATATCCTTCATTATCCACTCCTCAAGAAACAGTTCAACTGATGGGCCCTACGCTTTTTCGGGAAATCCTACAAAGCGAAGATTCCCCCTTCTCGACAGCCCTTCTGAATCTTCTGCCCTGTCATCCAGTTTTAAGACTTGTAGCTTGAGTTCCACCACTGTGGCACTGAGATTCTTGACTTCCATCTTAAGGGTGTCCACATCCTGCTCAGTGTTTGACACACTGTGTGAGACCTTTCTTAAGTCACATCTCAGAAGGCTTACATCGATGGCCACCGCATCTATTTTTTGTATCATATCATTCCTGGTCGTCTGAATTGCCTGGATGACGTATGTCAACGTACGAGCGTCTGCCGTCCCCCGCTCAGCAGCCCCCTTTCCATAGGTTCCTCTTCTTCAGCCCCTGCTGCGTGAGGAATGGGCTGAGCGTAGTTCAGGATTTTATTTGCCTGGGCCCTGGGTGCTTTAGCCTTCACCATGGTTGCAGGCCAATCAGGGTACCCCCGGGCACTCAGCACGGTCCCAAGTAGCTTAAAGACCAACTCTCAACTAAATAGTTCTGGAGGCAGTGCTAGGTACCTCCTCCGTATTGGCCAACTACAAGTCACTACAGTTTTGGTTGGTGCGCGTTCTGCTCTAGAGGTATCTTTGATGGACACACAGCGCAGGCCCAACACCATCACCAGGCCCTTCCTTGTTGCCGGTCATCAACCGATATGCACCCTCTGAGTGTCCGCAAGGGGGGCACCCCCTCCACCAGTCTTTCTGCTATACCATCCCCCAAAGCTCAGGGGACCGTTCCCATCACTATCGGACCCATATGCAGGCCCCCACAAAAATTTGTCCACCTCAGGCCCAAGACACCGGGTCTCCGGACGTCAGGGCCGATCTGGCGTTCTCGTCGTTGTGGTGTAGCCCAGCAGATTACAGTCCCCTGTCGTTCCCTTCAGGGAATCAATGTCTTCCTGCAGCCTCTAAGTGCTCCGAGAGGGCAACCCATCACCACCCCTCGCCGTGCTCCTCAAACAGGGGAGTCAGCGTGTTATTCTTCAAAAGATGTAGGCCTGTTCCCCCCCCAGTATACTTCCAGGCACAGTACCTTAAGCGGCCCCCGGCATCGGCCTAATCTCCCCGGGTCTCTTCTGCAGTGGCTTTCCTTCTCCGCTGCCAGCCCAGGGTGGTCCCCAAACACTCCACGTTCCTGCTCTCCCCAGACGCCAGGAGCAGCGCGTACTGGTTCAGACGGGAGGACCACTCTTCTTCGGGCGTGCCGGTGCAGTCCAATGACGCAGCCCGATTCTCGGCCCCGGCCCTGGCTTAGGCACTCCGTCTCCACCCGCTAGGCGGCGGCTAATCATTCCACGGTGAGGTGCAGACTGGGGGGCCGGCTGTCATCCACCAGTCCTCCAGCCAGAGCTCAGGGCACACCGCAGGTGGTTCTAGCCCCCGGGGGAGGCCCCCTCCCGGACCTCCGCACCAGACACCAGCTCCAGGCCTTTCGGCCCCCGGCCCAGCACCGCGCCCCCATCTGTGTGCCCAGCAAAGGACCGAGCACACCGCTCAACCCTCGGAAGGGGGAGGCAGCCGCTCCTCGCCCCTGGAGGGGTCCCAGTATTCTCGTCTGCTCTTCGGCCTCGGGCCGAGCCCCGAAGCCCGTTTACCCACAGTCAGCTCACCCGGCAAATCAAGATGGCGCCGTCACCCCTCGGAGGCCGCAGCCCCGTTTCTTGCAGTCCGAGGGGCGATATTCTCGAAACAGCTGTTGTCGGTGGCCACGTGGAGTCCCACGGCACTATAGTAATCCTATTCCGCTCACAGTGGGGACAGGATTATTCAGGATTTTGTCTCAATTAGGGCCGCCGTGCGGCGCTATGCAGAGACACGTCTATTCGGCCATGCTGGCTAGCCATGCCCCGTATACTACACTTACCCTGACTAGACTGTGGGCCCCTACTTGGACAGGGTGCAAACCACTGCCAACTAGAGACCACGTTTCCAACACCCACCCTCAGAATTTCCAACAAAAAGATGACCAAGATCTAACAGAAACTCTGAAGAACACTAGCCAAACCTAGGACCTCACTCAGACACATAGGAGGAGTAGTAGAGGTACTCTTGTCATCCATACAAGCAATTTTTTTCCAGGACCCATACACTACCAGGCCCTTCTGAGTCCATCTCACCTGAGACAAGGCCTCACTTATTCGGAATCGATCCCACTTCTGGAAGACGCCAAAGAGATCTGATGGTAGTTAACTCACATGAAAATTTGGACTGGGAGGGCCATATTCAGCTCAGATACTGACCCAATTATCAAATCAGACTACAGTCGTACTGGCCTGGATGCCAGATGTGGAGTATCATCTCCATGAGGTAGGTGGTAAGATCAGGAACACCAGTTACATATCAATTGCCTGGAACTTATGGTGGAGTCCATTGTGATCAAATGCTGGACCAAGAAGAGAGTGCAGTGTTGCGTATCCCTTAAATGGACAATATCTCAGTGGTGAGATGTATAAGCCAACTGGGTGGACCCTGGTCGAAGATACTCACAGAACTAACCAATGACTTGGCAATTTTGCCTTCAGAACCACTTGCCTGTGACAGCAGAATACCTCCTTGGCAGATCAAACATTGTGGCAGATCAGAACTCTAGGATCCTTCAGGAATCAAGTATGTGGAGGTTGAATCCGGAACGGTTTGGCGCCCTGAACCACAAATAGGGTCCCATTTCAGTGGATCTCTTTGCATCTCACCTCAACAACTCAACCATGATACCAACCAAATACTTCAGCTGAAGACAGGATCCAGAGGCTAAAGCAACAGATGTTTTCCTACATGATTGGAGACAGGAGAAGGGGTATATGTACCCACTCTCCATGGTTATGAAAACTTCAGCACAAATCAGACACCAGAGGGCAGCTGTTGTGATTGTCACCCCAACTTGAAGATCTCAAGTGTGGTATCCAGGTTTTCTGTAACTTTCCTGGGATTCTCCAATAAGCCTACCTCACCATTATTATTTTTTATGGAATCCGGAAGGAATTCCACACCATCTGGTACTGTAGGGCAACATATGCCTGATGGCCTGGAGGACTACAGGGGATGATGGAAAATCCTGTACCTTACAGAACACGCTCAGAAACGGATCCACAGAGCATGGTCAGAAAACACACCATTGGACAACATGGCTGGGTTGATGTGTGAAATGACAACAGAATATCGTGGGGTTAGACATCGCCCAGATACTGAACTTTCTTTTGGATCTGGCATGACAGGGTTTGGCTTAAAGGTCCGTAAACACCTTTAGATCCGCCATTTCAGTAGGACACTTGCCCACTGATTGGACCCAGTTGGGGGTGAACATCCTCTAGTGAGGAAACCTCTCAGAGATGTTAGGCTCTCCCTTCACCCAGAACCGAGGTATTTCATATTTGAACAGAGTTCTGAACCTATTGCTCTCACACAGAACAGATAATTAAGTAGGAAAAAATTATCTGGCAAATAATCAATGCTATTATGTTTGATTTCTTGCAGGAGAGAGTTAGACGTCAGGGAGTTAAGACATTTCAGGCAGGATGTTCACTCCAGATGGAGTTACCTCTTCAATATGCAGGAATAATAAACCACATTCTAGGGAATTCTCTTATCCAGCATTTTGGGACAATCTGAAACTATGTGTGGTGGAATCCTTGAAAGCCTATGAGAGTATGACTGAGAACATTAGACTGAGAGGAGAAAGCCAACTATTAATATCTCTACGGAAACCTTTCAAAGTGCTATCTTATCCAACTATTGCTAGGTGGGTGTGTTTGATCATGCGGGAGGCTGGTGTCAATACAACCTCTTTGGAGCTCATTCAGCAATAGGCGCCATGGCGTCCCAAGCTTTTTTTTTAGATGCGAGGATTGGGGATATTCTGAATGCAGCAGACTGGTCTTCAGATTCCACATTCCAGAAGTTTTACTTTAAACCCATTGTGGCTGTAGCCTATCTGGTAGTAAGCAAGCTTTAAATAAGCTTAATCCACGCTTCCGGTCCTGACATACAATGAAAAATTTCCTAGCAAATGTAAACAAAAGGTTTCAATTTCATTAAGGACACAGAGGCAAGGATTCTCCCACCTCACAGAATTCTCCACATCTACTTTTCCCACTTTTCAATATGAATACTTGCTGAGACAATCCAAAGATACAGAGGCTGGTCATCTTCATTTAGTAGTAACACTGCTCACAAACCGTAATGCAATGTTATGTTATGTTATCTGGGTATTTGTAAAGCGCACAGATACTCAATTGAGTGTCCCGGCGCTGACAACATCTAGACGGGGCTGACGGAAAACGCTGCGCCAAAGGGAACCTATTGCTGAAATTGCCAGGTTTTCAGAGCTTTTCTAAAAGTAAAACGATCCTGCATCTGTCTGAGGCCCAAAGGCAGGCTATTCCACAGTTTGGCGGCATGCACCTGGAAGGAGTGGCCGCCTGTTCGAGCGCGGGTGAACTTGGGGATGATAGCCTGCTGCAAAGAGGATGACCTTAGAGTACGGCTAGGATAGTAAAACTGTACTCTTTTCCTGATATAAGAGGCGCCTGTACCGTGAAGAGCTTTAAAGGCTAGGACGCCCGTTTTAAAACTAATCCGCTTACGGATCGGCAGCCAGTGCAGGGCTTTCAAATGGGGCGACATCCGTGTTCTGGGGCCGAGCATAAGAATCGCCCTGGCTGCAGCATTCTGAGCCACCTGAAGACGAGAGAGTAAATATTCAGGTAGTCCCAGGTACAAAACGTTCACATAGTCCAGCCTAGATACTATCAGAGCCTGGACTACGGTTTTCCTGTGACTGACTGGGAGAAGGGGCAGAAACTGCTTGAGCATTTTTAGCATGCCAAAGCATGCCCCTACTACGGTTTGAACCTGATTTTTCATGGACAGGTTGTCATCCATTTTGACCCCTAGATTTTTGACTGTCTTGACCGGGGATGTGGGAGGGGACATATCGGCCGGCCACCAGTCACGCCACACCTCGCAGGGGGAGGAACCAAAAAAAATGATCTCTGATTTCTCAGTGTTACACTTCAGTTGGTTCCTTTGTAGCCAGGAGAATACCTCCAATAGACCAGTGTTAATCAAGTCCCCTCTAAAGACATCGTCTTTGTCGCACGTAAAGAGCAACTGAGTGTCATCCGCATATGACATTATTTTTGCTCCGTGGGTCTCTGCCAAAAAAGCTAAGGGCGTCATATAAAGATTAAAAAGTGTCGGGGGCGTGGCCTAGGAGCCGAACATGGCGGACGCGTCTCCGTAGAGCTCCGCTGTTCGCTCCTTCCAGGGACATCATCCGCCATTATCCTGGTCCCCGACACTTGGGCTTGTGCGAGCGGGCTGCTCGCGGGCCTGCGGCGAACGCGCTGGGACACCTTGGTGGCGGCAGGGAGCTCAATTCGGCGGCCGCGGCTTGCCGGACCGGCGGAGACCACGCACGCATCGGCGGGCGGCTGCGGCTGAGCTGCGGCGGCCGCGATTCACTGGTGGCGCGGCTGGGGCTGCTATTATCCTGCCCGGCGGCCCCCCCGGAAAGCTGCTGATCGGGCCCCGGCCCTGAGGGGCAGCAGGGAGTGCACTACGATCACGGTGCCCCTCTGCCGGCTGCGCCTACCTCCGGTCCCCTGCAGGAGGGGCTTTGGATCTGTGGGGCCTACCCTGGGCCTGGATTTTGCCGGTGGGGCCTGGCGGGCCCCTGGACAGCCGTTGATTGTTGCCCTGTCTGAAGACTCCGGTGCCATAAGGTATTGCGGTGAGCTGGGCGGGGGACCTGTCGGGCTGGACTCTGCTGCTGCCCACGCGCCTGACCCCCTGGCGGAGGGCTCCGCCGGTCCCTCCCCCCGGCCTGCCCGGGGCGGCCACACAGACAGTCCTGACTGCCCCGTATCTGGGAGACCCCGGAGGCTCTTGACGGAGATACCTGTCGGCGCCGCCTGGGATCGGGCGCCTGCGCTGGGGACGCGGTCGTGGTGATCCGCCCCGCCCTGAGGTGGGTGGTGTACTCTACCGCTCCCCCCTTCTATCATTCTCTCTGGCTGCGGCACTGACTGCTCTGGAGCGGACCCTCCACGCCATCATGGGTAAGGGCAACCCCGGTGCGGCGGCACCCAAACAACCTACCATTGACCAATACACCACAGCCACCCCAGCGAATAAAGGTGCCGCAGAGGGCGTCTCATCAGATACGGCGACACTCCTGGAGGCCATCAATCAATCACGATCCGCCCTCGAGGCCCAGATCGGTGCGGTGGGGTCCGAAGTGTCGTTCCTCCGCCAGGACCTCCGGAAGGCGGTCGACCGAATCACCGAGGCCGAGACGAGGGTCTCTGCGGTTGAGGATACGGTCTCCACCCTCCAGAAGAAGGTTGACAAGCTGGCCATGGTATCTAAAGAGCTGGAGGCAAGGGCCGAAGACGCGGAGGGTCGGGCCCGCCGCAACAACATCCGCCTGGTGGGTTTTCCAGAAGGTTGCGAGGGATCCTCGATGGGTGGCTTCCTCTCAGAATGGCTCAAGGCGCGGCTACCCGCAGATGACATTTCTTCCTGGTTCATGATCGAGAGGGCCCATCGCGCCCTGAGCAAGAAGCCGCCGCCGGAGGAGCGCCCACGCCCGGTTATTGCTCGCCTTCTAAATTATGCTGACCGCGATGCCATTCTTCGCTTTGCCAGGACACATAAGGATGAAATGATCTTTGAGTCCCATCCCATCATGGCCTTCCCGGACTACACCCGGACGGTTCAGCAGCAACGCCAATCCTTTGTTGCGGCCAAGCGGCGGCTGCGGGATCTGAACCTATCCTATGCGCTCATGTTCCCGGCCCGTCTGAAGGTCATTTATGATTCAAAAACATATTTCTTTGATACTCCAGAGGAAGTATTTGCGTGGACAGATGAGCGACGCCACCTGAAGCCGCATTCCCCACCCCCTTTAGACTCTGACTCTTCTCAAAGCTCGCATCGGGTTGGACGGCAGGGAGGCGACGCTACTCATCGACGACATCGATCCCGCTCAAACTGGCGCTCCCAGAGCAAGAAGGACCCTGCAGACTGAGGCAGCCCGAGGCTGGGACATACGCTGGTGTATTGACTCTTCCCGGTCTCATGCGACGGCGGAGCCCGTTGGCTGCTGCTACTGGCCGGGATATCCTGCCACTAAGAGCCAGGGACTTTTGCTCTTTCCCTGGAGGGAGTGGGTTCTCCACGCCTTCCCTGTTTTGAGTTTTTATGGGTAATGTTGGGTGGGGGGATCCTTTGGAGGGTCCGCCGGGGCCTCCACGTTTGGGGGCCAGGACGAGATTCCGCTGCGACAGGTACTCCGTGTTCCAGGAAGTATAGGGGTTGGGGGGGCGGTGGGAGGGGTTGGGAGGGCGATTCGTTGTTAGTTATACAGTTGTTTTTTATGATATACGCTACACGATGTCCCATATGTCCACAATGTCCGCTGTTCTACACCTTACCGATAGCTCATGACACATACAGCTAATGGCACTCCCCTAGGAGATCTCAATATCGTGTCTTGGAATGTACGGGGCCTGTTGAATAAGATTAAAAGAGGGGCTGTACTACACCTGGCAAAACGCTACTCAGCAGATGTCTTGCTGCTGCAAGAAACTCACATGTTAGGCAACAAGGCCCCGTGTCTGTCTCGCTATGGCTATGCCACAGTGTACCATTCTGGCTTCTCAAGGGGGGCACGAGGTACGGCCATCCTTATTCACCGCAGGGTCCCATTTCAAGTTACTCAGCATTGGTTCGACCCGGGTGGCCGTTTTACGGCCGTTTCCGGCACCCTGGCTGGGGAACAGATTACAATTGGGAGCATATACGCCCCACCTCCTCTCGGTCGGACGTTCATTGACAGACTGACGCAACTCTGGGGGAATTCCCCGACGGCCTGACTATCCTGGGTGGGGACTGGAACGACGTAATGGCTCCCCGGATAGGTGGCGGGCACGACCGCCGACCACCCCTCCTCCTAGGTCTAAACTCAACATCTTGGCCCATACATTGGGTTGGGTGGACACATGGCGGGCTTATCATCCTTCTGAAAATGGATTTACATACGCATCATCCGTACACCCCACCCTCTCACGTCTGGATTACATGTTCCTCCCAGGCAGCTACCTGCATCGGGTGTCACATACCTCTATCCTCCCACGTGGCCTGTCTGATCACTCACCCATTCAGCTCAAACTCCGTCTGCAGACCAGTCGTCCCTCCTATCACTGGCGCATGTCTCCCTGGTTGCTTAGAGATCCCGGATATCGGGAGATGCTCCATCGAGCCACGGCAGATTATTTTGCTTTCAACACCGGGTCCACTCAATCCCTGATAATATTGTGGGAGGCCTTTAAGCCGACAATTCGGGGGGCTGATATTAGCTATCGCACTGGGGAAAAGCGGCGCCGCCTGGCACAGATCCAAGATCTAGAAGATAGACAGCTCGCTCTCCAGGCCTCGTTAGTGGAAAGCTCCGACGCCGGTGCCCGCCGTAACCTGCTCCATGTCCAACAGCAGCTGCACCAGCTGCTCACTGACAATGCCAGGGATGCCTGGCTGGCGACCCAGCACCGGATATATCAATGGGGCGATGTCTAGCCAGATGCTCCACCGACTATGTCAGGCGAGGGCCTCCCCGACGCAAGTCCCTCTATTAAGGTCCCCTGCCGGTGACGTGCGTCACCCCGGGGGCGGTGGTGCAGGCCTTTGCCGATTTTTATACGGCCCTGTACTGTGAGCGTGAGGAACTCGCTGCACCGCTTATTGATGCCTTCCTTGTAGATATCCCTCCAAAACGCCTCTCTGATGTGCAGCGAGCTGTTCTTGACAAGCCTATCTCGGTGGAGGAGCTGCAGGCAGCCCTCACCAATACCCACCCAGGCCGTGCACCGGGCCCCAACGGGTTCCCCTGTGACTTTTTGCGCCCCCATATGGGGACCGTGGGTCCCCACCTTCTTGGCGCGCTGCACCAGGCGTTGGAGCAGAAGATCTTGCCCCTGGACTGGCGCCATGCCGAAATTGTGGTTTTTCTCAAACCGGGCCGCCCTCCGGAGGCCCCGGGCTCATACCGTCCCATATCCCTATTAAACTTCGAGCCGAAACTACTGGGGAAGGTGTTGGCTGAACGCCTCCGCACCTGTATTCTGGACCTCGTCCACCCGGACCAGTCAGGCTTTATGCCCCAACGCTCCACTAGGCATAACATACGGCGAGCGCACAACGCTGTTGCCGAGGCCCACCGTCTGGGACGCCCTGCGGCGGTCCTGCTAGCTGACATCGACAAGGCGTTCGACTCCTTGAGCTGGACCTACCTTTTTAAACTTTTGGAAGCTGTCAACCTGGGGCCCCGGTTCCGCGCGTATGTTAAATTGCTGTACACAGATCTTACGGCCTCGATCCGTGTGGCTGGCCACCGTTCTCCCTCCTTCCCCATCCGCAGAGGGACCAGACAGGGTTGCCCCCTCTCTCCGCTTCTGTTCGCTTTAGCGATAGAGCCACTGGCTGAGTGGGTACGCAGGGATGCGGTTTACCGGGGACTGGTCTGGTCACTCGAGTGTTCGGACAGGATAGCACTATATGCGGATGATGCGCTATTTTTCTTTTCTGACCCTTGGGTCACCGGACCGAGGGTGCTCCAGATCTTGCGGGTGTTCGGTGAGACGACAGGACTACATGCCAACCCGTCCAAGTCGATCCTCTTTCCCATATGCGGCGCACAGGGAAGTCAAACCTGGGCCTCACAGCTGGTCATTGCGGACGAAGGGTTTAGATACCTCGGCGTCCATATCTCTAGATGCCCCGTCGTGGCGTGGTCGCGCAACATAGCCCCCCTGCTTCCGGCAGTACGTGAGGAGACGACGGTATGGTCCCACCTTCCCTTATCCTTATACGGCCGGTCTGCAATATTCAAAATGGTATCACTGCCACGCTTGCTTTATAGGTTGCAGAATTTCCCGTTCCCGATCCCTCCGTCGTGGTTTCTTCAAATCAATGCGCTCCTAAATAGATTCCTCTGGAGGGGTGGGGCGGTCCGGGTGGCTCTGGCGACCTGTATCCAATCCACCTATTGCGGTGGCATTGCAGCGGCAGACGTACGGGCGTATTATTGGGCGTCCCAGCTCTTAGTCTTCAATGATTGGAGGTACAATCCTCAGACTGATCCGGCCTATGCGGTGGACCGGCTCTTCCTGGCGGCACATCCACTATTAGATCTCTTATACAGCAATTCGTCCTTGGAGGCTCTTCCCCCCGCCTGTAGTACCGTAGTCCAGATCTGGAGACGAGTATCCCGGTCCATGGGTTGGTGGGATACGCTGACAGGCGCGACTCCCTTTGGCGAGGCACGCGCCTTCGGCCCGTCTCCACTCTAACCGGGTTCCGGGGATGGGATACTATTGGAATCTCTACATTGGGTGATGTGATGCGAGGGACCACGCTTAAATCCTTTCAGAGTCTGCAGGAGGAGTTTGATCTACACAAGTCCCAGTTCCACAGGTATCTTCAGCTTCGCCATGCCCTGTCCCCCCTGATAAAGCACCTAACGTCCTTACCCGAATTCCACCCACTAGAGGGCAGACTGTTGATGGGGGATCTGGGAGGGCACAAAATCCGTCAAATATATCAGACCCTGACAACGCACTCCAAGACGCGCATACACCGGACTAGGGCAGCTTGGGAGGTGGATTTACCGGCCCTCACGGACGATGATTGGACTGAGGCCCTTGCCAGCCCCAGGTATGCTGCCGTCTCCTCTAGGTACAGGTTGATACAGTTTAAGTACCTTCACAGGGTATATTATACCCGCCTTCGCCTTTGGAAGATGGGGGCTATTCAGTCCCCAACCTGCCTCCGTTGTAATTCTGACGACGGGTCCTTCCTCCACACGGTTTGGAGTTGCACGGCACTACAACACTTTTGGTCGGGGGTGCTGTCCTGTCTGGGGCGGGTGTTGTGCTGGGACCTCCCGGAGGATCCTCGATTGATACTTCTTCATGGCACGGAGGACATCGGGGGAAATAGATATAAGAGGCACCTTCTATTCCTCGGTCTCACCTTAGCCAAGCGTGATATAGCGCAGCATTGGAAGTCTCCCTCTCCCCGGGGTGGCGGCCTGGAAGACAGCCCTAGATACATGTATGTCGGCGGAAGTGGCGGTGTTTCAGGCACGGGGTTGCCCGCAGAAACATGGGAGGATCTGGTCCAAGTGGGCTGAATACCGGGGCATTGACCTATCTATCCATACACAGTCAGCGAATCCTGACCCTATTGCAAGACTCATCATCAATGATTCCCCAATCTAAGGTGCTCATTGGCTGGGGCATTGGACACAGTGTTATGATCATGTATGTCTTTCTCATTTCAGGTGGGAAGAGTGGTGCAGGGGAGGGGGGAGGGGCGGGATGTTGGACTGCATGTTTCGCAGATCCTTTGGTGAAACCCTCGTAGGTATCGGTTGTATATGCATATTGATATGTGTCTCTATACTGACTACAGGGGTTCACCCACTGGGTGTTGTAAACTCAATAAAATTTGTTGTTAAAAAAAAAGATTAAAAAGTGTCTGTTAATGGCAGAGTATATTCACAAGTATGGCATGCTATACCGAGGACTAGGTATTCACAAGCAGTGACAATAATTGTTTTATTTAAAGGGAATAGCCTAAAGATGGAGTAACTCTGGAAACACTAAGGTCACGGCAGCGGTCGTGCGAAGAAAACTGGAAGCACTCACACCTCTGCAAGGGATAGAATGCAGAGAATTGGTTGAACTTGATGTTATAGTCCTAGAGTTCTTGGGAAGTGCAGTTTTGTGGATCTTGTTTACTTGATATAGGTGCTGCTGGAGAAAAATAAAGAAGAAAGTATCCATAATCCTCGCCTCTGTGTCCTTAGTAGAACTTAATATTTGCTTTACATTTGCTATGAAATATTCATTATGTTTGGGATTTCATTAAACATGCTTTCAACTGCTAGTCGTAAGGAGCAAAACTGCAATACAGAGCTGCCACATTTGTAATCACAGAGCAAAGATAAAAGTCGTCCTTTTTCTTCAAAGTGCATGAAATTTACTATCAATTATTTGTTTTCTAGAGAGAACTTGTTCTAGAGTTATGGGCACAATTAGAAGTACTGACACCCAGTGAGCTTTGGATAAAGGCGAACCTTAAACAAGCAGACAATGGTTGAACATAAACTATGTAATTGAACATAGACCTTGATCAGCCAACTGAGCAAAGTAGGACTATTGTTATTCAGAACTCAGTGGTCAATGAAGAAGATCCGGAAATAGGCCCGACTCCCTCAGAGGAAGCCAACAAAGGACCAAGAAAACTGATGCAATGTGACTGCTCCTTAATGTTCAGCTGACTGCAACATTTTGAAGGAGAATTAAAATTTGCCTAGCACAAGTGAAGGTAAGTTTCAATTCTATTAAGGACACTTAGGAAAGGATTATGCTTTTCCTTCTTCGCTTTAATTACATATTGAACAAACAGCCATTAAAACAATATAAACTACTTTTCCCATGAACACTAGAGAAAAACTGCAAGAACTTGATAGTCCTTCTTTAATGTTCATGACCAGGTCCCAACAAAGTCGTCTGTCACTGCCCGCTCTCCCTCTTTCTTCTCGCGAATAACGCCAACAGTTTCCTTCATGTGTCCTGTGTCGACCCATCATTTCCTGCAGACACTTCACGTCCATGACCATTCCAACATAATTTCTTACGCAAAGCATCAACCGGCCAAGCAAACTTCGGTAATGCAACCGCAATAATATGAATGTAAAGTTAATGGCATGGCTTTAACAGTGCTAATGATAAAATGAAAACAGACTACTTACTCCAGTACGGGTGGGTCTGCGTCTGACTTGATTGCTGGGTGGGATAATCCTCACCTCCTTGTCCTTACTAGAATTGAAACTTGCCTTTACTTGAGCTAGGCAAATTTTCATTCTATGTCAGGACCAGAGGTGAGGATTATGCTATTTCAAAGCTTACTCACCACCAATTGGGCTACCTCCACCACTGGCTTAAAGTAGAACCTCTTAAAAGTAGATTCTGAAGACTAGTCTGCTGCACGCATGAGATCTTCTAAGCGTGCGCCCTGACAAAAAGCTTTTGAGGCCATTGCTCCTCTTGCTGAATGTGCTCCAAAGACTGTAGTGTCAATACCAGCTTCTTGCATCACCCAACGAACCCAGCGGGCTATTGTAGATGAAGATACCACTATGTACTGTTTTCGCAGTGCAATGAGAATTTGTCTCTCGCTCGGAGGGAGGACTCCCTCAGTCATCTCCTCGTATCCTTTTAGGCATTTCACCACACATAGTTTGGAAGAATCTACAAAAGCTGGGTAAGAAATTGTGTGGTGTTGGATTTGGTGCGCCGACTTAGTGTGAAAACAACCCCTTCAGGGGAAAACACCCTGGCTGTTCTATCTAAGGCTCGCACATCTAAGACCCTTCTGCACAAGGTGAGACAATGCAACATTGCCAATTTAGCTGAAATCCCGTTGGGGGACAAAACCCGAATCGGTTGCAATGACAAGAAAAGGTTTAATACCAAATTAACATCCTAAAGTGCTGCATAGCGCGGTTTTGGGGTAAGGGAGAGTCAAATCCCTCTAAGCAGCCTACAAAAAAAAAGGATGTTCTCCAACCGGAGACCCATCTATCGGGGCATGTCCTGCTGAAATCGTAGAGCGAAAGGCATTAATTGAACGATATGCCAATCCATCCTCCGCTAGGCTTGAAAGAAAATTGAGGATTTGGACTACATCAGATCCCACGGGATCCACATTCAGTCACAGACACCAATACACCCATCTCATCCAGGACAAACAGTAGGGTTTTGTTGTGCTGTCTGCCCAGGCTCCGGATAGGAGGAGCTCAGCGCAGCTGAAAGGCCTGTAAGCTTCCAACGTTACCTGTAATCCACCATGGCATGAGATGCAAAGACCCTTCTGTCACAAGCCGATGTGGCTTGTGGTCCGGATTCATTAGAATGTGAGGATCATGGGGGAGTCGGATTGGAGATGCCCAAGAAAGTTCCAGAAGAACCAGAAACCATACTTGAGACTTCCATATGGGAGTTATCATGACCACGTTCGCCCTTAGTCTGCGAACTTGAGCGGGCGCCTGGGTGATCATTGAGAAGGGGGAAATGTGTAACCCTTCTCCTGACTCCAGTCATGGAGGAACACCCCTGTCGTTTCTGCTAGAGGGTCCGGTCTCCAACTGAGAAACCGTGGCAGCTGATGATCGGAACGAGATGCGAACAGGTCGAACGAGAATGGGACTCACCTGTCGGTTAACCCCTCGAAGACATGAGGGTCCAGCTTCCTAATGCTGGCATCCTGCAGGTACCGGGAATGCCAATCCGCTACCTGGTTCTCCCGGACTGGGAGATCCTCTGCCGTCACAGAGACCTGATTTCCAGGCAGAAATTCCAAAATTCCTCTGCAATGTTCGCAAAAGCTTGTGACCTGGTACCTCCTAAGTGATTGATATATTTCACTGCCAAGACTGTGTCCATCTTTAACATGACTGAAGACTGAATACATTCTTTTGTCCAACACAAAATGGCCAAGTGTCCTGCCTCTGGAGAAATACCCACACCTGGCGCCCCAGCTGGACCTGCTGGTGTCCGATTGTATCACTAGATCGGGAGTAGAACCGAAGATTGCTCTCCTGTTCCAAGCTTCCATGTGGGGAAGCCACCACTCTATTTCCTTCTTAGCCTCATCCGTCAATGGAACCAACTGGGAGTAGGTAAGGCCTTTCCCTCAGATGGTGGGCCTGTAGGCTCTGCAAGGCCCGATAATGTAAAGGGCCAGGAAAGATCACTTGAATCCACTAGCCGGGCGATTTGTCTGAGAGACGTGCACGGTTTGGCCAGAGTTTGTGTCGTATCTTTGCAATCTTCCGGGAGGGAAAACTAAGGGATGAAGCGCTGGAATCTATGACAAACCTTAGGAAGGTAGCCCTCTGTGTCGGGGTGAGAAGAGACTTCTTTCCGTTTTTACGAACCCCAACCCTTGCAACAGATTTATTGCTGTCTGGAGGTGTGCCATCAGTTTCTTGGGGCATTGGGCTAGAATGAGCATATTGTCCAGGTAGATAAGTCATATTCCCTGAGCTCACAGGAACTCTACCGGCAGCTTGAGGACCTTTGTGAAGCACCAGGGGGCCAATGTTAAGCTGAAGGGCACAGTGAGGAACTCGAAGGCCTGTGAGCGCCATGTGAACAGCAAAAACCAACGGTGAGGAGAGAAGATTGGAACCACGAGGTATGCATTCTTCAGGTCTGGGCGCACCATCCAATCGGATGGCTGCAGCACGTCCCTGAGGAGATGAATGCCTTCCATTTTGAAGTTGCAGTATACCAGTCACTTGATAAAATCCTTGAGATTGATTACAGGTCTGCAGCCTCCGTCTGCCTTGTCGCTGAGGAATCCCTTGGGATTTACCACTGAAAGACATATGGCTCCTTTCTGCAGTAGGGCTGACACCTCTTTGTCTAACAGTGCCGCATCGTGAGCAGCTTAAGCAGCATATCCATTCTTTCCCATTCTCCACATTTGAGGTGTTGTGTGAATTTAACTGAGGCATTATGGTACACAAATTAAATGTTAGCGTTTCATTAGCAGTTTAAAAATAAAAGTTCCCTAGAGTAAAGATTTCCTTTACCTAAAGTGAGACTGCGGCACCACAGCTTTTTCAAAGCTGAGGAACGTATGTTACTGGGAGATTACAAGTACACAGACTTTAGCGGAGTGCATCTCCTGTTGTCTCTTTTGGTGGACAGGCACAGATTAGGTTGCCTGCAAGTACATGCTGCAGGAGTTGAGTCTGCTTGACCGTTGCATGGTTGTTAAGCAAACAGCAGCGCCATAGTCTAAAACAATAGGCGACCCCAAGTGGTGTTCAGCCAGAGGAAGTTTATTTGAGCAGGATCAAAGCTGACTGGCCTTATGGCTAGTTCCTGTTAGAGGTGGCATGGTGTTCAAAACAATGAAGGACAGGAATGCGGCCCAGAATAATTACCAGTGGCTTAGATTAATGCAAGCATTACACCCATCACATTTTTGTGTACCTCAGTATGATGCACTATGTGCAACAGGTATGCCTAGACATGGGCTCAGGACTCAAGTTACACCTAACTAAAGAGGTCCAAACCTGCTCTTGGGTTGCTTGTGTTCCTATTCAGTTAGAACCTAACCTAGCAGTCTGGCCGGACTGTTCCTACTGGAGCAGGATCAAGCCTGATTGACATATGGCTTTTTGATGTGTGAGGTGGCATGGTGAGCAAAAGCACAATGGTCTGCAATGCAGCCCAAAATAATTACCAGTGGCTGAGAATAATTAAAGCACCCCACCCATAACTATTTAGTGTACGTTTACTACTAGATGAGCACAAAAACAATACTCTAATAGGTTAATCATGACGACAGCGCAAGGAGTTAGAATGCCAAACTATATATAAACAATTTGCTAACAAGATACGATTTCGATTTGACTTCTTGCACATATAGCCATTACTGGCCAACAGAATAAGTAGTACTACATTGTCAATGCAGATGGCAGAAGAATTAGAAAAAAGATTACTGTGAAAGGAATGCCATATCAATGAAGGAAAAACGACCCATGTAACGCAGCAAAGTGTCACTGGGAAACTCTAGTTTGCATCTAACACGCCACACAGCAATTGCAATGGCAAGAACTAGATTTATCTCCACTGAGATTGTTCTGAAATAATTAAAATAAAAATCATAAAAACACACTGTTGGTGGATGACCAAAATGTACATGTGATGAGATATTACTGGAAACCTTTATGCATTTCCATTTTTTTCTGCAAGCATCAATCTAAATTAAGATCAAGTTACATTAAACCAATCCTGACAAGTCATCATAAAAGCTTTATTTGGCACAAATTGTCTGAGCCATAATAGCACAAAATATTACAATAAATGATTACAGCATTGTTAAAAACATCGATCACTTAAAACCAGAATTCACACAGTGCCAAAGCAGTTAAAATAGGATATAAAATGTGAATAAAATAAAATTATATACACACGCATCATGCATAAATACACCAGATCAAATAATAATTGTACGGATGACATTACATTTTGCTGACCATTGTTTACATATGGCCATGAAGCCCCAATGGAATCACCAACAAAACAAAGCAAGAAGCTAAAATTAGTACATTAACCCTTATCAAGTTTTCCGATTTCGTGAGTCATCCAAGAAAGCTCTAATATAGATTACTCTGGAGAGAAACAGGGCAACCGTGTAGCATACTCTTGCGTCCCCTAATTCATACAAAAATTCAAAAGCCGCCTGATGATAAATAATTCTCTCTTGTAAAAAATAATGGTTTAAGAAAGGATTTCCCGGGGGATCAGATAAAATTTACAAAAAAGTGCTATGTGCTGAGTGGACTGTTCTGATCGGTTATCACAGGGACATTTTCTGGCAATTGTGCCCCAGGTGTCATTTTTGGGGAATGCAGTAAATAACGGAAAATGAGAAGATGAAAGCGAGTTAAAACATACCTCTGCTGTGCACTGTTAACTATTGTAAGGTACAGTTTACATCCGGACCCCTAATTCCATACTCCGTACCGCCGTACTGTAACCTTGGGAAGGTCTACTTTTTCCCTCTTTCAACTGCAGGCTTCCAGCATATGCTCTCCAATTTCATTTTTTGAATACCTTAAGATATCCTCTGAATAAGACCACAGATTCCTCTCTGCCTGGTCCAGGCCCAACAGGGCTTGTTTTATGTTCATCATATCTAGGCCCATACATTCTTTAAGAATTGTCTAAGTGAACAGTTTCTTGTTTGGCCCAAACAGATCGCCATAATAATAGGGGTTTAGTTTCAAGGATATCTGAAAAGAAATCAACTCCCATCTCCCAGTACACAATAGATGCCAGGTGTTGGAAATGGCCCTTTTTGCAGGGTTATCCCCAAACTTTTTGCTTCTTCCTCCTATTTTTTCCTGACTGGGTTGTGTTGGTTTTAGGACTCTGGGCACTTTACCACTGCTAATCAGTGCTAAAGTGCATATGCTCTCTGTGTAAATTGTGTTATGGATTGGTGTTTCCATGATTGGATATTTGATTTACTTGTTAGTCCCTAGTAAAGTGCACTGAGTGTGCCAGGGCCTGTAAATCAAATGCTACTAGTGGGCCTGCAGCACTGATTGTGCCACCCACGTGAGTAGCCCTGAAAAAGCTACCTCAGATCTGCCATTGCAGAGTCTGCGCGCAGCTTGTAACTGCCATGTCGACTTGGCCAGTGCACACACTTGCCAGTCCCTAACCTTCCCTTTTCTTACATGTCAGGCACCCCTAAGGTAGGCCCAAGGTACCCCTGTGGGCAGGGTGCAGTGTATGTGAAAGGCAGGACATGGCCTGGTGTGTGTGGCATGTCCTGGTAGTGAATTACAGCCAATTTCGTTTTTTGCTATTGCAAGGCTACCTGTTCCCCATAGGACAGAATGGGGAGTTTGTTTATAACATCTTATAGACAAAACTGGCCCGGGGAATTAGGTAGGAAAATAACGTTTAGTATGCCTGAACTCAGAATCTAAAGATGCATCTTTTAGTGAAGGTGATTTTTACATTCTGTGTTTGAAAATACCACTTTTAGAAAGTAGGTATTTTCTTGCTCAGTCATCCTGTGTGCCTCTGCTGGAATGTGGATTGCCTGTCTGGGTTTTGGATGACAGAAGGCTGGGGAGCAGGAGTGGCTCCAGATAGTCTAGGTGGGTCAGGAAAGGGCTGAATAGACCTGGGCTGCGATGGGGGAGGAGATTTCCTTGCACCTCAAAGGGCCTGGTCTGCCTCTGACAATGCCGTCTCCACCTCCTGCCTGGAAATCACACCAGAGAAGGCAGAACTGGTTCTGGCTGGGCACAGACACTCTCTGCCTAAGAGATCAAAGGATTTTGGGATATAAATATTGGGGCCCAGACCCCTGAACTTTAGAACTCTTTTGGACCAAGAAGACTGCCAATAAGAAGAGCTGGAGAAGCTGTGAGGAGGAACGACCACTTTGCTGTGTGCTTTGCTGTGTTGGCCTGCAGTGGCTGCTTCTGTCTTGGGCAGTGAAAGGACTGGACTGGACTTTCTGCAATCTACTTTTGTGAGTTTCTCCAAGGGCTTGAGGTAGAGCTTGCCCCTGTTCAAGAAGTCTCAGGAACAGCAAAGACTTCAAGTTCTTCTGCCCTCAACACTGGGGACTGTGTGTTTTGTGCTGCAACAGAAGAAAAAGCAACCCGACGCCGTCTACGACGCCGCTGCCGACTCAGTGTCCTGAAGGCACCGCAGAGGGCACCGCCGCAACGGTCTCACCGACGCCGCCACCGAGCCGCTGCTCGCACCGCGACCTGTGGGCACCGCACTCCGCACCGCCTCGCGACGACGCCTTGGTATCCCCGACGACGCCGCTCCACGCCGAAATAGAAGCCGCTGCTTGCACTGTGGTTCGAGGGCACCGCTCGTAAAGTTACACGACGCACCGCCCTCATCCCGCACCGCAGCCTTGGCCTACCGACGCCGGCACCATCGACTCCAGTTCGTCAGCCGACGACAGCGCTTCAGCAACGACGACGACGCTGCTTGCACCGTGACCCTGGTCTCACCGACAACGCCATCTGACACCGCCACCGAGCCGCTTCTCGCACCGCGACCTGAGGGCACCGCACGCGACGCCTGCCGACGCCAGCGCTCCTGACTCCAACAGAGAGGAGATTGATCTGCAACGCGTGTGACTTCGAGGGCCCGACGACTCCTGCACCGAGCTCCGGAACAGACGCCTGCGGACGCCGTGTTTTCGGAAGCTGAACGAGAGGTCGCTGACGCCCTGCATTTCTAAAAGGTACTGTTTTGCGGGTCTTCCCGACATTGCAGCTGGCCCGCGACGCCGCGGTCAGCCAGAACTGTTTGGATTTGTTTGCTCACGACGCCGTGATAGCCACGGACGGAGCTATCGACATCAAGGAACTGTTTTTCAAGCGTATTTTGATAACTGTAGATTGTTAAGTACTATATTGTGGATTTTTATCGTTTTTGATCTTGTCTTAAGTATATAAAAATATTGGATATTTTTCTAAACTGGTGTGGTGTCCTTTTGTAGTGCTTACACTGTATTACTGTTGGTTATGTGCAAATGCTTTACACACTGCCTCTAAGATAAGCCTGACTGCTTGTGCCAAGCTACCAAGGGGGTGAGCAGGGGTTATTTTAGGAGTGTAACTCCCTTATCCTGGCTAGAGTGGGGGTTTCTGCCTGGCTTTGGCACATGCCCTAGCCTGCCAAAAATCCCATTTCTAACACCAGGGTAGAGTGGGGTACTGACAGCAATCTCCTTAAAAAGGTATTTTCTGTTATCTGTAGGACACTCTTCTCCCCTATGGCCGAGATCCCTGCGCCATACACTGCGATTGAATTGTTTTTGAGTTATAAAGGGTGAGCTTCTGGGCAATAGGTTTAATAACTAACTTAGAGGCACACCACATCAATCCTTCATTGTTCCGGATCATGTTGGAGACACAAATCTCCCTTTGGCGCTGCCAGTCCAGTTTAGATAAAAACTGGATCCCCAAATAGCTAAAAGTGTTGGTATTTAATAAACAAGCATTTGCAATGCAATAGGTCTCGCATTCACACAAGTTTGAGCTATTGGCATTGTAAATGACAATGCCTTTTATTTATGTTTTGGGTTTTAAAAACATAAATAAAAGGCATTGTCATTTACAAAACTAATAGCTTAAACTCTCGCAAATGCGAGACCAATTGCATTGCAAATGATTTTTTTTTGTTCTCTGCAAAACACCATAGTTAGGCCCAAAAATTATCATACCGAAACCTTTCTAAAATGAAAAGGAAAAGAAAAGCATTTTGCTACATATAATAAAACAATGCTTGGAAGTAAAGAATAGCTATGTCTCCGCCCCGTGTTAAGCATGCTAAATGGAAAGTCTGTCTTCAAATTAAGCACTGCAGGAATCCCATCGACTTCACCCAACCAGCTCCAAGAAACCTTCTGGGGTACATGCGCTTTAAATGCGTCACCAACATAACGTACATCTATGTAGCGCTTCATGTCCTTGATGAGGCCGCGAAGCGCTCCTGCTTGGATCAGGTTTGCTGCGCCATACTGGAGTGCTTGGTTGACAGAGTGTAGAATGAGGTATTTGAGGGTTAGAGATGTCCTTCAGACATGGGGCAGGCAAGCGACACTGCCAGGAGCATGAAGTCAGCAGAACATGTGAGAAACAGACGGAACCAGGCTCCTTCCCATCCTGGGAAGGAGTGGTCCTAAGGACAGAATATGTGGTTCCTTAAGGACAGAATACGTGATCCGCGTAGCCAAGCAGGAAGTAGCCTATGTGGAGTGCGCCTAGAAGCCCGAGACACTGTTTACCAGCATATTTAGGAGGAGGTGTGGGCTCACGGAACTGGGGAACACGGTTCGAATCCCGGCATAGGACCAACGCCCTGTGATTCTGGGTAAACCACCTCACCTCTGGTGCTTAAAAAAAATGGCAAACAAGGACCAATGGAAACGGCTACACACCCCGCGTTCGCACACATTCACTTTCCTACACACAGCGTTTGAAAGAAAAAAAAACAAGTTCGGAAGAAAATAAAGGTGCGTGGGCGCTTTAGTAAAAGCGTGCCATGCTGCCAAATAAAAAATACTATTAATAGATTTATAAATAATTAAAAGAAAACATTTCACTGTGCCATTTACCTTGCTTGCCGTTGCCCACAACTCTTCTTCTTGCATCGCTGCTCCTGGCTTCTGCTGCTGAGCAGTGGGGGCGGGGAGAGAGGGGGGGGGGGGTGCCATATGTGTCCGGGACGGAACAGTGCTCGAAAGCATAGAGGGCTGCTATATGAAAGTGGGGTATGGCGCACTGTTATAAAATAAGAAATGGATATTTTTGCCTGCCATTTTACATAATAAGTGCAGTCTGCACGCTACAATGAAAGTGAAAGTGCGCATGGCGCGCTGAATGTTGCAGGAAAGTATGTCCTGCCTGCAGTAGGGGGAACTCATTAAAGAAAGTAGTGCTTACAGACAAAAATAAACGTACTATGTAAAAACCGAAGTAAAAGGTCGTGTCCTTATGGGCGATAACAAATGGAGACAAGGAGGTACCCAGGAGGGACTAACAAGCCTCAAAATGAATCGGAAGCCAGCGTTTACTAAAGACAATGACACAAGCCAATTAAAAATATGGGCGGGAGAGTGGGCGGGGCTTCCACTACATTCTCTATTACAGCATGCCTCGCAGAGCGAGCAGTGCATGCGCGCTGCCGCTATGCTCGACCTAAAAAGGTATGTTGTTTCCCTCCTCCATGCACGACCACAACTCATTGTGAAAGTTTTGGCAATATTAATTTTCATACTCCTCTCTCCCATAAACACTGTAAAAGATTTTTTTTTTTAAGTTGCAGGCTTTTTGGGGCACATGGTAAAAAAGCTGCATTGTCGGCATAGAGAAGTATCAGCACTTGCCGCCTACCAATCCTAGGGTATCTGCACCCCCTGCTTGAAGAGTTTCTTCCAAATCGTAATGTATAATGAAAAAAGGAGGATCCCCAATACACACCCCAGTCGAACCCCTCTCCTCATACAGAAAAGCTTCCGTTAGTTCGTCTTGTGTTCCAAATCCAACTTTTGCCTCTAGATGTTTGTACAAATGGACTAAGAATTAAATAATGCGGGCACCGGATTCATCCAGACATTCCCAGAGCTTCCTGTGATCAACTAAATCGAAAGCACTACTAAGATCAATGAAACAAATATACAGTGATCTGTCCATGGCTTGGGTATACTTGGCCATTAATAGTCAAGTTGAGCAACTGCTCAACTGACCCCAGACCTTTCCTACACCCATACTGGGCACTAGAGAGAATCTCGTTCTCTTCAGCCCATACTTCTAAATTCTCCACCAAGACTCTTTCAAACAGTTTGGCGGAAGAGTCCAGCAGTGAGATGGGCCAGTAACATTTTGGATCGTTTCTAAAACCCTTCTTAAAATGGGTATGATTAGAGAGGTTGGCCAGATAGGGGGTACATACCTGGCTCCTGCTGCATTGAGAATCTTGGTTAGAAATGGGGCCCGTAAATTGGGATCAGATCTATACACATCCATTGGGACCCCATCTGATCCTGCAGCCTTACCCTTTGGGCTGTTGTTACTAGTCCTAACTACCTCCTCTAAGGTGAATATTAAACAGGTGGGTTACTCGGCTACCCAAATAGAGGGGTCACCTACATCTGCGTCAGACTTAGAAAATATTGAACCAAAATGGTCTGCCCATTGGGCAGGAGTAACTGCAAATTCTAGGTCAGGGTCGGTTCCCATGTTTCGAATGCATGGTTCTTTTTTCTTTTCGTGATCTTAAGACCGGTCCCCGAGGTGTATTATACTGAATATTTGACTCCTTGATAGCCATGCCTTCTGGTAGAGTGGGCACTGGTATCATGGAGCTAAAGGACAGCAATGCCATGGAGTGCAGCCTGGTTATCTATAGGGCTTTGGGGAAATGCAGTCTGTCAGTCTATGGCATTCAAATGTATGGAACAATAGCAAAAAAGCCATGCAACTGTTCTAGTGGGGCATGCAGGAAAGACTTCGTTTTTTTTGTAATAAGGTCTGCAATTGTGGTATAAGAATGTCACTTTCTGCCCCTATGACATACACATATATTGGCTCAAACCAAAATGTTTCAAGTTTGAAGGTACTCTTCAGACGTCAACAGAACCCTTTCAACATCTAAAACACCTCTTGAAAGGTTGAGAATATCCAAAGGAGTTCTGGGTCTATACCACATGCCTCTGATGCAGAACCATTTTCTCAACATAAATGGGCTCACAAAGTGGCAGGAAAGCCTCTGAGGAACCTTGTCTTCTTTCCTTTTTGGGATTGTGCAAAGCATAGCTGAGGATAAGCAGGTCCTCAATCGGTCAATGGCCTTACATCTTGGCTGCACATGGCCCTCTGTTTTAGGTGGACCAAAAGCAGCGAGGGAGCAGCATTTTGTTAAACAAAGGGAACAGACTTCATAACTTTATATTCCTCTTAGCATTTCCAACTTGACCATAACCATTCCGGGACTTGGGCCCTGCATATGCCACCTTCTTTATCAAGTGAGACATGGTGTGACGTGGACAGCCCTCCACTAAGAGCTACACGGGCCACTTTCCCCTTTTGGGTGTCTTTGGGTTTTCTGGCTGTGCTTCTTCGCCAAAAGGGTACTCCAAATGGAAAGCTCAACTCCCTTAAGATACCACTCTCCCCACACATGCAGCCTAGACAGTATATGCTTTCAGTTAAATGCATAGACAGAGATATGTGAGGCATGCACACTATCCTTGGGATAGAGAGGAAGGTAAAGACCCAAGAGGTAAACTGCATTCATCACACCAACATTCTTTCCCTCTTTTCCCAGAATGGACCTGGAAAATTTGAAGATATTTTTGACATAAAAAGTAAACAGCTCATCTTCCTCCTGTACACATTACTCTT
Source organism: Calotriton arnoldi (assembly GCA_963921515.1). NCBI lineage: Eukaryota > Metazoa > Chordata > Amphibia > Caudata > Salamandridae > Calotriton > Calotriton arnoldi. Next base: position 197,125 of record CAWUFW010011644.1, on the reverse strand, counting down.
GACGTGGTGCCTCACCTATCAACAAAGAGTACACATTGCCTTTAAGAGCCACATATCTGGTCATGCCCAAAGACATAGGACCAGTGCTTAGTTTGTGAAAGAAAGACTGGCGGTGCCCGAAGCTCGGCTCAGAAGCCAGCGGCCAGTACAATTAAACGTTGGTGGGCCGAATACCAAGGCTGGTAGTCCTTAATCCACAACCAGACACTTCTGGTCTTTTTTGCTCACTCTTGCATGTTCCTGCTTACTCCCTTTGTAACACTTTTGCTATCTTTCTCTTCCTCCGTCTTTCTGAACTGTTTGTTTTTCCCTTTCTTACACTCGGTAAATATATGATGTGGGAAATAAGTGCTTGTCCCCCAAAAAAGTGCTGGTGGCCCGCACCGGCTCAAATTGAGCACTGCATAGGACTTCCTCCAGACTGTACTCTTGTCTAAGGTGAGGTACCCTTGACAGGGCATACAGAGGGAAGAATAACACCAAGTATAATTTTAAAACCAGCAGACAGGGTCACTAAAATTATATGGCAGTGGAGGAGCAATTTATATAGCGGGGTTCACTAAATTATGCAGCAAGAAAGGCAAATTATGAATCACAATACGTGACATTGTCTATCTAGTTTGACATTTTAACACAGATAATACATCAAGGTGTGGTTAAGCCAATAGGTTACGCCTTTTGGCTGCCAAAGGAGACCTATTGGCTTTGTAGAAATTATTTAGCATCACTAAAAAGAAATGCTTTCTGCTGTTATTGTACATCAGTAAAAAAAATGTAGTGTGTGTGATAATGTGTACTCATGCATGCATCCTCATAAGTGTGTGTATGCATCATGCACATGCTTGTGGGCATATAGCAGGAGGCCGCTACCATTTTGTTTACATTTTTTATTTGGCATTAAATGATGAGGGATTCTAATCGTGGAGCGCTTGAAAAAAGTAAATAAATAAATGTGCACGAAAGTGCGCTTTGAAAAGGTGTGGCAAATTCTAACTGCCAGCCCTTCAAACACATTCTAAAAAAATGGAACAGGAGTGGCGGGGAGCATCTGAGGAGCACGTGTGGTTAGAACTCCACAAAACTGGAGAGAAACAGAGGAGTTTGAGGTGGGTGGGGGGATTAAAAGATAATAACAGAAAAACAATAAAAGCCAGGGATGACTGGGGGGAAGCAACGGACGAGCTGGGGGGCGGAGGGTGGAGAGCAACAGACCACTGGAATTTGAAGGCGGAAAAAGCACACAAGGAAGAGAGCAAGAAAACACATGCACTTCTAAGAAATGGAAAAAGAAATAGTTTCCTGAATGTATGCAGAGGAAGGATACAATTCATACAGTGAAAAGGTTGGTAAGAAACCTATGTTCTAGGGGAGGCACAAGAAGAAGGAAAGTGATTGACTAAGAAGCAAGCATGACTATATGTATATGGTATTTCTACAGCATAAACTTATCCAAAAGGTAGCAGAGAGCCCTTTGAAAATGGAATCAAATGAAATCATTAAATCGACATGAAAGCGAACCAATGGTAAACAATGTGCTGTCCCAAAGTCAACAGTAAGAATGAGTATGGTCGACAAGAGGTTTACAAGAATACACAGCTAAAAGCTGTCTGTAGGCAAGACCTAAAAACGAGTCCATGGCTATGGAAATGCACAGGGATATTAAGAATTAAAGTAATCTATATATTCAGAAGGTCCTAGTCCAAATTATATTTACCAAGAATTAAAACTTTTACTTGCATGGAAGTGCAGGTACCCTATTTTATCAGCATTGTCTTTTATGCTACCCAATGTACTTGTATGTATGTATTTAAACTTATATAGCGCTCAGCTACCCCCAACGGGGGTGTCCCGGCGCTTGCGGATACAGTGGAAGGTGAGGGCAAGTTAGAGTTGTCGAGCCCTAGTTTGCTAAGGGAGGCTGAAGAGCCAAGTCTTCAAAGCCTTCCGGAAGATGAGTTCCGATTTGGCTTTTCTGATGTGATCAGGCATGGAGTTCCACAAGGTCGCGGTTTTGACGGAAAAGGACCGTCCTCCTATTCTGGACTTAGAAAAACGGGGGATGACAAGGCACTCAAGATGATTAGATCTTAGGGTCCTAGACTGATGGTATTTGCGAACTCTCTTCTTTAGGTTTGCGGGCCAATATCATTGAGTGCTCTGTATGCAAGAGTTAGTGCCTTAAATTCAGTTCTTCTCTTGACAGGCAGCCAGTGGAGACTACGCAAATGAGGGGATATGTGATGTCTTAGTCTTACTTCATTTTTTTTTTTTTTTAAACCATGGCAGTTATGTTTTACAACTTTTCTTCAATTTGGGGTTACCCTGAGTTCGCCTTATTGGGCATTTGGAAGTACATCTTTCCTTTAAGAAACAATGGTTTTAAGAACCATTGCTCTTTGAGTTACAAGCTATTTTTTTTTAACAAGTCAGCATGTTATACAGCAGATGATTCATTATCCGGCGAGCTCTCCAAACTCGTATATACATAGAAAATGCTACCAAACGTTACTATTTTTCCGGTAAACTTGCCTACACGATAGAGGGGCTGTTTTCTGTGTTTTAAGGCAGTGCTGATTTATTTCTTCTCCATTAACCAATTATAAATCCAAAGAACTTGAAGCAGTGAGGAGAAACTCAGCCATTGATCTCCCTGGGGTTCTTCACTGTTCAAGAAGGAGGCAAATACCTGAAAACTCTAGAACTAGATAGATATATAAGTAGCTGCATTAGTGCCGGTGCCTGGTTTTTAGCATTTCAATGGGCTAATTGGTGGTTTGCATTTTATGGATAGGCAGGTCATGCAATCTTAATGGGTGTACAACTGTTGGCCCTTGTACACTACTCAATAGCCGGTTGCTAGGGTGATAAACCAACAAAAACCTGCAGAGCTACATTACAATTATCTGATAAACTGTCACTCAAAAACACGGTAAGCTATGCTTCAAAAGTAAAATAAATCCAAAACGAAAACCTGTACATTTTATTTCAGTGTACAGTATGTCGTCACACTGGGTTTGCACATATCACATTATTAAACACCTTTCCTTTATAGCAAAAAAAATCTCAGGAATTACTAGGGGCAAAGCCAAAGGTTGACATCTTTGCCCTAATCAGTGAGGACACTTTTCAGCAGAGAAAATAGAGCAGCCTTGATCTTTATAAAATTAAAATTCCAACTAACTTGAAGAAATCAAAGGTGCTGGAAAAATCCTTTGTGCCTTTCGCAGTACCAGCATTCTACATTACGTTTTTGAAGTAACCCCGTAAAGGACGGGAAGAGACCTTGACAAGATGCACACTAAGATCATCGAGTTTTTAGACTATTTCAATAATAGAGAGCCTATGTCTTAAAACAGTGGTTCTTAACCTGTGGTCGTGGACCCCCGGCGGTCCGTGACGCTTACTCAAGGGGTACTCACCTGCTTAGAGATGTAAATAATATTAACAGATTAATAAAGTGAATGTAAATATAGAAGCAAAATGCAAAATTAAAATTTTTTAAACGCAAAGTAAATATGTAGGAATTTGCAACTAGAGGCTAAAAATTACGTTGGTGTTCTCAGATTGATTTGTGGGAGCAGTGCAAATGAAGCAAACAGGATGTAGTATGGAGGATGGGTGGCAGTTGGATTTAGAAAAGCCTCAACCTTCCCATTAACCTTAAAAATGTTGATTTTTTTTGTATTTGTCAATTGAATAAAATATTTTATCATTTGCATAATTGTGTATTTTTTTGATGAATGCTTGTTTCTGTATTTTTGTGTATTGTTCTGAGATTCAAATCATCCAAATTACTAAACACCAGGATCCCTGGCTTCCAGCAATGGTTCAATGGGGGGCGCCCGGATTCCAATAATGATTTAGTGGGGGTTCCCGGATTTCAATAATGATTTAAGTTGCAGTCCACAGAAGTCAAAAGGTTAAGAACCACTGTAATAGAATAATTATTTATTCTCGCCACCATCATAAATTCACTGAGGTGCTTATTAGGATGTCGGTCGGAAAGCCTCCAACCGCAGGCCGGCTGACATCCTGGGCTCGTCGCTCCGTCTCCCAGCCCAGGCCTCCAGCCCATGCTTTGAGTTGCTGGACCGCTGTAAAAGCTTCTGAAAGCTCGAGGGACGGCGGTTAGCCTCAAAACGGAGATTGACGGACCAGTTATCGATTAATAAGGCCGCGAAAGACTGCAGAAGCCCGGCCCCGAGACTGTCCTGGGAGCAGTGGAGAGGCGCAGCCCCGAGACGCCACACGCCGGAGGTGAGGAGACGCCGCTCCGAGAAGGAGCGATCGAGGGCGTTGGCGAGGCCAGGGGGCCCGGACTCTAGGTTTATGCCCCCCCCTTGGAGCTGAAGCAACGACAGCGACCCCCGGCACGGTGGCCGAAGGGGATAAACCGGCCCCGGGCGGGCGGCCAAAGCCTGCGCGAGCCCTGCCAGAACACGCATCTGCCTGTAGAGCTGCCCTGCTGTGCCCAGAACGGCAGAAGCAGCATTTGAGCGCTCTGGGACCCGAGCAAGGTGAGGACCGCGAACGCACCACTGGGGCGGAGAGGCCAGATAGGGGCATGGTGACATGGACATCCCCTGGTCCTGATGTCCGGAAGGCCCTTGAACTCCCCCACGAACAGCGAGGAGTATGGGCGTAAGCCAGGCAGGCAAAGGAATCTGCCCCGAGAACGGGACGCACCCGATTTCTGCGCAGCTCCTGGGGTCCATTAACACAGCCCAAACGAGGAGGAGCAGGGTGAGGCGGTGCGGCCTCCTGGCGACGCCAACGAAGGCGACATTGGAGGTCTCTAGGCCCACGCGGAACCATAAGAATAAAATCGGGCCCCCACACAGATCCCGTAGGGAATGCCAACGTGCTACAGTAGAGGGTGGGGTCGGAGGGGGGGCTGCGGGGCCCATTCATCCCGCTACTGGACCGCAACGCTGGGGGAGGCCAGGAGGTGGTTGCCGAGCCCCATAGAGGCCTACACCATATGAGGAGGCTCCAGAGTACAGTATCCACAGAGCGAGCTGAGGTGCACCCTGTGTATGCCCTCCAGCATAGCAGGAACACGAATCATGAGCAAAAGCAGGGTCTGGGGGAAGTCGGTGTTCTTCGAGGAGCCCGAGGAGGCTCACAATACAGGGACAGCCGCAGATACACACACTAACTCACGGGGCCCGTCACTGACTCCCTCGCAAAGGAGCCCCTGCATCTCCACGGAGCCCTAGATCGACCCCGCTAACCAGACTGTATAAAGCACGTCCCCAGGAGACTGAACGCAAGCCAATTAAGGAAAAAAGGACAGGTCGGACAAAGACTTGCTGCTCAAGACGGCCGGATCAAACAATACAGAAATGTCGGAGTCGACGGACCTCAGGGACACCGAGGCTCCACTCACTTGAGCATTTATCGAGACTCTCTTTGCTGCTCTACGGGAAGACCTGAAACAGATGAAGACTGAAATCGATCAGGAGATCAGGGAGGTGAGGAAAGAGGTCGACTCCTTGGGGGACAGAGTGGATAAGCTAGAGACCCAGAGCTCGAGTAGAGATGAAGAGATAGAACATCTCCAACAAGAGGTTATTCGCCTTAAGGATCAGCACCTAGATCTCCAAGCGCATGCGGAAGACCTAGACAACCGCTCTAGGGGCAACAACATACGTATCCGCAACATTCCTCATGGAGGGCCAGAACATTACCTTGCTTGTAGAAGGCCTCTTTCGATCGATCATAGACGCCTCGGACGAACTGGAAATCAAACTAGACCGCACGCACCGGGTGGGCCCGGTGAGGCCTTCTCCGACCCCGCCTCCCAATAATCTCACCTGTGTGCACGATTTCCAATTAAAAGAGCGCATCCTTTAAAAAGCCAGAGCCAGTAACTCAATCCAGTTCCAGGGGCATCAACGCCTCCTCTTTCAAGACCTGGCGGCCAAGGAGAGCCTTCCCATACTTATGGGGGCACCCATTCCGCCTCATCTTTCGCCTTAACGTGAAAACCCAACAGGTTCGCTCAGTAAAAGAAGCCCGTCAATTGCTTAACATCCATGAAGATCGCGCGGAAAGCCCACCTTCGACTGCCGGGTCGGGCAGAGGGCGAGAAACAGAGAACTAGAAAACGATCAGTCACAACTCGTCTCGGTTGCGCCCCGACCTGGAGACAATAGCTAAAGAGAGACAAGAGGCTTGGGAGAAGACTCCACCGGACCAGCGTGAGCGGCCTAGAGACAGAACTTGGTTTTGCAGTTACCCCATGAACACAGAGGCCAAACGGTACTTCTACGACCTACACCATCCGGCGGAGGCCTGGGGGGAGCGATGTGGCTTGAGGATCTGGAACTCTTCCACCCCCTTCCCGTGGGTGAACACACCCAGGACATTTATAATATTGTTTCGTAACATGTTGTTCGTTTGTTATGTAAATTTGGAGTTATTGTTTAATTCATGCCCCCCCTCCGCTGCACACACACGACCCACCAGCTCCCTGCGCTACCTCGACATAGGCCCAGACGGCCCAACACACTGACACAGACCTATGGTAGCCACCCCTATGCTTCACAGAGAGATATATTAGCTTTACCCCACGACAGTCGAAATGCCCGACTCTTAAGATCCTAACCTTGAATGTTAAAGGCCTGAATAGCCCCATAAAACATCGAGCCATTTTATCATACCTCGAACACTCTGGAGCACACATATGCCTTCTCCAAGAAACTCACCTCCTACCCGGGGACTCTCAGACTCAGGTCGAGGGCTTTCCCGCAACAGCTTTTTTCCTCTTTATCAACGAAAAAAGCAGGAGTAGCTATCCTCATTTCTAATAAATTTCCGGGAAAGCTAGGGCCCAACTACGTGGAACTAAAGGGTAAGGTTGTTGGCGTACTCTTTTTACGTGGGATCGCAGACACTTACAATAGGATCAGTCTACGCCCCCAATGAAGGACAAGAGGAATATCTATTAACGGTAGTGCAAGAAGTCAGCCCATCCCCGACAGAACAATCTTACTGGGAGGAGACCTAAATATAGCTTTTGATAACGCCCTAGACAGATCGGCCCAGAGACGAGGACAGACTGGGGCGCTCTCAGAAGAGGGAAAACAGATGCTCACTAACGCAGGCCTATTCGACATATGGAGAGACAAACACCCCACGGCCAGAGAATACACTTTTTACTCACATTCCCACAAGACATACGCGAGGATTGACTATTTCTTGGGTACACTGAGCTTACGACCCTGCATCAGTCAAATCGAGATGTTACCACTCACACTTTCAGACCACTCGGCGATCACCTCTCCTTGCCACGTGTCCAGAAATCATCACGGACCTGGCGTCTCCGAGACACAATGCTACACCGTCCAGAGGTGGTCCAGCAGATCTCAAAGGTCCTACGGGACAACCTGGAAATACACGACACCCCAGAGACCCCCATAGCTACCCTCTGGGAAGCCCTAAAAGCAGTGGTTAGAGGGGAATTTATAGCAATCGCAGCTTTGGATAAAAAGGCTCGTAGGGAGAAAAGAGAACTCCTGACGCAGCAAACACAGGAGCTAGAACGCATACACCAAAGAACAGGGGCGCCCATGGTTTGGAGACAACTTGAAGCCAGACGTTCACAGCTAGCTGCGTTAGACATAGACAGGGCAGAGTACGCAGCGCTCAGACTCAGACACACCTTCTATAACGGCGGGGACAGGGCGGAGAGGTTATTGGCCCGCAGATTAAGAACACAGAGACAAGCATCCAGCATCCCCTCCATGGTTACCTCTACAGGAGAGGAGATGGTTACCGACCGGCAAATAGCCGAAACATTCCGCCAATATTATGCAGGACTCTACGAGGCACAAGACATCTCTCTAGAGACCCAAGCCCAGTACCTAAAGGGAGTGCCCACCTCCACAATTACGTCAAGCCAGGCAGAAGACATTGAATCCCCTATTAAAATAGAGGAGGTAATCACAGCCATTTTTAAGCAAAAAACGCTCAAATCCCCTGGTCCAGGCGGCTTCTCTGCCTCGTTCTATAAAATGTTTTGCTCTATATTAGCTCCTATTCTCATTAGAGTATATAATGCCATCGGTATATCTTCTGCCCTCCCCCAAACGATGTTAGAGGCCATCGTAATACCCAAACCCGGAAAATATAAGCGCCAATGTGCTTCATACAGGCCCATTTCCCTCCTTAATGTCGATTTTAAGTTATTTACCGGTTATCCTGGCATCACAGCTATCTCCTCTCCTTCCTGGTTTGATTGATCCGGACCAGGCAGGATTTGTACCCAACCGCGAGTGTGCAGAAAACACTAAACGTTTACTCCACATAATAGATAAGGCCCAACGATTTGACACCGAACACACGCTCCCCTCGATCGATGCGGAAAAAGCATTCAACAGGGTCCACTGGACATACTTGGAAGCGACCTTACGGCACTTCGGGCTTCCCAAGAGATTCATAGCGTGGGCATTTAGCGGATACACCAGACCAGTGGCCACGGTCCGTGTGAATGGCTAGACATCTACCCCATTTCCCATACAGAGAGGTACACGGCAGGGCTGCCCCCTCTCCCCTCTGCTTTTTGCCCTATATATGGAGCCAATGGCTCAACGGACCCGCGATAATCCACACATTTCTGGAATACACTTCGGGGGGGATAAACATACACTTAGCCTATATGCGGATAACATAATAGCGACCTTGGAAGATCCTCGGGCCTCCCTCCCGGCTTTCTTGTCCGAGCTTGAGCAATTCTCCCTGGCAGCAGGCTTCAAAATCAATGTCCATAAGTCTCAAGCCCTCAGTCTCACTCTGAAACCCAATACACTAGAAGAACTGCAAAGTGCATATCCCATTCAGTGGGCTCTAATAGCAATACCATATTTAGGGATACAACTTACCGCATCCCTATCGAACACCGCAATGACAAACTATAACACTTTACTCCATCAAATCCGGGAAGACCTCCGCCGGTGGCGACCACACGCGCTGTCCTGGCTGGGCCAAATAGCGGCGGTTAAAATGTCCATATTACCAAAGATACTTTATCTCTTTCAGACCCCCCCCCGTTGGAATCCTCCCCCAGGTACTATACGCACGTTGCAGCAAGAGCTGGAATGTTTTATTTGAGCTGATAAGAGACCCCGAATACGGCAAGATCTGAGTTACAGGCCCCCAGCGGAGGGCAGTCTCGGGATCCCAAATCTCCAGGACTACTATTGGGCGACCCAGATTAAAGCTTTCGTGGAATGGTCGCGTCCGGAATCCGAAAAGCATTGGCTTTTCATGGACAGAGCAGTGGCAGGGCGGTCCCTATGGCAGGTCCCTTTTCTACCAAAACCAGCTCGGCTTAAGAGTCTTTATCTCTCGCCTGTCACACGAGCCCCCTTAACGGCGTGGGATAGGATAGCGGAGAGAAGAGCTCTCACCACTTTCATGTCTTCATTAACTCCCATTGTGGAAAACCCTGCTTTTTCCCCCGGGATGGATGCAGAGACCTTTACTCTGTGGACCAGGGAGGGCTGCAGGTCTATTGGACACTTCTTCGACGAGGAGGGTCCGATATCCTTTGAAGATTTCCGTTCACAACAGGGACTCCCCAAAACGGAACGGTACCGTTACCTGCAAATAAGACACTGGGTTATGCACTCCAGTGTTGGCCCACATGCGCAACGTCACCTCACACCATTAAAGAAGTGGCTGTTATCGAAAACTACTGATACCCACCTCATATCACAGATATATTGCTTAATAAGACAAGCCCCAACACCCCATAAGTCTCCGAGTCAAAAAAAGATGGGAACTAGAATTAGGACGCACTCTTACACAGCGAGAATGGGAGGATATATATTACAGAACTAGGCACACTGCGCGTAATGTTTCTAGCATAGAGACCGCCACCAAAGTAACAACCTAATGGTATCTCACTCCCTCTAGACTTCACAGGGGAAACAAGACAAGAGATCCCTTGTGTTGGCGCGGATGTGGATCGCCCGGTACCCTGACGCATATATTGTGGGAATGCCCACAACGAACCCCCTTTTGGTCGCAGGTACTCAAGGATATGGACACCCATTCTGACACAGAGCTACCTCGTTTCCCAGCATACATTCGCTTAGGCCTGCCTAATGCTCTTACATTCCCTCTTAAATCATGCAGAGGGCTTCAAATAGCACTGGCGGCGGCACTTCAAAATATCCTGGCACACTGGGGAACGACCCGCCTTCCTACCCATACGGGATGGTTGCATCGGATGTGGCACATTCTTGGCATGGACCGGATTTCCCTCTCCCTTACCAACCAAAATGCCTCGTTCCCTACCCTCTGGAAAACTTTCCTGGCGTTGCTTTCCTCAGAATTTAGAGAACTCACTTGCCCCAAATATCTGCAACTCTTACGACTTACTGAACCTACACCGACTGCTCCCTGAGAAATGAGGCACTAGGATCATGTCCTTCAATTGAGGGACGGGGGAGGGACATTGGGGGGGGGGGGCAGAAGGGAGTCGTGGGTTGTTCATATAGTTAGGTTTAATAGCTTCTCCTATGACTGTGGGATGTCACATTGCATATCCTGATCTCTGCTGTGTTTATTTTATTGTAACCATATAAAACAATAAAGAAATTTAAACAAAGTCCGACCGCCTAATTACAATGTAGGCGGTCGGAGTTTAAACCAGCCGGTCGGACCGACTGGCTCCCAACGGGCTCAAGGAGCCCATCTACCAGTAAGGGGCCGCGCATAATCCCCCAAGGACGGCGTTTCCGCTTTCGGGATTATGATGTCGGTTTCCGACAAGCTTTTCATGTCAGGCTTTCCGACCTATGGTCGGTCGGTTCCCACACTGAAATGGTGTCGGGTGAACTCAAGTCTGCCCGACATCGTAATTAGAGCCCAAGTGTTGATGTTACAAAAAAAATATTAATAATTTGCTCTGCTCTACAAACGTTTATAGGCATTTGTTAACTATTGATAGCATGCGGAGCCTGGATTCCCCACTCAAATGTCTAAATGCCTGTAACTTTTTTTTTTATGAAACAAAGAGGTTAAATGAAACTGTAAACTATTCACAACTAAACCACTTACTGGGAGAATCAGTGGAAACGGCAGGGATTGAGGGTGCTGCTCTTGCGTTTCAATTTCTTCATCATCGTTTTTTACAGTCTCTTCTTGAACCATGAGTTCATCCTGCGATAGCATATCCTGGGGATGCCGAAGATCAGGGTCATGCAACAGCTGATTTGGAGCATGGACGTTTTGTTGAGACAGTGGCCTGCTTCCGTGAATACCCTCTTGCCTCTCCTTGGGCACTGACGGATGGTCAGATACTCCTCCCATCACAATCAAAGCCCTCGAGGACTGCATTTCGTCTATGCCACCACATTTAAGAAATATGCTTTGTAGCTTGTCTTCTACGTTCATTCCTTTATGCAATAACCTAAAAAAGAAACAGCAAGTCAGTTTAGTCAAAATATTTGATTTCATCTGGTTTGATTTCTTGTTACCTTCAAGCATAAGTAGCTAAAACGTGGTATGTAAATGCAGTTTCCTCACCAGTCCAGCTCTGAAATATAACCATTGAGCAGTTCAGGAAAACATCAGTAAGCGTATAAGAAAGTTGCACGCAAAGTGTAATTTGCTCCTTCAGCAACCACATAGAAGAACAAGTTACTTACCTTCGGTAACGATATATCTGTAAGAAACATAGGTTAGTTATAGCTTCCTTACCTTAGAATCTTCCCCAGGCGTCAGACTGGATCCGTAAAGTTTTTCGTCAGCAGTACCCATGCGTGTCTGAAGGTGGCGTCGGTCGACTCCGCGTCCGGCGTCGTGGTCGCCGGGATGACGTCGCGGAAGTTACTTAGACGCCGCCCTCGCACGCGGACGTCAGTTCTGTACACGACTTTCCACGCCAGAAGCGCAGAGCCATGCAAGACACTGACCACTGGTGCACAAAACTAGGGCCCTGAAAGGATGTCCTTAAACCCTAGAAGTCAGTTCGCAGAACGGGGAGGATGGGTGGGGCGGTAAGGAATCTATAACTAACCTATGTTTCTTACAGATATATCGTTACCGAAGGTAACTAACTTGTTCATCTGAAAGAAACAGTTAGTTATAGATTCCTTACCTTAGAATAGATACCCCAGCAATACCAACCTGAGATCCAAGTTCACACCAGAAAGTCCTGGAGAACAGAACGGCCAAAGAAGCAGTCTCTCCGGACTTGATTGTCCAGGCAGTAGTGTCTCGTAAACGTGTGCAACAATGTCCACGTAGCTGCCTGACAGATGTCATTCAGGGGGACTCCTCGTCCCAAAGCAGTAGTAGCTGCCGTCGCCCTGGTGGAATGGGCGCGCAGCCCCACTGGAGGCTCCTTCTTGAGCCAAAGAATAGCAGGCTTTGATGCACAGAACGGCCCAACCTTTCTTAGCGCCCAGGTACCCAACAAACAGCTGGTCATCCACCCGGAATTGTTTTGTGCGATCCAAGTAGAAAGAAAGCGCACGTTTTGGATCCAGACGGTGGAGCCTCTCTTCCTCTTTTGAAGGATGCGGAGGCGGAAAGAAGGTGGGCAAAGTGATGGTTTGGACAATGTGGAAAGAAGTAACCACCTTGGGGAAGGAAGGAATGTCTAGTTCTCAGGACGACCTTGTCCGGATGGATAGCCAGAAAGGGAGGCTTAGACGAAAGAGCTTGGAGCTCACTCACCCTGCGAGCAGAGGTGATGGCCACCAGAAAGGCAGTTTTCAGAGTTAAAAGCCTGAGAGGGCAATTATGAAGCGACACAAAGGGAGCGCGCATAAGAAATGTAAGAACTAAGTTCAAGTTCACTGGGGCATTACAAAGGGAACAGGAGGAAAAAGATGAGTAATGCCCTTAAGAAATCTATTTACAACAGGGGACTAGAAAAGAGAAGGCTGATCAGGAAGCCTAAGAAAGACTGAAATGGCCGAGAGGTAGCCCTCAATAGTGCCCAGAGCAGAGCCCAGCTTGGCTAAAGAGAGGAGGAACAAGAGAACCTCAGAAAGAGGGGCAGAAAGGGGATCCACAGCCTTTGCTGTGCACCATGCCACAAATTTATTCCATCTGCAGGCGTATACCGTCTTAGTGGAGGGACGCCTGGCTGCCAAGATTACATCACAGACTTCAGGAGGCAGGTCAAACGACGTTAACTGCCGCCGCTCAATCTCCACGCAAGGAGGTGGAGGCTGGACAGGTTCGGGTGGAAGACCGTCCCCTGCTGCTGCGACAGAAGATCCTCCCGAAGAGGCAGTCTGATCGGAGGATCGATGGCCATGTTGAGCAGCTCAGGATACCAGACTCTTCGTGCCCAATCCGGAGCCACAAGAATGACTTGGGCCCGGTCGTGCTTGATCTTCTTCAGCACTCTGGGCAGAAGAGGTATAGGCGGAAAGGCGAATAGAAGACCGCAACTCCACTCGCGACGAAAAGCGTTGCCTAGCGAGTGCCGCCTTGGAAATTCCAACGCGCAGAACTGCTGACATTGCGCGTTCTCTTCGGTGGCGAATAGATCTAACCAAGGTTCTCCGCACTGCTGAAAGAGACCCTGCACCACCGCCGAGTGAAGACGCCATTCGTGATCCATCATGCACCTGCGGCTGAGTTCGTCCGCCCTGGCGTTCAGTGAACCTGCCAGGCGTTGAACCACCAGAAATATGCCCAGATGTTCCAGCCATGTCCAGAGGCGGAGGGCCTCCTGACATAGGGTCCATGACCCCACCCCGCCTTGTTTGTTGCAGTACCACATGGCAGTGGTGTTGTCCGTGAACACCTGCACTACTCTTCCCCGTACAGAGGGAAGGAATGCCTTGAGTGCAAGACAGATCGCCCGAAGCTCCGGAAGGTTGATGTGGAGCCCGGACTCCGCCGGAGACCAGAGGCCTTGGATCTCCGCCTCTCCCATGTGGCCACCCCATCCCAGAAGGGATGTGTCTGTCACCACTGTATGATCTGGTTGGGGAAGGGAGAGGGATCTGCCGTTGACCCAATCCTGGTTCGTGAGCCACCACTACAATTGTCGTGCAGTGCCCTCCAAGATCTGGACGTAATCAGACAGATTCCCCTGATGCTGCGCCCACTGGAACTTCAGGTCCCACTGCAGAGCCCGCATATGCCACCTGGCATGATCGACCAGCAGGATGCAGGAGGCCATGAGGCCCAGTAGCCTCAGGGTCATCCGGCCCGAAACCCGGGATAGGGGCTGAAAGATTGGAATCATAGCCCGAATATCCCGGACTCGCTGTGTCGTGTCCAGAACCGCTCCGATGAAGAGGAGCTTCTGAGAGGGAATCAGGTGTGACTTCGGCACATTGATGGAGAACCCCAGCGAATGCAGGAGGTCAGCCAGTCGTCTAGATAGGGTAGGACTGGAACCCCTGATCTGCGCAGATGAGCTGCGACGACCGCCATCACTTTCGTGAACACCAGAGGGGCGCTGGTAAGGCCAAAGGGGAGCACGGTAAACTGAAAGTGCTCGTGGCCTACCGTGTACCGCAGGTAACGCCGGTGGGCCGGCAGGACGGGGATGTGAAAGTAAGCGTCCTGCAAGTCCAACGCTACCATCCAGTCTCCAGGGTCGAGGGCAGACAAGACCTGAGCGAGCGTCAACATTTTTAACTTCTCCTTCCGGAGGAAGCGGTTGACGTTCCTGAGATCCAAGATAGGACGCAGTCCTTTGTCCTTCTTGGGCACCAGAAAGTAGTTGGAATAGCAACCACGACATACTTCTGGGACAGGAACGTGCACGATGGCACCCTTGGCCAAGAGTGCCGAAACTTCCTGTTGGAGAAGGGCCAGGTGATCCTCCGACATGCGAAGGTACTGAGGTGGCATGGAGGGAGGGGTAGTCTCGAAGGGGAGGGAGTAGCTCCTTCGGACTATTTGCAAAACCCACCTGTCCGACGGTGCACCAGTGGGGGAGGTGATGGCGGATCCTGCCGCCTGCTGGCATTTGGTTGCCCTGAAATGTCAGACTAGGAAGGTTTGGAGGCTGCTGCAGAGGAGGCGGTAGTGGACTGGCCTGCTCGCTGGCCCCCAGAACCACGCTGGTGGTTCCCACGTCCCCGGCCGCGCTGAGACTGTACAGCTTGCGCCGGCCTGTGGTTCTGGGCGGGACGTAGCGGGGCACCCCTTCCGTAGCCACGAAAGGGGCAAAAAGCAGACTGCGCAGGGCGGGTGGTGGAGAGGCCCAAGGACCTGGCCGCAGCCCGTGAGTCCTTAAAGCGCTCCAGCGCGTTGTCTGCCTTGTCGCCGAAAAGGTGACGGCCATCAAAGGGCATGTCCATAATAGTGGATTGGACATCCCCTGAAAAAACAGTCGAACGCAACCAGGCATAGCGTCGAAGGGCTACGGACGTTGAAATCGTCCTGCCAAGTGCGTCAGCGGTATCCAGCCCACAGCGGTTGGTAAACTGCGCTGCGTCTCTTCCCTTGGCAACAGCACGGGAGAGCGTGGCCCGGGCCTCCTCCGGGCACTGAGGCAGCACCTGCGCCACCGTATCCCACACAGAGTGAGTATAACGGCCCAACAGACACGTGGTGTTTACCGACCGCAGTCCCAAGCTGGCAGAAGAAAACATTTTCTTTCCAAGGTGGTCCAGCTTTTTGGATTCCCTTTCCGGAGGTGCAGTAGGGAAGGCGCCCTTGGAAATGGAAGCTTGGACTACCAAGCTCTCAGGGGTGGGGTGTTGGGAGAGGAAAGTGGGGTCGCCCAGGGCCGGGCGGTGGCGTCGGGCAATTATCCTGTCCACAGGAGCCCCTGTGTTGGGCCTGGACCAAGTGCCCAAAAGGATGTCCGTAAGGGCTTCATTAAACGGGAGCAGGGGCTCCGAAGAGCTCGCTGCTGACTGAAGCACCTCTGTCAGGAGGTTAGTCCTGACTGCCACCGTAGGAAGCTCAAGGTTGAGAGCCTCGGCCGGCCTACGCAACACCACTGCGTACGACGCTCCCTCCTCCGTAGCCACGGTAGGAGGAGACAACATGCATAGGTCTGGGGAGGTGTCCAGACCACTGGCCTCCCCCAGTTCCTCTCTCCAGTCCGGATTGTATTCCAACTGGTCAGTCAAAGGGTCACCAGACCCCTCCAAGTCTTCCTCACCCTCTTCTGGCTGCCAATCTGGTTGAAAATAGCCAGGGTGGAACACAGGGACAAAAGTACCCATCGGCGTCGGCCGACGCCAGTCCTACTCCGTGTCCACGTCGAGGTGGGAGCCAGGGCTGCGGACGTGGTGCCGGTGGAGTCGGCGCCGTGGAGGTGTAATGAGGTCGACCTGCGCCGATCCAGATCCAGACTTGGATCCAAGGGGGCACTGGGGTGCCGAAGCCGCCGGCGTCGAAGGTCTAGGGCCCCCAGCTGAGTCCGCGGGGCCCCAAGGCGCGCAGGCAGAGACGGGCTGCCCAAAGATGGCATGCATCGCTTCGTAAAATTGACGAAGCTGGGCAGGGGTCGCTCCCGGTCCCGGGAAGGGAGGGAAGGCCGGAGTCGACCCTGAAGGCTCTGCACGCGGAGCTGCGGGAGTGGCACCACCCGCACCCTGCGTTGCGTCGGCCGACGGACGATGGGAAGTCGAAGAGCGACTATGCTTCGACTTCTTCTTGTGCTTCGACTTACCTGACCCAGAGTGCGAAGACTTATAAGAGGAAAGATGATGACTCCGCGATCGGTCCCTCGACCTCCCACGCGACCGGGACCTTGTGCAACGCGGAGCCGACTGCCGGGCCTCGATGAGCTTTCGGGACCGCTCCCGCAAAGACTTCGGGCCATGGTTCGACAGTCGGAGCACGACTTGGGGTCATGGTCACGCTCCAGGCAGAAGAGGCACACGTGGTGCGGATCCGTCACCGACATCATTCGGGAACAGGAACCGCAGGCCTTGAAACCGGGCATCCCTCGTGCACCAGGAGTCGGATAAAGACTCGAAAACAAAATCATCAAAAGTCGCAAAAACTCAGTCAAAAAGTGCCTGGGGGTACCGCTCTTCCCGGATCTGCGCTTGCTGGTGCGGAAAAAGAAAGAACGGATGTCAGCACGCGAGGGAGGCGTCTAAGTAACTTCCGCGACGTCATCCCGGCGACCACGACGACGGACGCAGAGTCGACCGACACCACCTTCAGACGCGCAGGGGTACTGCTGACGAAAAACTTTCCGGATCCAGTCTGACGCCTGGGGGAGATTCTAAGGTAAGGAATCTATAACTAACGGTTTCTTTCAGATAGAGAAAATGCTAGATTAACACAAACTTGCACGTTGTATGCCAGGGAGGCCTGCTGCTAGGAATAGAGAGGTCAATCGCAATGGTGCTTTACTGTAACATTCGCTCCTTCCAACTATCAGCCTAACCTAGCCCTAGTCATCTTGCTTATCTCAAGTGACTGCCTATTAGTCTGAATAAAACTGTCCTCTTACTAAGCAGGGTGCCCTCACCAGGGCATTTAGTAAAGGGGAATTTAGAAGGGGAGACTCATGCTTGGAAATGATACATCATTCTTTGTAATTGCACATGCACTCGACCTCCCATATACAAGGATTAACTGGTCAACAACCTTGTTTTTTACTAGTCTAACCAATTTGCCCAAATTCACTTTAAATCAAATTTTTCTCTAGTTCATTTTCCAGTGATGTTATGTCTACATTTGTATTGCTCTCCTTGGACTACTTTAGTCTGTGCAATGCTCAACTCCCCCCTGTTCTTGCCTCCACTTAGTATGCACCTTTTAAATACAGACAGACCTGCAATCTACTGCTCTTTCTGTGCTGCTGTGGGGGTCTTTCCTTTATTTCTACAGTTCATCTTTATCTGTTAACATCTGAACAAAGTTTGCATTGCACATATCTTTGTCACCCCAGCCATGTCTCTGTCATTGCCTCACGTTTTTTGTTAGCTCATTTTTTACAACGCATTTTTGTAATCATGCAGGTTTCCTCATATTCATTAGCCTTGTGTGCAATACTTACAATAAACTAAACTGTGTTAGGATGAAACATAACTAGGGGCACATCTGGGGCCATTTTGTTTGCATCCTTGGCACATCTGATGACACTTCCTATTATTTTAACATGGTACTTTGCTGTCAAATGCATCTCAAAGACCCCCCATGCTCACTGTTTTTATCAGACTGCCTGCACATTGTACAAGAGGTTCAGGATCATGTGCCAATAACCTTGTTACTGTTCACATCCTTCCTTCTTTGCCCTCTATCTAAGTACTGAAGATACTATTAAACCCTTTTGGCTCTCTTCAAAAACATACCCATAAGTTGGACATCCATGGGAACCATATCAAGGAAGGTAGCCCTTTCAGTTTTAGGGCATTTTATACTTGGTCACGGAGCACGGGATGGGTTAATGGGCCAGATCCCTGGATGTTTGAGAAACCACTTTGCTTGGGGGAGGGGCACTGATTTATGTTTTCGTACAGAAAAACAATGTCTTACCCCTTCCACATATTGCTTCTCTGAATTATTAGCAGAACGTTTTTCAAACCACGTTGTACAGCATGTGGTAAAACAAATTATGGTAACGGTGTGTTAGATTATCCAAACACAATGCAGTAGTGTAGAAACAAATAGTGGGGAAACAATATCTGCGCTATTATAATTTAATTTTTTCTGTCACAAATAATCATTTTTCGCTTTATTTTGCAAAACTATTCAAAAATAGAGATTAGTACAAAAAGATATCCATTGAAAACTATTTCCAATTCCGCCATCACAATTCTTTTTGATACATTTTCATAGATACATTTGTGATTTCAGCAAACAATCCTTAGATTAAATTGAGAAAAAAGTTTGCATTAAGTTTCTTTTTCTTTTCGAAATGAAAGTGCTTACAATTGATTTCCATATACATGAATCTCTATACTTTCTCAAACAAAGCCTAAGCCAACACATGTCTTGGGGCAACATACTGTTTCTAAACACAAGTAAATAGGATATTTGAATGTATTTAACTATAGTCAAATTATAAAAAAATACAAGATTCGATAGGGTACCTGGTTGAGGCCTATCTGTTTACTAGTTACAGTTCCTACGTTTTGCGGTCGTGGGCAGTCTCGTTGGCCTGAGGCTGTCGGGCATCCAAATGGTCAGTGGTAGCAGATGCTTCTAGATTGGAAATCTAGAGTTGGTGAGAAACTAGTTGTGAGATAATTTAATTGAAATGTTTACATTTTCCTATGCAGGGAGATTGAACAAAGGTCAGATACCTCACTCTCTTTTGGGACAGGAGTAACCGTGGAATCACATAAGCATTATGCACTAACATGAGTGTCAAAGGCCTACATGGTAAAAATCAATTGAGGTGCAATTCTGCAATGCTGCAACATATTTAGAGGACAGCCCCAGATGTGGCACTCTTACAAGAGGCATACCATTTGACCTCCAAATCTGGATTCAAATGCAGTTATGTATACAGACATACACAGGGCTTCACAACGGCCTCCTGAAGAGTTTCCATTCTTCTTAAAAAGATATTCCTGTTTGCAATTAAAACACCCTCCAAGAAAAGCAACAGAAGTACATACTGATTTAAAGGATGCCCAATGGGAAACCATGAACACTGATTCATTTAAATCCTTCTCTAGGTTCCCGAGTCATCATCTCACAAGGCGTGCTGACGTGTTGCCCTGCGAGTGGCAGGAGGAGCTGCTGTTTCGAGGCTGCAGCGGGCTTGGAGATTGGAACTGCAGACCCAGAGCTGTGGCAGACCGGGAAATCCTTTTTGCGACCTGAAGCTGCTGTGGGCTTGGAGCTCAGGGGAACGTGAACGAGGCTGCTACACGCCCGGTCTGAGCACCCAAAAATCTTTCTTTGTGACGCCCTGAGACCCTGAAGTGTGGCTTGAGCGTGGACCCTGCGGACCCTGTCGGAGGGGTGTGGTCGCAGAGCAGCACCTTCCGACCGCTCAGCAAAGCAAGGCACTCCTAAGCCCTGTGCTGTTTTCACGCTGAGCCAGCTTTGATTCTGGTTCCTGTTGCTGGCTCCCACCGTTTGGGCTTGCGACGGAGCATCGTAGGGAGACATTGAGTCTCTCCGCTCCCTCACATTGCTACACTGTTGACTCTCTTTTTGGATGCCACTGGAGATTTTTCTGGATGCGGATGCCCTCTGTGTGTTGCTTGCTGGGGGCCGCACGCTGCCTACTGAGTGAGTTGGAGGTCTACAGCGGGACTCCAGGTCCCAGAAAGCATACCTGAGCTGCTGAGAGGGAGGAGCGATGTCACTCGAGCACTACAAAGCGCCGCGCTCTCTCCCGCAACGTGGGACGCCCGGGCCAAGGACAGGCCGGTCCTTGCCCATCATTGACCGGAAGAGGCTGGGCTAAGCCACCCCCCCGTGGATCTGCCTGATCACGCTAATCTAACGTTGAGCTCTCCTCACTCCATCTTATTTGATCAAAGCGGCGTGCAAGGGTAATTGGCTTTGATTATGGGGAAGCGCAAACTAAACATGGATGAAGGGATAGTGGCCGGCCCACTGGAAAAAATGTTAACAGGTGCTATGGGGGCTTTGAAAAATGAAATTAAAGACACAGAGGCCAAACTTGAGGCAACTTCTAAAAGTACGCTAAAAAAAAGCCCCCCTCACTGGCAGAATCGCTTGACCCTATAGCCTTAACTTAACTTGGATGTGAGCTTCAAAGAACTAACATTACACAAATTAAATCACAAGGGGAGGACCCACATTCTGTCAACTTCAAAGCTGCATCCCCAGAGAAAAGTACTACAACACCCCCAAAGAAGGCATTACTGCCAGAAAGAGACAGGCCAGAGGTACGGTCAGAAAAAATGCCCCCAGCGAAGACGCACAAGAGGGACAGGACTCTACGATAATAACTTTTAAAGTTATTAAAGATCTATTGGTAACTAAGGAACAGAGAATGACCACCTTGATTCTATCTCTAACCAACCGATTGATTACGGTTGAGACTCTAGTGCAATCCAACATCAGAGCACTAGACCAGCGTATGAGGAGCCCTGTCTGTAATAAGAGAGTTCAAACCCAAACAGCACCGGACACGAACAGAAGGGACAAACGAGAACAGGTCCTGGAGAGTAATGAGATCAGAACTATCATTGGCATTGAGAATCACGAGTAAACCTATATTCGCCCCAAAACAACATCAAGTCTATGAAACTAGCCCATCCTCTAAAAGAACTATAGATTT
This sequence comes from Calotriton arnoldi, assembly GCA_963921515.1. Lineage (NCBI taxonomy): Eukaryota > Metazoa > Chordata > Amphibia > Caudata > Salamandridae > Calotriton > Calotriton arnoldi. Next base: position 175,956 of record CAWUFW010011644.1, on the reverse strand, counting down.
GCCTCCTGACTGTGTACCATATGTGGTTACCCTTGTAGGCGTCCCCCCGATCACGAAAGCTGATTAGGAAACCTAGGGGCACTAAAAAACAAATGTGCTCGCTGAATTGGGGGTAGGGGGGGAGGATTGGACAGAAAGGGGTCAGCAAAATCTATATTGATATAATAATGGTAAGGCGAGTAAGTTGGGTGAGCAGAGGAGACAAAACCATCTCGGGGGATTGTGTGATCCTGAACTTTCGCTCTCCTGCAACAGCTGGGAGGGTCCTCCATGCATGTAGTTCAACTGCTCTGGAGACTAATAAAATCTCTGCAGTTCCGCTCAGATTTTTTTTACAGACCTGTAGAAGCTGGTATAGACCTGCAGAACCCTGGGATATTGGTCGAAGGCAGCAGGGAAATTCAAGTGGGACCACAGCTAGATGCCTACAGAAATCCAAGGGAGCTCTGGAGGGTGAGCAACAGGTTAGAGTCCCTCTCCGAGTTAAATGAGCAGGACTGACTTGATCCCCAGCCAGGGAAACGCACACCAAAATTTCCGCAAAGGGGGGAACGAAATGCTAGACACAAATCTCGTTACCGCACTATTGAGGACAGCGAGGAGTAACCCCAAGATGGCTGTGCACCCAGGGGTGAAGGAGCACGTAGATCATAGTAACGGAGTGCATGAAACAATAGAATTCGGGTGGGGCTCAGATCATGGAATATCTCAGGGTTTAAAAGCAAGATTGGGATTCCCGATTGGCATAGCTTGGTATTAGATGCCCATATCCTCTGCCTGCAAGAAACATGGGAGACGTCGGCCCATCATATCGATGGATACATAGGTTTCTTTACTCCAGCAGTACCTTCTGACAGGGGCAGGGCAAAAGGGGGACTTGCGACCTATATTTTGAACACCATTTCATGGAAAGTTTTTAAATTCTTTAATGAATCTCCATATTACCACTTACTATTACGTGCAGTAGGCATGGTACAGGATATTCTATTAATTAACTTTTACAACTGCTTTGATAATTTAAAAACCCACGTAGTACTAATAGACCTGGAACTTGCTATTCAGAGTTTCAGATCTCCATCATTATCCCGTAAGCATCATATGGGTAGGGGACTTTAATATACATCACTGCCCACACGCAGTTAAACCAATTTGTGGCATTATAGATACTCATGGTGTGGCCCTTACGCATTTCAAACACAACACATATGGATTATCTCTGAATAGCATTATGGTGAAACAAAGTTTAAGGATTGTATTGTAATTGAATTTATATAGTGCTTACTACCCCTGACGAGGCGTCGAATCGCTTTTTCGGCGAGTAGCACGCTACTCCGGGACCCATAAAGGATTAGTGTTGAATTAGTATAGTGAAATATGAAAGTAATTTAAGTGGTGGATAGGTTAGTCAGTTATTTGGATTCGGAGGGATAGAAGAGGAAAAAAGGTTTGTATTTATATAGCGCTTGTTACCCCTGATGGGTAACAAGCCTAACTCCGGAAACCCATAAAGGATTAGTTGTGAATTAGTATGGTGAAATATGAAAGTAATTTGAGTGGTGGATATTAGTCAGTTATTTGGAGTGAGAAGGATAGCGGAGGTATAGAAGGGGAAGAAAGGTTTGCATTCATATAGCACCTGTTACCCCTTATGGGTGTTGAAGCGCTTTTCTGGCGAGTAGCACGCTACTCTGGAACCCATAAAGGATCAGTGTTGAAATTAGTATAGTGAAATATGAAGTAATTTGAGTGGTGGATATGTTATTCAGTTATTTGGATAGAGAAGGGTAGGAGGCGAGATAGAAGAGGGAAAGAGGTTTGTATTTATATAGCGCTTGCTACCCCTGATGGGGTTTTGAAGCGCTTTTTTGGCAAGTAGCACGCTACTCTGGAACCCATAAGGATTAGTGTTGAATTAGTATAGTGAAATATGAAAGTAATTTGAGTGGTGGATATGTTAGTCAGTTATTTGGATTGAGAAGAGTTGGGGAGGGGTAGAAAAGGGAAAAAGGTTTGCATTTATATAGCGCTTGTAACCCTGATGGGGTGTTGAAGCGCTTTATTGGCGAGTAGCACGCTACTCTGGAACCCATAAAGGATTAGTGGTGAATTAGTATAGTGGAATATGAAATTTGAGAAGTGAACATGTTAGTCTGTTATTTTGATTGAAAAGGATAGTGGAGGGATAGAAGTGTAAAGGATTTAGAATGTTTTTTTTTTTTTTTTGGAGGTCATAGCAGTAGGGGAGGCTTTTGGATGAGTAAAAAGGGGTTGTGGAGGGGAAGAGTCAGAGGGAAGAGTTTTAAGAGTAACAAACACACAGATCCAAGTACATGGAAGGTACATAGATGCACAATGGAAGCAAGTACATGTAGACGAAAGATGCACCAGATAAACTCTGGTTTTCAAGTGTTATTGTACTTTAATTATTATTTTTATTTTTTTTAACAACAATTATTCTACATGTTTATACAAAGCAATACACAAAGATAGGTACATATCTAGAGTGAAAATAAATGCTTATATACAGAGGGATATGCTGTAAATTTCTGTTTGCGTATGGTGCTTATGTGGGGAAGAGCCAATTCTTGAGTAGTTTTCTGAAGATACGGTGGCTGTCCGTGGATCTTATGTTGGGGGTAAAGAGTTCCATAGTTTGGCTGCTTGAACAGAGAAGGACGTGCCACCCATGGTTTTTTTCTTGTATCTTGGGATTTTGAGGCGAGGATACAAATAGAGTGATAAATGGGATCAGTAGCTTAGCACCCACTTTCTCCAGGAATGATTATGAGTCCACAATAGACTTTAGTATGACCTCTGAATCTTTAGACCTAGATATTAGTGGCTTTGAAGCTACCTTCAAAGGTTATAGTGATCACGCAGTGATAGGGATAAGGGTGACCCTACCTATGAAGCCGAAGGGTAGAATAAAGACGACGTTTGAGCCAATTTTGACATCCACAAACAGGTTCTCCATTAAATGGGAGAAAGTAGACCATCTAGTCCTTCCTCCATCTATTATACAGCATACTATGCCAGAGATCATGCAATGCCTAGACCCTGAGGCTGATCCAGTATACACCATTAATTCTTTTTCTGCTATCACATGCTGTGTGAAACAAGCACTGAGCCAAAGAACACATCCAACAAGAGCCCGTTAGAGAGGCTAGTTTGACTTAAGAGTGTATATTAGCAAGAAAGCAGCTCCATTTAGCGTTAAAGCAGAAACCAAAGGACCTGCACACTATCAGACTGGCTTATGTGCACTTTAAGCAGACCATCACATGCAGAAAGAAAAGTATTAGAGAAACAGCCTGGGAGGAACTGGTACGGGCTAGTGCCCTAAAGGACAGTAAATCCTTCTGGAGGGTAACAAACAACAGCTATTTTAAGGGACCACACGAGCCGTCGACTGAGGTTCATATAGCAGGGGAAGTTTGGGTAAATCATTTCTCAGCCATATACGAAGGCCACCCGATGATTGGAGCCGACCAAGCGGCACATCACAGCGTTAGGAACTTAGAGACACATGGCAGTACTACTTCTCACCACCCCCTTCAACCTGTGACCCTGCATGAAGTAGAAAGAGCCCTAGGTGAGAGCAGTAAAGGGAAGGCCCCAGACCACTTTAGACTTGTATAGAGAGCAGCCAGATCTCTGGGCCCTGCTGCTCACAAATCCTTAGAATGCTTCTATAACGCTTGGTCCGCCCCCCTCATGGAAAACTTCAATCATCATCCCGATTTATAAAAAGGCCAAAAATCCCTACCCCAAAACTATTGTCGAATATCATTGTTGGACGCCACAGCGAAGGTCATGGGGCGTATCCTCCTCAACAGATTGGAAGACTGGGCAGTAGTAAATAATATACTGGTGGACACCCAATTTGGTTTCAAAAATGGTCTGAGTACTGTCCATCAATGCCTGAACTTAAGTACCATCATAGGACAGTATACAGTAGCAAAAAAGGGGACATTATACCTTTCCTTCATGGATTTCTCCGCCAGCCTTTGACTGCGTATCGCACTCAAGACTGTGGAAAATCATGGAGGACCTGGGGATTGAAGCAGGAATCACCAACTGCATAAGGCAATTGTACATGGATGCAAACGCTCGTGTCCGTTTTGGAAGGGAGGGTGAGTGTTCGGCTAGCTTTAACATCAAAAGAGGGGTTAGGCAGGGATGCGTTTTAGCCCCGTTTTTATTCTCGCTTTATATGAATCGGGTAGAATCTGGCCTAACTCTATCCACTAGGGACACAGCAATGCTGGGTTCTCGTACCCTACCAGTCCTACTATATACAGATGACGCTGTATTAATTTCTAGAACTGGGAGGGGGCTACAAGCTCCTATAAATGATTACATCACTTTTATGGCAGACCTGGACCTGAAAGTAAACGGTTCCAAAACTTATACCATGACATATGGGGCCAAACCCAAGGCAAAACCTGCTTTCTACGCAGAAGGACATAAGCCGAGTGAATTACCTACCTTCTGCTATCTTGGGATACTTGTTGATAGCAAGAAGTTGTGGTCCCCGATGGTAGCCAGTAGATGTGCGCAAATTGAGAAATCCATTAATAGGATATCCACGTTTATAAAGAAACTGGGCTTTAAAGTAATAAGGGAACTCCTTAATATACACAAGTAAAGCAGTAGCAGTGGCTTCTTATGGTGCTGGGGTATGGGGAATGGCCAATATACAAAGTATCCAAAGAGTTGAGGACTAATTTCTTAAATGCATCCTTTCCCTCCCCTCCAGCTCGAACTATGTAGTCCATGCTGATTTGGGAATCCGGTACATCTCCGATAGATTGAAGCCAGCCCCTATAATGCTTTGGGATTCAATCTGGACGCATGAGAAAACAGGTTTGAATAAACTAATACTCAGTGATGCAATGAATTTAGACCACGCGATGGAAATACCTTGGCTGAGATATGTCAAATTCACATGTGAGGTGACTGGCTTGCTGGAACCTAATCCAGAATCTAGTAAATTAATAGGTAAAGAACAGCTGAAACAGCGCGCCCGGAACAACGCAATAGGAAGGAGAGGGATGGTTGAGGGAACAAAACCATCTGTAGTCGCCTATAATGGAATGACCCCCCCAGAAGGGTTTGAAACCATACCTGACCCTGGTATGTAATGATCAGCAGAGGTTTATTCTGACTCGATTTAGGGCAAATATGTTACCTTTGATGGTAGGATTTCCAGATAATTGCCATTCCAAGTCCGAGTTAGTAATGTGCCCATGTGATAGTGGGTCACCCATAACCAATTTGCATATTATATATTTTTTTGTAAATTTTATGAAATATCTAAGAAGAGATATATTTTATCTGTTTTTAAAACACTTAATTTTAAACAATGCAGGCAAGCACTCTTATTTCTACAACAATTACACACCCCACTTGTATGCTGTGCAAGGTCTTCTTATATGTGGCAGGTAATGAAAATAAGGAAAAGAATACGGAGAGCAACCTATTAGGATAATTGTGGTCTCCCCAAAGAGTCACCCGAGGGCATGGAACTGGCTTATTTTTTAATTGTTTAATCCCTGACTGTTAACAATTGCACTGTATATATGAAGAGTCATTAAAAAAAATAAAATTGTTTAACTCACTTTGTAGTATACTTTTATGTTACTGAAAAGAATCAAATAAAGTTATAATTGATTGATTGAAGTCACTCTACCGTCCTTGTCTAAGCTACTTACGAACTGATTAGTGAGGACTTGAAAGCCATTATCATTCATGAAGCAAATTATTAACCACCATGAGCCCCAAGGAAATGCAGAAGATCAATCACAGCAGATGGGCTGATACCTTTACTCTTTGCTATATGCATAGAGCCCCTTGCAGAACATATCACAACTGCTGACAAAATAAACAGGGCCACATATGACCAAGATAAATAAAACATTTCTTCACAAAAAGACTAAGCCTTCTTAGCCTAGCTAATCCTGATGCCCATACATACATTAATACAACAGCTTCAGAAATCTGAAGCCATCTCCGGTTATAAGATAAATATAGATAATTCTGAAATTCTTTATCCGACAACCCAAACTTCTATAAACTAAGACGCTAAAGGAGAAATACTTCTTCTGCAGGGTCAAAAGTCAGATGAAGTACTTGGGAATCAAAATAACTTTTTATATACATCTACTATACAAATTTAATTTCCCACCCTTATCGAGGTAAATAAGATAAGCCTTAACACATGGGCTGGCATATTCCTCTTTTGGATGAACTGAATAAATACGATTCTTCCTACGAGGTTAGATTTTTGCAGGCTCTCCCAATCCCACTGAATATGTTTTGAAACGCATCCATCAGATTCTGCTAAGGTTTTTACACAGGAAAAGGCAAGGCCTATAGTATCCTTTAGATTGCTAAAACAATCAAGGGCCAGAGGAGGTCAAACCCTCCCTGACATTTAAGAATATTATATGGTTGCATAGCTAAGAATGACATCAGGATGATCAAAGCAAAAAACATAAGCATGAGCAGCCATGGACCACACAATAGTCAGACAACCGTTATGTGACATCCTTTTGAATAGAGAGGCTTCAAAATGCATACTTGGCCACTACAGTCAGAACCCCTCTATGGGTCTGGGATAATATAGCGGAGAAACTGAATCTCCTCATATTCCTCTGACTGATAACTCCTATAAACGTTAATTGTAGCCTTACTCTGGTTCTAGATTCGAAACCATTTGATCACTAGCGAAGTGGGGGTTGTGGGATGATCTCAGACATTCTAAACCACCTCCATAAAATCCTCTGACCAGTGTAAGGGCAAATTCAAGATAGAAGAATTTGAGAGAGTTCATTATGCACAGCCTCATCGCTGGGTACTACAAACACATTAAAACACGTGCAATAAGAGAACAGACTAACTTTGAGAAAATAATTGGCAGACTGATAGATACGAGGAGGAGGGGGGGATCTCTATATTTTACACACTGTTGGCAGAAGCTTCACTATTCAATTAATGGGCCCATGGGAAATAATGGGAAGCAAAACGTAAGCCTTCAATTTCCCCAACAAGAAATTGAAATCCACAAACTCATCATAAGCATAATCTTACAAAATTAACTGTATGTTATAATTTATTATATAACTGCCAATTTATCCTATAGTGAATGTCCCCTACAGCTTTGCAATATTGCTGGAGGGTTGTGGGATACTAGGGAACACTGTGCACATATGGTTGGAAAGCCCGAAGCTTTCATCTTTATGCTCACAAATAGTGAAACACTACAAGGTGCTCTGTAGTGCCTCTAAATCCAAGGGTATATATCCTAGATATAGGACGAGATTGCTACAAATCCATATCTAAGATAGAATGAGACATCTGCAGGCTACAAAGCCAGCGGTTGCTCTCCAGAGGAAAAAACCAGAACTGCGACCAATCTCCCAGTAGTTAAACAGGTTATGGACAATACTCACAATGGATAAACCTATTGAGGAACTAGAAAGGTCACATTTCTTTTTTGAAGTCCAATGGAGCCTGCATCTACAATACCTTTTTAGAGACGCTTCATCAGTAATGCAGCTACCTAGATGGAGAATCATGTGCCCATTTGCAGTTCAATAAAATGAAATGCTGACAAAAAGAAAAGATAACAGGTTATCAAGTATCAGAAAGAACACAAATTTCATTAAACCTTTATACAAGCCTAAGCCACGAATCATCACAATGTAGCACCTTAATCCAGCAGTCAGTTAGCCCATTTCTGGGAAGCTACCCTGATCTTCCGGGCAAATAACAAACAGCCTGAGATGGCAAAAACCATATGTTAAAAGGTACCAGATTTGTACACTTTATGGGCAACTAAATGCTCTGAAAAACCAAATTTAAGGAAAGCAGCAGCAACCTTATTTTGTGCAGCTTACTATAGAGGGACAAAAAACATAAAATGAGTCTGAGTCTCTACTGAATGTAAACACTACTTTTAGCATGATCATAAAATGATCTTCAAGAGGATGTGAATCTGGCTAAAGCAGACTACCAAAATCAAATTTGATATACAATTCGTTCGTCACAGGGGGTTCGAGGAAGTGTAGATAATCATTTAATTCCTGAACACATTTGAACATTAGAAAGGTCACCATGAGACTGCCTATGCCAGGATTAATCAATATCTACACTGGACCATGATTTGTAGGCTGACTTCAATAGCCTCTATGTATCGTTACATATTGCCCTTGGCAAAGACCAAACTTTTGAGAGTCTGTTTTCGCTAAGATAATGAATAACTTAAGTAAACCAACCCAGGTTGCAAGCTCCCACCTGGCAGAGATCATTCTGGAGTGCCACATTCCAGAAACTGACACAACGAAGAAGAGGTTTTAGCCAAATTAAACTTCTAATATCACTAAAACACACATCGAGACACAGAGGAATGGCATGGATACTCTGCAAGAGACTCAACAGGTGTTTCATAAAACAATTCTCCAATTTAATCCAAGAAGAAACATTGGGAGAATACCTAAATATAGGCACATATATTGCTCCGATTGAGGTGTACCCCTGAAGTCCTCTATGGTGGGAGGCAGCGCTATCCTGTGCAAGTTTTTAGCGAAACAAACCAGATCTAGCCTGTTCTTAAATGACCCATGTGGGTTAAATGCCATAAATTTAATTTTCAAACTTCCGATTATTAATCCTGACAGAAAGGCTGAGTGTCAATCCAATAGATTTTGCATTCGCACTGGTGTGCAGGACACTAAAAAAGTTTCATCCACAATCAGGAAGTTATACATTTTCATACCTCCCAGCTTTGGTGTAACTTCGTAAATGGTTAATGTAAAGAGCAAAGAAAGTTGAAGCCCTGACACAACCTTGCTGGATACTCTATTACCAGAATGGGTTTGGTTATTTCACCGTCCTTGCCCAAAACGGCTCTTGTTATTATTAAAGTCATGGCGTTGTATTAAGACATTTACCATAGCGCTAGAGAGGCCCGTTTTCATCGGGAAGTCTATATGTTATGCTTAGGGAGGTTATCAAATATCGACTTCAGGTCCACAAAGATCAGGTAAGGTCATTCTTTTGTGAGAGCTATATTTTTCCATGTCAGTTAGAATCTACAACCTTGATCCATGGTACTTACTTCTTCGTGAAGCCTGCTTAACAGTAGGAGAGAATATCATTATTTTTTATCCAAGACTCAAGTCTAGAAAGCATCATCTTCCCAAACGTTTCTGTGAGGAATTTATAAAACTGGTTGGGCAGTTGTTGGCAGGATCACTACAGCAACCCTTCCTATATATGGGAATGATACGAGACCCCAGCCAAGAAGAAGGCACAGGAGCTTCACATGCAGTGCTTAGTCTTTAGATCTGGGTGTTGACATTGTTAACAAGCATTGGCATAGCCAATAGGTCTCGCCTTTGGGACCGTATAAGTATTTAATTATGCAGCACAATATCCTTGGTGCAACATCAACTGTTGCATGGCTAAACACTTCTAATGTCCCAAAGGCGAGACCTATTGGCTATGCCAATGCTTGTTGACTCAAGAAGCTGCCAGCACTGTGTTACTCCTGCATGAAGAGGCACCATCCTCTTTCTCCAAGAAGGCGCACGTGCAATTTTCGAGTCAATGAAGCGCACGTAACAGTAAAATAACCCCATAGTAAGGTGAGCAGCTAGTCAGGCACACCCGGGCAGAAACTGATAGCCAAGCAAGGAGGCAGACACAAACAGGCAGACAGAAAGAAAACCGAGGTCGGCTAACTGGATGTTATGTTATGTTACGTTATGTCTTTTACGTAGCAGTACATGAAGTTGGTGGCAGCCGAGGAAGAGTTGTCGAAAACAAGACAAGATGCCAATAGGGAAATTAGAAGAGAGAGGCATGTCTATACATTAGTGGGGCTGGGAATGGAAGTGGAACTTAATGTCAATGATTAAATATTTTAAACACATTTTAAATTAAATGAAAATCATGTTGTGCTCTCAACTTTGAACATCAAAATAGCAGTGGTTAATATGTGGTGATTCACGTCATCAATCGTGATGGACAGACCCTTGGAAGCTTACATGGAAGTGCATAAAATATGCAATAAGAAACACATCAGAGCAGTTCTGTGTGATTTCCATTTCCATAATCGGATAAACGCTGCGTTTATGTGGTTTTCTGGGGATGAACAGCCCACAGAAGACAGCCGTTTACTCTGCCGAGTGCTTCCAGGGATATTGTAAATGAGGATTGTTTTCTTCTGCTAAGACCCCCTCAGGGGCCTAACTCTCCCTTTCTTGGCAGGTCCTTCTTGGGGTGTAGTTTAAACCTCGTCCCTTCTCTCTCCTCCTGCCTCCGCTGCACAAATGCAACACCCAGGGAGAAAGGTGCGAAACCTGTCAGAAGCGCTCTCTTCCCACTCCCCATAATGCGGCTGTACTTTCCTGAAGACTCCCTCTTTCGACTGATCGCTCAACACCCTGTTGGCTCAGATTGTGGAAAGCACACCTTACAAGCACACGATAACCACCATGTAATAGATAGTGCGACAATTTACTTCGCAGCATGTTTCGAGCTGCTAATTGATCGTTTCAGTCCAGGAATTATATGGAATAAATTATAGCCATCAAAAGGATATCACGGTTCATTTTGGGAAGCGGCGCCAGTGTCGCTTCTTGTTCATCAATGGAGCTTTGCACTGTCGCCTTGTTCTATTGGATTTTACCTGTGAGGAATGAGAGTCTGGACGCGGCCAGTAGAGGCCGCTGTATTTGCAAACATCGAACATAAAAAAGTAGTTGTGAGATGCTCTCGTTCCATTTCACAGTAATATTGGACTTTCATGAAAGTCTTATCCTTAAAATCAGCAGGGCCTTTATAGCAAGCCCGTCCAGAGTCAGACAGAGCAAGGGCCACTTGAAAACCTCCATCAATTTGCATGATAGCAGAAGTGAGCTGGGACCCTGCCGTTTCACCCCCTCAACATTTTCATTGATGAAAGATTTCAATTTATTTCACCGTCTTTTGCGTTGTTCCATAAAGCCCAGGTTATGCTGACAGCGAGTTCATTTTAATGCGATTTCCATGGTCGTAGAATAGAACGGCAACCAGACTCCAATTATAATTTATCGTTTTTAAAGAAATTGATTTGCTGGTTAACGCAGGCTGTTCTCTTACCGTTTCCTTAAGGTGTTGGGTGTAGCGTCAGACGCTGACCCGGAGACAGTAGGTACCTGAAGGACGGTGAATCACTTCTAAGATGTCTGTCTCAAAAGGCCCACTGATATGAAAAAAGCTTACTTTTCATAGGATGGCTTTGTAATAAGTAAAGATCATATTTGAAAAACATGGACACTTTTGCAAAAGAAAAAGAAAATGAACAAAAAACTTTGGTCTAAAGTATAATATATTAAGATGGACAGGACGTGTGTGAAAATGCAGATACTAAGCGTACAGTGAAGTGGAAAGTCGATCTGAAAACCACAGCGTGTCACAGCTCATGTAGACAAGCGAGTTGTAACAAGCGCGGCCACGCTAATGAGAAACAGATGGCCCCTGCGCGCCGCTGCTCGCTCCCGCAAGGTGGATGCCAGCACAAGCACGAGTGCTTGAAAAGGGCAGACCAATTCCAAAAGGTCATCTCCTAGAGCACCGCATGCGCGCTGCCTAGGCGAGACCTAAAAAGACCAAGAAGTGGCCTCAAGGATGGGAAATATGAACCAACAACTAAGGAACATCATCAAACATTGATTGGAAACCCATTAAGTCCCAGACACACTCTGCATTGCCTGAGTCTTTCCTCTGCATCAAACACTTAGAGGAAGTCTTTATCATATTACAATATTTAAATCAGATAGAAAGCCTGAAGCTGGAAGGACAATCTCAACCACGGCGAGAACCTACAATACAGCTACGTTAAGCATAGTATTTCACTTTGTTAAGCCAGAGTTAACACACAATTAGATTTATGCCTTGAACAAAACATAATATGCAGTAGAAAATGGCTACAAACTTTCTAACAAGTTGACATCCTGGAAAATCTATGGAGGGGTCAGTTACAATGTGAAAGTCAAGTATGAAAGGCAAGACTTTGCTGGTACACTGACTAACTGGCTTTTATGTCACTGAACTCAGTGGCACTTGTCAGAAATCCATATTATGTATGGGACTTGGATTACTTTATATTTGTAATATACAGGTTTGTGTCCACTACAATGTTCCAAAATTCACCTGACAGTATGGCCCCCATCAATAAAGCACACATGTAAATCATATCTTGTGGTCAGGTGTTCCTATTCAATTTCCCGATGGATGGATGGATGGATATATATACATACATACATACATTCACTGAAAAACCATAGGTTTTACAGACGTTATAGTTAGAAATTAGCATTTAAAAAACCTTTGAAATTCACAGAAAAAACCATAGGTTTCAGGGGCGTTATAGTTAGCTGGATATTTCACTCGTACAAAACCATAGAAATTCCACTGTTATAGTTAGTTCAGCTAACTATAACTCGCGCCCCCGCAATGCACTGCTCATGACGTCACATATTACATCATTCATGACATGGTCAGTGACATCACTGATGACAGCACTGATGACATCTCAAATGACATCACTGATGACATCATCCAGTGACTGTGTGTTTCTTTAAAGTTTAAATATGTATTATATATATGCCAAGGTGTATTGAAGAATGAGTGGGTGTATAAGTGTCTGGATGGAGGATTTAGTAGGTACGTGACTGACTGTTTAAGTGAGTGATTACATGTGTCTTACTGAATGCATGGGTTAGTGACAAAACTGTGTGAATGTCTGTATCAGTCTGTCTGTTGTTGTATAAGCTGCTGCATGGGTTGGTCAGTAGCTACATGAGTGTCTATATGGGTTATCGTTTGGTTGCCTGAGTATTAGTATGGGTGCCTGAGTGTGTGTGTGGGTGGGTGGGTGGGAGGTGTGTGACTCTGTGCATAGATGTTTGAGTGGTTGATTCACAGGGTGTATGGGTTCAAGAGTGCATGTGGAAACAGCTGTATGGGTGGGTGAGTGTGTGTATGGGTGTGTTGGTGAGTGAATGGATGTCTCAGTGGTACATGTCCAAGTAACTACATATGTAAAAGGCAGTGTATGTGAGAGTTGGAGTATATAAATGACTATACGTGAGAGTCAGTGATTGTGAGAGTGGCTGTATGGATGAGTGTGTGCTTGTATCTGTGATTGTATAAGAGAGTAAGTATGCGTTTGTTTCTGTTTGAATAAGTGATGTGGTGTGTGTATAACTGTATAGGTTAGTAAATGGAAGTATGATTGATTATTTGCATGACTGACTAGGTGTGTGAGTAACTCTGGATGAGTGGTGGTGTGTGAGTATCTGTATAGGTGTATGAGTGCATATGATAGTGTTGTATTGATGAGTGACTGCATGTATGAGTGATTGTATGGGAGAATGAGTGGATGTGTGTGTAGACCTAGGAATCAGTGAGTGCGTATGTAGTAACTGGTATTGGTGTGTCGATGGTTTCGAAAATGGTAGTCTGTATTTTACAGTGGGTGTATCAAAGGTTATATTAGAGTGTGAGGAGGTGCATCAGATTTTCACGTGGATGATGTCATCAGTGATGTCATCAGTGAGGTCATTTGAGATGTCATCAGTGATGTCACTGACCATGTCATGAATGACGTAATATGTGACGTCATGAGCAGTGCATTGCAGGGGCGCGAGTTATAGTTAGCTGAACTAACTATAACAGTGGAATTTCTATGGTTTTGTACGAGTGAAATGTCCAGCTAACTATAACTCCCCTGAAACCTATGGTTTTTTCTGTGAATTTCAAAGGTTTTTTAAATGCTAATTTCTAACTATAACGTCTGTAAAACCTATGGTTTTTTCAGTGAGTTTCAAAGGTTTTATAAATGCTAATTTCTAACTACAATGTCCCTGAAACCTATATTGTTTTTAACTAAATTTAAAAAAGACGTGCATACTTTTTGTAGTGAAAAACTAACTGTAACAGTAGTCTGTTATAAGTTATAATTTAACAATGTTTAAAACTTAATTAGCACTAATTAACATATAAGTGTGGAAAAAGTGTGACGCAGCAGCTATGATACCTGACTTCGAACAACAGCGTTCACAGTTCGATTCCCGGCTCCAGCGGCACGTTAGCCCACCACTATGTTACTGTGAGCAACACCTTGCTTAATCTTTCCGACGCCCCCGTGCGCCGGCACACCTTTCCAGGGGTGGCTGTATGCTTTACATGCTCGCATTTTTTTAATTTAAAACCATAGTGATGAGAAATATAATCACGTTTTTTTTTTCTTCTATTCTGAAAGATCTTTTTTTTTATGTCTTCTATTTAGAATTACGGCAATTAATAAATGTATTTACTCATGAGAATGGAAATGACACGGTTTTCCGGGTAACAGTTTTTAAGCTCTCCAACGTATGTACATATTAAGGACCTTATACGTGTTAGGTTCGAAATCGAAACTTTTTCCGCTTCACATTTTGTAACTTTTCCCAACACGTGCACAAGTTAAACAGTTAAAACGTGAGCATGTGTCAACTGTAAAATGTGACATCTAAATGGGCGGAGCCGCATCTTCCTTCCATAGACTACTCAATAACCAAAAAGTATATAAACCACACCCGTTGATTGATTAGTTTCGTTTTTGCGAGGTATTTACGCGTCTCCATTCAGTGATGCAGGTGCTCTTTTCTAGAGTCGGATTCTTCTTTTGCGGCCACAAAACATAATCCTGAGTTGTAAGTTGTTTGATTATGGCATACTAGATATTTATAATACCTAGCTATTTGTCAATATTTAAACACTTGTATTTAGAAAAAAGTGTTATTGGTTGTTTTTGCCATTTATATGTAACGTCAGCAGCTTGTTTTCAGAAACAGACAGAATACAGCAAACATTGTTAATGTTCTGGCTCCTTTGAGCTCATATAGTGTGACTTTGTATATTATAATATTGACACTGTACTTGACCTCAGAAGTGTTGGTGACCCGTCGGCGCGAAGACTAAAGATTTATATGTAATGTGAGCAGCTTCTGGTTGTTACTCTGTTTCCCCCTTGGGATCATATAGTGTGAATATGTATATTGTAATATTCACAGTCATTATGATCTCAGAGGAGTTTATGACCCGTCGGCGCAAAGATGAAAGATTTCGAAGTCCCGGAGAAAAGAAGCTCTGAACATACTCATCGCTGGAAAGTATTTCGTTATTGATCTTGTTTTGTATTGATGACTTCATTTTCCTTTTTGTGTGCCATCAGTGACACTGTGTATATTGTAAGAGTGTGATATTTCCACACAACAGGAATTGGAGATTTGTCGCCGCCAGGAGTAAACCATCTGAAATACAGTTTACTGACCTTTATAACTTACTTGATCAGATATTTTTACAGTGACAATATTTTGGAAATTGCAGTTTAAAAAAATAGTTTCCATAGATACTTTCTTAGTGAATACCTTTGATAAACCCTACATTTCTGAATGTTTTTTGCTATTTCTATTTTTGTCTGTTGCGGTTCCTATTCACCTTCTCCCTATAGAATATATACGACCAGTAGTGTATATTATTATACTACTATCCTATATATTCTTAAAGGAGTACGTGATGTTAGCGGAGCAGTGAGCGACCTCTAAGCACTACGACCGAACTTTCCCGAATTCTACAGAATAGAAATTATAAAAAATGATAAAGCGTACATTTCTATGTAATATAAAGTGATTTGTGTTTAACTGTTTAGGTCTCGCCTACGCAGCGCGCATGCACTGCGTAGGAAAAAGACCTATAGAAATCGCTTCGGCTTTTCAGCCAAAAACGTGCACGCATTGCATTGCTTTCAATGGCAATGCGTGCACGTTAGCATTCCCTTGCGGGAGCGAGCTTTGGCAACATATGTTTGCTCGCTCCCGCAAGGGAATCGCTGTGTGTTCTCTCGCACTCCCCCCACCCCTCCCACTTGTTAGCCCAGTACTGCCGCACTCCCCCCCGCCCCCTACTTGCGCGAGGCGCGCACGCTTGTTAAACGTGTTAGCATACATGTGAATGTACTGTATTTTACTTTTTGATGTCAAATCAAATTTCCTCGCATGAACATAGATTTAAAACCCTCCATTCCCTGGATTCATTTACACGTGGTCTTAAGAATTTATTAGATGTTTCAATTCACATGCACCAGCAACTATTTCTGGCGGTATAGACAAGCAATGCCAACATCGTTGAGTCCTGGAACCTGTTTTGCCTCGTATCTATTCCTTAAACCGGGCGGCCTGCCACTTTTTGAAACGGATGTGCCTAGTGGGTCATCAAGCAAAATGATTAGTGATTTAAACGCCTAAAACGTAGCCTTTTGTCCTCTTAGGTCGATACACTGCATTAAATCTATGCCAGTGTGCCCCGTTATTTAAAACCACAGCAAAGTAAAATCCACGGTGTTAAAGCTCTTTACAAAAAGCAAAACTAAAAGTGAGTCAAACAGACAAAGCGTGAGGTACCGCGGCCTTTTAAACGTGGACAGCTCCGGGGGGCTGATAAAAGCCTTGGGGAGGTTGCTGTGCAATACAATCTCCGAGAATTCGCTCACTCGGAGCCGCTGGGAAGCCGGCTCCCCTCAAGCCCTCTTTGTTCCGAGCGCGGACGAGGCGCGCGCTAGCAGATTCATTATGAACATGGCCGCCTGGCGCGCGCGCACCTAGCCTCAGACGGTGTGCTTTCCCATCCTGTCTTCCTCCGGCCCCCGCAGGGCTCGGCGACTGTTAACTAAAGAAATTATTTCCAATCCATGTAATCTGTGCATTAGCGTCCCGATTGGATGTTGTATGATTAGACACAGACAGACCTCTGGCCCCAAGACACGCTCTTAACCTGCTCATATTAATAGCAACAAGCGCCGTGCTCCTACATGGTATACCAGGGTAGCCGCGCGCGTTCCCCTGCCCCAGGAAACGGTGAACCATTCTCGCAAATTGTATGCCAGCACCACAGAAGCATCAAGAAGAGTGCTTTATAATGGGCGGGGTCTATGTAAATAAGGGCTTGGTCTAAATAAAGAAAGTCTAGAATCCTATCTCTCACAAATTCATCACGTTTTATTCAACAAACAATAACTGAAATCGGCAGCAGCACATTTATTCATTTATCATAAGCAGTAAAACACTTTACAGGCATGTATATTTCTGTGAGGTAAGGAAAGGCATTATTTTTATTGTAAAGACCTTTCACCAAACCAATCCCACTGTTGCATGAAGCAGCTATTAACGGAGTTTTTGTGGGTCTCTTTTCACATTGGAATGCATGCCCAACATTAAAAGACCTTTAATAAATAGATGCTCTTGAGAGTTTCAACAAAGAAACGGGGACATTTCAGCGCCATTAAGCATTATGTAAATGGCACTTTCAGAGCTGGATAGAGATCATAAAGTTCTAAAGAATGTCATCAGAAAAGGAACGCTGCCTAAAACGCGAGGTAAGCCTAAAATAACATAGGGGCGAGAAGAGAAAACCAGCCTTTCTCCATTTGAGGAAAAAGGAAGATTTACATTTTAGCTTTTCCTTCGATACCAGTCCTGCTGCAAGGCGTGACAGAAGAAATACTGCAAACAAAAAGCCTGCACCCACTTCAAATACAACAGAAGACATGGTCTGCACGTTCCAGGGAGGTGCGTTCAGTCGGGAGAGTTCAAAGCTTTTGTTTGCCGGAGCTGCTGCCGTTTTTTCCAGCTCAGTAATTATGAGCATTAATTAATATAGAGCCCGAAGGGGACCCGTTTCACCCCCACCCCCTTTTAAATTACTGCAGTTGATCAGACCCGGTCCACCTAAAGCCCTGGCCAGCACCCTAGGTTAAAACATCTGTTGCAGAAAAATATTTGCAACCTGCATGTCCACATCTGCTGCCTCTTAGCAGTGTGTTATGACTGACAGTTGGTCCGACAACAAGAACAAATGTGGCATTAAGTTCAATGAGCCCATGGCCCACTGCCATAAATAAATCTGCCTCCCATCAGGGCTTGCTCATTTTTTTTGACGTGGGTAGAATGGGGATCGCTTAGCTGGGTAGCAATTAACACTTTTTCAAGTCATCTCATAAAACATTGTCTGAGCCCGCCCACAATAGCAAGTCAGCCTCCGGTCTGGGATGGACTTTCAAAAGGTGTTGCGATGACATATCCTCACTAATTACATTTTAAGAGCTGAGAACATAGAAGCCATAAGGGATGACTGTAACCAAGACCATTTCTCTCGTATTCATTGATGTAAAATAGCATCCTTAATCAAAGAGAGGGGTCCAACTCTGCCAAAGGGACAGGACACCAACAAGACACTAAGTCAAAGTAAAATCCCTTTGGGGTATTTGTACAGCATACCCATACATCAAACAACCATACTATCCAACCATTTATTCATCACACCATGGCCAAGGAATCTAATATAGAAATGTTTATTCAGTATAAAATGCGCTCAATTCTAAAAACCATTAAAAGTATGTATACAATCAGCAGCAAAAACAAAAACAAAATTTAGGCCTACACCACCGAAACGCGTCGCTTGTTTGTTCTCCTTTTTTAATATATGTGGGATATATTCATGAATGTTTTATTTTGTCACATTTGTTGAATTTATAACCTATATGAAGTGTACATAATTGAGTTTCTTGTGGATTTTATAATGCGGTTTATGAATATGAATTATGTATGATGATTTATGATCATTGAATTTAAATTGACTTAGTGTGGAGTGTTTTTAATAATAATAATGAAATGAGGATTTTGTAAATTTTGTTTTTGTTTTTGCTGCTGATTGTATACATACTTTTTAATGGTTTTTAGAATTGAGCGCATTTTATACTGAATAAACATTTCTATATTAGATTCCTTAGCCATGGTGTGATGAATAAATGGTTGGATAGTATGGTTGTTTGATGTATGGGTATGCTGTACAAATACCCCAAAGGGATTTTACTTTGACTTAGTGTAAAATAGCATCCCCAGATCCATAAAGTAGGCCTTCGCCACAGCAAGCCTGTACATCCTATGCTCAGAATATAAACACATAATACATTTTATAATGGGATCTACAGTGTCAATCAAAATGCCAGCAAAACACTAAAAACATACCTTGTGCATATATCTTTGAAGGCTTGGCGTCATTTTGAAGGGACCCACCCCCATGCCGTGTCGCTATAGAAGTTCTTTTACCGTGCCCCTGAAGTGACCAATACATTTAGTGAGCTGGTAGCCAATAGGTCTCGCTTTTGGGACCTTATAAGTGTTTAGCCATGCAACAGTTGATGTTGTTGCACCAAGATATTGTACTGCATAACTAAATACTTATAAGGTTCCGAAGGCGAGACCTATTGGCTATGCCAATGCTTGGTTTTTACTTGTTATTGTTCTTGTGACCTGAGATGATGTAGTGCGGGAGTGTTTCTTGTAGCACTTCTTTTCTACTTTATCTAAAAGTAACTCATGCCCTCTTATATTATCAAGAATATGGGCCAACACTTTTACAAACTATAGCAGAAAAAACAAGCATTGGCATAGCCAATAGGTCTCGCCTTTGGGACCTTATAAGTATTTAATTCTGCAGCACAATATCCTTGGTGCAACATCAACTGCTGCATGGCTAAACACTTATAATGTTCCAAAAGCGAGACCTATTGGCAATGATTTCAAATGCGTCAGCTGACATGAAAAAACACAAAATGCTAGCTTCGAAACCTATGCATAGATTTTATAGCACAAGCACCGGTGCTGTTAAAGTGCAGGGTCTGAGGAAAAGAGTCCCTTTGGCAGTCCTAAGCATTAGTGCTTTCAGTGGGATGAAAATGGTAAGGGTTATCTTTAAAAGGGGCGTGGTTAATGAAGCTTTATCTCGAAATCCTTTACAAGAGACGTGGTCTTAGATGAACAAAACAAATCAAATTAAAATTGGAAATATCTATGTACGTGAGTCACACAGTGCACAGACAGAAGTGTCAAAGGCACTTTAAAAATGCCACAAAGTACCAATTATCAGACAGTACCAACCATGGTGTTTTACGTGACTGATTTTTGTTGGGCACCAGCAATACTACACTATTGAAGACATGGCCTCACCTTTCTACAGAAAAGAAAAGTTCAATGTGTTTCTAGCACTCTGTTTTAAAAATGAAGGAAACAAACACTGCAACCCAAATCACTTTTTCCCTTTTAAATAAAACATGCAGTGTACATGATTTCTCATTTGCATATCTAGCTACTGTCAAAAGTAACAAGGTACACGTTTGATATGTCAAACCAGCAACTAGAATAGGCCCAAGTGTCAGCCACATGGGCATCTGTGGTTCAAGCAGTGGTGCTAGGTTATGACAGCAAGTTAGAGAAATCTCCAGCATTAGAGTTTGGTTGACACCTCTGCGTACTGCTTGGAACAAGTTCCCTAGCTCAGAATCCTCTCCAAACTTGGTAGGTCTGGTCTAGAATAAGATAACCTGGAGCGGATATCGGAGTACAAAAAAATAAGATTGTCACTCATCTTTTGCTAACATACAACATGGCACTGGAAGCCAGATATAACAAGTTACTGACACTCGAGCCTTTGTAATTGTCTCATTGCTGTTAACTGTGGATAAAACATCACACATATAACAAAGTGTCAAGATCAAGGTACTGCAAGCAAAAGTGATGGGGTTACCTTTCTAGAACTACGATCTCGTGAGACCACAGCAGCAAGAATGAGGATTGTTGGTATGGCATTAGAAGGCTTCTAGCCCCAAGCAAGATACTCGGATGCTGAAGGAAAGTTTAAAACAAGGAGTGTCAAAGATGAAGAGGTAGATGACCAAGGAGGGAAGAGTGGCCATATTTGGAATAAGGAGGGACAATTACGAGGAATGGATGGGATTTGTTGGGGCATGGGGAGGTTGAGGCGGTACTGGAGCCAATGATAGGAACGAACGGTGAGGAGTATGAATAAAAGGGAAAGAAGCACAAGCTTGAAATATGGGAACAAAGGGGCAATTATCTATAATGAGGACCGGAAGTTAACGGGGAGTGTGAATGAAGGGGGGAGTAAATAAGCAACACAGAAGACTAGAGGAGCAAGGATTACTTGAATGCCTGTGGGGAGAGAAAGGGATTGGGGGATGGGACTGGCGCGTTAATGGAGAGGCAAAAAGGAGACGGAGAGGGCGGAGCGAGTGAGTGGGCGAGGAGAGAGGCGCGCGCATGCGTTTGCTGGCCTGGGAGTGGTGCGTGCGTGTGTGCGTGCGCAGTCTGCTCTTTTTCGAAGCACATACTCGTGCTTGTGGCGCGCCCCTGCGGCGCTCCCGCAAGGTGTATGCCGCCACAAGCACGAGTATGTGCTTCGAAAAAGAACTGAACGACGGCTAAAGGTCTCCTATGCCGCGCATGCGCGCTGCGTAGGCGAGACCTAAAAAGGGAGGGTGTGCCCACGCTTAAGGGATATTTTATGAATTGCGTTTTTATTTGTCACCCCTTTGATATATACAGCTTCAGTTTCCGAAGAAAGTATATTTGTAATTGCTTAATAAAAACTATTTCAAACCTAGACTGAAATTTTTGCTGCGCAACCACAGCTCCCCGTCAGAAAAGTAAACACCACATTATAACTAAACAGTGCTCTTGGGAAGTATCCCACCCGCAAACATAACCCTTTCGCTGCGTGCGTCGGCCAACGGCCGTCGCGAGCACTACCTCGGTAGTGCTGCCCACGTCCGTTGGCCGACGCGGCCCCGCCCGCTTAATAGAACGTTCCGCACTGGCGCGGAACGTTCGAAGCAGTTAAGCGGTTAATAAAAAGAAGACCGCAACACACTTTGTTATTTTCCCGCCGTGATTTGTACACCCCACGCCAATTATATAAATGGCCCTTAAAATATATAAAAAACAATTTTTACCTTCACAATCCCTGTCCACCACCTTGTGAACACTGTACAGAGTTAATAGTGTTCCACCCTCCCCGCTACTACTTTCTTTTCCCGTACTCCATTGAAGTGCGTCACAAAATGGTTCACAACAGTGAACCGTTCGCAGCCAATAATGAGCAAACTTGTACTTGGAACACTTTAGCCAATAAAATGTCCATGGTGTTCCGCAGAGGGGGAGGGAATCGCTGCCAACACTTCTACTTTCAATGGTTTACAGCCAATGAACATTAAGCTTGGGAAGGTCCTGCTTGGAACACATTATCCAATCAGATGTCCCTGATGCTCCGCGGAGGGGGAGGGAATGGCTGGCAACACTTCTACTTTCAATGGTTTACAGCCAATGAACATTATGCTTGGGGAACGTCCTGCTTAGAACACGTCAGCCAATCAGATGTTCCTGCTACTCCGCGGACGGGGAGGAAATGGCTGGCAACACTTCTACTTTCAATGGTTCGCAGCCAATGAACATTAAGCTTGGGAAGGTCCTGCTTGGAATACGTCAGCCAATCAGATGTCCCTGCTACTCCGCAGACGGGGAGGAAATGGCTGGCAACACTTCTACTTTCAATGGTTCGCAGCCAATGAACATTAAGCTTGGGAAGGTCCTGCTTGGAATACGTCAGCCAATCAGATGTCCCTGCTACTCCGCAGACGGGGAGGAAATGGCTGGCAACACTTCTACTTTCAATGGTTCGCAGCCAATGAACATTAAGCTTGGGAAGGTCCTGCTTGAAATACGTCAGCCAATCAGATGTCCCTGCTACTCCGCAGACGGGGAGGAAATGGCTGGCAACACTTCTACTTTCAATGGTTCGCAGCCAATGAACATTGAGCTCGTTGTTGGAACACCTCAGCCAATTAAACGTTAATTTTGTTCCAGACACACGAACAGAACACGCCCTCCCACATAATATTAAATTTCGTCTAAGAAAGTGACACTGTCCATGATAAAAGTGAACACCGCATTATAAGTAAACATTACTGCGCATTATATTAAAGGAAGGCTGCAATACGGCGCATTGTTATTTTCCCGATATGATTTACACAGCCTACTGAACATTGCCGCAATACCGCACATTCACACTACCTGTGTGTGCACCCTACACACTGCTTGCCGCAATACGGCGCATTGTTTTCCCGACGGGATTTCCAGAGCCTACGCAACCTTGCCGCAATACCGCGCACCGTTGTTCTGCGGACGTGATTTCCACGGCCTACGCAACATTCAAACTCCCTGCCTCTGCACTGTACAGACTGCTTAAACTAAGACCACAGTGTTCCTACTATACCCTCTTATACAATTTTTCTCTTTTGTTTCGCCCTACGCCTTTCAACTCAGTCACAAAATGGCTGCCAACACTTCCTAGTTTCAACAGTTCGCAACCAATGAGCCGCACGCTCGTGCTCGTAACGCCTCAGCCAATCAGATGTCAGAATTCTCAAATATCGATATTTGTAAATTTTTATATTTCTCTAAAACTACTGAACGGACTTACCCCATTTAAACAAAAGCGTGCTTTCTGGACCAAGACCTTTCTCCCTGCCAAATTTGGCGTAATTCCGTTCAGCAGTTTGACCTGTAGCCTTGTCTAAAGTTTCCTATGGAAATTGCATGGAGAAAACACGTTTTGGGACCCCCTTTTTCTCAGCCCCCTTCACGAATCACCCCCAAACTTTCAGGATAGGAGCTCACCTGAAAAGAGGAACTTTTGGAAAATGTCGTAAAGATTCGTCAAACGACGCCAAAGTTATAAGCACACCAAAAATGCTTTTCCTATGGAAACGTGGTCCTAACTATAACTATCTACTGGCGACCGCCAGTAGAGATATATATATATATATATATATATATATATATATTATCTACTGGCGGTCGCCAGTAGATAGTTATAGTTAGGACCTATTTTCCATAGGAAATCCGCACCATTCTATTTGAAATAACTTTGGCGCCGGTTGACGAATCTTCGCGAAATTTTCCAACTTGTTAGGGCGCTCTGGTCCGCTCCTATCCTGAAAGTCTCGGGGTGATTCGGCAAGCAGGGGCCGAGAAAAAGGGGGTCCCAAACGTGTCTTCCCATGCAATTTTCCATAGGAACCTTTAGTCGCAGCTACAGCCCGAACTGCTGAACGGAATTACACCAAATTTGCCAAAAGGGTAGCCCTTGGTTCAGGGTTGTGCCTTTTGCTTAAATGGTGTAAATCCGTTCAGTAGTTCCTGAGAAATTTGAAAAAGAAAACACATATATATCTGGGCGGAGCCTAACCACACATGTCATCGTGAGATCTGATTGGCTGTCATCACTTCATCCTGGAATTGCTGGCAGCCATCTTGGGACCAATATAAATGATAGTACCCCATTGAAATGCATTGTAGTGAATCGAAGATTTTGAGGGTTACCAAAAGGAGAACTATAAAGGGTGATAACAGACTTTAGTTACATTAGAATTCATTTGTTGATGGTACCATACTAATTTCAGGAATTGTGGTGTGTTCTAAGGTGATTTTACCCTGTGAAAAACCTTCTGCTGGGATATCATGAATCATGTTTGAGAGAAAACTATTTTCACATGCTTGTCCCATACAGTTTTGGAAGGTGCTCCAGAAGCTAAAATGAGAGCATATTTTCTGTAAATTCACATTATCTTTCTCAGTCATGTGAGAATGAAGTCTGACATTCTCAGTAAAACATGTACATCCAACAAGGGCAGAGACTGTCAGTTGATTCCTTTGTGTTCTACTGCAGCTTCCCAGAGTGTTCTAAAGAACAACTAGAGTGCTAACAGCCTTACTTATGACAAAAGTATGGCACACCTGAAGCCATCTTGATTGGAATAAACTGGTAACACTTAAAACATTTAATTTAAAAAGGAACAAAATGATGAGGTTCATTTTGTCATAGAAATTATGGTTAGTGCTGTAGAAAGAAAAATTAGGACATGTTTCAAGTGTGATCTCAAATATCTTCCTGTTATATTTCAACAGGAGCAGCCTGTCAGTTGATGCCTTTGTGTTCTACTGCAGCTTCCCAGAGTGTTCTAAAGAACAACTAGAGCGCTAACAGTCTTACTTATGACAAAAGTATGGCACACCTGAAGCCATCTTGATTGGAATAAACTGGTAACACTTAAAACATTTAATTTAAAAAGGAACAAAATGAGGGGTTCATTTTGCCATAGAAATTATGGTTAGTGCTGTAGAAAGAAAAATAAGTGCTAAAACACTACCCCCAGCACGACACCCTACACTACCCAAACACCACTGCACTACACTAAACCCTAAATATACCCCCAGCATGACCACCCACACTACACAAACACCACTGCACTACCCTATACCCTAAAACACGACCCCCTACACTACACAAACACGACTGCACTACCCTAAACCCTAAAACACTACCCACAGCATGACCCCTTCACTACACAAACACCACTGCACTGCCCTAAACCCTAAAACACTACCCCAGCACTAACCCCTACACTACCCAAACACCACTGCACTACCCTAAACCCTAAAACACTACCCCCAGCACGACTCCCTACACTACCCAAACACCACTGCACTACCCTAAACCCTAAATCTACCCCAAGCACGACCCCTACACTACCCAAACACCACTGCACTACCCTAAACCATAAAACACTACCCCCAGCATGACCCCCTACACTACACAAACACCACTGCACTACCCTAAACCCTAAAACACTACCACCAGCATGACCCCCTACACTACTCAAACACCACTGCACTACCCTAAACCCTAAAACACTACCCCAGCACGACCCCTACACTACCCATACACCACTGCACTACCCTAAAACACTACCACCAGCACGACCCCTACACTACTGCACTACCCTAAACCCTAAAACACTACCCCCAGCACGACCCCCTACACTACCCAAACACCACTGCACTACCCTAAACCCTAGAAAAGAAACTCCCACCCCATGCCCAATCCCCCTTACCTCTCACTCCTCATGGTTCCTCTCTCCTCGTGGTTCCTGCTTCACGTCATCTCTGAGGGGCGGTGCACGTCGTTGTGAGGAAACAGAACAGCCTCTGTTTCCTTACAACGACATGGATCAGTATACATGTTTTTAGAACGCATGGTCATTTACCATACATACCTTTACAACAAAATTCGTTGTAAAGGCATGCGTGGTAAATGACCATGCGTTCTAAAAAAATGCGTAGTAATGACTTCGTGATGTACAACGCATGTGTGGTAATGCATGCGCTGTAATGGTATCGCAAAGTAAAAGTCGTTGTAACGGCTGTTTACCGATCGAAGCTGGCCCCTGTTCTTCAGTGAGACATTTATTTGATTAATTAGGAGGAAGGAATGTGGTTTTTTTACCGAAAAGTGCATTCCCGGCTGTTGTATTGTGAAAGTGTCCGCGTGGCCTGGTTTCACTTCCGGTGAGAGAGTGGAAGAGTCTGTTTGGATCCAAAGGAGTTCTGTTGTTGGACGGGGCCGGCGCGACATGTCATCAGAAAACATAGCTAATGGAAAGCGTCCTCCCTGAAGTGTGGAGCAGTGCCATGAGAGGTCAACGAGTGTGCGTCCCACCGCAGTATGACCGTACCGCGTGACCCATGTGCCGCCTCCAGGGTACGGGAGGCAGAAGCGGCATCGCAGGTCCTCTTGAAGACCGTTGTAGCACTAATTCTACATTTTGGTACTAGGGCATTTTAACTTCGTTGTTCCTGCCAGATACAAAGAGAAGATCCTGTGTTATTCAGTGCCCTCGTTACCTTTTTTGTGGGTTGTGGTGCTTGTCACTTCGCTGCCCCGCCGGTGCACACGACTGGGCAACCCACCTCGTGTGCCATCTGCAGGGCCTCTGCCCTCGGATCACTGGTTTCGGTTTCTGGAGTGGCAACATAAACAGTTGCTCCCAAAGGACTAGCCTGAACACTTAGGTGAATATCCCCTGCACCAGCATTCCACGGAAATTCTTTCCTAGCTCTCCCACGTCAACGAGCACGGCTCCGCTCGCGACACCGTATGACGTCATCGGAGCCATAAGAGGACCTCGTCGGCGTGCTGACGTCAGTTCCACCCATTTTTTCCGTGCCACCGAGGCAAACAGGGGACCGAGACATTTTCACATGTATACATAGTATAATAAATATATATATATTCACTGAAAAAACCATAGGTTTCAGGCACGTTATAGTTAGAAATTAGCATTTAAAAAACCTTAGAAATTCACTGAAAAACCATAGGTTTCAGGCACGTTATAGTTAGAAATTAGCATTTAAAAACCTTAGAAATTCACTGAAAAAACCATAGGTTTCAGGCACGTTATAGTTAGAAATTAGCATTTAAAAACCTTAGAAATTCACTGAAAAAACCATAGGTTTTAGGGACAGTTATAGTTAGTTGGACATTTCACTCGTACAAAACCATAGAAATTCCCCCGTTATAGTTAGTTCAGCTAACTATAACTCGCGCGCCCGCAATGCACTGCTGATGACGTCACATATTACATCACTCATGACATGGTCAGTGACATCACTGATGACATCACTGATGACATCATCCAGTGACTTTGTGTTTCTATAAAGTTTAAATATGTTTAATATATATGCCAAGGTGTATTGAAGAATAAGTGGGTGTATAAGTGTCTGGATGGATGATTTAGTAGGTGCGTGACTGACTCTATAAGTGAGTGATTAAACGTATCTTACTGAATGCATGGGTTAGTAACTAAACTGTGTGAATGTCTGTATCCGTCTGTCTGTTGCTGTGTAAGTGGCTGCATGGGTTTGTGAATAGCTACATGAGTGTCTATATGAGTTATTGATTGGTTGTCTGAGTATCTGTATGGGTGCCTGAGTGTTTGTGTGGGTGGGGTGTGTGTGACTCTGTGCATAGATGTGCAAGTGGGTGATTCACTGGGTGCATGGTTTCAAGAGTTCATCTGTGATGGACTGTATGGGTGGGTGAGTGTGTGTATGGGTGTGTTAGTGAGTGAATGTATATCTCAGTGGTACATGTGTGAGTAACTACATATGTCAAAGGCAGTATATATGTGTGTTGGAGTACATAAATGGCTATAAGTGAGAGTGTGTGATTGTGAGAGTGGCTGTATGGATGAGTGTGTACTTGTATCAGTTATTGTATAAGAGCGTAAGAATGTGCTAGTATTTGTATGAGTAAGTGAGCTGGTGTGTGTATAACTGTATAGGTGAGTAAATGGCAGTGTGATTAATTATTTGCATGACTGACTAGGTGTGTGAGTACCTCTATGGATGAGTGGCGGTGTGTGAGTGTCTATGTAGGTGTATGAGTGCATATGATAGTCCTGTACGGAGTGACCGTAAGTATGAGTGACTGTACAGGTGAGTGAGTGGATGTGTGTGTGTAGACCTAAGAATCAGTGAGTGTGTATGTAGTTATTGGTGTTGGAGTGTCTATGGTTTTGACAATGGCAGTCTGTAATTTACAGTGGGTGTATCAAAAGTTATATTAGGGTGTGAGAAGATGCATCAAATTATCACATGGATGATGTCATCAGTGATGTCATCAGTGATGTCACTGACCATGTCATGAGTGATGTAATATATGACGTCATCAGCAGTGCATTGCGGGGCGCGAGTTATAGTTAGCTGAACTAACTATAACGGGGAATTTCACGGGTTTTGTACGAGTGAAATGTCCAACTAACTATAACTGTCCCTAAAACCTATGGTTTTTTCAGTGAATATATATATATATATATATATATATATATATATATAGTTAATGCAATAAGTTACAAAAAACTAAGATTTTATCACTGCAGGAAAATATTGTACAGGTTATATATAGTTGTTTATAGCATTTATATAAAGGATGCTTCATGTATTGATTAGGGGTTTCATCACCATATAGGATGGCAAAATGTTAAGTATATGGACAAAGAATTTGTAGTCATGCAGCAACAGAGGACATCATTATGTGGCAAAAAATAAATTAGACAACATAATGCAGCATATTCTGCTACAATATTATTTTGCTATTCTGTCATTTTAATACACGTTATTACTGTCTAGGCAAAGGTTTCACTTCATCAGCACAGTTTTAACAACTGAAAACATTAGCCACTTGAAAGATGACCAGCTAACCTTGCAAAACTGCCTGCCACTGGGTTCCTCTTTTTGAGCTATTTTTTTCAGTAAGTCTCGATTAGTATTTATGACTGAAATCTTCAAATTATACAGCAAATGGTGGATATTGTGACAAATCTTTAATTATGCATAAAATACGGCTGCCGCAGAATCGCACAATTCAGTGGCCGTGCTCATAGCCGATTGGACACAGCAGGATTATGTACATAACAAAAAAGAAGGAAAAGAGGCCCCAAAACCTCAAACGCTTCCGGTCTTATGACATTATGTGACAGTAAATTAAATTGGTGTCAAGGTGAATGCCATAAAAACAAGCTTTTAGATATTTGCTCCGATTGGTCCTCCATAATTATTCACCAGGCACCAGATTATCAGTCGATTTTTACTGCCTGCGAATATCAGGCATTCTCATGGCCCTTGCGATGTCTCTTTCATAGTACACAATCACGCTTGCCTTTCAGACGCCTCTGGGCGACTGACTTGGATGTAATTCCACCATTGCAAGCAACCCGTAAGGGAATTACACAATAGGTTGCTTTTAACCACTGCTCTGATCAGCCCCACAGAATTGGTCACTACTAATCAGAATACATATACATTCTTACAATTTAAACATGACAGGCATACTGTTTAGGGGCATCTCATCTACCGCCCACTCCCCCAGCCATATATTTTTCATCCCCTCGCAGAGACTACATTTGTACTTCTTGGTAGTGCTTAATTTGTAGAAGAATAAGTGCCAGGTCCAAAGCTTTGCTCACAAGCCCGCGGCCAGTGCTCTTCTATGTCAGCGTGCCGAATATCAAGGCTGCGCAGTGTTGATTCCACCTAAAGCCTCTTTAATCCACCAATAGACACTCCCTGCACCTTTATTTCCCTCTTGCACATTCCAGCTTTCTCCCTTTGAATCGTTTGTTCTGTATTTCTCTTCATTCTTCGTTCCCCCTGGTGTGTTTTTCACTCTCTTTCTCCAAGTCAAAGTCTGATGAGGAAAAATAAGTGTCGGCTCCTAAAACGGATTGTCTGTGGGTCCCGCCTGCGACTGCCGGCTCAAATTAAGCACTGCGTCTTGGACTTAATTACCAGGCATATCAAGTAGTGAAAACGTTATTCATTTTTGGCACTACATGGTATTTACCAATTCAGGTCCATGACTAGTCCTGCTCCCCTTCTCTACCTCTGCCCTGTTCGTGAGACCTGGCTAAGGTTGCCCCTAACTCCAGTGCTGAACCTAAACCACAGGCACCCCTTATTGGCTCTAAATAGATCTTCTAGTCCCGCAGGTAAACAAGATCACTCTCTGAATTGCAAATATCCAACCACCAGACAATTAACTATGAGTATTTCTCTTTTTAACTACAACCAGTTCTTACATTTATAATTTTCTATGTCCACCAGAGTGGACTGTGGTTATCTTATTAAATAATCTTGCCCTATATCAGTTCCACTTACTCTTGCATGACGGTTAGTTCACTGCCAGTCGCACATACACTTACCTCTATTGTACAGTGTGAAAAACAAACATATTGTGATCGCACTACTTCAACTGTCAGTAAGTATGACTACATCTTAAAAGAGAACTATACCTGTATATATGCCTTGGATGTAAATGATCTTTTATTCACATACATTACAGCCTTTAAAAAGCCTAGGGGGAGGGACGAAACACGTGTTGGCTGTCACTGTTTGCAGGATGAGGCAACTATGGATAGGTGGCAAACACTTAAAGGAGCAAAATATAAATCTTGTGATGAAACTGAACTTGTGCTTATACGATTGCATAATCAAAGTTGAGCGTCAACTGAATGCACATGAAGTGAAATTATAGTTACTGAGGAGTTACCATTCCAATTGTTGATTGTGATTATATGATTGGGACCCTTTATACTTTGTTTCCTACCACACACAATTCAAAAGCTACTTTTCTACCAAGTACCTCTCTTACCCCCACGTGACTTAATTCAGAACATAAGTTTAAACCATATTCCTGGGTTCTGTACTGGAATTCGATTAATAAAGACTTAAGCTGCTGTGTTTGTTAACTTTCTGCAAAGCACCAAATCAAGTCATAAATATCAGCCTAAGAACATCAAATCTATTCTGCATGTGTCTCTGGAGCAGTGTTCATGTGACAACAGGCTCCTATTTCCACCTTCTGGCAGACCAGGTATGTTTTCTTGAGCAAGTGTCTGGTGTTATGGGCTTCTTGTGCAAGCTACTGCTGAGTTACTGGGGACCAGGCTTTGACACGAATTTCGAATGGCGAAGCTGATTATAGCAGTAGGATACCTCCACTTTTTTGCCTTCACCCCAGTGAGGGTACTTCATACCAGCTCCCGCAGGTAAAGCTCTGTAGGTCGTAATTGGGCTTAATTATTCCCCGTACAGTAGGTGTAATATGCATGGGAGTTTTGAGAAACTTCCGTGGTTGTGCACATCTGTTGGGTCCCCCATGTAATTAAAAGCTCCTACAGGAATAGGGCACTCATTATTAACTGGAGCCAAAGCTTGCTGTATCCCCTTTCAATACATGTCACACTCCCTGTGCTGCTCTTTTCTGTCTTCCACCCTCACAAACTACAATATTTTGGAAAGCCAAACTGCAATTCTCTGGATTCTCTAGAAGGGAAAATGAAGAACTGTTGTTGTTCAGTAGACATGGCTAAACCAGTTCCACCAGGGCGGTCGGTGACCTGGCATGAGTAACACCTACAGAAGACAAGGTCTGCTGGCACACCTCTGACAACGAAGAGGGGCTGTCAACTCCTCTCCTGCATTCTGTATTTGTGCTGTACAAGGACTGTCTGAATTTCAATACAAAAAAGTAGGAGGTCAATTAGACCTGAAACTGACCGCCATGGTGTCATACCAAATACAAATTAAACTTGGAGTTCACCAGTTCCCTCAAAACCTTATTGGTGAATTTTGAATGTGACTGATCAGTTGGATCAGGCCAACTGCCTCCACAATTGAGTATAAGTTGACCTCTGCAGCATATCCGGTGTTCACCTTTTCACTCTAGGAGCTTTGGACACCTATCGAAATAGCTATCTCCCTTCTAAGGAATGAAGAGGAAACAGCTTTCTGCTGCCCTCCAAGCAGATGGCCTGTTTTGTTAACTAAGAACATTTATGCTTTAGTCCATGCAGAAAACATATTGCATTTTATTTTCAATAAGTCACATAAAATGTATCAGAACAGGGAGGGCTTAGATCAGTTTGTTTCAACCATTTTCTTAAGTCCTCTTATGCTGTTGTTTTAGTCCTAACATATCTGCCTAAACACTCGTCCTTATGGTAGTTCAGTACAGGAATAAGCAGTTCTTGGCAACTACTCTGTACTCGCATACTAATATTGGAAATTGGTCAGCTGTGATTTTGGGGGGGTGTGTGCTGCAGGCAATGGTCCTGTATGTGGGCGAGTGCCTGATTTTCAATGTTAGCCATGTTGCACTCCTCCTCCTCTTACCAACCTCTCCAAAGACTCTTTCTCACCAACTCTTTTGGGTCAGTACTGTTTTGTATTTTGGCAGCTTTGGTGCTCACAAAACACAAGGTGATCTGTGCAGTTGTAGAAGGTTTTTCTTTCTCCTGTTTCTCATCTTCCACTTTTGGCCAACCTCAACAACTACCTTTATTCTCTTTTTCAGATACTGGTAATACTTTGTTTTTTTATCACCAGAGTTCAGCGGAAACATACTACTGGCTGTGAATTGTTACATCCTTCCTATGAGACTTTGAAGGGAGGGGGAATGTCGGAACCAGAGAATTGTCTCTGCTCTACAGAAGTAGGAACTGTGTGTTTTCCAACCTGCTGTCACACCTAGGACAGTTGGGATGCCAAGCACCAGCTTCTCTCAAGCTCTTCAAGGTGGCTTTCCATGGTGATGTTAGCAGTCACCTCTGATAAATTACCACAAGTGGGTGTCTGTACCACAATATATACATAATAAAATGCTCTCGTGGCAAAACCGATATTGCTAATACACGCAGGAAAAGTAAAGACCACATTAAAACACAAAGCCGACATTCAGACAAGAGAAATAAATTAGGTTTACAGAAGAAATTTATTGAAAGATCAGCCAACTCCTGCCCAATCACATTTTCAGGGGTGTGAATTTATGTAGAGCCCACCAGACAGTGGAAATAGGAGAATCATTCTTCTGTAGCACATCAGATGGGGGATTGATTTTTGTTTTTAGAAAGATCAAGTCCACAAGGACTAAATGAAGCCCAAGATTATTCTTGCCTGTTTGAATTCCAGGCAGAAAGACTTTAAAGACTGGAAAGACTATGGGACCAATTACGATGCGGCTCGTAAAGGCTTCGACCTGTGGAAGGAGCCTTTACAGCCGCATTGTAATGGGCCGTTCAGTTTTATTCCGGCTGGCTTCCGACGGGCTCAGTGAACCCGTCCGCCAGTCGGAAGCCGGCAAGTAATCTCAAGGGCGGGTCTTTCCGCCCTTGAGATTACGATGCCGATTTCCGACATGGTTTCCATGTCGGCCTGTCTGACATGGAAACCATGTCGGAAAGCGGCTTTGGGGGCCCCCAGCAGGGCCCCCTGGGGTGCACGGCCTCCATTTGGAGGCCGAGGGGGCACTATGGTGCCCCCCTGCTGATCCCTGCACCTTGTGGCCGACACCTTGAGGTGCCGGTCACGGGGTGCAAGGATGAACCACACCTCCCATTTCACTATGGGAGCATGCAATACGGCCGGTAATGCATGCTCCCATAGTAAAATATAGGAATGCGACTGAACAGTGTTCGGTTGCATCCTAATGAGGCAGTCTGGACTGCCGACAGGGTGTCAGTCAGTCCCATGACCGATGTGGTGTTGGGATTGAAGTGATTCCGCCCGACATCGTAATGACCTCCTATATGAATATGGTAGACTTTGTGGTGAAAATAGACTCATAACACTTAAGAATGGGGGACAGGGAGCGTATTCAGAAAAGCTAGGTCCAGTACCGTTGCTCCCAAGGACTAACATATAATCACTGTGTGGTAACTGTTCCTAAAACAAGGACCCATAACCAACTTGGTTATGCATGACAGGGAAAAAAGAGAAAGAAAAGTAAGGTGGTCGCTATATGTGGTTCCCAGTTGATGAAGGATGGGGAATTTCTCCTTTAGAAATTAGTGCCCTCACACACTCTTGCGAGTGTCATGCTTTATCATCGGGCGTTACTCCTCGTGGGGGTGGCGCTGCTGTCCCCCACGGGCCCCGCAAGAGGGCTCTTTGTCGGAGATCTTTCAGGAGACGCCGCAGTTGTGCATGCGGGTGTGTGGGCCTAAAAGGGTAGGTGAAAGTGTGTTAAAATTACCCCTCCGGTACCTAAGGGTCAATTTATCCGTAGGTCCAGGAGGTAAGACTAAAAGAATTATACAGGGGAGATGGAGCACCTCTATTAACAAATAACATAGAGGTCAGGGTATTACTCTGCTGCTCTCAGTGCCCGTGTGTGATTGTGAGTGAGTGTGTTGGTCAACATGTTTCGCGCTTAGACTCGGTCCCTAGTGGATCCCTATGCGCTTCGTCAGGACCCTCTGGTGTGAAATCGTGAATAAAAAAATAGGAGTAGGGAAAAGGCACCCTGTATTCCTATGGTACCTCTTGTCAGGTGTAAGTGCGTACTATGCGCTCAAAGGAACATCTCGTGTGTTCCTGTTAGTACCCCTTCAAACGTAAATGAAGAGCCTCGTCGGCAAGTACCCGCGGTCTCGAGGGGGAATATATTAAAGCCCCTTCATTTGCGGCCCGTTACCTGCCCTGCCGCTGGATAAACGCTGGCGTTTAAAAATAAAAGTATGCGTCTTAAAAGTAAAAACAGAAACAAAGAATGTTGTTTTCACGGACTGTGTTGTAGAGAATGCTGTTGGCAACTTTGCTTCAGATTTGCGAGGTAGAACACACTGTTTTAATTAAATACGGACACTAAAGGTTTGTACAGCAATGTTTATGAACAATGACATTTGGGACAACTCTTAGGTCATTTGAGTTTAGTACTGTTATTTGAACTGTTACTGAAAAAAGACACTTCAAGCAGCGTATAGGTTTGTGGAATCCATTGGACACCAACATACAGCCACAAATCCACATTGCAAAACAAGAGATCCTCAAGCAATCAGGGACACAAAATTAACTGTTTTAGGAAATCCCACTAATCAAAAGAAAGAACACTAACAGCTAGAAGCTTCTTAAGGATGTAAACGGGAGGAAAAGACGGAAGGAACAACAGCAGTCAGAAATCAAAAGTTGTCTATACTCACAAGGGAGCTGGGTCTCCTATGTCTCCCCACCCAACAATCTGCAAACAAACCTCAAAGGACCGAAACAGGATAACAGTCCTGCCACACCTTTTAAGTGCAACGCACTTCACCCATTTGAAGACCTCTTGCTTGGTTGCACTGGCCCAGCAAATTTAATTCAGAAATGCTCAGCAGCCTCAGTGTTCATGCAAGGTTTTC
This sequence comes from Calotriton arnoldi, assembly GCA_963921515.1. NCBI lineage: Eukaryota > Metazoa > Chordata > Amphibia > Caudata > Salamandridae > Calotriton > Calotriton arnoldi. The sequence goes on along the minus strand of CAWUFW010011644.1, from coordinate 140,435 downwards.
TTCTTACTCTCAAAATCCTCTCACTTTTAATGGGTAATCCAGTGTGACCATCATCCATTACGCACCCAACTACCTCTTGATTCTGAACAAAAAAAAAATCCTATTCAAAGTCTCCAGAGCTGAGGTCAGGAAACAAGAGAAGGGGGGTTCCTCAAAACAAATATCCTACTTCTTGATTCAATTATAAACCATCATATCTCTAAAGAGCCAGCACTATACCGCCACTGCCTTCTCCAGAGCTGAGTTTCCTCATAGGCTGTCAATATGCACAATTTAGAAATCTAGAATCATCTTTTTCAGTCATGTTTTACGAGGTCAGCAACATTCTCTTAACCACTGACAACTCCTCATTCAGATGGACTAAATCCAGCCAAGAGATTCTAGTCATGCATCAATTCTCTGACCATTTTCTACAACACAGTTTTTAGGTCTCGCCTGAGCCAGCGCGCATGCGCTGCTCTGCGAGACATTAAGTAAGGGCTTTTGAGCGCTGAACACACGCTCGTGCGTGTGCTTTTTTAAAATTAACCCGCGATTGGCCTTTGCGTGCGTCTGTCTAAGAAAGACAGCACGCAATTGGCTCAAGGCAGGTGCATGTCCCGCCTTCTCTGGTCCTTGGCCTAGGGTCCTCGGGAGCGCTCACGACCACCATCTGTTTCCAATTATCTTAATTGCTTACAGATAGTGGTCGCGCTGGCCCTGGTGCGAATTCCTTTTAGCGCGCGCACCACTCCCGGGCTTGTTACAAAGAGCAAACTCGCGCGGGACGAGATTCGCGTTCGCTCAAAGCTGGGCAGTCTCATTCACTCCGCGCTGGCAAGTCACACGCTTGATTGAGCTAGGGGTCTCGCAGACCAGACGCATACAGGGAACTCAGTGAACTCATTCTCTAAAACTAAAGACGCTCGGGACACCGGAGCGTCTCATTCATCGTGATACACCGTGGGTAGACGAACGCGGGATTGAAGCCTCGCTCCTATAATCATGTTAGATGTATACAAGGTGCCGGAGAGTGCATCGTTCTGATTCGGACAGCCAAGTGTATCATTCTCACAGACACGTACACAGAGAGCCCGCTGGAGTATCATTGCCACAAACCGCACGGACACGCACCCAGAATCCGTCTCCTTCTCACACAGTGAAGCCGAGGGTATCACTCTCACAAACAGCCGATACATAGTCTAACCGACACAACAGAAGCCCGGGGGAGCCCAGGAGAATCATTCTTATAAAAGCAAAGAACACCGCACGCGGACACCCTTTTGTTTTCCTCCGGGTCTAGTATTTTCACTGAACAGCTCATCAGCCACTCGACTGAGTATCAGCTGCATCTTTAGGATCGATAGCTTTTTATTGCATTTGAAAATTAATTTCGTTTTGTGTGTCTTCCGTAGGGAAAGATCAAGCCCGAGGCAGCACAAAGCCCTGGTCCTGTTGTTTCTCCCACAGTGGGCTACCGTGCCGGGAAAGCCCCTTCCTCTCTGCCTCCCCCTCCACAGCAGTGAAGTCTTCATTTGCTGTTGACATCAGTTGGAGAGGGGCTATTTTCGTCTTACCAACGAGCGGCTATTTTTGCTCCAAGCCCGCACGAGAAGCGAAGTCTGTCTGAAAACTAGAACCGCCTGGTCCTCGTTGGGCGAAGCTCTCATTCGTCCATAAAAGACGCCAATATGTCAGGCAGGCGGTTCTGGGAGCAGAATGACGAGAATAGTCTGTAATATATATGAAAAGGTTTGCTGCTGATCCTTTAAGCTGTTCTTTTATGAAATAATGTGCAACGGATCCTGATCTCATCTTGTAGCGAAGCCTTTGTCTCCCTTACATTTATAATCTTAAGTGCTTTACCTCATCCAGTGAATCAAACCTCACCACACACAGGACAGGGTAGCCGTGCCTTCTTCGGGTAGGTGGGTCAGTGCCTTCCCTTCGCTCACCCGGCTCCTCAGCATAAGCTGTAAAACAGAAAGAGAATAGAGATGCACTGGTGGCCTAGGAGCAAGTCACACTCGCCCACTTTCTCCCAAGTGCTCCCGTATGTTCCAATTTTCCAAACACCTCCTTCCATCCCTGTGTATTTAACAGTAGGCATGTTTGCCATTACCTCTCACAAAGCCTCGTTCCTCCCACCTCGGTGTGCTAGATCAAGAGAGGCGCACAGTGGATGCTAGCCCTCCACATATTCTAGACCAGCAGTGCCTTGAACAGGGCCCCTATCTCACACACAAACACATTTGCTGTGTGTGCTGGCACTGCACAGCCGTAAACAGGACCCCTGCCATGCACATGCTTCAAAATGCGTGTCCACATTGCCTTCTTAGGCAGAGTCCCTGTGTGTCACACCCACTCCTGTGTGCTGCAGATCAGAGCCTTAGACTGAGGCAGAAACCACACACAGCCCTGTGTGATAGGGCTGGAGCTCTGACCTCCACACACATGGATGTGTAGGAGGGCCGGTGGTTCTATAACACCACAGTACATTCTTGGAAGTGACCCCTCCCCCAACACATACTCATACTATATCAGCAGAGTCTTACCAATTACTCTTGTACTCCACTTACACCTATGGCAGCTATTGATGCATTAATGGGCAGTAGGGCAGCTCTAGGCCATTGCCCTCCACACACAGATGTTCTCTGTGATCATTGAAATAATTGGGAGCCCAGTATAGGAACAAAGGGATAGATACGAACAGGCTGTGGTCGACTTAAGATCATGATACCGAATTATGTGACTAGTCAGTGCTTTAAGCTTGCAGTCTATTACCTGTTTAAACTTCGGAGTCAGATGGCTCTTTTCAGGATGAATGTATGCAAGGACAGTCAGGAAGTAAGGTCAGAGGCTGGCCAGGTGACTGCATTTCCAGGGCTCCAGACGCCGATTTTTGAGGAACATTCGTTTGTCCTTAAACGGCCTGTTGCAGATCTGACCTATCCGGGCATTTCCAAGGCCGGGTCCCAGCAGTTACGGATCAGGGAGGACTCCGACGATTATCTTTTGATTGGTGGTGTGAAGACTAACCGCTGCAAGTTGGCGTGTGAGAAGATGAGAGTGTGTGTAAGACGCCATGTAGGTTTTTGATGGGGTCTGGTAAGAGGTTGTAGAACCATGAAAACGGCCAACAAAGTGCTCACGCACCACAGATTCCAAAACGGGAGTTTGTTCTTTAAAAATTTTTTCTTTTTTTTACATTTTTGTCCAAAATATATGTATATATTTTAAAAGAGTTTTATATAGCGCGAACTAGACCCGAGGATATCAGGTATCATAGCGCTTTACATGAGCACCAGTTTCGTTACAGAAGGACCATTCATTTTGGTAGACACGGGGAGATTAAGTGATTTTCCCAGAAATACAGGATGTGGAGTGTCGTTGCCGAGACGCGAACCCTGTTCCCCAGCTTCGAGGTCGACCGCTCTAGCCATAACTGTTTTTGAATAAATAGTTATTGTTGTCCGGGCCAATTCTAGTGCTTCAAGCCGCCACTTGCCTCCTTCAGGGTGTCACGGGATCTCAGCAAGACCCCGAGGAGGGGATATTTCCTGAGGAACAATGATACTATCCTGCTTGGAACTACGGGGACGCTGTTTTACTAACACCGTCCTTTCGAAGTCCGAGGGTAAATATATGTGCCACATACAGTGTTGCACTCAGTAGTGAGCAAAGCTAGTTGCGCACACTTAATGTTATAAAACGAGTACCTCGTCAGTTTGGGTTTAGATGTCTTGTCGTTAAACCTCTAGAAACAGCTCTTTCCATTTCCAAATAGCTCTGTAAAGCAGTATTGTTAATTACATGTTTTGGATGTAGGGATCTAATTAGAAGGCACTGTAAGGTTAAAGGCATCCGATCTCGGAAATGAAAACATTCGGGGCTGTGTGCCTGCTTGAAATAGATGCTTTGGGGCAGTACTTATTGAGTAACCGGGGTATCCATGAATAATAAAGGACAACATTTTGACCACGGTGTTTGAATGACATTTTCCAGAGTTAGTTTGATGCTGCACCCAGGAACCCTTCCGCAGTTCATTGGTGACCTTGGTATTCTTACCTCATTAGTACCAGTTTAATGCCTGAATACAGAACTAGTTAACATCGGCAAAGGGTCTGCCACGGCTTTGCGCACGTGTGGCTTGTTTATTTGACTAACTTTGAATCGGTGCGAGCTGGGAACTTTTTGTTGTTGTTAGAACCGGCAAATGACGCAGTAGATGATGGAATGTGAGGCAAGTGTAGTAGCGCTGAACATGAGGGAGGGAGTGCGGTGGCATTCAGCGCACGGTAGCTATGATGCAGCAGTGTTTCATGAGAGTGGAGAAGAGGTGATTTGTGTATCAGCAGCACATTGGTTGGATGAATTGTTGATAAAAGAGGCTGTATAAACAAGCATTTGCAATGCAATAGGATTCGCATTTACGCTAGTTTAAGCTATTGGCATTGGAAATGACAATGCCTTTTATTTACGTTTTAAAAACCAAAACATAAAATAAAGGCATTGTCATTTACAATGCCAATAGATCAAACTCGTGTAAATGCGAGACCTATTGCATTGCAAATGCTTTCCCCCACCCCCTTATTTATGCCTTTGCGCTAAAAATCTATGATTAAAAAAATTCATTTAGCGATCCATTTGGTGTCTGGCAATATGGATGTGTAAATAAAAAAACAAAGCAAATGGTGCCCACATCCTTCCACTAGCGAGCGCATGCATGGGGATTCATGTGTGCATACATCACATATGCATGTGAAGCTGAATGTGGCAACTGACTGCATCATTGCACCTTTTTTTTAACTTTTTTGTGTGCAGATGATGTACATCATAGGCAAAAAACATTTTGCCCTTTTCCCTGATCTGCACAGCATCAGAAAAAAGAATTGGCTAAGTCAATAAGTCCGCAAGGTGAGTCCTATTGGCTTTTCTAATGATTTTTGTTTTTTTCTTCCACTTAAAGCCTTCATCAGGACAACAAATGTTCAAGGAAGTACTTTTATTCAGGGCAATTGTGGAATATGCTCATTGTAATTGTATTACATAATTGATTTATGAGCTGCTGTTTAACAACACCCTACAAATCCCCTGGCCATAATGATCTATTTGTCATATTGATATAAACAGAACAATCGGAGCAGGGATATGGTTTTTCACACAAGTCTGTAATACGACAAAAAGTGAAAGACACCAGTGGGAACCAAATACTGAAGCTAAATCAGTTGAAACTAAAGCTATTCTTGTTACCGAAATGATTAACTAAACAGTCCGTCAGATCATGAGACAGAAGTGACAATAGCAGGGCACGCTGTCTTTTGTTTGCTGACCTCAGTCAACGTGTTTTTAAGAATACATAGAATTGGATAAACACTGCATCCTGTGTTTACAACCATTGAGGGTATACTTGACTACTACAGTCTCTCTCTCTCTCTCCCTCTCCCTCTCCTCCCCCCCCCCCAATAAAAACACTGTCAGCCGCACCCCAAGAATGACCCAACTCCTCTTGACGCCAGCTGAGAGCTTTCTGGCCCCGGTCATAGAACAGGGTTCTCTCTTTTCATGCCTCATCATGTTTTTAAAATTAATTTAAAGCAGGACTAATGGTCCATGTATCACACCAGTAATATCCAGATCTAAACTGCCACCCGCTCCTTATTCTCTGTAACCCAGGAGCTCTAATGTGTAGCATGCCTTCACTCTTGCACCCGATATTAAAAGAATTGTCTCCCTCTGTTCTTCCAAGATAGCCATTGAGCACTGCCTCTTGCCACAAGGCACCCAGCCGATACTCTTCCCGAACACCCCCCCCCCCCACAAAAAAAATCCGGGGTTTATATGACCATCAACTTCTCTGTTCCTATGTGCCACATTAGACATATGAATTATGGTACTTCTTGTAAAGTGCTGACCGAATTAAAAAATACAAATTATAAAAAGATACCAAATAAACTTATTCAAGTCTGACTTATTTATTGTGGGGAGTTAGTTAATGCGTGAGGGGCAACAACTCTTTACAGGTTAAACAAGCATTGGCATAGCCAATAGGTCTCGCCTTTGGGACCTCATAAGTGTTTAGTTATCCAGCACAATATCCTTGGTTCAACAACATCAACTGTTGCATGGCTTAACACTTATAAGGTCCCAAAGGCGAGACCCATTGGCTATGCCAATGCTAGTTCGTAAACCCACCAAACTTGTTCTAAGAATTCTTCAATGCATCTTGTTTCAGCAGCCCAGTCATGGCTTACATAAAACACAATGTTTGTTTCACAGCTTTAACCAGTTCAATGGCCTTGACAAATTGTTTTTGTGCTTCAAAGCACACTATCACATCATAGAAATTGCACTTTTCAGACAAAGTAACTTAAGCAGGCACGCAGGACTCCTCCTCCAGCTGGTCCCTTTGCCTGTAACTCATTGAAAGATTATTAGTTTTAAAAAATTGCTAGCATTTCATCTTTTTCCTAGCCATAACTGGGAACCATCTTGTCTCAGCACGTCCAGGAAGCAGGTTCGGTGTTTCATGGCACTACGCTGCCCTTGTGAAAAAATCTCAGCAAAAAATAAAAAGGACATAAGGCAAGGGGCATCCAGAAGTCACAATCCAAGGCAGGCATAAGACCACCCTCGTCTCTTTCCACAGGGGGACACACCTCCTTCCTGAATGGAAACAACACAGTCTGCTGGTATGCCACCACCTTGCCACACACAACAATTGAGCCAGTCAGCTTATACCCCTCCTGGAATCTGTCACTCTTAACATGCATCAGCCCTATCAGGGAAAGCCAGGCCTACAACCATTGGCATCCTGTCTCAGCTCACAGAGATTGCCACATGAAGAAGGTGGAAAGATCGACTCAGGATCAAGATATGGAGCCAACTGCTCGGATCAAAACAGTTAGAGTCCTCTCTGAAACTTAAAAGTGCCAGGAGGTACGTCTGGTGGTTGCCAACTCAGCAGGGGTGTGAGGCAGTGAGATCAAAGGTGGCCATCTTGAAGCCCCAGAGACGCATTATGAAGGATTGAGAGAAAATTTTTCAAATTTATCTATCCATTGACTGTTCTATATGAAAATCCAATTCAATAAATGGTTTGCAAATGGACTTTCCCATTTCTGTGTGCTCCCTAAATTTGGGGATTGAGCCCAAAATCAAACAAATCTGTTCCTGTTCCCCATGCAATGGTCAAAAGCAATGTGGCAAATCAGTAAAATTCAGGTGCATTTTTAGTGATGAGATACTTTGTTTTTAAACATTTATTCTGATGTGTAGCATGTTTATTTTTCTATAGTTGAATGGTTATTTTTAAATAGATGCTTGAGTTGTTCTCAAAGTTTTAAAATGCTTCCCCAGCAATTAAACTGTGTTAAACTGACAAGATTAAGGAGATATGTTTGGGTCTCACTGTTTTCACATAGATACAACAAAGAAAGGCAAATTCCATATGGCTAGATAGAGGACGTGGCACTCTCTTCAGTAGCCTCAAGACCTTAAACAACTATTGACACATCTGTAAATTTTCCCTTATACCTCTGTGTGCATTCCTCCGTTACAATCCTATTCTTTCCCTGATCTTGTCAGTGAGTTAAAAGAGCATGGGCAAGATAAAATTCCTTGTAGAAATCATGTACATTTTGCATCATGCTCTCCGTGTACAACAATTCAGCGTACTTTAGGGCTTGATGCATGTTCTATACAACCATTAACAAACATTTCAAACCAAATTTAGCTGCCTCTCACTCTGAACTAAAAACCACACTTTTGCTTAAATGTCTTTCCCCGTACCCTATGCCACAATTGCCAATATGTTTCAGCCAAGAGAGAGACTGCATGTCACTCTTAATATGATTTGTATAAAAATAATATTACTTGAGCAAACTGTGATAAACCTATTTTCAATATCTAGATCCCCTGGCCATAATGCCTTCCATTTGCCTATGCCATCACCAATCCTTCCTTGGGACACTTATGATTCTCGCATTCATGCTTGCAAATAAGAGTGCCAGATTATTACTTACATAGGATTTTAGTGATAATTTTTTATTCCAACTTTTATACAAACTAAATTAGTACAATTTTTAAGCAGCACCAATTTCCAGGTACTATAACTACAGCACCTACTTTTCCAGTTTGTTCAATAGGGACAGGGATTATCATCCAGGACTCATCTCAAAATTATGTAATATACTCCCATTGCAAGATCTCCTCCACCAGTACTAACAAAATCCTAGCTCTAAAATTTGGTATTCACATTTTAAATCATGTGATTCCCAAGGTATATCCAGGAGGATGAATTTCAAGACAGATTTTCAGGATTTCCCAGAAAAAGCTGTACATACGTTTAAGCTAAATGGAACATAATTATAGTGGCTATCCTGAAAATCTGGCAAGGACTCGGCCCTTCTAGGCTTACTTTAGACAATCCTGCTTCACAGCATTTTGTTTACTGACTTACATGACATATACGATAATGTTGTACACTATTCATGGAATCAGTCTTCAGGTCCAAATATTTCTCGGTTCAGGATCTAATAAATTTTTTATTTATATGTTTTCCTCAAAAACATAGTACAATTTGTTATGTAAGGACAATAGATATATCTTTTTTTTTTGGGAAGCGTTGTATTGAACATAGGCAGTTGATTATTGGCGGCAAAGAGAATCTTATCATAATCCCAGGGTAAAGGAAAAACATGAATTCATTTGAGGCACTACTCATGTTGAAAGTCGAAAAAGGTAAAAAACAAATAAAAAAATTAAAAAATCCTTACAAGTTAAATAAGATTTCAATTTCCTTTATCCGCTACCCCAGATAGTGTGGAGTAAAGATAATAAAAGATAGGCCTGGGCGGAGTTCTGCGTAAAAAACTCCATCACGCTCCACGGAGTTTCGTAAGAGGAGGGTGAGGTAAGTCTCTCTGCTCGTGCTGATTTTTAGCAGCAGCCATTTGTCCTGCGCTGTAAAAACAGAGCGAACGGCACCACACATAGCGCAAGAGGGAGCAGCTTCTTTCTGCTGCTTGAATAGATGTTCCTCAACGCGAGCGGTAACTACCAGTCATGACAGCCTGCGTTCAGAAATCTCGCTGGGAGGTGGTGTAGCGTTGGATTATCCCTGCTCGCGCTCGTCAACTTAATGTTGGCAAGCCACAAGAGAGGAAAGACTCCACGCCACTCCGCTGAGTTTTTCAGAACTCTGCGCTCTACGCAGAGTGGGAAAAACTCCGCAAACTCTGCGAGCGGAGTTTACCACTCAGGCCTAATCAAAGACACCAAATAAACATACAAAAGGAAAAGTATTTATACTACAATCTAACTTTCAAAGTATATCCACCGTTTCTAACACTAAATACTATAAAAGTACTTCCTGGTACTTTCCCAAATTCTGATTTTATTTACTTTTTTATTGCAGTCAACAACTCTTGTCTTGTTCCATTCGGGACTTGCTCAACTATATGATAAAATCAGATGGCATCACCAATTCCGACAGTCTAAATAAAATATTTTACATGCAACAGTAATAAGCATCGTTAAATATTGAATAACTTTTAAATCACCAGGCAGTACTTCATAGAACCTAAACATCCCTGTTTTTACATCTAACTGTAAAGATTGAGCCATCCTTTTTTTCCTAGGAAAGTAATAAGCTCAGCCCAAGTATTTTCAATAAATAGGCACAACATAAATATATGGAAGTGGTATATTCTAGCCACATTAAGGGCATCAGTAAGTACACTGCCTTGTCATTCTGGATAACTTAGCTGGAGCAGAACATGTATGCTGTTTTGTGAGAAAAAGCGGACTACAGCACTTCCTACTAGTGAATGCACCAGAACTGCCACCCAAACATTCAGATCCACTGCAATACCTTCACCATCCCATTTTTCTGCTAAGTCATCACAACAGTCTGAGTTTGTTGGGTGACTTGTAATTAGGACTCCCAGATTTATCATATTTATTTTTTGCCATTTCTGTATTTATCCATATTTATTTTGGGTTTTGTGAAAAAATAAGCTGAAACCAGTACATTTCCACATTCATTGAACTGATAAATATGCAAACATGAATGAACGTCCGACAGGTTTCAACGATATGTACACCCACACCTTGTGCACATCTACTGCAGTTTAGGCCTTTTTACTAAAATCTTTTTTTTTAACCCTCTTATCTGTGAATCTGCACATCTATTGGACTGGCAGTCACGACATACAGCATTTAGAATCACACAAAAAACAACCCGATTTCCATTTTTATCCACACTAAAAAATAAATACAGGAAAAAGGTTTTGTGTCTGAATTTATCTGTAAAAATCAGTAAAAACGGAAAGCAGGGAGCTTTACTTGTAATGTAAAATAAGATACTTCATGAAATGTATAGTCCAGTTCAAAATGGCATGATCAATGCTCAGTAATCTGCAACTCTTCACAAAGTTTAAATTTTTGATAAAACTGACCATATTTCAATATAAAGAAGAAATTAGTATTTGTACCCCTATTCCTTACGAGGACTATCATACTCTTTAAGACGACCCTGCATGCAAGTTAAATTGGACAATAATCTTCTAATATTCTGCAGACTTGAATCAGATAGTACCTTCAGGGTTCGGAAACCCATATTTCCTGTAACTGCCATATTCTTTGTGATTCTAGGATAATGAATTAACTGCTGAATAGCCCAACTTGTGTGAGCTGTAGCTTGAATTTTCTTTGATCAATTATTTTTTTAAGACTTTAGAGCAGTTAAATTTAGTTGAATAAAGGTCCAGTCTATTATGTGAGATCATAGCTCTAAGAAATGTAAACTTAGGTAGTGAACATCTATTTGGAGCATGCAAAATGTTGTACAGGATGCAATTCATCAGCCCAATAATAATGCGGAAAGCCTGGAAGCAAGAGACCCACCTTACCATCCTACCAGCCATTTTATTTATTTTTTAGATTCAAGGCACCTTATTTTCCAATGTAAAAGTGTTAGTTTGGAAGTCTAATGCAATGCAAAATTTGTTCAGAACATATACTGCCAGATGTTAACATAAAAATAATAATTTGGGTAAAATAACCAGTTTCATATAGTCAATTCTGACAATAATTGATAATGGGAGAGATTAATTTCAGTCCAGACATTTCTTTATTTCTGCCCACTTACTCAAATAATTTACATGGAAAAAATATAGGAATTTTACAAGAGGATCATTCCTAAATATCTCCCTTGAATTTACTCATAACAGTTTCCAAATCTTTTTGCCAAATATTCGTTGCTATGATTTCAGTTTCTGAGTTATTAATTTTATAACCCAAAAATATTGGGGAGAGCACTCATAATCTGAGTGTATGAATCAGGAGAATTTGAGAGATAATGGGAATTCATCCAAATATAACTGGACTTTCAGTAAAAGAGGTCCTAGCTGAAATCCATGGACGTATGTGTAGGGAAATAGGCTTACAGACAATTGGTCCATAAAGAGTGCAAACAAGAGAGGAGCCGGCCCTGTTGCGTACCCTTTCCAATGAAAACAGAGTCTGCTAGACTGTCTATTAATAATCAAACATACCATAGATTTTACTCAAGTCTTCTGTTTAGTTAAACAATAGTTGGTTCTTAATTTTAGCAGGAGAATGGAATTTAACATTATCAAAGAGGGGAGACTGACCTGCTCAGTTTTCATATTTAAAAACCAATTTGTGCCATCTGTCTTAAAACCCACAGACGTCCTTTACACAAACCCCGTAGCTAAAGTAAGGGCTAATGAGTTGGTATCAGAATTCATGATTACAAGAGGTACAAGAGCGGGATGTCACCTTTCGCCAGTTCTATACGCACTTGTGATGGAAGCACTTGTGTGTAATACGTGAACACCACTTGAATAAAGGCAAGTGTTCCCTAGGTGGGTGCATAACCTCACTTTACGCCAATGATATTTTGCTATATGTAAAAAATCCGGGATAATTTTTCCACAATTGTAGGAAAGTGAATTATTATTCAGGGTGAATGGTAGTCCACCGCAAGTAATACAGTCACTAACTCCTTAGGTCCAGTCAAAGCTTTCAGTAATTTAAACCGGAGCTCAACTCCCGGTAACTATGGCACAGAGTAAACAGGCTTAATTTAAGGAAAATGGGTAAAGCATTTAGAAGTGCCAAAGCAGTTAAAAAGTTGAAAACAAAACACAATGAAAATCACACTCCAATTTATAAATAACAGAGAAAACTTTAATAAACAAAATGATAAAAATCAAATAAGGCGAACTGGAGATATGAAGAGATATGAATTGTTAAAGGTGCAAGTGAATATTGGGCCAAAAAGTGCAAAACGTCAATGGTCGTGGTAGACTGGGACCTAGGCCCCATTTGAGTCTGACCGCGATGTAACGCAGGTTGAATACACCAAGTAGATTGGGCCAACTGGGCAGTTTGAAAAAGTTTCTAAGTCCCAGTCTGAAAAATTGACTTTTTCGTTTTTCTGAGGAAAAACCCTTCTCTGTGCAGGACAAACCTGAAATTCAGTCAGATGATGTGGAAATGCCAGTAAGATCCTTTTTGCCGTCTGTCCCGTTGAAGCTCTGGAACAAAAGTTTTGAAAACGTTTCCAAACTTCCTTTGGTATCCGAACAACCACAGGAGTAAACTTCCACAGCCCCCAGGTCCTCAGAGGGAACACTTAGAGACTCTAATGTGTCAGACAGAAAGGAACAGCAAAGACCAGTCCAGGTCCTGTTGCCAGAAATCACCATGGATTCTTCACAGTAATATCTTCTTCAGCTTTTTATGTTCCTGGTGCCACCAAGGGGATCAGCTTTATGATCCTTGGAGATTTTTCTGTCCTTGGATTTCAAGTGGAGGGGGCCCAACCTCATCAGGCCCTTCTCACAGGCCAATGATGTCAAGGGCAGCAGGTTCAGTCCTCTAGGTTTTCTTTACGCAAGTCCTGCAGTGTTCTGCTGAATGTGCCCTGGGGTGTCACATTTATGCCTGACACCAGCTAGCTGGTGGGGGTAACTCTTGAGTCCTCCTTAACCAATAGAGTAAAAATTCCAAGGGGCAACCTTACCCACTTTTTCAGCAGTTACTGTTTGTCTTACTTCAAACAGGTCTGAAATGCCATGTTCCAGGCCAGTTACAAGATGATGAAAGTAATTGACCACACTAAACTTGGGCTCAGAAGGCTGTGAGAGTGTAGGAGTGTCACAATAAAATCACCAGTGTCCTCCCACATATAACCCAGTTTGAAGCAGGGACTATACCCACAACAAACCCAGAGACAAATGTTTGGTAGGACAAAAGCAAGGTACTTCAGCACCTAGGCAGGGGATAGTCAAGAATTGTTTTAGCATCCTATTCTCTCCTTTTCAAGTGCACCCCAAGGGTTACATGTGGCTCAACAGATCTGTCAAGCAGGACCTGGCAAATCTTATCAACAGGATGCCTACAGCCCCCACTCTGAATATTCTGTGGAGTTCAGAGGAGTTTGTATATTGTTTGCTCCTGGAAGGCATTTCCAACCTACTCAATCCTGAGTACAGGCTGAGAGCTGGCAGAGGATTATGCTAATTAGCCTTCTGCTAGATCAGGCAGGTAAAGAGCAACTTTCTGAAAGTTATGTTTCCTTAAAATTTATTACAAATCAAACTTCACCAATTAATTATTTTTTTAATCAACTATTTAAAATAGTGGCTTCATTATTTTTCTATTTTCAGAGATAGCAGTATTAGTATTTTAGTCTATACTCTGATTTTCTACATCTGACAGCTAGGCATGCAACTGTGAAATTAGCTTTTAGGGCATTGACACAGTATAGACATGGTAACATTTATTTTCTGCATGTTCCACTTTTTAAATACCATGCAACCGACCTTGTGGACTACAAGGCTTACATAGGGGTGACTTACGAATATTTAAAAGGAAGGATTTTACTTGCAATGTTTTTCTTTATCCACACTAGTGGATGGCACAATAAGTGCTGCAGTCTACAAGTGACATTTAACTTTTTATGCCTTGGGTGTATTTTTGTACCCGATACTATGGCCTTAAAGAAAATGTAAATACACCAATCATGGATTAGCCAATTTCTACATGTTTTAGGAGCTGAGGCACATACACCGAGCACTGGAAAACAGTGCCCCAGTGAGCATAGTCTAAAAACCAGCAATAAAATTCAGCAAAATTGGAGTGAGCACGCAAAAAAGGGCATTTTCATCACACCAATTGAGCAAAATTCTTAAATCTGGGAGCATATTGGACCGCAAAATAAACTGAAGTCCCCATTTTACTTGTTAACCAAAAGTACACATAAAGTCATGCTATCATATCGCCACCGTGGACAGAGGATCCCATATGCTATTTTGGGATTATGTTTCACAGGGAACCCGCAACGGTGTTCATAGGAAATTACTCCCCAGTTGTACACCACCTAATGAATAAAATAGAGCTTTGAATCAGACTTCCATACTGCTAGCAGGCCAAATTGCCATCATGAAACTAGTAGTTCTCCCCAAAAAATTATTTGGTGTGGAAGTGCCCTTAACTGAGACTTTTTGGAATGAAGAAATTGTAAAATTGAATAATATGATAGAGGTTACCTTGTGGTCCTCCCCACTAGTGGACACTGATGGGCAATGACAAAGAGCTACAGCACTTTAGCTCTTCTACTGGCTAAGAGGCAGGTGCAATCCGTTTGGGCACAGGGACTAGCCCTACACTTGAGCACTAGATTAAGGATTTAATATTTTGCAATGATGCTGCTGATAATGCAATGCTTCACCATTAGAAAGCACAACATATGGTTCCCATTAAGACACTATCTCCGTACTTAGGAACATTCATCCGCAGTATAAACTGTGAACAACAGTCTATGGGCTGTTGCCGACTCTTCATTTACTAACAGGTAGTGACTAGCTAGTTCATGTTTATAGAGTCTGTTGATGTTCTAGAAGCTGAAACTTTGACTATTGCACTGGGTAACGGGTGAGGAGGGGGTGTTCTGTACAGCTGTCTGTAGTTGATTATGAATCAATATGTAATTCCCAAGTATCCAGTGCTTTAATGTGTAATAATATGACACTACTGAAATTGTTGAGTTTGGTTTTGATTTGGGGGTTTTTGCTGGATGCGTTCGATGTATAGTCAGTGTAGATACGAGTATCAGTTGAGAAAATATTATGATATCAATGTGTTCATTTTGCTAGAAAAGTTCAATCCGATTTGTAGACAATAGAACAGTATTCGTTTCAATATAATTGCAGTTAAACTCCACTAGAGATCTGCTTACACGCTAATAATTCAATTCTAATAGCTCCACTTTCAGTTCAGATTTAATCAGAATTAAAGTTTATCACATTGCACTGTTGTCTGGAAGTCACTGCACTGCTGTGGTTGCACGGTGAGTATTTTAAACAGTGTGCTTTGCCTGCTGGAATACTCTTTGTCTCTCTTGCAAATGTACTACATCAGCTTTTGACTCCTCCATTACATGAAAAATATGATTCCTTTATTGAGCAATATGCTGTTCACGTATAATGTACTTATCTTTACATTTTTGCTTCTGAACTCAGAACCACTTTGCCTGATCTTCTCTCAGAACTACCATTATGTAATTCCCTAAAATTATAAAAGGTTCATTTTTCTAATGCCATCTTCCACCTCCAACTTCCATCCTCTCCCCTGTTTTCAGTCATCCTCCCTCAACTGCATGAGCGGAGTCCCACCATCCTGTGCCCAGACACCTCTAGTGTCTTCCAGGACAAATAGGGGGAACCTGAAGATTGCTCCTGTAAGCAACTAGTAAAGCATAATATTCATAAAGTGGAACAATGTTACTGTTTCAGCCAGCTTAGATATATGTACAATCCCTTTAAAATCAATATTGGGGGCTTTTTACGTGTTTCCAATCCCTTTAGAGCTCCTTATTTTATATAATGAAGCATTGCATGATTTTGGGGTACTGTTTAAAGATGTAATGTTCAGAAGAACTTGCAATAATACTAATAATAAAACATTAAACAACCAGTGCTGGCACTCTGTATCCACCATTTGTATTACATACTAGAAAACCATATGTTGCTACATTCAGGTAGATCTATCTACTTACTGTATTTTTCACAAAGTGTAAACAGTCAAGGCTTTACTATAAATGTATATGTTAACTATTCTTTGAGATATTTTGAGAGAAATAAGTTTGGTTTGAATAGGGTGAAAATACCTTGGATGGAGTTGTGTCAAGGTTATCAGCAAACAGCCTTTATCCAACAGAAATGGGATGAGACGTATGTTTTTCTGGAATCAGGTGAAAATAAATGGAGGGTGTAATTTAGCTCTGTTCATTTTTGTATGGCAGGAAAAACTGGACTGGTCCGGGGGTAAGTTTATATTATTAAACAGACCCAAGATGAAAGGGGGTAACATCTGAGTAGATGGTGTCCAAAGCTTTCTTTTTTATTATGGGTCGAGATTTATGGGATTAATTTATTAATAGCATTTTATCGGGTTAAAATTAGAAAGGCAGTGTTAGGTGTGCTACACTGTGAATAGGACTGAAAATGGCCCACGTAGTTTAATGGCATACATTTATATAGCCAAAGGAACGTAAGTAGCTGAGATGAAATTACTGTATATATTAATGGGGTGACAAAAACATGTGCGAGAAGTGATATTTTGTTGTGTCTGGGGGCTAACAAGGCCTGTCTAGAGTGAACACCAAACAGAGTGTCCATCTCTAAAAGCTGCAGTGGGTGCAGACTGATTCGGTGACAGGGGAGCCTGAATAGGCTGTGGTGGGGTCTGCTCACACAGTTGCACTTGCTCCACTGCCCTCCCTCCCAGACAGGTAGTAATGGAGGGCAAAATAAGGGCACAAAATTACTAAACTGTGCATGCAAGAGTACTAAACTTAGCTGGGACTCTCAAAGGACTCTGTGTTGGGCCTGCTTAACGGGAAGCTTGTTAGCTGGTTGGACCCACTAGGGAAGCAGCCTAAAGGAGACCCTTTTATTCTCCCCGATCAAAGAGTGTCTATAAAGAGTACTAGGTAGACAAGGCTACATGCACAATATCTTTTTTTTTTTTTTTTTTTTAAATCAACCCAATCTTTTTCCTGCCGGATCTTCTCGGCCATGCAACAGGGACTAACACAATCAGTGCTGTACAGTGGGTGGCTGTACAACTCCTGCAAAAAACAATTTGATACCAAAAGTGGTGGACATATGGCATCCCAAGATTAGCAACCTTCCTCTGAACTGATATTCACAGACGATATGAATGCACACTCCATTAGTGTGATACACACCTCTTGATGACAGAATTAAAAAAATGAGATGGCAACGAGTCTATGCCAGTATTTTGCCAAGTCTCTTTCTGAACCCGATCACAAAGTTCAAAAAGGTGGAAATGAGGTTTGATCAGTTGGAGACTGTGAAGCCAGAGGGTGCTTATGAGCAAGATGAGCTGCAATCTAAAGTAGATGCGCTGGAGCAACAGCATCCTGAATTATTCAATATAATTGATGATGGCGAAAATCACTCCAGAAAAAACAAAACCTGCATTAGATGCATTTCAGATTCAATTCCTAACTCAAGAGCTTTGTTCCAAGGCTTTTCTCCAGCCTTTGCAAGGCTCAGAAGGATCAACTAGACATGGATCGAACGCATAGAGCATATTTCACTTAATAAGGAACAATCAGAGCTCTCACTAATGACAATAGTGCATTTTTCAAAAATTTAAAGAAGATACCCTGATGGCAAAGCATACATCTGAATCAATCACTCACAAAGATGCACTTGCTATGCTGTTCTAGGAAGCTTATATGACGACTTTAGAGAGAAACCAACAACGTCAGGAAGACAGAATGGAAAGGGATGACTCTGCCGACAAAGCTTAAATGTCTGTTGGTCGACACCAGATTAGTCTCCTTTGCCTATCCCATGAATCATGACCTGCTGGATGCCTAGCCCAGAGATGAGCTAGTCTTTTCCATGAACATTCTTTGTGGTCTGAATTTTGAATGTTTCAATGAAGCTGTCTATATTTTACATTCATTGCACATAGGGTCCACTCACTTTTACTGCTATTCTGATATTTTTATACAATAAGTGGGACTTTTGTTTTTTTTAGTACCAGCTTAGCACTTGGTTGACCAATGTGGCAGGGATGACATCTGAGTACCGCTCTTCAGCATTCACAATGCTACTTGCTGTGATCAAGCAGAGTGTGGGCTGGGGAGGAGCTACCACCCAGCCAACCAAAGAAGCTAGCCTCCCCTACGTTTAATCGGGTGAGGCATGTTACACCAACCTTATGCTACTTATTTTGGTATTCACATTTGTGCTTCTTGCACAGTATTTCAACGTTGCTTATGTTATGTTAGATTCTATGGCAGGACCGGAGGCAGGGATTATGCTTTATGATCTCTACTTCATTTATTATAAATTTGAACAGTAGCCATTTTAACATTAACTTCACTATAAAAAAACTAACATTCACAAAAGTCCTTGAGATAGCACAACATTAACAACCAATGAGGTCAAGGCAGTTCAAATATAGTCCATTGTCAGTGTCCATGCTTCCTCTTTGCTTCACTGCTTAGAAGCCACAGATGTGTTGCTACCTTATATTTGTTTAATGCTGGTTTTGATGTGTTTACAAAGCGTATTACAATTTGGTTGTATTGCTACAACGCTGTGGGAGCGTTTCTCCCTCTTTGTTTAAACAAGGTTTTTCGCTGGTATTTGCCTAGCATTACGGGATCGCTCCTTACCCGGCAGTCAATTTTTGCTTCAAGGCCGGGGGCGGTAGACACGGTGCGACTCTCCGACCACTAGGTTGTGCTGCAGCACTCGTCTAGCGCAGCCCCGCATCGCAAGCCTATCAGTTTCCCTCAGGGATCTGGAGACGTGCGCCCCATGAGCCATCTGGAGGCTTTGTCAGCCTGGAGATTGATGCCACGGTGCTGGGGGTCTGTAATTGTGGCAATTGGAAATATACTGTCCCCTGAAGGGTCAGTACTGTGTTTTCTGCATTTAAACACCCTGCGGATTATGTAAGTAATTTCATACCAGCCGTGCAGGCCTCAAAGGGGACACAGTCCCAGTCTTATCCACTGGAATATTTGGGTGTGGTGTCCCCAGGGCCTTACTCCCCCTACATATGAGGCCTCTGGTCTTCCACAAACTCACTGGACACCCCAGTACCACATTGACAGTTCTGTCACCACTATTAACTCTTCAGTGGTCGCCATGCAGACGTCTCAGAGCACGTATGTAGAGTAGGAAGACCTGTTCTTCCTCACCCGGGCGGATATTTTTACGAGACCATCGATGCCTCTATAAACAGGGCTGTTTCTGAGGCCACAACCCACATTGAACAGAGCCTCCACAGGAAGATTGCGGAAGAATGTGCAAGGTCACCACGCCCACAGGACCCCCAAGAGTCGGGGGCCACACACCCAAAAATAAAGCATACAGGGGTAGATCACGATGCCTTTGGGTGCCTTAAACGGGCCTTCCTAGCCCAAACCCAGCCCCCGTCAGGCCCTTGGATCTGGCAGATGGGTTTTTGGAGTGTCTCAAACCTAATCCCCCAGACATGGGGGAGGGCCGCGAATCCGAAGGGGACTCCGGCGAGGCAGGCCCCTTGAGACCTTGGTGCCCCCCCCCATCCATTCCTGACGCCTTTGAGCACCCCCCATCCAAGACAGCAGCAGACATGCTGGACCCCAATGACATTGTCCACCCCTGCTCTGCGGAATCGGCTCAGCAGATTAAGTGGCAAAATATGTTGCAGGTCGCCTGCGTAAACCCCTGGAGAAGGAGGCATGCAGCTACCTGCAAGCAGAATGCCCCATGCCCTCGCTCGAGGGAAAGGTAGCCCTTACCCCTGAAATTGATACGAGGATGGCACCTTCCTGGCTAAGTTCATCAGAGACCCCAAGAAGGGGATTGATTGCTCCTGGTGTTCATGCCAGGATAAACTTCTGCACGTAGTGGGTCCGGTGACAAAGATTCTGGTTATGGCTGAGGAAGCCAAAGTCTCGGTCTCAATTATGCCCCCTGAAGTCCTCTCAGGCTGGGCAGAGAAGGCCATCATATTTTTAGGGAACGTTAACTGAGCCCTTTCCACAAAGCGTCGCCGCTCTCGTCTCATTGAGGTGGACCCTAAACTGGGTGAACTGGCAACCCCGGAGGCGGGGACTGCGGCCACGGGGGGTCTTTTCGGGGTCTTTTCATCAAGGAGCTGGGGAAGTTTGTGGGGACCTGCTCTTCCCTTGACAAGATCCAAATTTTCATCAGGAGGATTTTTGATCCTTTGGTTTTCCACGGTGTCAGCCGTGTTAGAGGAAGTTTGGCGGGCCGCTTCCCCTCAACTGCCCTCGAGGAGACAAGGCTCCACAAGCGGACAGTGGCAAGATCAGTCCTGCTTTGTGACATTCTACCACACCGCAGGTCAGTGATTCTGGGGCAGAGGCAGCACCAGGTGACAGCTTCCAACTCCTCCACCCTTCTTTTCAGCAAAAACTAGGGGCCGTGCAGCAAATCTTTTCCACATGTGGATTTCTCTCACGACAGATGCGTGGGTCCTTCAGATCGTCCAAGGTTTTCTGATCAAGTTCCGTGGGTCGCCACAACAAGCATTGCGTCCATGTCTGATGACCTTTTCTCTAGAAGAGAGCGATCTCATAGACAAGAAGGTTGAGATCTTCCTAGACAAAGGGGCCATCTGCCTGACTATGCCAAACCACAACAGTTTCATCAGCAACCTCTTCTTGGTTGACAAGTGAGACGGGGGTCAGCAGCCCGTAATAAACCTCAAGGAGTTCAACAAGTGGTTGGTGTAGTGCCACTTCAAGATGGAGGGCATCCATCTCCTCAGGGATGTACTCCAGCCTTCGATTGGATAGTGCACTTTGACCTAAAAGACGCATACCTGACTATTCAGATCTTACTGCCCCACCAGCATTTCCTTCTGTTTATCTGGCGAAGTCGGGCCTTCGAGTTCACCACTCTTCCCTTCAGACTCCTTTCAGCCCCATGGTGCTTCACGAAGGTCCTCAAACTAGTGGTAGAGCACCTGCTCACACAGGAGATGAGGATCCTCATTTACCTTGACGACATGCTCATTATGAGTCAATGTCCCAAGAAGTTGTTTATGCAGCTGCAGAAGACAGTGTACCTCTTGGAGGGTCTGGGATTTGTGACCAACGAGAACATGTCCCTCCTGACCCCCTCTCAGACAACTGAGTTCCTGGGTTTTGTGATGGAATCCTCGACGCCCACCTTGAGTCTTACGTCCCAGAAGATGGCAAAGATTCGGCACGAATTGCAGCAAGCCCTCTCCAGAGAGCACACGTTCCTCTGAAAGCTGGCAAGACTGGTGGGGCTACTGTCCTCTTCCTTTCAGGCGATTTTCCCGGGGCCACTGCATTATTGAGCGTTGCAACATCTCAAAGCCCATCATCTACAGAAGGAGCTCATGTACTCCCAGACTGTGTCTATGTCAGAGGAAGCAAGAGAGGAGATTCAATGGTGGCTCTCCCACATGGAGGCCTGGAATGGGAGAGCGTTTTTCGGTTCCAATTCAGACCTGGTCATCGAGTCTGATTCCAGGGGATCAGGCTAAGGGTGAAAACTGTGGGGAACTCCCCACAGGACGAAGCTAGTCACAACAAGAGTAGAGGTTGCACATCAACAGCTTGGAAGTCGTTGCAGTGTCCTTTGCGGTTCAGTGTGGACCAAGGACAGAATTCAGTATTGCGTCCTCCTCAAGATGGACAACATAGCCGCAGTACGTTGCATCAATAACCTTGGGGGGCGCCAGCTCGAAAGCCCTGTCAGACCTGGCGAAAGACTGCTGGCAGCACTGCCTAGATCATTATGTATCGGTCACGGCCGAGTATCTCCCTGGTCAAGTGAATCAGGTGGCAGAATGGCACTACTGCCATGTCCACGACTTGAGTCTCTGGAAGCTGGATCCGGAGAACTTCTTCATCTCGGACAGGTGGGGCCGCTTCTCAGTAGACCTGTTCGCTTTACGCCTGGGCCATAAGGTGGCCTGGTTCTTCAGCTCCCAGATCCCACGGCGAAAGCAACAGTCACATTCCTACAGGATTGGACTCAGGAGAGGGGCTACACATTTCCCCCAGTCTCAATGATCACGAGGGTTTCAGCCCAGGTGCAGAGTTAACTGGTGGAGGGGTCCTGGTGATACCTTTTTGGAGGTCTCAAGTTTGGTTCCTAGTTCTGATAGAACTTTCTTGGGATTCTGCAATCCTTCCTCCATTATTTCAGACTCTTCTCCTCAATCCGAACCAAGTGCAACACCGATTGGTGACGCAGGGTTCCATACACCTGATGGCATGGTGGATTACAGGCAACGGTGTAAAATCTCAGTACCTTTGAGACAGTCTGAGATCCTCTTGTCCAAGGCCTGGGCAGACAGCACGGTTAAACAGTATAGATCGGCCTCGACGAGATGGATGGGTTGGTGTATACGACGGGACTTGGATTCCGTGGCTGCTGATGTAGTCCAGACACTCAACTTCTTGTCTGACTTGTCACCAGGGGGTCTGGTCTAATCATGCTTTCTGCACTGCCATTATCGGCGGGTCATGCTCCGGTTGATGGATCTCCAGTGGGAGAGCACCCTATCATGCGGAGATTGTTGCACGGCATCCGCCTCTCTTTACCGCCAGAGTCTCTGTACTCATCTGTCTGGGATGTTAATCAAGCACTCAATCTGTTTCTTCGATGGCACCCTAATAGATTCCTGTTGAGGAAAGAACTTTCCACCAAATTGGCCAGGTTGCTGTGCCTAGTGTCATGTAGAAGGGTCTTGGGCGTCCAGGCTCTGGATGTTACAGGTAGAGTATTTTCCCCACAAGGGGTTTCCTTTACAGTCAGCAGACAAACTAAGTTTAACACTCAAATCATCACATATCCGGCATTCGCCAATTCCCCCAAACTATGGGTGCAGTGCTTGAAAGCATACAAGGAGATGACAGAGGAACTCCGTCCGCCAGGTGAGCAACAACTCCAGATTGCCCTGCGGAAGCCATATAAAGCGGACTTTTCACCCACAATCGCCCGGTCAAGGGGGGGCAGGGCGAGTCAGCCAGTTCAGTGGGACCTGTAAGGTTTCAGCAAAGAAGAAACAAAACCACGTTAAACAAGCATTTACAATGCAATAGGTCTCGCAACTGCGAGTTTTGGAGCTATTGGCATTGTAAATGGCAATGCCTTTTGCCATTGTTATTTACAATACCAAAAGCAACACCTATTGCTTTGTATAGCGCGGTGTCCGTGAAGACGGCGCCGTGCTCATTAAAGTAAAAAAAAAAAAAAGAAAGGAAATCAAGTATTCTTTGATGCAAAGCTATTTGCTGTAACACTGTTTATATAAGAGCAACTCCTCCATCAACCTGCACAGGCTATGGTGTTATACAGACGCAAATAAAAAACAATAACATCAGAAAAATGCCAATTCTATACTTCCAACCACACAGCCTGCACTGTGTAGCATGCTACCCATGTAGGGAAGTATTTTAGTGCCCCATATACGGGTAGTAAGCGCTATATAAATGCTGCAATACAACACTATTCAACCACCTACGTGTGAAACACAGCAGCCACTGCCCACGTGTGAACTGACAGTAGTGGCAACTTCGATTTAAGGAAAGCATATATATATAGTCGACGTACAAGACAGACAGAACCCCACAGTGAGCAGGATGCAGTGACTGAACTTAACAGTGACTGTCAGCGGAAAACACAAGCAGCTTTGGATGTGAACGAACAGCACTGACAACCTGAGTGTGAGGAGACAGGAGAGGCAGTCGTTGACAGCCCTGGGGTGTGAAGTCGGTAAAAAGAGGCCATGAGTGCAAGTAGAAAGCGGCCAGTTTTCATTTTGTGGGTAGAACAGTAACGGTGGTGAGAGCAGAGTCAGAGTAGACACCCTTGAAAGAACTGAGACAGCACCATGTAGTGACGGCACCTGTGGGTGTACAGACAGAAGTGACGGTTCTTGAGTGCGCGCGCAGAGCACCAAGAGACTCCCAGCACAGAGAAACAAGGGAAAGTGAAACAGCGCCATGCGCGCGTTGTAGGCACGCCGTGAGCGTGCACATCGGCGTGGCCTGCGGCTCGTGCCCAGTGGCGGCGCCTGCGGACTTCGCCGCACTTGAATAAGTGCTGCGCGGCTCGTGCGGCCCAGGGACGGGGCCGCCAAAGCAAAAAAAAAATACCATTAGAGGAAGTCCGGCGGGAGCTCACCCCGCCTTCGTGAATGCCCATGGTGCGGCCAAAGCAGGATTTTAGGCGGGGCTCCTGGGAGCAAGACGGAGCCCGCGTGTTGCTGCAGTGACAGGCTGAAGACGGAGACCAGCCGAGGAGCAGCACAGAGTCCCCATAAGAGCAGGTAAGTGGGGTGAGGCATGCTATGAGTGTAAGCGCGCCGCGCTTGGAGCTCGCGTGCGCATTAAAAAAAAAAAAAATGATATTGCATGAGGCTTGCGAGGACGGAAGGGGGACAGGAGATGTGCACATCGCGTGCCTGTACGTGCGTGTTCACATTTCCAGTCCGGCCTGCGCGTGCACAGCTCCTGTCTCCCTTCCGAAGCAAGTCAGTGACAATAGATCTCGCTAGCGACAGCGCTTCGCGCTGCGTCGCCAGGCGAGACCTAAAAAAGTATCCAGAGCGGAGACAGAAGTAGATCGCTTTAATATCCGGGTTAATGCTGTTGAGGGTCATTCAGGAGTAGCCATTTGACATGTTTTATGAAAGAGGCAGTATATGGGTTGGTTCTGATCTCAGGGGGAAGAGTGTTCCATATTCTTGGAGCAAGACCAGAGAAAGCACGATTGCAAGTTCTTTTCTTATTGAATTTGGGAGGTTTCAATAATGGGGTGTTAGAGCTTCTTAAGTTCCAACTCGAGCCCGATAGCACAAGTTTTTTTGGCAGGTAAGCGGGGTGTTGTGATGAATAGCTTTGTGCGTTAGGCAAGCTATCTTGAACCTGATCCTCGCTTCAATAGTCAGCCAGTTTAGTTGAATTAGGTCTGGCGTGATGTGGTCATGTTTTCTGGAGCCACTTGGTGGTAAGAAAGCTTTGAACTAGCATTATCCATGCCTTTAGTCCTGATATTGATTGAAAAATTTCCTAGCTATCGTAACAGAAAGTTTCAATTCTATTAAGGACTCAGAGACTAGGATTATCCCACCTGGTAAGAAGTTCTCCATTTATTCCCTTTCTGTTACCAGTAAATAGCTGGCTATTCTGAAATGTCTCTACTGATTGACTATTGTTGTTTCTTGCTCATAATCGTTGTGTTTGATATGAGGCTGATTGTTTCTCTTTGGAAAGACAGTTTCAATTACTTTCCTTTTTTCTGTGGCTTCATAGGGAATGATGGTTCCAATCAGGATTCGTGAGCAACAGATGCTAGAGTGATTCGCGCGAAGAAGAGGTAGCATCGACACTAACAATGGACTATATCTGGACTACCTTGACTTGATTGGTTGTTAATGTTGAACTATCCCAAGGACTTTTGGCAAGGTTAGTTTTTTATAGTGAAGTTGATGTTCAAATGGCTGCTATTCAAATTTATAACTAGTGAAGTAAAGATTATAAAGCATAATGCTCGCCTCCGAGTCCTTAATAAAATTGAAACTTTCTGTTAAGATAGCTAGGAATTTTTCATTCTTACTTACTCAAATTTAGGAGTTTAACATGCAAAGGAATAGATCAACAAGAGCTACACCGACCTCACCAAATTTGAGACATCCAAACCACTGTACACATCCACCAACACAGGGTTGCGAGATGGATTATCCAGTGTTATTCTCTAAACATCTTTCACACTTTCCAATTTGTGCAACATCCTGGAGACCCTCTGGCTCTCAATTCCTCTACCAACCAACCCCTCTCTTACAATCTCATAGTTCGTTCGCACTCTCCATCCTGCTTGTCACTTCGATTGACCTGGCCTCTCATCCCATCATCTTCCCTCATAATCCAGTCCCCTCTCCAGAGTTCACTCGTTACACAGTTCTTTTGTTGTCAGCTCATTTTAGCTAGATCTTATATACCAGTATCCCCCCTTGCCTTCATCTTCATAGTTCTTTCATTGCATGAAGTTACCTTACTTTCATTTGCTTAGAATCTGCGTGTTCATGCACTTTCATTGTTCAATGTAAGACAATTTTGTCATTGCTCATGTTCTATTGTAAAGCACCCCTAAACCTCACAGTGCATAAGAATCTTATACACCTGTTAAAAAAACAAATGGATTGTGCAGTATGAATAATTTAAGAACAATGGGAAGCATTCTCTTACCAGATGAGGTTTCATTACGAATGTTACCTAAACAAATGAATGTCTACGACTGCTAAGTTTGTGACTTTGAATGTGGAGGGCCAGAACTCGCCTGTTAAGAAGAAAGTGCTCTAAAAGGCTATACGGCAAAAGGACAGGTATAATTGTATTGTATTGTAATTGCATTTATATAGCGCTTACTACCCCCGACAAGTCGTCAAATCGCTTTTTTTCGGCGAGTAGCACACTACTCTGGAACCCATATAGGATTAGTGGTAAATTAGCATAGTGAAATATGAAGTAATTTGAGCAGTGGATATGTTAGTCTGTTATTTGGATTGAGGAGGATAGTGGAAGGATAGAAGAGGGGAAAGGTTTGCATTTATATAGTGATTGCTACCCCTGTGGAGTTATTGAAGCGCTTTTTGGGGAGTAGCACGCTACTCCAGAACCCAAACAGGATTAGTGGGAATTAGTATAAGGAAATATGCAATCAATTTGAGTGGTGGACATGTTAGTCCGTTATTTGGATTGAAAAGGAATAGTGGAGGGATAAAAGATGGCAAGGTCTAGAAAATATATATTTTTGTTTGTTTTTTTGGAGTTTCTAGCCGAAGGAGGGGGTTTGGGATGAGTAAAGGAGGGTAGTTAGTATAGGGAAATATGAAATTAATTTGAATGGTGGACATGTTAGTCTGTTATTTGGATTGAAAAGGAATAGTGTAGGGATAGAAGAGGGAAGAGTCTATAATTTTTTTTTTTTTTGGTTTGTTTTTTTAGTTCATAGTAGTAGGAGGGGGTTTGGGATGCCTAAAGGGGAGGGAGAGCGGGAAGAGTAGGAGGGAAGGGTTTAGAAGGGCTTGTTTGGGAGATCTGAATAGTAAAAGAGGTATGAGATGATGCAAGGCGGGGCAGAGAAGGGAAGAGTCTAGAAAGGGTTATTTTGGGAATCATAGTAGTGGTATGGGTTTGGGATGAAAGAGTGGAGGTAGAGGATATACTGATAGAGGTATAGGGTGAGAAATAGGGTAGCGCATTGGAAAGAGTAGTAAAATGACTTTTGAGATGAGTCCGAGAGATGAGGTAGAGGATATATTGAGAGTGGTATATGGTGAGAAATAGGGTAGTGCATTGGATATGCTGAATTAGAAGCAAAGTAATAAATATATAGATATATAAGTACATAGAAGGTATATATATGCATAAGGAAGGTAATATATGTAGATTAAAGAGGCATTTAATAAACTCTGGCGTTGTTGTACTTTAAATTCATTTATTTGTTTTTATTTTATGTAATTCAACAGTGAAGCAATTGTATATCAATAGTTATGATTGAAGATTTACTTATTTATGCAGTCACTTCTATACATGTTAAAAACATAGAATAATTTAACTATAAGTAATATGTACATTTGTTAAGCAGAACTAATGAATATCTATACTTTTTAAACATAATTATACACGTTTATACAATGCAATACATATATGTAGGTACATAATAAATGCTTATATACAGAGGGATATGCTGTATATTTATGTTTCTGTATGGTGGTTATGTGGGGAAGAGTCAATTCTTGAGTAGTTTTCTGAAGATAAGGTGGTTATCTGTGGATCTTATGTTCGGGGGTAAAGAGTTCTATAGTTTGGCTGCATGAACAGAGAAGGATGTGCTACCCATGGTTTTTTTCTTGTACGTTGGGATTTTGTGGCGAGGTGCCACTCTGTAGTGGAGGTTCCTTTGTTGAATGTATTTGGTGATTTTATTCCTGATGAAGAGCGGTCTTGTTCCATGTATCGCTTTGACGGTGAGACAAAGCAGCTTGAACGTGGATCTTCTGCCAACCGGTAACCAATGCAGGGCTTTCAAGGCAGGGGAGATGTGGGCTTGCGGCTTTATATGTAAGAGTAGTCTGGCAGCAGAGTTCGGAATATGTGGTAGTTTTTTCATAGTCGTTAAAGGTGATCGGTGGTAGAGGCTATTGGCCTAATCAAGTTTGGACAGAACAAGAGAGATGGTAGCCTGGACAGTGTGTGGAAATCCCAGATGGGAGAAGATTCATCGCAGAGTTTTTATAGTAACAAAGATTGATCTTGCTAGTTTGTGCACTTGGGTATTTATTGATAGCTTGGAGTCCCTGTTCATTCCGAGGTTTCTTACTTCCTTCGATACTTTAGTCGGTGTTTCCAGATCATCCGGCCAGGAGGCGAGTGGGTCATGATTTTTCCAACCGCCACAAGCGAGTATTTCCGTTTTGAAAGCATTCAATTTGAGATGGCTCTACGTCATCCATTGATCCACGGCTCGGAGGCAACTGAAAATTGGTGAGTTTCCAATGTCTTTGGGGCATTCCAGCTGAAGGAGTATTTGCGCATCATCAACATAGTTATAGCACGTGAGGTGAAATTGATTGATCACTGCTGGTAATGACTTCATGTAGATGTTGAAAGGCATGGGCGAGATGATAGAGCCTTGAGGGACCCCTGCTTTTGTGAAGTACGGTTTGGATGAGAAAGGGGGGGTATGGATAAGATTAGTTCTGTTGTGAAGGTAGGATGTGATCCAGTCTAGAGCAGTCCCTTCTATGCCGGCTTCGTAGAGTCTTTGTATCAGACTGTCATGGTCAACTGTGTCAAAGGCAGCCAAGATGTCCAATAAAAGTAGCGCAGCAACCCCGTTGCGGTCAACTGCGTTCTTCGGATCATCCCAGGTGGCAATGATGACAGATTCTGTGCCTCTTACTGGATGGAATCCCATTTGGAAATCTGAAAGTATGGCACTATCTTCAATGAATTGTGACATCTGGGCGAATGCTGCTCTTTCTATTAATTTGCCCAGGAAAGGTCCATTTGTAATCGGTCTGTAGTTGTCAGGGTTCAGCGGGTCCAGGTTTATTTTCTTCAGTAATGGGCATATGTATTACTTTTTTAGTTCTTCTGGAAATATTCCGGTAGCTAAGGAATTGTTGATGATTCTTCTTCCTGGTGTGGCAGCAAAGGTTGTTAGAAGAATTGTCTTGTAGGTTTATGGTGGACTGCTTGCTTTGACCAAGTCCAAAAATTAATTGTGCGAAACTTGTCGGAAGGAACGGAGAGGCTGGGTTAGAGTATTCTTGGATTGTTGTTTTGGAAAAGGGTCGGTGCTGGTGCTTTGTCTTTGTTTCAAATATGAGTCCAACGTGTCTGCTTTGGCAGTGTAATGATTTGCCATTTTGTCTGTGAAATCTTGAGTAATGGGATGAGCTCCTTCTAGGCAATTTGGTTTAGGAAATTCAGTGAGAATTTGATAGAATTCTTGATTTGCACATCTAACATTTTGAATTCTGTCTGAATAGTACCTTTTCTGAGCTTTCTTGATAGTTGACTTGTATAATCTGTTACGTTTCTGCAGGCGAAGTTTGTCTTGATTGGTGTTTCTTTTGAGCCAGGCACGTTGCAGCTTTCCGATTTGTTGTTTTATCTCTTTTAGCTCAGTATGTCTCCAAGATGCTTGTTTTATTTTGTTCGGTTGTGTCTTTTTTGGTGGTATTAGGATATCAAAAGCTTCCTGTAGCCACTCATATAGTTTTTGAACAGAATTTATTGTGTCTAGATCTGTACTGGATGTTAGTTGTGTTTCTCAGTGTTCCAAAATGAGTTTGTTCCACAGTCAATAGGTGGATGCACACAAGGTGGTTTTAGGTGTGTCACTTTGTGTTGTTTTATGTTGGAAAGCAAGCAAATGGTGGTCTGACCAAGTGACTGGAGTCATTGTTTGAAAGGTAACTAGTTCTGTGTTTGCAAAAATGACATCTAGGATGTGTTCGGCGATGTGTGTGGGTTTGTGGACGATCTGATGCAGGTTCAGTGCGTCTAGGCCAGTGATTATTGTTTTCGGATGGGACATATTGGGTTTGTCAAACCAAATGTTGAGGTCACCCAGAATGCATAGGTTGGAATGTAGTGTTATCAGGTTTGAAACTGTGTCTAGAGGTGTGTCTGGGAATGTTGCATTGCTAGGTGGAGGTCTGTAAAGGAGCAGGAAGTTACAGGAGGAAGATGGAGTCGGATTACATCTGGTGAAAAAGGCCTCACAACTTTGTATGGAAACGTCGTCAGCTTTAGTGATATGTAATGTTTGCCTGAACACAATAGCTAGGCCACCTCCTCTTTTGCCTATACAATTTTGGGTGATAGTTTGACTGGAGCCATATCATCTCCCAACCATGACTCCGTTATGAAGAGTATGTCAGGTTTTGTGTCAGTGAGAAGGTCGTAGATGTGATGTTTGTTTTTATAGAGCGACTGAGCATTTATTAGTAGACAGTTTAGAGAAAGTGCTTTGGCGATAGTGTGACTTTGTTTTGTAGAAGAGTGAGGAGTATTTTGTGGACATGTAGCAGGTGTGTCCTTAGCATATTAGCTGTATGAGGATGGCAATCGTGTAGCTGTTCTGTATCGTGTTACTCGTCCAGCAGGTTTAGAAGGCATTTTGATGGGTCTCTGTGTGTAGGTGGTGGCGACGGTGTTTGAGAGTGAGTGGGTGAGCTGTGTTGTTTTTATAGTGTGACCTTATTGTGCAGTATATATGGGGAAGCGAAGTTGTGAGGAGTGGCATGTTGCTTATTTTGTTTATGTCTGTTTAGGGCGGAAGGTGTATGAGTTCAGGGTGGTGGTGCAGCATGTGGGTCATGCAGTAGGGTTCTAAATTGTCCAATGAATGAGAGGCGGTTAAAAAAGTGTTGCTGTATATGTGTTAGGTGTGGTGGAAGAGAGAAAGATGCAGTTTGTTCATTTGTGTAGTTTGAAAGGTGGGTGTATGTTTGTAGTTTGTGATGGAAAGTATTATGAGGTGTTGTGTGGGAGAGATTTTGTTGTGCTGGTGTCTGTGTTATGTTTGGTTTTTGAGGAGTAGTGAAGGAGGTGCTGATGTATTTGTTTTCTGAAAAGAATTTGTTTGTAGAGTATTGCTTGTGAGTGTAAGCTGTAGGGTAAAGGGGGTGGTGATGTGTTTGTGAGTAGAGTGTACGTGGTGTGTAAGAGGGGATGACCTAGAGTCAAAAGTGTTAGATTTGATTGCTGCAAGAGGTAATACGTGTGGTGCAGTAAAGTGTAAGTGAAGTGTAAGTGTTCTGCGGTTGTGTTATTGTGGTAGAAAGAATTGGAGGTGTTGGTGGCTGAAAAGATGGAAGGATAAGTATAGGTTTCATGGTGACAGAAAGGGGGCTGTTAGGAGTAATTAGAATAGGGAGTGTGTGTCTGGATGGAATACAGTTAAGTATGGTGTGGAATTCGGTTGTGTTAGTGATGAGCGAATTGGTTAGTGGTATAGGATAGAGTTGAGTATTGTTTGTAAGTGACGGTGTAAATGTGTGGGAGCTGGGATAGAAGGGTGTATAGATGTGGTTTCTGTGGTTTTGTAGTGGGTGCGGAGACATTTAACTTGGTCTTGGGTTAGTTTGTAGTATATGAGTTGAGTACATGTGCTCCGAGTGTGTTAATATGGTTGTGAATGGGTAGGGTGGGTGCTGGTGTATGTAATATTGGGCAGCATTTATGGCCCTAGTACCGACCAGTCTCGAACAGGCTCAACAGGCAGCTGCCCTTGTCCTCTCCGCCCTTAGCATTGATGCCTGGGCTGAGACGCCCTGAATCCTGGCCTTAAATAGCCCTAGTAATCAGGTGACCCCTTCAGCCAATGGGAACCCTAGCTCTAACCAATCACAACACTAGCACTAAGCCCCAGAACCAATAGGATAACAGCCTCTAATAGCCAATCACAGCCCTAGTCCTAGCAGACAATCGTCCAATAGAAACCCTAGCCTCACTCCTAGTCCCAGCAGCCAATCATGCAGGAAACCCTAAGCCCTATGTCCAATAGAACCCTAACCCCAGGAACCAATTAGAAACCCTAAAACATATCCACCTATCAGATCACTAATCCCAAGCCCTACATCCAATAGAATCACTAACCCAGGAACCAATCAGCACCCTCAAATACTCAACCAATGAGAACACTAACCCCAATTCAACAGAAACACCTGATACGGCCACCAATCAGTGCACACATGTAGCATCCAATAGCAGCCTATATAAGGGGTTTCAACCTCAGGCAATGTTTGCCGGGCAGGGGGCTGGAAGCTGCTCCTCAGCTCAGAATCTCCTAGGAGACAGGCTGAATCCACACTGTGGCGTTCTGTAGGTAAGGGCCTAAAAACTTTGCCCTCCAAAAACACTGCTTTTCCAAGACTTACACTCACTCTCCTAGCCAAAATACGAGTGTTACAATCCCTTTCCAAACACTGCTTAAACAACTAACAGCAGATTAATGCAGTCTCAGAGCACCCTCTGTTCTGTCTCTGATGTATAATATCTCTGTTTCTAAGGGGAGGGGGTTTAATTTGGTTTCACCCACTTGCTGAGACATAATGGTGCTCGAGGAAAACCATATGTTGACTGGAGATGTTTTGAGACCGAGATCTAGATTTTAATCTTTGCCACTCCACTTTACAACACAATCAAGAACTAAGGGTGTGACTATCCAACTTAGGATGGGTACTCTCTTTACCCTTAAAATTATCTACAGGCGGTTTTGGGAGCAAGACATTGGCTTCAGAAAAGACTGACACACTAGTCTCCATCTACAGCCACAATGAAGACAGGGATGTCTTCTACTCAACACTGCTCACCACAATAATTGAGTTTCTCTGGGGACCTTTATAGTGGAGGAGATTTTAACACAGCACTAGATTTGACCTAAGACAGGTGCTCTTTTCCTAAGAATCAACCTACAACACTGATCCCTTTGCTGGCCCATTTGCCATACCTCCACCTTGTAGCTACTTGGCACACGTTGCATCCTGAAGAAAGGAACTACCTGTTCTTCTCCAACGTACACAGGTCTCATTCACATATTCACTATTTACTAGTACCCTCGTCACTAATGCAATCGGCCCTATCAATAGAAATCATCACAGAAGTCCTTACAGAAATAACAATAAGGAAGCTTTAACAAACTATCTTGCTCAAAACATGACTATGAGGATGCCCTGCGCCATGATATGGGATGCAGTAAAAGTAGTACTAGTGGAGGAACTTGTAACTCACACTGCCACTTTTATTAGACTCGCCAAAAATAAACAGGCAGACTTAAAATCCAACATATCACATCTGGAGGGACATTAGCTCCAGGAGAATGTATTGAGAACTTCCTAAGACCATGTGCAAACTCAAACTACTTGATACCAAACAGAATAACTGGTGTTAATTTTCCCCAATACATTACTCCCATTAGAGGACCCGATATGTCATACGATCCATCTCTGAGCTGCTGCGCAGTAAAGCACCAGGACCCAATGGCTTTACAACCTTCTATAAAGCATTCAAGACCTTAACCAAGTTTATCTATTATTTGTACGAAACTGGACATTCCTCATACAACATAATGGAATCTACTCTTAGACTGCTACTAAAACCTAAGAAGGATTTCCTGCTATGCAGCTCCTATAAGCGGATTGCCTCATTAAACAGTGATATAAAACTTTTAGCAAGATTCTCACAATGAGACTTAAAGACATTTAGCCAAATCTAATTTTCCAATACCAAGCAAGCTGATAAAACACCACCAAACTGGATTCAATGTGAGACTTGCTCTTAACGTCTTGGATATAGTTATTTGAGACAATGTCCAAACAGTCCTTCTCTCGCTTGATGCATGAAGGCATTTCATAGAGTGAATTGGACCTTTCTTCACAAGAACTTAGTGATAACTGGACTAGGCTCAGGAATGCTGTCATAAAGTTAAATTTATCAAACCCTCCACCAAATTGAAGATCATATCACATTTTTTTAACCCATTTTTTGAAGTCCTGTTTAGGGGTACGATGAAGTTCAAAAATAGGGAAGTGGTCATAGAACAAGAACCAAGCAAGAAGAATTTGAGGAGCCATTGATTTTACTGGGCATCAAACAAATGAATATTTAGTCATTGTTCTCTCTCCAAATATTGACAACATCTATGGTAGCAACATTCTGCATCCGCTGACCTCTTTACAAAAAGACCTGTATCATAAGAGATATAAGAGATTTCTTGGATAGGTAGGATTAACTGTATCAAAATGAATTTTAAACCCAGACTGTTATATGCAGCGAGAATCCTTCCTCTTTAGTAACCCTCAGAGGTTCTGAAACTGATCCAAAGAAAGGTTTGGAAATTATCTGGAACAAGA
Source organism: Calotriton arnoldi (assembly GCA_963921515.1). Classification (NCBI taxonomy): domain Eukaryota; kingdom Metazoa; phylum Chordata; class Amphibia; order Caudata; family Salamandridae; genus Calotriton; species Calotriton arnoldi. The sequence goes on along the minus strand of CAWUFW010011644.1, from coordinate 105,950 downwards.
CGCCTCTTGTTGCTGATTCTATTCTGCTCAATACACCCTAGGAGGGTGGTCTTGGCATTTCAGACACTGACAAATATTGCATGGCGGCAGAAAGAAAGTCGGCACTAGATTGGTTTTCATTAGGTCAACACAGACCCTGAAACAAACTGGAAAAGTAAAATACCCTTGAAAGATCTTCAGTGGATGCCACAAAGAGCACTAATAAATGATACTTCTTAGTTTTGTCCAATAAAATCATGCTTGCTTAGTGAGATAAAGCCAACAGAACGTGTTAGCTGACAACCTTTCCTTCTCACCTGACACAATTTGCAGAGAATCTGGATTGACAACCAACAATTTTGGACAAATAATTTCATAATCAGACTAACAACTGCCTTCCCCCACCACTGACACCCCCTCTCCTATAGCATTTCACATAAAAATGGTTCTCTGAAAGGTAGAGAATAACGCTCAGCTAAGCTGGAGTTGAAAAGATGAATATAGACTCACCAACTCTTACATTTGGCATATCAGGAAAGGGTGAAACTAAGGTAGGTAGAGAAACCACAAGAATGGAAGGCTTGCTCTCTAAATGGGTTACGACCCGAGCCATCTCTAAAATGTATAGGTTTCTTGAAGCTGAAAGTAACACTCAAGAAAACATATGAGTTGATGGGCAGAAGACCTACAGGTTAACATCCCTGAGATTTCTTAGAATTCTGCACTGTGTGGTAACACAATACAAAGAAAGTGTCTACAAAGTTATGATGAGATGGTATCTAATGCCAGTGATTCTGAAGGCCATATTCACCAGGTCAGACGCATGTTCCGTGGGTTGTGGCGAGGGCACTGCAACATGGGTATGTACTATCATATATGCTTGTCTTGCAATCAGATTAAAATATTCTGCACAGCGGCCCAGATTCATATTATAGAAATTACAGGCATTGAGCTACCATCAGAGCCACTGGTTGTGTTGATGGGGAATGCAGATGAGGGAATACAATACCTGCTCTCATCTGCAAGCTAATTCCTCAGCTACTTCTAGCTGTCAGATTGAGGACTGCTCAGATATAAAAGGCACACAATCTCCTGAATATAGGACTTTGATGGCTGAAAGTCTGGCATCTGTATGCTATGCAAGGGCTGACAATTACAGAGACTACAATGATTCAAAATGTTTTGTCTCCCTCCTACATCAGGCCTTGAGAAATCTACTTGCCCACTGGCTATGGCAAGTCAAATTTTATCAGGGCAAACTATTTTTAGGGCCTGCTGGCCTTGTCTGGCAAGGTAGCTTGGCTGGCAAAGAACAGACGTACTGTTCATTCAGAAAGTGAATGAGCAATAAAGATGGTTTTAAATCTTGTTTTTATCTTTTCACATTGGCATGCCTTTCATGATAGACATCAAATATCAGCTCAGGTATTTATACAAAATGCTGCTCATTTTATCCTGGAGATGGGTGGTTACGAAAGCCTCTAACTTTGCAGTTAGAGAAAGAAAAGTAAAGTACTCCGTCAGACAATCGTGCTTGTGTGCAGGCAGTGAAATGAAAGGCTGTTCATTTTTTAACACATTTAGATAGCTTGTAAACGAACTGAACAAATATTTCAAAATATATTTCAGTAATTAGGAAAGCACTTTTTATGTAATTCTGAAGTGTGATGAAAACAAATATTTTAATAATATCAAAATAATTCAGAACACTTTACTTGGTAATGTGCAAATGTTAAATATTTGCTAAAACCCGATTCCCAAACTTTATCGTTTGTACGCTATATAGTTTTATCAGTAAAACTGCATGTCAGTGGGAAGGTTTGAGGCCATTTCAATGGAAATGTGCTGTCTGTAAATGACAGTGTGCTACCACATCATGCTTTAGTAATTATTTATTAAAAATGCGAGTTTTTAAACATGAACTGAGAAAAATTCCTCCCTTCGCCCTGATAACAATGCTATTAGTGAACTAAGAGGCAAGTCAGGTCATGTTTACCATATACACTGAGCTAAAGTTTAGTCTATTAAATCAAACAAGAGTTTTTGTAGGGAAACGGCCACTACAACGAGGCCGTTTCCACGCATAACTTAACCACGCATGCATTACAACGCATGCGTGGTTACAACGGAAGCCTTTACCACGCATACCTTTACTACGAGATACGTAGTAAAGGCATGTGTGCTAAAGGCAAGAAAAAAAAAGAAAAAAAGAGGGCTTGGGGGATCACTCCCAAAAAAAACGTGTGAAAAAAAGGGGCTGGGGGGGTTCCCCCAAAAAAAACTCACCAGAAAAGAAGCGAAGAAGAGGCAATCGGCGTCGTAAGAGGAAACGGAAAGACACTTCCGTTTACTCTTTACGACGTTCAACGTCAACACGGAAGATGAAGAAGAAGCCACGACGTGGAGAGGTAAGGGGAATTTGAAAAAAAAGAAGAGGTCTGATTTAAAGGATAAGGGGAGGGGAGGGGTATATGTAAGAAGGGTTTAGGGGTGGGGGAATAACCATTACCAAGAGTATGCCCTTACCATGCATAAATTTACAACGAAAATCGTTGTAAAAGAATGCGTGGTAAAGGAATATTCGTGGTAAAGGTTATGCGTAGGAAAGGCATTCCGTTGTATCGCATGCGTGGTAAAGGCATGCGTTGCAACGGAATGCGTTGTAACGTCATACAACCATTTTTGTACAGCAGACAAGCTGAACTCACATATTTGAAGGTGCTCTCATCTGAGATAGTGAAGAAAAAGGCAACTCTGAAATAAAATATTTTCTTAGGATCAATTTGAGACCAGTTTATAGGTCAAGCACATTACAGTTAGCTCAAGTAGATTATTCAAGTCATTAGACATGAAGGTCTGGTAAGATTTTTATGATTTTTCGAGGCCTGCGCTTAACTCGACAAGAATATGGACCCTGAGAATTGATAGTTAGATTGCAAGTGTGGCATCCCTGGCCTGTTACCACTTTGCAGTGAGTATTTTTTCTAGGGATGCTGCTGAGAGTCTCCACATAAGCGTGTTCATGTTATCTCCCCCTTTCTCCTTCCTCTCCACCCTCCCCTCTCCATACTTCTCGACGTTAGATGTTGTCAGGCTACTGAGAACACTGCCTCACATTCTATCTAAATAGGCTTTCACTGTCATAAATATACTGATGTGCTCCTCGTGGCTACTTTATAAATTGTATTCCTCCTGGTAAGACTTTACATACATTGTTTTAAAGAAATAGCTGTGGAAGTGTGATGAATTGTGCTTTATGAAACAGGTGCTTAAATGACCAGAATTCTGTGGATAGTGTGTGCGTTTTTTCTTTTTTGTTTGCTCGGGGGAGGAAGTGTCAGAGCTCTGAAAATGCTCTGAAAGCATGGGGGGGGGGGGGAGCTGATGGATGGCCTGGAAAATATTTATGGTGTTAAACAGGTGAAATATAGCAAGGGGGAAATAAGACAACTGGTTAGCGTATTTCTTGTTCTGAAGTCATAAAAATTAATATGATAGTGTATTGAGTTTTAATCACAAGGTGATAAAATTACTGGGAGAAGAAAAGCAAGTTAAAACTAAAATTAATCATAATAAAGTACGTAGATGTCGCAACGTTTACATTAGAAGCAAACAAATACGTTGCTGCGTTTACCATTTGTGAGAGGCAGAAAATATCTGTAGGAATCAAGAGGTTAAAATAACAAAATGAGTAGGATGATTAAATGAACACGTTCCAAGTGGAGGGGCAGACGATACTTAGGTAGGCTTACCTGGAACGTGCACACATATTTTAGCAAGTGCTAATGGTATTTGTGTAAAATAGAATGTGATACAATTTTCTGATGGGTTACAATATTTGAAGGACTGCAAGTAAGGTATGTTTTAAATTGTACTGAGGTAGAAGTACCTGAAAGGTGCATAATAGAGCAACATGTTTAAAGGGCCAGCAAAATACCAGAGCGAGAATGGAGCTGGAGGGATAGAGTTTACAATATTTTTGGTGAGGACTGAAAATGGCAAGAAATTTTACATATTATACATTGACAACACCGAGTGCATCATAGAAAGACATTGCTAAGATAACCTAAGGTACATGCAGGGCCACTGGAATTATGTGGCAGGATAGGGCCAAATTATACGAATAAAACATGCGGCAAAAAAAGGCAAATTATGCGGTATAATGCGGCACATTTTATAATAGCATTACTTCATTATTCCATCATTTTTAAACTTGGTAACACTGTCTGGGCAATTTCTGCACCTCAGTAGTACCAGTTAAACATCCAAATATAGCAATAAGCAACAGAAAGGTGACCAGCCCAGCTTTGCAAAGGGCCTTCCACTGCGAGGCAACACGTATCACTGCTTTTTCAGTAACTTTCAAATTGTTTGAGCTAGAAACAAATTCTTATTTTGGGGGTGAAATCTGCAGATTATGCAGATGATGGATTATGTAGCAAATCTGTAATTATGCGAAATCGCCGTGGCCGCACAATCGCATAATTCCAGTGGCCCTGGGTACATGCACATTTGACTGAAAGGAAGGGGAGTGTTACATTTGACTCGAAAGGGGTGTTACTCAGGGAGACAGAAAAGTATTTCCATATGTTTTTCAAATGTTTGATACAAATACCACAGAATGAAGTAGTTGCGCAAGTCTTTCTTTCCCTTGCCCATCCCGTCGGCCTGGAGCCCTCATTTAAAGCTTTGAGATCTCCAAGGCTACTGGTCATTGTGAATAGAATGTGGTAAAAATGTCCTAGTGGCTGAAATATCTTAAGAAAGGCGAGTAAGAAATGTTTTAAAAGTACTGAGGTAGATAGTACCTGAAAGGCGCACAACAGGGGCGATATAATTAAAGGGCCAGCAAAACACCAAAGCGAGAATGGAGCTGGGGGCATAGAGTTCACAATATTTTGGATGCGGGGTGAAAATGACAAGAATGTTTTACATATTATACCTTGACAACTCTGAGTGCATCACAGAAAAAACACTGCAGAGTGACCGGAGGTGCACCTACATTTATTGACAGCTGGGTGGAGTGTGTAATTAACCGGGTGACAGAATGTATTTTACATATCTTTCAGAGGGCTGCTACAAATACCAGAAAATAAAGGTGCGTACATCTATCTGTCTTTCCCTTGTTCCTCTGTCGACTAAAGCCCTCGCCTCAAAGCCTTGAGACCTCTTGGCCCTAGCTCCACCCACCTGTCACCTCTTCCTCGTCCTGCGCGTTAGCTTTCCTGGCCCAGTCTCTACTAACCCAACCAGCCTTGTTTTATCTGTTACCTAGGTACCACCCTTGCCACACTGGCCTCCTCCTACTTGTTTTTCTACACTTAACTGAAACCCCCCGATTACCCACTTAGCTGGTAAGCAGGCCGCGGCCTGCTTGGCCCGATGTGACTCTTACGCTTCTCGTTTGAAATCTTCCTGAAGCCCTGTACAAGGCTGCCGCACAAACCTTACCAGCTCTCCCGGGGATGTCACAGGCCGCCGCTGCCCCCGGGCATCTCCTCCCCGGGAAGTGCCTCCGTTTCAGCCTCTGCTGGAGAAGTCCGCGAGCCAGCGACATTCCAGCTAGAGCGCCGCCGCGTCGCACGGCATGCCGGGACCGATCAAGAAGTGGCGGAGGACTTAACACTACCTCTTCGATAGGGTAGCGTCTAGTTGACATTAGAGGAATAACCATTTGTCGTCCCTACCTACCACGAACGTCACGTGACAGACTGAGATCTTTTAACTCCTTCTTGTAAGCATGGTCTTCTTTCGGTCCGTGCGGGTCCTCCAAGTGGCCACTCCGTGGGTCTTCTGACACTAGTGGGGGCGCTGTCGGTGCCAGGCACCAGCGCGCTCGGTCTTCAGTCAGGGAACGACTACAGCACCCACCTACTTGGCACCCACCTTGTTTAATCTCTACCTGGAACCTTTAGGGAACCTCCTAAGCAAATCTGGGATCCTTTACCATCTGTATGCGGACGACACGCAAATCTACCTTAAGGTGTCCTCCGCACACGATCTCTCCCTACTCAATTCTACCCTCAACTCTATTCACAACTGGATGTCTGCTCACCAACTCATTCTGAATCCCGCCAAAACTGAATTCCTCCTCCTCTCTACCTCTCTCTCACCTCCTCCTGTTCAATCTTGGATGGATCAGCTGAACCTTCTCAACAACAAACCCATCATTGTTGACAGCGCTAAATCCCTAGGTGTCATTCTCGACAAAAGACTCAACCTAATCGCCCACATCAACTCTATTGCTAAGAATGCACGGTACCAGCTGCGCCTTCTGTGGGGGATCCGTCGGTTCTTCCCGGAGAAAGACTTAAAAACCTTGGTTCAATCTCTGGTTCTCTCAAGACTGGATTACTGCAATTCTCTTCTGACTGGCCTACCCAAATCCCACCTCTCCCCTCTCAAATCCATCCTCCATTCAGCAGCTCGCTTCATTTCAGGGTCTAAACGGAGCGACCACATCACTCCTATCCTGTCCTCTCTGCGATGGCTTCCGATCGAGGCAAGATCTATTTACAAAACTGCCTGCATCACACACAAAGCCTTACACACGTCCTCCCCTCGTTACCTGGCGAATAAACTGAAATTGTCCGGTGGCTCTCGCCCTTCTCGCAATGCGGAAAAGCTTCTGCTTGAGCCCCCCGTCTTCAAAAGGGAAAGATCGATGGCTCAATCCTTCTCGGGCAATGCGGTGAGAATCTGGAACTCGCTTCCCCCACTGCTCCGTGCCACCTCCTCTACCCGGATCTTCAAAGCTGACCTCAAGTCTCTTCTATTCCAAAGACACTTCCAGAACTAATACGTTCGGTCTTAGGCCCCTCTAGGAAGTCCGCTCGTCAGTATAAAGTTGTACTTGTGTCTGTTCATTCCTTATTTTATGTGTTGTGTTGGTTTTTATGTGCGTGTTCCCCCATTATAAGTCCCCTGTGAAGTCACGCCCTCTCTACTACCTCAAGGAAGCTCTTCCATGATAGGAATTCTGTATTCCAAGCCTATAGAAGGGCCTTCTCAGTGTGCTTCGAGTTACTGCCACTTATTACAGTATTTTGCCTTTAGTGTATTTTGTACCCCATGTATCATATATTTTGTACCCCATGTACCCCCTGTTGAATCCACGCCCTCTCTACTACCTCAAGGAAGTTCTTCCACTATAGGAAATTCTGTACTCCAAGCCTATAGAAGCGCCTTCCCAGTGTGTCATGTGTGACTGCCATTTATTGCAGTATTATACCTCCATTTGTATTTGGTATCCCATGTTTCATGCACATCTGTCACTTTTTCCTATTGGAACTCATTCCTCTTTTGTATTTGGTTTGTTTGTTTTTGCACAATTGTCACTTTTTCCTCATGCAATGTAACGCTTGTCTTTGTATTATGCTCATTTGTATCCTCCTCCTTATGTAATGTTGCTGATCCTGTTGTGAAGCGCTCTGACACCCTCGGGTAAAGTCCGCGCTATATAAAAACGCATAAATAAAATACAGCAGAGAGTCTCCGGCCACCTGCGCAGGCACACAGCGGGCGCGCATCTGCAGCACGTCCTTGCCTATCGCTGCGCGTAAGCACCAAAACCCTGAGGCGACTGAATGTTAGTGGACTCGGGTAGTATCGGGCAAAGTCAACTTTTTTTTTTTTTTTTAACTCTGTCACAAATAAATTGGCGACAAGGAAAAAATTGATAGTAAATCTGTTCTGGCTTAATTGGTTGTAAAGGCTGCATTGTAAAATATCTTATCGGGTTAAGACACCTGCTGAAGAGAGCTTTGTATTCCCACTAAATCCCAGGGAGTAATAATATTTGTAAGATATCTCTGGTGGTTAATGCACTTGCTGGAGAGATCTCTTTTTTTGTCTAGTCACAGTTGTGACTTATAAAGTAGCATCGAGGGTTAATGTGTCTCTTGTAAAGCATATCGTGTAACATGCAGATGACAGATTTTTTATTTGATATAGATAGGTAAGTGGGTTACTGCTTTTGACACAGATCCTTTTATTACTTACAATTCATAAATTGCAATCCTTCTATATCACAGTGAGCTATGTACTGGCATTTAGGACCTACATGAAAATTGCAAGGGTTTAGAACTTTGTTTTTTCTCAATCTATTCTTATTATAAGGCTGCTAAAAAAGCGTTTCTTTGGGTAGTGATAAAGTCTTATTAGCACAGACATCACCAAGCACTGCGTTACATTTTAAATCCTGACTTTGTGTTTCTCCCGGTTGTGCACTCTTAAAATATAATCCCTACCAGTAAAGATGATATCTGACTACCACACGTTGAAACCCTCATTCTCTTATGTAACATTTTGTATATTGATTTACACACTTGTATGATTTATTGTCAATATATAACGTGTTTGTGTGATGTAAAGTGCTCTGACACCCTTTATTGGGATGAGTAGTGCTATAAAACAAAAATAATAATGATATTTAGATTGTTTTTCGCGTAAATCTGACATTCTTAAAGTGCATGCATATCTCTTGCATACAAGGGGCAAGCAAAGTCAAAAACTTTCCCTCAAATTGTAGTTCCTCTTAAGTACTTGTAAAGTTAAAACAAGAGGTGCTTCTTTCCTTTCCCTCCAACTCAAACAAAAGGAGGATTGATGGCCCTTAAATTCACCCTTTGTTTGCGCCCAGCTAAAATCCAAAATAGGAAAGCCCCCTTGATGCTTGCTCCTTGCTGCTTCGCACAGAAAGTAGACAGCTTGCAGGCGCTGCTGAATTGTGTCCCAGTGTTACCAAATCACACCAGGGCAATTTCAGCATATTTGACTGGGGCCAGATGAATCCCCGATCCAACTCAATAATAGCTGCTGGATGCAGGATCTGGCTTGATCCCCCTTCATTCCAGCACTGCTGCTGCATTATTTTCTCACTGATGTGCGGCTCACAAGAAGGGCTCAGAATTGTTAAGCTTTTACATGTGCAGTATTATCATGTTGACAGTGTATGTTAAGTGAGAGATAGGCTTGATGTCTGTGGAAAATCATTTAGTTCTGGAATTTCTTCCCTTCCAAGTATAAGGGTTTAGTAAGGACCATTCAATGGTTCTGTGTTTTTAGAACCTTTTTGTGTTTACTTGTAGTTGACGGCTTGTCTCTGCTGAAGTTGCATTATGTGGACAACAGTGCTTTCAGTTCTTTGCCTTTCTGGTACAGTGGTTACCTACCAAGTAAGACTAGCATGGGTGTCCGAACCCCTTTCAGAGGGCCACAGGGCACACTTTGGCTCTGGTCCCAACCACAGTGCTTGAGGCCTTTTACTCCTGATATCCTGAGCAACTGGGCCTAAGTACCCCTTCTGCACGTGACTCTCAGTGGTAGCTGTGGATGAGCAGTTAAGTCCCTGGGGGTGAGTGTAAATACAGGTTAGTGAACACGACTCATAACTCAAAGTGCACTCAGTAATGCCATTAAATCAATGTCCAGTCAAATACTTGTTTTTATATTAAAAATAAGTATTTTATTTGTAACTACGCATACAAAGAAGTATTACGACCTTTGTAAGCAATGACACAAACCCCTTGAGGTACCCCTCTAATGTTTAACTGGCAAATCCCTGTCCCACCCTCTTCCTTGTAATGTGATTGGGGTTATTCCCCATTCACTGGTGACCACATCTAGGGAATGGTCACTAGTAAGCGTTACTCAAGAGTCCACTCTGACTCTTTGGAAACAGTCAAAAGTGTCTATGGTGCCGAAGAACATTTAGCAGCAAGCCCCCAAGGGCCTGAAAGGCTTGTATCAAGTCTTACCTGCTCCAGCATTAAGGAAGCGTTCAGCGTTTCAGGGGGTGTCCACTTGCAATGTTCCAGTCCTGCTTGGTCGAGTCTATTTGCACGTGGGATTCACAGCAGCACCTGGCAGGTGCAGGCTCTCTTTTGAGTGGCACAGCCGGCTTCTACAGCGATCGGAGATGCTCCTGGCTTCCGTTGGCGGGGTAAGTTCAGTTTTTCTGCACACAGGGGGGGGGGGGGGGCTTGATCCTCATGCCCCTAACCGGGACCCAGCAACAGAGCGAAGTTCTCAGGAGTCCAGGGGGCAGGTCTCAGTGCTTATTTCCGAGCAGCTCCAGTTTTCCTGGGTGACGGCCCAAACTTACTAATACTCGGTACCGGTAGCACCTGGCAAGGTATCACTCTTTACTACCCAGCAACCTACACCACAGCAGCCCTTCCTTGCATACAGGGTTGCAGTTAAGGCCCGCACAGGTCTTGGCGCTTTGTCAGCAACAATTACTTCCACAATGGCCCCTCCTAGCACACGGGGTAACCACAACAAGGCGGTATGGCTTCCCTCTCCCCGCATGGCATTTGTTTCACAGCTAAGTTTACGGTGGCCCTCTCCTGACATAGGGGGGTCGTTGATTCACCCCGTTAGGTGCACAGGTGTCTCCTCACACCATGGGCCCCCACTGGACCTTGCTCTCTCCAACGCTCTCTTCTTCCTCACAGGTCACATTGGGCTTGAAACGTAAGCACACGCTGGTGCTCCAGGATCCAGACCCGGTAGTCTTGATTTCCCTGGATGATGTCACCTCACCCACCAGGGAGAATAGCTGGTTTTGGCCCCCTAATCCTGGTCACAGGCAGAAGTCTTGCAGGGCTTCCCCTCCTCATGCAGCCTGTCTGGCTGCTTGGCAGATGGCAAATTTTGGAATCTCAACCTCCCCTTCTCATAGTCCATTTCCAGACACCAAATGTGATTTAGGGTCTGGGTCTTTGAAGTTTTATGTTGTGGTTCTGATCTTTTGAATTGTACACTTTTCCCTCTCTCCTTCCTCTTGAAAGGCTGCCTGTCACAGCAGGAGATACTTTGAAGGTGATAGTCCCACAACATATGCATTGGGAGTGAGTAGAGCTCACACCTGGGTGTCAGCCTCAGTGATATGTGCATCAAAATGTTAATCCCGGGCTCCCAGCCCTACTCTTTATGATTCCCTTATCAGCCCCCTCTCCTTCCTGAGATGTGTCCAGGCCCCTTCCTTGTGATCAATCATTGAATTAGAGAGCATATTTTGAAGTGTACAGAGGGAGTCTTTTCCGCCCGTCTCCACTGTGTCCCACCCTGCCCACAAGAATGCAGCTATAAACAAATCTGTGTGGGGGGATTCCTCTACTCATGCTTTCACCAGACAGGCCCGGGCTTCCCAAAATGGAACCCAGTGTGGCTTAGTGTATCCATGGCGGTCTTCTTAAATAATAAGTGATCTCCCGACATGTAATTCCTATGTAGGGCTGTCCAACTTGGGAATATAAAGGGGAATGGGTTGCATGGGGGAGGGTCGAATTAAAGTAGGACTACCCCATGTCAGGAAATCGGAGACACCGAGGAGGGTGGATACACTTGGCTAGAAGGGAAAGGTCAACCCCTAATTGTACGGAAACTTACACTCTATTCCTTATGTTTCAGAGGATAAAGGAACGCTACTGATGGGCATGAATGCTAACTGTGGAGTGATCTTATATATTCCAGATATGCAATGGGGCACCTCCATGCTTATGGATTTTTATTGGCAGTGCTGCGAGCATGCCTACACTCAGCTGGTTCCTGGTTGGAGAGGACTGTGTTTCCTGGTCACCATTCACACCCTGACCCTGGTCATTCCTGAGAAGAGCTAACAGACTTGTACCAGGACCCGTTATAGAAAAAGACCACCTTGCTGCACCAAGCTCGTGAAAAGAGAGCTGGCGACTATTTTGGCTAAGCTCAGTTCAAAGACATTCCAGAAGAGTTTAGATGGTTCACGGAAACACAGCTGGGGGCAGTGGGGGAGGGGGGCGATACCCTTCTTCATCCTGCAGACAAAAGCTAATACCCGCTGGCTAGGAGATGCTCAAAATGATGAACAGCACTGAGCTCAGCCTCAATTCGATCAAGGAAGAAATGCGAGCAGACTGCCTCATGGTAATGCAGCACCGTTGCGTACTGGACTTAATGACCGCAATGGAGGGAGGGGTCTGAGCCAAGATCAGAGCCACCTGCTGCATGTTCATCCCAGGGAATGATATGGATAATGGAACACGAACGCTTGCCATCAAAGCACTGGACAAACTGCAAAGAAACGTGTGAAGAGAGAGGTGCCCCTAGTGTTCTTCAAATTGGTTCTCCTGGCTCACGCGATGGATATCCGGTTTATGTAAATCACTGTTGACAGTTATTATTTTGTTGCTGTTGTGCAAGCGGGGTTTTACAGTTGGGGATTACCTGCTGTAAAAACACAGTCCTCAAACCGGGAAGAATGCAAGTAATTAGGAAGGAAGTTGTGGTCAAAAGAGAGCATAAGGAACAACAGGCCCCAAATAAATAACCGCACAAATGCATGAGCTAGGTTGTGTATTTGAAAAATCAGCTATAGGGGGGAATGTTAATATGGAAATCAATGCATTCATCGATAAAAATGAAATCTTGACCTTATCAATAGAATCACCCATTCTGAACTCCACATCTACCTCGACTCACAAATATGTAGTCAAGCAGGCCCTGAGACCTAGGCATGGGATTATTAATCGATGGGTCACAGGTGGGAGGGTGCGTAGCTGCAGGCATAAACTCAGGCAGGAAACTCTTGATCAATCCCACAGATGGGCGCAGCGACATTACAATGGTCAGGGGAGATTGCCCCAATGAAACACACAAGGGGGTATGTGCGCTCCTAAAAACACCATACAGTCAGATGCCACATGAGTTAGGAACACATACCCAATCAGGACTTAGCACACATAGTGATCACGCGCTCCCCATGCTGGACATCTGGACACATTCACCACTGGCCACACTGTGTCCACGCAAGGTCGAGACCCACCTGTAGTTACCATTTGACCATTAATTTATGACTCCAAAAACAGCAACCAACATTCCTCACCATATATGGTACGCCTGAAACTTTTATGACCTGTTGTGGTTTTCTTTATAAGAATGACATCTACCAAATGTAAATTGAGACAGTCTTTAGACCTAGTGCCTGTATAACTTCTGTCCCGGCCGAACTGTTCAATTAAACAAACTGTTCCTGTTTTGCCAAACGCCTCTTGTCTTGTATTTTTTCTAAGGATTTCAAACCCGAGCAACAGGCTATTATGGAAGAGCATTTCAAACATGCAATCTGACTGTTTTATAAACGTTTGTCAATATTGCACAGCAATTTTTTGGTAATAGTGGTGGACTTTTTTTTTTTTAACTGTTACTAAGTAATTTTTTTAATGCTCCTTTTAATAGTACAATGTCTTTATATGATCACTTTTTTCGCTATATAGTGTCCTTTATCTGAGTGCATTATTTAAATTATTTTAAGAAATCCAACAATAAACATATATATATATATATATATATATTACAAAAAACGAGGGTGCGCAGCTTAAGCAGTCCAGGTAGACCAGTGTAGGTGAGAAAATATAAATTCTTTATTTGAAACTTCTTTTAAAATTCATTAGGTAAAACATTCCAGCCAACGCGTTTCATTCCCATATAGGGAACTTCCTCAGGGCAAACAATATATCACGTATAGCAGTACACTACGAATGGGTATCAGCAAAATAGTTGTCACAAATAGTTGTTCTAGACTCGATGGCTTTTCAAATGGAGCAGTATACTCCTATGTGCTCCTGTGTCTGTCAAGAAAAACTTTCCACCGAAAATCTTGAAGGCGGTAGTCCCAATATGGTGAAAAGGACCCCGTAGAGCTCGTTGATTTAGAAAGTAGGTTGGAAGTACCTCTATGGTTTCCTCATTTTACCGAAAGGTGTCCAGAAGAACAGTCGTCATAAGGATTAGTGTATTGCACCGTGAACCAATATATGGAGTCACTCTAAGTCTGAAAAACTATCCTGTTCTTCTTCCTCCTATATATATAAAATTCTATCAACAATGTTGAAGCTTGCGAGAAACGTTCGAAGAAATAGCTTTTCTTGGCTTCCCTAATTTCAAGTTTATAGGTGGCAGCTATGTGGATATATTTTGCTCTTTATGTATACCATAGTCTGTATAAACTGAGCACTTCCAAAATAAGAGAATATAATTCATTGGGAAACCTGAACTTTTTTTGTTCTAGATACTTTTTACTAAGACAGCCTGTTGCCATTTTGCTCTTTTGTTCTGCAGAGAAAAAAAAGGGATGGGAAGAATCCTTGAATTAATCTGAGATACTGGTCCTTATTTGGATGTAATTCCAGCCCATGTCTTATTCACTGTGTTACTACTGTCAGAGACCAACCTTATTCAAATAAATCTTGGTCCTCCACATATAGGAACAGTCCTGCCATTCCATGTACCCTCTCAGACACGCAAACAACCCTAGAATGCCCTTAGCCTTGTTAGGCCTCCGCAATGAGGTGAAGAATGAGTCCTTTAACACAGTGAGCTACAGAGCCCACATCTGGGCATAATCCTGCACTTAGGAAGTTTAACTGAAAAGAAGAAAAAGGTGAAGGGTAGAATGCTTGAATTAATTTCAGTCCTTTTAATTTTTGCAATGAGTATTCCAAGCAATCATTTTGCTGAGTGTGCCACAGACAATCATATAAACATCAGCCATGGTCCTTCCGCAGAAAATATAGAAAGATATCCATTGCTGCTCCTTTATCCAAATGTTCTTAGGGTTGCACATGAAAATAGTGGTAATGCCAGTAAAATACTAGCCAAGAAACAAACCTAGAGAGCAAGCCTCACTCTCCTGGGCCTTGCAGCCAAAGTCAAGCATTGTGAGGCCCAAGGAAAGAAGCTGGGTAGCAAGGCAGGCTTGCAGCATTGTTTAATTGCATGTCGACGTTTGCTTTTCAGGTGTGGTGCAAAACTGGGAAATAACACTCTATGTAGGTGAAAAGATTTATATCTTAAAACCTTTAACTGAATCTGCATCAATCCAATTTATAAAACGAAATGTACTCTAGGAGTGCCTGCGTGTATACTAATTATTAGTATTAGAATTTTAAAGACTGCAGAGGGGATTTATAGGGGTCTGGAAACATGCCATTGAATCCTCTTAGCCGACATATAATTGCACTCTCGTGGAATCCCATTTAACCATGTAAACGTGAGCTAAATAATCGCAGAATGCTAATCATTGTGAAAGAAAACTAATGATTTTTGTAAAGCCCATCTGCTGCCCTTTTCCTGGGTCTGGCCTGTGCTTCATAATCTTTCAAATTAAAAGGTAAATGTATTAGTGCTTAAATGTATCTTCCTAGATCCCATTAATGAATATTCCAGTGGTTGGAGCGATGCCTTTAACAGAAGTCAAGCTATTTTAAACTGTTTTGCATGCTTTCATAACTTTCTTGCTCAAACCTCTTCAGTGCCACATTCATTATCTTGCACTTACTATCTGAGAAACCATAAGTGCACTTGTAATCTACACTAACCCCTCTTCATGGCAACCTACATGCTGCAACATACCTCATTCAAGGCCTGGAGAAATATGACTACATCACTTCACCCTGATAGAACTCCACAGGCTCCATCTGCAAGCTCGCACGACCTTCAGAAGCAGCTGCATCATCCACAAGGCCATAATGACTAACACACCCGTGCTTACTTGGATGTCAAGCTCGCCATTTCAGATGACTCTCTGCACACCCAGAGCCAACACACCTGAAGATGGGAGGAAAAGAAGTACATAAAAAAGGCAAAATTGCTTATCCATATATGCACTGAGGATCTGGAACAATATTCCTGCAACCATCCAGACAACCCAAACCCATTTCCAGTTCAGGAAACAGATTAATACTCACCTCTTTAAAGAATACTACATAGGATGCAGTAACGGGCCACAAACCCACTACAACTCCTAAAATATGCTGACTGTCTCTTTGTCTCTGCACAGCTCTCTGCTGCCTTTCAGCTTGGACTGCCCTATATAAATTCCACATATATAAAGTACTAATCTGGAAAAGATGCTGAGATTGGGGTAACTATGTTTTGGAGACACCTGGGCTCATCTTTTGCACCCAATGTCACTAATACCAAGTATCTTGGCTTAACAGAGCTTTGAGGTATAAGTACCTTTTAGGGTTATTATATAGGTTTCTATTAATATCTACACCAAGAAAGTTGCTTCAACAATGCCAGAGGATTAATAAGACAACTGATAGCACTTCGTGTGATGACTTATGCAAATTAGAGGGTTATCACATTTCCTTTTTGCTTGGGGCCCGAAAATCCAGGAACCAGTCCTGCTCTCAGTGGCTTTTCTAAATGTAATCGAATTGTGATTACTCTCTTAATGTAGTGCACCACCTGTTCATACAGAATAAGGTAGGGTGCTTTGAAACTCATCCTTTTAAAAGCATTCTGCTGCTGTGTGCTTAATTTACCCTTGGCCTACATCAGTTAGATGTAAAGTGCTGCGCAAGAGTGGCCACTCTATGCAGGTTGTATGCATGGCTGGAAAGGGTACAGTACAGGGATAAAGCAGTGCTGTGAAGTACGTGCACGGTGAATGCATGAACTGAGTGTTTACATTACATGAGAGATGTAGTGCTATGCAGTGCATGTGTGCGCAGTGGAAGCTTGTGAAAAGTACAATACAGAAAGGCTATGTGTTGTGCAGTGCACACATGATGAATGTGTGTAATGGCAGTGTGTGTGTTTGCAAATGGCACACCATGGCACAACACAGAAAGGTAACAGTACTGAACAGAGCACAGGGCGAATGTGTGTGCTAAATATATGTGTGTCTGTGAGAGTATAATGCATGAAGGTAGCACTACTGAATAGAGTGTGTGCTGTGTCCATACACCAAGTGCAAGTGTGCCTGTAATGGTACATTACATATGGTTGCTGGAGCAGACGTGTTTGTGAGTGGGGTGTTTTGCTACGTCCAGAAATCTCTTCTCCGGGAAATCTCTGGGCCATGTGATATACTCCCCTATTGTACCTTTCCTACGCATCCTGTCCTGCTCGGGTTGGATATCAGTGGGCTCAGTGAGGATGTATAGCGCTGTTGGGTTGGTGTTGTATCGGGTCAGGTTTACAACTACACTGTGTAGTTCTATCTTGTTGGTTTGGATCTTGGCCCTTATCCTACATAGGTGGAGGTGAACATGGCATTTTGCTTTTTTTGGGGGCTACTTCTTGGGACAGATAAAGCCTATCTGCATCTACAGTGTGTGGGATCAATGAGCAAACATAGCATGACCTGGGTGATGCTTGGGAGCTGACTATAGTCATGTGCTGGTAGCATGTGTTATGCAAAAGGGTGCTGTGCAGTGCATGTGGGATGCTGGTGTTTTTGTTTAGTGTAATTGCAGGAGACGTACAAGAGGTCCCTACGCAGGCACAGTAAATCCCCTTTAGTGAATCTTTGTTGGCATGGCAGTTCCTCTGTAGTACTCAAGTGTGGGCCTATCCATAATAGGCAGATCTTACATAACCATATAAATATACATAACTTTTGTCCCGATACTGCAGTTTGAGGTATGGATCACCTGGGAGTCATCTGTGCTCCTCCGGTGACTGTGTTTCTTCTGACCAATTCAAAGATGTTTTCAGTATTTAGTTCAGTGGTGTCATTGCCATGGAAGGGCTCAACTGCACGTTGCAACGGTGCACCCACACGCGTGTTAAGCATACCCCTTGCTGAGGGCCCATGTTTTTACCCTGCTTCCATATGAACAAGCACGATAATGTCCCTTTTTCCTTTGGGTCGTGGGGGTTGACGACAATTTGATGTTGGTGCACTTCGTTGTTTTTGCGGTTACAATGTTTGGAAAGAAGTTTGTTTGTTGTTAATTCAGTTAATTACGTGCTCCGTTCTCATTGGTCTTGGGGGACCTGTATATTACCACAGTTGTGTTCCCATCAACTTAGTAGTCGCAATCTATTGAGGTATCGGAAGGCAAACCCTGTTGGAAACATCTTTTAGTGATTTGGGGAGAGAGGTGTGATTATTCGTATCTAGACAAATCTTATTTTTATAAGCCATTGAGCCCCCACCTAATCCTAGCTGAGTGTTTTCGGACCTTCTCCGACATTTCGGTTCTGGGTGGTCAGGTCAGCATTAGGTATGTTCGTGAAGTGATCTCATGAGTGCAGGGAGGGATAGAACTGTGGCTTTAGCTGGAGTTCTATGGGTGTCACTAGTTTTATCCAATGTGCCTCGCCTGGTGAGTGCACAAGAGTGCGGTTGCTGCGCAGCACCCTCCTGAGACTCTTCCTACTTGTTTTAATATTACCCCCAGTTGTGATTGCTATGAGTTGTGTTATTCAGTCTACATGTTTGCTACATGTGCGCGGGAATGTGGCAAGAAGGGTCGTGTTGCAGTTTGGTGTTGCTGGTGCTTGAAACACAAAAAGTACTCCCTTAGAAAAACGTATATAAAAACTACTAACAAGATGGTAATCTGGAGAAACCCGAAATGGAAGCTATACTACCAATCTGGGTATGGTAGGAAAGGAAGCACGTCCTTTTGGTTTTATTTACCCTCACACACCCTAGTGGTGTCATGCTTCATCATCGGGTCACCCCGTCGCCTAAAAGACAGGGTGGGCTCGACCAATGTTTCAGGGAGCTCTTAAAATATATAAAGACCAGGGGAATAAAGATAAAAACTCAGTGAAGTCCCAGTTTCCCTTTATTCTTGGACCTCTACTGTGTTATTAAAATAAGTTTACCAAACAAGGATCTTTTGGAGTGTTATGGTCCTAAGACCCTTGTGCCGACATGTTTCAGTCACCAAACGCCCCAATGGGTGCAGGACTTTCTTCAGGGTATCGGTAAAAGTAACCCCTGGAAAAAGTAACGGGTAAAGACCCTATACTAATTTTATATAAGGGCAGATAGCTGCTCCTTATGGGTTGAGCTGAACGAGCTATTTACTCGGTTAATAATTCCATCTGAAAATAGATAAAAATAGAAGGACCACATATAGTGCATGATTCTGCGTGATACATCATTTGTATTTTACAATCAGTGTCCTTCACCCCTTGTGTCACGCTGTGATAAGGAAATGAAGAAACAATGCAGCACTCATACCTAAAAGGGAAGTGCTCAATAGACCAGTAAAACTAACACTGTACTATTGTGACTAGATATATATCTCTAGTGTAGTGGCAGAACAAACTGCATTCTGTCATGTTCCCGGAACTCGTGTACATAGTTACAAGGCATCTCTATTTGTAAAAACTGGCCAGACACTCATTCGCTAAAGACCTCCAACTCTATTTGGAGCAGTTTGCTAGTAAAATGAACATTAGAAACAACAGAAAACCAACTTACCCCAATGTGGGGATTGAAATGCGTCTCATAGGACCACGCTTACGGGGTAGTCCTGTAGTCACACTCTAAATGGTGTGCGATCCGGTATGTATGCGTGTAAAACAGGAATAACAATGGGGGAGGAAACGGGAGGAAGGGAGGGAAAAGGGGAAAAGAAGAGGATAAAGAGGGAAGAAGTCCAGTAAGTAACTTCAAAAGTGGATATCCCCGATACAGGGGAATATCCGCTCATACCTTATAATGCTGTATGAAGAGTAAAGTACTCACGCCTCCAAGAATCCTGCCCCACTAATAACCTATTCGGCGGTGGTCCTGACGGCTTTCAGCTCAGGTTGTGATCAGAACGCCGATTCTTAAACGGAAACCCGCATCATCACGTGAGTTGCGTGGCCCCGCCTACTTCCTGGTTAGGACTTCCTTCGTTCATAGAGCGGGCGGGAATGCTGGAAAGTGTAGTTTTTATTGTTCCCTCCAACCAAAACTTAGTGCCACAAAGAAAGTGCACTGCGGTCAGATGCTGAAGAGACCGATTATTGTCTCGCGAGTGCGACGAATCATGTTGGTTAGATTCTGATGATACATTGGTAAGATAGAAAATCTATTAGTAAGTAATCATATAAAAAAAGAGAGCGCTAGGATATCATCATATTACAACGATGGTGGGGGTGAAAAGAAAAGGGGGGGGGAAAGGGGGGGGGGTTGGTTTGTTTACTTCCTGCGATTGAGTTGATTCCATGGAATCGACTCGTTCAACCCGATGATATGGGTTTTAAGTCGATACACCCATCTTTGTTCGCGTTCGAGTAAGATCTGCGAAAGGTCTCCACTGCCCTTGACCTGCTCTATGATCGTCCACTTGATGTCGTTATCAGTATGATGTTTTTCCACATAGTGAGCCGTGAGCTTAGTTGCTATAATCGCCCTACGTATAGTGCTCCTATGCTCACTAATGCGTACTTTAACCTTTCTGCTTGTCATCCCGATGTACATGAGTAAGCATGGGCATCTTATCATGTATATCACTGAGTCACTGTTACAGTTGGTATGTGCGCGTTGTTCCCAAGCGTGATGCATACCTAGGTCAATCTCCCGCGTGTGTTCCGTGAACGGGCATGCCACGCATGACCCGCATGGAAAATGACCTACAACAGGGGATTGATTCCAAAGCGTAGGTTGCAAAGATTTTATAGGATTCTCAAACTTGGTATGTATAAGGGAATCCCTAAGACTTTTATTTCGGCGGTAAGAAAACATGGGTTTCTGAAATGTAAGTGCATTAGATGTAAGGATAGACCATTTTTTATTTATTATCTTTTTGATATCATTTGAGGAGTTATTATACGTGGTTACGCATATCAGAGTGTCATCTTCGTTCTTTTTGTGGGTTTCTAATAGTACCTCTCTAGGAGTATTGCGTGACCTCTTTCTTGCTCTCTCGATGATCCTCCTAGGGTATGCTCTTTCTACTAGTTTTTCTGTTAGTAGTATAGCTTCCTTTTTGTAGTCTTGGAGGTCTTCACAATTTCTGCGAATCCGCAGAAATTGTCCTACTGGAAGGTTTTCTCGTAGGGCACGGGGATGTGCGCTATTAAAATGAAGGAGACTGTTCCTATCCGTAGGTTTGGTGTATAGTGAGCTGCTAAGTTCACCATCTTTTGCTGTAATTTTGACATCAAGGAAGGCAACCTGTTTACAATTCCAAGTCATGGTAAACTTGAGATGTTGATTGAGTTGGTTGAGCCAATCAAAAAACTTATTTAGGGTGATGACATCGCCCTCCCATATTACCAGTATGTCGTCAATATAGCGTAGCCATTTCTTGATATTGTTCGAATAAGGGTTAGGGGACCAGATGTGTTGGTCCTCTAAGTAGCCAACGTACAAACACGCTATACTGGGCGCGAATGTACTGCCCATCGAAGTGCCGTGGACCTGTAGATACAACTGATTTTCGAATTTGAAAAATTTTTCAGTTAGAGCTAAGCGCATCAAAGTTATGACCCAATTGACGGGGGCATCCCAGGTCCAGTTATCTATTCTGAAAATCTCTTCAATGACCCTAATGCTCTCTTCTTGCGGAATGCTTGTGTAGAGAGCCTCCACATCGAGGCACACTAAGATATTTTTAGTTGGGTCAAAAGGGACTTCAGTGAGGA
The DNA here is from genome assembly GCA_963921515.1 of Calotriton arnoldi. Lineage (NCBI taxonomy): Eukaryota > Metazoa > Chordata > Amphibia > Caudata > Salamandridae > Calotriton > Calotriton arnoldi. The sequence goes on along the minus strand of CAWUFW010011644.1, from coordinate 84,599 downwards.
GATTTAGGAGATGTTTGGTATCTTGGACATATGATCTTATGTGTGTGACCAGGGGGCGAAGGAACCAATCTGTATACTTAGAAAGGGGCTCCAAAAGAGACCCAATGCCAGATACTATGGGCCTGCCAGGTGGAGGTACTATTTCTTTGTGTATCTTAGGTATAGTATAGAATATGGGTATTCTAGGATCCTTTGGATTTAGGAATTCATGTTCTTTCTTGGTTATCCATTGTTGCTCAAGTGCCTCTGATGTTAGAGTACTTATTGTTTTTTTCAAACGGGTTGTCGGGTCCCTCATGATTTTCTTATAGAACCTCGTATCAGCTAGAAGTTTTATGCATGAGGTTCTATATGCTGTTGTACTTTGGATGACAGTAGCGCCCCCTTTGTCAGCTGGTTTTATAACTATGTCAGTACTTGTGCCTAATGTTTTGAGAGATGCCCTCTCACGCTTGGAAAGGTTGTCAAAACCTGCCCTTATTGGTTGAAGTTCCTCAATTTCTTTTGTCACACTCTCCTCAAAAGCAATCACTTCTGGGGGCATAAGGGAAGCCGGTGGAAAGAATTGAGATTTAAGGCGTAACGGGGTGTGGGTGGGATCCTCCGTTAATTTTTCTTTATTAGCAAAGAATGTTTTGATGCGAATCTTGCGGAAAAACTCGCTAAGCTCACAGCGTATCTGGAACTTGTCAAGGATTGCTGTGGGTACAAAACCCAATCCTTTATCAAGGACTGCAGTTTCCTCTGGACTAAGAACCTTATCTGTTAGGTTCACTACTAGTCCCGTGTGCTGCTGGTACTTGCTTGCGGAGTTTTTGTCATGCTCCGAGTGTTTACCGGCGTGCTCTCGTCTTGCCACTGGACCTGTCTGTTGTTTCTTCGGCCCCGTTTGCCTCTTCTCCCACCCTGTCCTAAAAAACGGTTTTGATTGTAGTTAGGTTGGAAGAAGGGGGGGGCAGCGTGAAAATGGGGTGGTCCAGGAAAATGTGGAGGACCTTGAAAGGGGGCCGGGCCATAAGGATTTGGCCATGGATAGATCTGTGGGGGCGGGTAACCCTGATTATAGTTACCCCTTCTAGACCTCCTTTGTCTACCCTTCCAACTTTTGTTTGAACCGTCACTGGACCATGCCTCATGTTCCGATTCTGAATTGCTCGAATCATCCTGATAAGATGACCCTGACTCAGAATTGTCCGGGTTTTTATAGTCATCTTTTATATAGGGGTAAACCCTCTCGTGGGCAAATTTTTTTAGGTCTTTCTGTAGTTTATTCACCTTACTTTGCATCAGGAATTCTTTGTGTTCCCCGATTTCTTTGTTGACCTCTTCAAGTTTCTTTTTGTAGAGAGTGATTTTTATTTCGGTTATAAGTGCATCTTCACTTGTTTTAATTTTTACCAAGATGGCGTCAGAGAGACGTTTTCGCGGTGTTTATAATTAAAATTAACCAGTCACGGGTACAACGCCATGCGATCAAGGACCATTCTTTTTGAAAGCCTGATCGTCTAGAAATATCCTAGGAGCATTAGTAACAATAAGGCCACGAGGGCCGCGTTGCCCGTAAATATTCCGTTAAAATTGCCCCATGAAGAAGAATCTTCATCTGGGCCCGCTTGAGTTCTTTAAGCTCATCCCAATTCTGAGCTTGGGTAAGGCTTTGATTTATGTTAGTGTCCGAGAACAATGATGGTCCAGATAATATAGCAGAAGCCATGTCATCTGTATAACCAATTCCAAGGGTCTCAGGCATGGTAAGTGATCCTGAAATGTTCATAATGGCACAAATGAGAGATAGAGAAGAATAGCGAAAAAGGACCAACAAGAAAATAATAACAGAGAGTGAGCCGTCCGGTCTAGCACTCTACGTGATAATGAAATCAGTCCACGGAATTATGCTTATTAAAATGAGGGTGTGATGCCCCACAGCTGTGCGCTGCACAATACTTCAAACACCGGGGTGACCGAAGTCACAAGGGGCAGAGAGAACACCTTAAGGGGGTACAACCTCCCGTTTTATAACACCTGAAACACAAAAAGTACTCCCTTAGAAAAACGTATATAAAAACTACTAACAAGATGGTAATCTGGAGAAACCCGAAATGGAAGCTATACTACCAATCTGGGTATGGTAGGAAAGGAAGCACGTCCTTTTGGTTTTATTTACCCTCACACACCCTAGTGGTGTCATGCTTCATCATCGGGTCACCCCGTCGCCTAAAAGACAGGGTGGGCTCGACCAATGTTTCAGGGAGCTCTTAAAATATATAAAGACCAGGGGAATAAAGATAAAAAACTCAGTGAAGTCCCAGTTTCCCTTTATTCTTGGACCTCTACTGTGTTATTAAAATAAGTTTACCAAACAAGGATCTTTTGGAGTGTTATGGTCCTAAGACCCTTGTGCCGACATGTTTCAGTCACCAAACGCCCCAATGGGTGCAGGACTTTCTTCAGGGTATCGGTAAAAGTAACCCCTGGAAAAAAGTAACGGGTAAAGACCCTATACTAATTTTATATAAGGGCAGATAGCTGCTCCGTATGGGTTGAGCTGAACGAGCTATTTACTCGGTTAATAATTCCATCTGAAAATAGATAAAAATAGAAGGACCACATATAGTGCATGATTCTGCGTGATACATCATTTGTATTTTACAATCAGTGTCCTTCACCCCTTGTGTCACGCTGTGATAAGGAAATGAAGAAACAATGCAGCACTCATACCTAAAAGGGAAGTGCTCAATAGACCAGTAAAACTAACACTGTACTATTGTGACTAGATATATATATATATATGCTTGCCCCGTGAACATGTTTTTATGCTTGTGTTCCTGGGCATGTGGCGTGCTACATACCCCTCCCTCATGGCCTCGAATACCAGGCTTTAGCTGATCTCGACCCGCCTTATTAGCTGGAATCTTCATTCTGGGCGTTTTTTCTTTTATTTTTGGGTGTTTCCTTCAGCCTCATCATTCACTGTTTCCCTTGCCTCGCGACGAGAAGGTCAGAGGCTACTCTGTGAATCTTCCCTCCTCCCCTATTCTACCCCCGTGGGGTCGGCAGTCTGGGCCGACTGTTTCCTGGATGGTGGTTGCATGGCTAGAGCAACATGAGTGGACTATGCTTAGAATGGGGTTGAGCCTGGAAGGGGTGCAGCTGGTGCTGTGCGATCATCTGGAGCAGGGGCAAAGACTGGGAAGCCTCCGTCCCTGGCACCCCCCTCTCCCTCGGGCCCCACCCGCCTTTAAACGTTATGTGAACCCCCAACTGGAGTCTCGAGCTCATCATCCTGCTGAGGTATGGTGATCAGATTTCAGAAGCCAAAAAATCAGGAAATTTTCACAAAAGTAGATGTAGGGGTTACAATTCCATATCGCAGAGGGGTGCAGAATACCTTGAAGACAGTGTTCACCAACAGAGCAAATACAGACCCCTAGGCACTACGGAATATAGACTAACTACAAGTCATAAAGGCTAGATTAGTGAGGCCTCTCAAAAACCTGGGAAAATCCACCAGGATCGATGGCCAAAAAACCGGGACTGTCTTGGCAAATCTGAGATGTCTGGTCACCCTACACCGAGGCCTCTCAGCTTACTGACTCTCGTGTGGGGGGGTTGTGGAGTTTTATGGTCCCGTCATCCCAGGCGCAAGAAGAACATTGTATTTCCGTCACCAAGGATGGCTTCATTCATAAAGGGAGGCCTCCATGGATTTGGAGGCTTATAGAGCATTTGGGGGTGCTGTCGGGACTACACATCATGAAGGAATTGTTAAGCGTGGGCATGATTCCTGAAAAGGGGACCTTTTGACTTGGTGATTGGAATGCGTCCCATTAGACTTTAGCTGCGGGACCTGGGTGATGGCTTTTTAATCAGTTTTCTTTTCTGCCCCCTCATCAGACTCCCCTGCACCTGGGGTGTGGCCAGTGAACCCCGGCCTGGGGGATCGGCAGCAGAGTGGGGCCTAATTTCTGTAGGCGCTTTAGGCAACCTAATTATTCTGATCTCCCAAGGACTCACCATCGATGCCAAAACTAGTGTGGACATCTGATCGACACAGTCCACAGTAGCCTTGAATTCCTGGAAGCAAGCGAACAACTTTTTGAACCACAGATGCTGTCTGCAGTCTTTTCTGTTCTGATACAAGTTTTGGAAAAGGGAGTAGGGGGATGCTAGTCATCTTTATCATCGGAGGTGAACTACTGGGGGATTAGTGGTGGGGTTATTACTACCTGTCTTCACCTACTGGGGGAGTCTATTTACTGTGGATTCTGGTTCTGTGATTGCATGAAGGTGCTGCCTCCCCACACTGTCGACCCTCCTTGCTGTGATTGTGGCCCCGGTCCCTACTGTGCTGGGTTCTCTATCTGCGGGTGCTGCTGCCACGTGCTCGCCCAATTACTTCGTCACTGCTGCGGTTGTGTGGCGACCTGCAGACCTCAATGTGACTGAGTGTCTGAGACGTTCTGATTACCCTGTGCTTGGAACTGAGGAGGGAGGTTCATGGGGTTTTGTGGCAGCTGGCCCTGGCTCTCTAACCTCTGCTGCTTTTGCCTTGTTCGGCATGCCTCTACCAGGTGACCCCCACCTTCAGCAATAGTAGCACTCTCTAACATCTGGTTTCGACCAGCCTCCCTGGCCTCCACTACAATAACCTGTTCATGCACCCAGACTACCTGTTTGGAACACTTTAAAGTTTTGCGGTGGAGCCCCCATTGTGACTAGTGCCATCTGCACAGCTGTGACTGGTGCCATGTGCACGGCTGCGGCCATCACTGCCTCCTCGAAGGGCAGTCTTTTTCAGTTTCTGCTGCACTCATTTTGCGGTGTCTCTTTGGGTCTGCTCCTGCTTCTCTCTATCCTTTTCTTACTTTTTCTTATGGTAGTGGAGTATATGAGCTTGTATCTCCCACCATGGTTTGGTATCTAAACCAACTACACTGTCCAGCCCGCTCTGTATCTCGGTGGGTAGCCCTTTCTTAAGAATATTGTAGAAAAATGTGACTTGTGGACTAGTATTAGTCCACGGCTGTCCGGTTTCTTGTTCCCATCTTTCCCTCATTCTATTTAAGAAATTTGTATGCTATCCTCTGGCTTCATGGTCTCTGCCATTAGCCCTCCTACATCTGGGCGGTCAGGCAATATTTCTCTCAGGTTGGTCTGGATCCAGTGCCTGTGTATAAAACGCGGCCCGTCATGCTTGGTATTTGTTAGCGTGATTGCTGGAATGCGAGCTTGGGTGAACACCGTGTTAGTCTGCTCCCTGATTAGACTGCTTAGCAGACTCTTAATATCTCCTATCGCTAGGTTGATACCTGCGTTGTTTTTCTCAAAGAATGTAATTCATTTCCCTGCCCTAGCCAGCAATCATGGTAACTTTGCTCTCAACCCCTCTTTATCCATCTGGGCCCATGGCACATATACAGTCCCCACCGTGCCCTTCTGTAGTTGCGGGCACATTCTCATTCTAGGTGACTCTACTGGTTTCTCCTCAACATAGCGTTCCCATCTTGCAAGGCATTGCTGCGTGCAGAGGAAGTCCCAACTGGGGTTTCCTCCTTCATGCCTGATGTAGTCTTCCGCTACTGCCATGTCCTCCGGCTCAAACGACCCTGCCATCGGCCAAGATCGGTCATATTGGTCCCTCTCCTCAGTCCAGTCTGCTAATGGGTCACAAGACGGGTACACAAAAGTCTTGCCTTCCCTTTTAGCTATTATCTCCCACACAGGGTTTGTCTATCTTTGTCATGCACCCGTGAGGAGCAACGCATATCCTTGTCACTGCTTCCCTCGTGCGCATGCCCTGGTGCCATTTTGTTTTTTCGGCATCGCGGGTGGGTAAGTACCAGGCTGCCTTGTTACTTTATTTCTTGGTCAGCCCCTCTCCTATGTCGACTGGAAGATGTGGCTGTGAGCTCTGCTAGCAGCCTTTCTTCGGCCTCCGATTCTTTCCAGCACTGCGCCCTGTACCCGGCCTGCTTTCTTCATGAGTATAGTGCACTGTCCTGTACTCTCGCTCTAACTCCTGGCAGCATGTCCTTTATCTCTCGAGCATCCGCTCACACCTCTCTTCCTTGCGCTGTCTGGCCTGTCCTTTTGCTCAGAGCTACATGCTGCTTTTGTTAGGCTGGCTTCACCCTCAAATTCGCTCTCCATTACCTCCTAGACTACCTGGACAAACCCTGTAGCCCCACCCTAGTCATGAGTTCCCGTGGGACTGGAGCTCCCTTCATCTCCTGAAACATGTTTATGCTCGCCTGAGCCAGTGGGAATGTGTATTTTACCCACCTTTGAGGTGTCACGTGTTAAGTCGAGGAGAGTCGAGCATTTCGGGACCTTCCCTAGGAGCTTGGGCTGCCCTGGTGGTGGCTGGGCTTGCTTGCTTTTGGTTTTCTCGGGCTTATACCTAACTGACCTTCATTTCGGTGGGGGGGGGGGGGCTGGTGTGAGTACATCCATCCCTGTATATGGTGGGGGAGGTGCCAAGCCTTGCTCGCTATCGGAACTGTGGGGTTATAGTTTTGAACTTCTTTGAAGATGGCCCATAATTCCAACACTGATTCTCTTTTGTCTCTCTTCTGTCCTGTATATTTAGTTTTTGTATGTGTTTTAGTGTGTTCAATTATATTTTTGTCAAATGTTCCCTCCTTAGGCCAGGGAAATGAATGTGCCTTAGTGGGTAAATGCCACTCTTGGCAAAATGTATTAATTCTTTTTATCTGTTTGGGGAACTTAGTTTCCATAAGATTTAATGGGGAATCCATGGCAATTTTTAAATTACAACTCAAACGACATTTTTCTAGTTTTGTTTAACTTTTCACAGCTTCAATAAACAATCTATGCAATATCAGCACATGCAATAATACAGTTCAATAATGGTAGACAGAAAAAAATATTTTGTCAAAAAAATGAGTACGTTCTCATCACATATTATCCTCTAGCAAAAAAAGACTAGCGTGGAATACGTTCTTAAGTGAGCTGGACAGTATACCAATATCCGCTCCTAGACAAAGGTGGTACTCGGAGAAACCATTTACTAATAACTCTGGAATCACCGGCCCCTCTTGGCCACACACAAGTTATGCCCAGTTTCCTGGGTCCAATTTTTCCCTATTCTAATTCCACCCTGTTATGCCCAGAGTTAAGCCAGATACTCCTTCCAGATACTATGGGTGTTAAGAAACCTCTTTAGCACTGGGAAAACGTTGAAATAAAAAACTATGAGACTTAGGTGTCAACTTCGCCCAATCAAGATAGCTATCTCACAAAAATCAGCGTCCTGGGAGTTATCAAGGGCTATATTCACTATATGCACTATATTCACCTTAGCTGGTGTACTCCGCTATCAAACTAAGGTGACTTCTGTGGGAACGCCTCCGTGGCCACCTTACGACTGATCCAGTTTGGACATATAAAATAGGTAATATGCAAGACCCTGTGTGCTCAGGTTATCTTTTTACGCTTCTCCCTAGTTTACCATAAGTCAAATGCTTTAGACTGTGTTTTAAGTTTTTATGTGGTCTCTTACCCTCTGTGACAGCTGCTTCAAGATGGACCTTTGCCCCGGGGCTTCAGTAGAACTTCCAGTCAATTGCGCTGTCTGCCCAACTTTCTCGTTTCACCAATGCAAATCCGTCCGGGCGGGGTCACCTTTCTTCGGCTGCAGTCGTGTACGAGGTCCCAATCCTCCTGGGTGGCTCACCAAAATGTTGCTCGAGTTTGAAATCCTTAGAAAAAACAGAAGACAAGAGGCGTTTGGCAAAACAGGAACAGTTTGTTTAATTTAACAGTTCAGCTGGGAGAACAGTTACAGGCACTAGGTATGAGGACTGTCTCAATTTATATTTAGTAGATGTTATTCTTATATACAAAAACACGACAGGTCCTAAAAGCTTCCAGCGTACCATATAGGGTGAGGAATGTTGGTTGCTGCCTTTGAAGTCATAAATTAATGGTCAAATGGTTCCTACAGGTGGGTCTCGAACTCGCATGGACAATGTGGCCAGTGGTGAACGAGTCTAGATGTCTGGCATGAGGAGCGTGTGATCTCTACGTGTGCTAGGTCCTGATTGGCTATGTGTTCCTAACTCATGTGCCATCTGACTTTATGGTGTTTTAGGAGCGCATGTACCCCCTCTGGCCGTGTGCTTTATTGGGGAATGTCCCCTGACCATTGTAATGTCACGGTGCCTATCTGTGGGATTGATCAAGAATTTCCTGCCCAAGTGTTTGCCTGCCAGCCACGCACCCTCCCACCTGTGACCAATCAATCAGGCCTACGTCTCAGGGTCCTGCTTGACCACATATTTGCGAGTCGAGGTAGATGTGGAGTTCAGAACGGTGATTCTATTAATAAGGATGAGATTTCATTTTTATTGATGAACTAATCTATTTCCATATTAACAAGCCACACACCCAATTATTTTTCCGGAGCTCCCTTTAAAACAGAAATTGGTTGCATCCTGAAGTGCTCTTATTCTATACAATCTAAACAGTGTTTTTTTTTATTTTTTATCTGGATGCCAAGCAGTTTAGGATAAATGCAAATAACATGCTCGATTGTTTCCTTAGTCGTAGAGCAAAGAGAACATAACATATGATTCACTGCTTTGTTCCATGAACTCTCAAATTGGACAATTGGAATATAATCAATATGAAACCTTAAATATTTTTTTTCACTGATTGATTTAACAGGTAGATCAAGATAGTTCTGTGGAATATGGTTATAAGAGTCGTCTAGTATATAATAGCTATTATTTGATCTGAAGCATCTCACCTGATCTGCTTCAAATGGCACTAGATTTGTTGCTTGTTTAATTAACTTTTTGCTGTTCCACCTGTTCATGTTAGCAAGACTTATTAATGATGGTAAATTATAGTTTCTCCACATAATGGAAACCTGATAGTTTGAAAAAATATAATTTATTGTGCTGATGGTAAGTAATTTGTCTTCCTCATTCCTTTTACTAAAAGTTCTTTAGATGACACACAGCCACAAATATAATTTAATAGATTGATGTTACTTTGTGAGTAAATAGACTGATTCCCCAATTCCAAACACAGTCTAAAATGCTGCATAGATTGTCTAAGATCAAATAACTCCTTAACAAAATTCTACAACTTAATTGCTAATTTCCATAAAATCCCAGGATTCAATATAATTGAACCACATGTTAATGATTAAACTATATTAAACTTAATAGCAGTATTAGTTGGATCAATGGCACTTCCTCCATACCTTGTAGGAAAACGTTTGATCGCAATTGCAGAAGTATTACATTTATTATTCAATTTTGTCAATATGCTGTGACCAGTTTAAGTAATCCTGTAGTTCTGCGCCATGATAGATGTATTTTTGCATGAGCTCAATATTTCATTTATCAATCAGCCATTTAAAAGAAAACTTTGACTTCCCAAAACACATGATTTTTGTTTTCTCATAATTTTTAGGTTATTTGATTATAAATGTGCAGATGGAATAACTGCAGTTGAAGGCCTAATTGAGTTTTAGTAACCAAAACCAAGTCATCAGTATAGGCAAGAAACAGATTTGTGCTATGGCTGACAACCAACTTGTTCGGGTAAATTCTTTCCCAGTCACTGGTTCAGTGTAAACATCACAGATTGAAGATCAGCTGATTTCAAATAAGAGAAAGGTTCAAATTCTTGCAATAATATTAAGATATTGTTATATTGGTTGCTTATTGTGGTATGTTCAATTGGTGTTCTTTATATGCAGAACCTTGCCTATGTAGTGACTGTGACTTCATCGGGTTCCAAGCTGGTGGGTTGGAATGTTGGGCAGTTAGTGTTGATGCCCAGCCTTGCGGTGTCATAGGATTTCGTTGTCAATAAAGCTTCATCCACCATTTTTCGATTTTTGACGTCTTTACTACAGATATTTTGTCTATATTTGATATCCTGTCATCCTTGAGAATGATACTGTGAAAAAAATGTATTTGCAATAAGGTTGAGTCAGAACGACAGGTGGATGTTTTGTGTTTAGGAATAAGAACTGGTAAACAGGAGGAAACTTGCAAAGACAAATTAGAATCCTGAGTAGTAGTTGAAAATGATGCTGATACTGGATGGTTGCTGAGTTTTTAGTGTTTTCCTGGGATGGTTCATGGATTGTCTTAGGCCAACAATGATCATTTCCTGATGATTGTTTAATGGATTTATCTGATAAATTTGCAAGTTTTTGCATAATTGCTGAAATACCTCCATCCTCAGCATAATTCAAAGTCAATTGATTATTTGAATTAAAGTCACTTTTATTGGTGTCTGATACTACTAATATAGAAGATTGTATGCTGCGAGGATGAACTGGTGTTAGAGGCCAAGATGTCTATTTTGGAGAAGGTTGAATGAAATTGCTGATCTTCAATTACTCTGGAAACCTGTTTGTTAATGTCAGATTCTACAATCATAATTACTTGGATCAACCAATACATTAGATGTTAAAACATCTTTAAAAAGACAATTAGATGTTAATTGAGATCCATCTTCTTTAGACGTTTGAGAAGTTGATAACAGATCTTGACCTACGATTACTTTGTTATTTAAAAATAGGAAATAATTTAGATTTTAGAACTTCTTAAGAAACTATATTACTGTTGTTTGCGTTTACCTTTTTGTTTAATTTTCTTCAGTATGTTTGTCTTTTGCTCCTGTATAGTTGGAAACCTACAGATTGTTCAATCTCAATAACAGCTATGTTATTGATGGACCAAGGCATGTGGAAGAAAAGACTTCCTCAGACACTCAGTGGTTAATTCCGAAGGATCCTCACAAACCCTACAGTTTAACTGTGTATTTTCCTTAACAGACTGTTGATGGATAGAACCAGTAGTGCAGTGACTAATTTTGCCCAGGGGTTGATTAAGCACTAGGGGCCAGATGTAGGAAGCCAAATTGCGATCGCAAACGATGAAATTCGCAGAATTTCAGCGTTTGCGATCGCAATTTGGCTTTGTGCAATGTAGGTAGGCAATTACCCACTTGCAACATAAGGAATCGCAAAAATTGCGATTCCTTATTTTGTGCAAGCATTTAGAGATAGGCAATTTGCGATTCCCTAAATGCTATGCTAGTAGGCATCGCAAATTGCGATATTGCCTTAAGGAATCAGAAATTACCACCAACTTCAAGTTGGTGGTATTTTGCGATTTCCTTTCAAAAAGCACTTTTTACTTTTTCAAAGTGCCATGTGGCACACATACATGCCCTTAGGGCATGTATGTGCACCACATGTGCACACATGCAAATTTCAGGGTGCAACAGGGTGTCCTTATGGAACCCTTGCACCCTTGAAGTGCGCACGCAATTTGCGAGTACCTCTTGGTCACTCGCAAATTGCGTGCTATGAATCCCATTCATTCCTATGGGCCTCTTGGCCCATAGGAATGAATGGGAAGGTATTCCTTGATTGCAAATCTCAATTTGCGATTCGCAATTAAGGAATATTAAAGAATCGCAAATATTTTTGCGATTCCTACATACATTCCATTTTGCGAGTCCTTAATAGCGATTCAGTAAAAATCGCTGTTAAGGACTCGCAAAATTGACTTTACCTAACATCTGGCCCTAAGTTGTCAGCATTCTTGTTATCCAGGAGAAACCTCTTTTGGTTCTGTTTGATATATAAGTTAAAACAAGTTGCAATTTTTTGAGGCTTGAGCTGTAAGAGACCAACAAAATCATCAACTCAAAAGAGATTGTGCATCTTTGTATCAAAAGTGGCTGAAGTATTAGCTGCAGACAAAAGTTGTTTAAAATCATGCAAAGATTTGATCTCAGTAAAAATTATTCCATTTATGTTGATTGAATGCAGATTGCTTCAGAGATGTTAGTTAAGGTCTCACTAACAACAGCTATAGCTGTTAAAACTGTGTAAACAGAAGATGTATCCAAGAAAATTTGATCATTCAGAGAATCTCCTTATGAATTGGACCGGACATTCTCGTCTGTGTTGATACATGCATTTTCATTCATATTGTCAGAGGATTTCTGCGCATCAAGTTCCAAGTCATCGGAAAGATCAAGTCATCAAATGAGTCATGCACGTTTGTAGAAGCAGAAATGATGTTAATAACCAACATTTCTTCTTTCCCATATATCTAGTCCGATTCTTCAGCGCTAATTGTTATATCAATTCAAGATATAGTGTGAGGAGGATAATTTATCTGAGCTACAATGGAAATCACCTATTTGGATAATTGGAGTTGACCACTGTCTATGAATTGGTGTCCGCATTTAAGATCCCTTGCAATGGACTAGTTGTAAACAGTCCAGGAGTTTCTTCTGCTTTGTTGTTTTAGACAGTCCTGGCTGCTATTAGCAAAATAATGATTGCCCAAGGATAGCTCTCTGGGAAAAGAGTTTGAAGTAACTGGATTGCGCTGTGGGGGACATGTATACTTGTGGACAGTCATCCCTACTTGTGTATTAGATTCCTATATCGCCTTCACATCTTCAAGGAAGACACTTTGTGACTGGTAGCATGTGAGCTATAATGATCGTTATCCTTATGCAGAAGGAGGGAGATTCAAAAGGAATGCAAAAGATGTGGCAGTTTGCTCCAAATAAGATAAGCTCAAACTTTGCCAAACAGAGTGTGCACGACTGGCTCAACGATAACTGCAACTACCCTGAGTCACACCTCAGGCCTCGCCGCACACACCCCCACCTCCTCTGCACCAAGGGGTCTCCCAAAGCCTCATGCAGAAACACAGACTAACCATGCAGACCCAATGGACTCAACCCAGAGCCTTGGGGACTGCAACACAAAAACGGACTCTCAGAAATATGGCTCTAGCATTGCTAAGCAGACCATAACCGTTCCCATTCAGTATTGCCACATGGTGTTGTAATGAATAACAGAATCAGGTAAGTAAAAGCATTGGGTTTGGTATCCCATGGCAAGTACCAGCAGTACAAGTAATGCGGTATGTTACCTTACTATGTAGTCTCTACATTGGGAGTCATTACCTTGCAGGAGTTGCATGGGGAATTTTTAGAACGCAGGTAAGTTTTCAGTCTTATTCTGCGAGTAAGTTAGTTTTAAGTGTCCCGGGACCAACTGTACAACCATTTCATTTTGGGACTCGCAAATTGCGATTTTTTTGCGACTTGCAATTAGCGAGTCGCAAAATGAAAGGTACAACAGTGTTTCAGACAATTTGTGATTCCCAAATGGGTCGCAAGAGACTTGCCTCATTAATATTCATGAGACAGGTGGCAATTTGCGACCCATTGGGAATGGCCGGCACTCACAGGGATGGTGGCCTGCAGGGGTCAGGAGACCAACATGTCTGTGACTGCTTTTTCAATAAAGCAGTTTATTAAAACAAAATGCAGCCCATTTTCCTTAAAGAAAGACGAGATGCATTTAAAAAAGAAAAATGAAACGTTTGTTTAATTTTTTAAGAGGAGGCAGTGGTCCTGTGGACCACAGCCAGCTCTTAAAAAACGTTTTTGCTGCCAATCACAAAGGGGAAGGAGTCCCCTGAGGACCCTTTCCCGTTTGCGACTGGCTTACCATCTGCTTGAAGTAGGCGGGAAACTGCAATTGTTCTGCAACCGCATTCCGGTCGCAAAACAATCATACATCCCCCTGCGACTTGCTATTAGGAAGAGACGCCCTTGGCATGCCCCTTCCCAATAGCAACTCGCAAACCCTATTTTGCGAGTTGGTAACAGGTTACCGACTTGCAAAATAGGGTTGATACATGCTACAGGCCGTTTTAGCGGTCATAAACGGCCAGATACGCTGTTTGTGACCGCTAAAACCGTTCGTACATGTGGCGCCTATATGTGCGTGTGTGTGCTAATATAATATATTGGTAAGATATCACTTAAAAGTTTAGTAGTAATTTAAATGTAGTTTAAATTACATTTAAGTATCAAGTAAAAATACTTTACTAAGTTAGTAAATTGCACTAGGATCCTTATGATGCAGATTAATGAAATAACAAAGAAAGCAAAGGATGGATGGATTTCCACAAATAAATGTGAATTTCTCAACACAAAGGAACTAGGTATGCCAGCCACGTACATTTTACCAAAAGTGCTCAAAAATCAGATGAATCCCCCAGGAAGGGCATTAATAGGAGCATTCTGGTCCCTGCCTGAACCACTGGCTCAATTAGTTGACATGTTTTTGAAATCATTTGTTTGTACCACGCAGGGCTATATAAACGACTTAATTGACCTAATTAACAAGATTGAAGGCAAAGATTTTGACCCAGAAAAGGAGATTCTCACCACCTTTCACATTGAAGCATTATACATGAATATTCTGCAAGATTAAGCTATCGCAGTCATCAGACAGGTTCTGGAAACAGGTAAACTACCTCACATAGTACCAACTGACTTTTTGTTGATTTTGCAATACTTTGCAGAAATACCTTGTTCTTAAATTTAAAAAAATATTTATCGACAAACTAAAAACATAACTTATGAGGTGTAACTAAAGACATAGCTTATGAGGTGTAGCTTCACCCCTGAAAAGCGAAACTTTACAATTCATTCTTTGAGCATAAATGGATCTACGGTGATGATAACCAATTCAGACAATGTATTAATATGTGGCAGCATTTTATCAACAATATATTTATGATTTAAAACAGCACTATAGAAGTATTGACAGCATTTTACAAATGGCTCAATCACCGAACAGAGGACCTGGGATTCACAATGAGCCATAGTCAACAAAAAAACAATTTTCTAGTCTCATGAATTAATACAACAGATGGAGAACTCGTAGCCAGCCTGTACACCAAACCTACAGACCAAAACATATTGCATTTTCAGAGTGGCGTTCCCTGATGAAAAATATACCTTATGGCCAGTTTCTCTGCATTAGAAGGAACTGCACCAACAAAGAAGATTTTTTTTCTCAAAGCAGATAATCTGTGTCAGAAATTGATTAGCAGAGCCTACCCAAAAAAAACTGGTGAGAAATGTTGTTAACCCCAAAGGCCAAAGAGACCAGCAATCCCCTTCAATGTGTTCTTACCGTTAATCCAAAAGTCACCAGGTAAAGTAGATCATTCAAAGAAATGTGTAAATTGTATCAGGATTGAACCTTCCTGAACCACTATTTTCTTTCAGAAAATGAATAACAACACCTAGTAAGAGCAACGAGACCGGAAGGAAAAAAAGACATAACAAAAATGGCTAGGTTTTCCAACATTATTTGGGCACTATAGATGTCACAAAGGGTAACACAGTATGGCATTTCCATCTATCAAAGTAAATTATCTAATTGTAACACAAAGTATGTTGGGTATTATATTAAATGCCCATGTGAGAAAGTGTATATTGGCCAAACTACACAATCAGTGAAGACTTGGATTTTTCAACACAGGTCTTGTATAAGGTTTTGGACACAGGGGGCCCCATTAGTTGAGCACTATGAGCTAATGAAACATTCACAAAATGATTTGTAACGGTCTATTCTGTTTGTAGTGCAACAGAGCAGGGGGCAAGTGGGTGTCTAGATCCTCTTGTTAAATATAGAAGTTTGGTTGATTGAAAAATCCCAGACAGCAATAGCAGGGTTAAATGATTCCGATGAAACGTGGTCATTAATTAAAATATAGCAAATATATTATTTTGGATATAATCTTTTGTGGTCCCTTTGGGAGATCTGCACAATTTTAACATGGATCCTAGGGATTATGTACTCTAATTGGGTAGTTAGTATTTCCCTCCTTACTCCTCCCTCCGTCTGTTTTTTCTTGTTGGCCATTCCTGAATTACATCTACATACGTATATATTAGTTTGGGTTTCGATTTCTGTTAGAAATGGAGGTCTCTAGTTGGCAAGGGCTTGCACCTTCTTCCTAGTCAGGGTAAGGGAGTTACACTCCTAAAATAACCCCTGCTCACCCCCTTGGTAGCTTGGCACGAGCAGTCAGGCTTATCTTAGAGGCAGTGTGTAAAGCATTTGCACATAACCAACAGTAATACAGTGTAAGCACTACAAAAGGACACCACACCAGTTTAGAAAAATATCCAATATTTTTATATACTTAAGACGAGACCAAAAACGATAAAAATACAGTACTTCAAGATCTTCAGTTATCAAAATATGCTTTAAAAACAGTTCCTTGATGTCGATAGCTCCGTCCGGGGCTATCACGGCGTCGTGAGCAAACAAATCCAAACAGTTCTGGCTGACCGCAGCGTCGCGGGTCAGCTACGGTGTCGAGAAGACCCGCAAACAGTACCTTTTAGAAATGCAGGGCGTCGGCGACCTCTCGTTGGGCTTCCGAAAGCACGGCGTCCGCAGGCGTCAGTTCCGGAGGTCGGTGCAGGGGTCGTCGGGGCCCTCGAAGTCACACGCGTTGCAGATCGATCTCCTCTCTGTTGAAGTCGGGAGCGCTGGCGTTGGCAGGCGCCGGGTGCTGCGGTGCGAAATGCAGCGGTGCGGTGTCCTCAGGTCGTTGTGCGAGCAGCGGCTCGGTGGCGGCGTCGGTGAGACCAGGGTCGCGGTGCGAGATGAAGGCGGTGCTCGTCACGGTGCTGGCAGGTCACGGTGCAAGCAGCTGCGTCGTTGTTGCTGAAGCGCTGTCGTCGGCTGACGAACTGGAGTCGATGGCGCCGGCGTCGGTAGGCCAAGGCTGCGGTGCGGGATGAGGGCGGTGCCCTCGAACCACGGTGCAAGCAGCGGCGTAGATTTCGGCATGGAGCAGCGTCGTCGGGGATACCAAGGCGTCGTCGTGAGGCGGTGCCCACAGGTCGCGGTGTGAGCAGCGGCTCGGTGGCGGCGTCAGCAGGCGTCGTCGGTGAGACCAGGGTCGCGGTGCGGCGGTGCCCTCTGCGGTGCCCAGGCGTCGTCACGAAGCGGTGCGGAGTGCGGTGCCCACAGGTCGCGTTGCGAGCAGCGGCTCAGTGGCGGCATCAGCAGGCGTCATCGGCGAGACCAGGGTCGCGTTGCGGCGGTGCCCTCTGCGGTGCCTTCGGCACACGGAGTCGGCAGCGGCGTCGTAGACGTCGTCGAGTTGCTTTTCTTCTGTTGCAGCACAAAACACACAGTCCCCCAGTGCTGAGGGCAGAAGAGCTTGAAGTCTTTGTTGTGCCTGAGACTTCTTGAACAGGGGGCAAGCTCTACCTCAAGCCCTTGGAGAAACTCACAAAGTAGATTGCAGAAAGTTCAGTCCAGTCCTTTCACTGCCCAAGACAGAAGCAGCCACTGCAGGCCACACAAAGCACACAGCAAAGTGGTAGTTCCTCCTCACAGCTTCTCCAGCTCTTCTTCTTGGCAGTCTTCTTGATCCAAAAGAGTTCTAAAGTTCAGGGGTCTGGGCCCCAATATTTATATCCCAAAATCCTTTGATCCTTTAGGCAGAGAGTGTCTGTGCCCAGCCAGAACCAGTTCTGCCCTCTCTGGTGTGATTTCCTGGCAGGAGGTGGAGACGGCATTGTCAGATGCATACCAGGCCCTTTGAGGTGCAAGGAAATCTCCTCCCTCTTCCCCAGTTGCAGCCCAGGTCTATTCAGCCCTTTCCTGACTCACCTAGACTATCTAGAGCCACTCCTGCTCCCCAGCCTTCTGTCATCCAAAACCCAGACAGGCAATCCACATTCCAACAGAGGCACCCAGGATGACTGAGCAAGAAAATACCTACTTTCTAAAAGTGGTATTTTGAAACACAGAATGTAAAAATCACCTTCACTAAAAGATGCATCTTTAGATTCTGAGTTCAGGGATACTAAACTTTATTTCCTTACCTAGTTCCCAGGGCCAGTTATGTTTATAAGATGTTATAAACAAACTTCTCATTCTGTCCTATGGGGAACAGGTAGCCTTGCAATAGTGAAAAACGAAATTGGCAGTAATTCACTATCAGGACATGCCACACACACACCAGGGCATGTCCTACCTTTCACATACACTGCACCCTGCCCACAGGGGTACCTTGGGCCTACCTTAGGGGTGGCTGACATGTAAGAAAAGGGAAGGTTGGGGCCTGGCAAGTGGGTGCACTTGCCAAGTCCACATGGCAGTACCAGACTGCGCGCAGGCTCTGCAATGGCAGGTCTGAGTTACCTTTTCAGGGCTACTCACGTGGGTGGCACAATCAGTGCTGCAGGCCCACTAGTAGCATTTGATTTACAGGCCCTGGCACACTCAGTGCACTTTACTAGGGACTAACAAGTAAATCAAATATCCAATCATGGAAACACCAATCCATAACACATTTTACCACAGGAGCACTTGCACTTTACCACTGATCAGCAGTGAGAAAAGTGCGCAAAAACACTAAGCCAGCACAAACAGAGTCAAAACCGGGAGGTCAGAAAGCAAAAACTCAGGGGGAAACACGCCAAAAGATGCCAAGTCTAACACATGTCCCCTCCAGCTGAAAGTAGGGAGAACTACCCAACCTCCTGGGAGTTCTCTTCACTAAGGCAGAAGAACCTGGACAGACCATCTGCATTGGCGTGTTCTGTGCCAGGGCGGTGTTCCACCGTAAAGTCCATTCCCTGTAGGGAGATGGACCACCTCAGCAGTTTTGGATTCTCACCCCTCATTTGCATCAACCATATGAGGGGCCTGTGGTCTGTCTGAACCCGGAAGTGAGTCCCAAACAGGTAGGGCCTCAGCTTCTTCAGTGCCCAGACCACAGCAAAAGCGTCCCTTTCTATGGCACTCCACCTCTGTTCCCTGGGGAGTAGTCTCCGGCTAAGGAAGACTACAGGCTGGTCTAGGCCCTCTTCGTTCAGTTGTGAGAGCACCGCTCCCACTCCATGCTCTGAAGCCTCAGTCTGCACGACTAATTCCTTGGAGAAGTCGGGTGCCTTGAGCACGGGTGCCGTGCACATGGCAGTCTTCAGGGCATCAAAAGCCTTCTGGCAGGACTCAGTCCAGATCACCTTCTTGGGCTGCTTCCTGGAAGTCAGCTCTGTTAAGGGGGCAACAATGGTGCCATACCCCTTAACAAACCTCCTGTAGTACCCGGTGAGTCCTAAGAAGGCCCTCACCTCTGTCTGGGTCTTGGGGGGCTCCCAAGCCAGAATGGTGTCAATCTTGGGTTGTAGGTGTGCCACCTGGCCGCTTCCTACCTGGTGTCCCAAGTACACCACCGAACCCTGCCCTATCTGGCACTTACTGGCCTTGATCGTGAGGCCTGCCCTCTGCAGCGCCTTCAACACTTCACCGAGGTGCTGCAAGTGTTTTTCCCAGCTGGAACTGAACACTGCAATGTCATCCAGGTAGGCGGCACTGAAATCCTCCAGGCCAGCCAATACCTGGTTGACCAACCTCTGGAAGGTGGCAGGGGCATTCTTCAACCCGAAGGGCATCACCCGGAACTGGTAATGTCCTTCTGGGGTTGAAAATGCTGACCTTTCCTTGGCCCCATTGGTTAAGGCAATCTGCCAGTACCCAGACGTTAAGTCAAACGTGCTGAGGAACTTGGCAGCTCCCAACTGATCAATGAGCTCATCAGCTCTGGGGATGGGGTGTGCGTCAGTCCTGGTGACGGCATTGAGCCCACGTTAGTCCACACAAAACCGCAGTTCTGGAGTGGCACCTGGTGCAGCAGCCTTTGGGACCAAGACCACTGGGCTGGCCCAAGGACAGTTGGAAGGCTCGATCACCCCTAACGCCAACATCTTAGAGACCTCCTCTTTAATGCTGGCCTTGACCCGGTCAGTCAACCTGTAAATCTTGTGCTTCACAGGAGGGCTGTCACTGGTGTCCACGTCATGGGTACACCAGTGAGTAACACCTGGGGTCAGGGAGAACAGGGGGGCAAACTGTCCCAACAACTGGTGACAATCGCTCTGCTGTTCTGGGCTCAGTGTAGGGGAGAGGATCACACCTTCCACTGACCCATCGTGCTCCTTGGTAGACAGGAGGTCAGGGAGAGGTTCACTTTCCTCTTCCGTCCCATCATCTGTCGCCAAGAGCATGCTCACTTCGGACCTCTCGAAGTGGGGTTTGAGGCGGTTCACATGGAGGACCCTCAAAGGGTTCCTTGGGGCCAGCAAATCCACCAGGTAGGTGACATCACTTTTGCGCTCCACCACCTCAAATGGCCCAGTCCACTTGTCCTGCAAGGCACAAGGTTCCACAGGGGCCATGACCCACACTTTCTGCCCAGGTTAAAATTCGACCAGAGTGGCATTCTGGTCATACCACTTCTTCATTTCTTCCTGGCTTGCTTCCAGGTTCGCCTGAGCAAGTTTCCTGAAGCGGGCAGTTTGGTTTCTGAAGGCCAGCATGTAACTAAACGCATCCTGGGGAGTTTTCCTAGGAGCTGCCTCCCAGCCTTCCTTGACCAAACTCAGAGGTCCTCTCACAGGGTGACCATACAGAAGCTCAAAGGGACTGAACCCAAGAGACTTCTGTGGCACCTCCCTGTACGCAAAGAGAAGGCATGGCAAGAGGACGTCCCACTTACGCCTCATGGGTTCTGTTAGGCCCTTAATCATGCCCTTCAAGGTCTGGTTGAATCTCTCCACCAGACCGTTACCTTGTGGGTGGTAAGGGGTGGTGAACTTGTAGGTTACACCACACTCCTTCCACAGGGATGTCATATACTTGGATATGAAATTGGTCCCTCTGTCAGAAACCACCTCTCTGGGGAACCCCACGTGGGAAAAGATCCCCATTAACGCCCGGCCCACCACTGGCGCTGTCGTTGTCCTGAGAGGGATTGCCTCCGGGTACCGGGTGGCATGGTCCACCAAGACCAGGATGTACCTGTTGCCCATGGCTGTCTTGGGATCCAGTGGCCCCACAATGTCCGTCCCTACCCTTTCAAAGGGTGTTCCAACAACTGGAAAAGGTTGGAGAGGAGCTTTGACCTTCCTCCCACTCTTACCACTTGCCTGGCAAGTTTGGCAAGACCTGCAATGTCCATCTGACTGCCTTCGCATTTGGGGCCAGAAGAAGTGGGTGACAAGCCTGTCAAAGGTCTTGTCCTGCCCCAAATGTCCTGCCAAAGGCACGTCATGAGCCAGACCCAGTAGGAAGGTCCTGAAGCGCTGGGGTACCACCAGCACACGGGCTGACCCAGGCTCAGCGACCTTAGGCTCACTGTACAGGAGACCATTCTCCCAGTAGATCCAATGTGATCCGGACTGATCACCTGCTGCCTGGTCTGCAGCCTGCCGCCGCAGCCCCTCCAGAGAAGGGCACTCTTTCTGCTCCTTGCAGAATTCCTCCCTGGTGGGACCCCCTTCTTGCTGCCAATGGGTCAGCTCAGAGATGTCCCCCAGTTCAGCTACCTGCTCCCCTGTAGGCGCCGGGGCGTCCCCCTCAAGGTCCGCCTCCTCCCGGTCCGTGGGAACTTCAGGGGCCGGTTTCCCGCGCCCCTTGCCCTTTCTCTTGGCAGGGACTTGGGCCACTGTTTCAGGCTCCAAGTCCTCTTGATCACCCTTTCTGGCCGCCATTGACCGAGTGGACACGCATGCCCACTCTGGCAACCCAAGCATCTCCAAGTGAGACCTGAGCTCAACATCCTTCCATAAGGACTGCTCCAGGTCGTTACCTAGCAGACAATCTACAGGCATGGAAGGGCTCACAACCACCCTCAAAGGACCTGCCCCCCCCCTCCCGAAGGGAACCTGCGCCACCAGACACTGGCGCTCTGAATTGTCTACAGCAATTACTTGGTGGAATGCCCCTGGGACTACCTGCTTCTCAGAGACCGGACTGAGGTCACTGGCTCCAGTATCTCTGAGAGCCTCTACCCTTTTCCCATTGATGGTCACCCAGGTGCTGTATTTCTTTGTGTTAGGGGGCGCCTGGGGTCCTGGGACCATCTCACTGTCCCCTAGTGAGACGAGGGTCATTTCTGCGGGATCCCCATCCTCCTGTGGGTACTCCTCCTCCCCAAGCGCTACACTAGCCAACACCTTGGACTGCCCACCAGTGGGTGGCTGAGCCCTCTTTGGACACTTGGGGTCCCCCTTCATGTGGCCCACCTGGTCACATGCAAAACACCTGCTGGGGCCGGTCTCAGCAGGCTTTCCTGATGAGACCCCTGGCTTCTTATCTCCGGGGGGATGGGAACCTTTACCCTGGGTGTTAATTTGGGGCCCTTTAGAGAATTCCTGTGTTTTACCCTTGTCCCCCACACTTTTCTGCTGGGGACCCTGCCCACCTTCGGCTGAGTCTCCCCCAAACGCTTTCTTGTGGACCCTGGTACTCACCCAGCGGTCCGCCTCCATAGCAAGCTTCCTGGGGTCAGTCAGCTTACTATCAACTAGGTGCTGGCGCAGATCTGCAAAACATAGACTAGACAAGTGCTCCCATGCAATCAAATTGTAGAGCCCCTGAAAATCTGTCACATTACTGCCCTTCACCCAGCCATCCAGTGACCGGCAAAACACATTCCAACCAAGTGTTGGCATCAGACTTCTTACTGGACCTGAACTGATCCCTGTACTTTTCAGGAGTAAGACCATACTTAGTGAGAAGGGCGTCCTTCATGTCTGGATAGGTGAGGTGAAACACCTTACCCAAAGCTATTAAAGTATCCCTTGCTTCTTCTGGGAAGAGAGGCCACAATCCTGCTCCCCAATTCTCCTCGGGGACCCCATTCATGTGAATTGCTGCCTCGTACCCCTGAAACCACCTTTGTATGTCATCCCCCTTCTTGAATTCTTTGCCTATATTTTTAGGAATGTGCACAATTCTGTCTGCCTGTCTTGACGAGTTGCTGCCACCATCTGAGCTGGCCCTACTTCTCTGATCCAGCTCCTTTATCCTGATCTCGTGATCTAACATCATTCTTTTCTCTTCCATGGCTAATTTAAGCTTCTCCAGTTCTACTGCCACTCTCCTTGCTTCCCGCCTGTCCTCCAGCTCTTCTGGGGACAGGCCACTGCTGCCTGGCCTGGAGGGTTCCCCCCTCCCAAAAGCACATCCACCCTAGGAATAGGCTCCTCCGCCTCTCCAGTGAGATCACCAGACTGCTCGCTGGCATGTCTGGCTGCTACCCAGGCCCTCAGCGCCTTTTGTAGCTCGTCCTTCCTAGTGAGGCCTCTGACTTGGACTTTTAGGTTTTTGCAAATTTATTTCAATTCCCTAACATTGTAGGCTTCCAACCTATCCTCCTCAAAGGCAATTTCCAGGGATGCAACGGATGATGCTCTTGATTCCGGCATGATGAAGTAGCAAGTTCAAACTGGCAAGATCAAAAATAGGCCAAAAAGAACCAGTATGTGGCACGTAATGGTCTGCGATATGGTAGTAGTGCACACCAATCACTGTAAGTTAAGTGCAAACGCAAGTCCTATCCTCACCGCTGACAACCAATGTTAGAAATGGGGGTCTCCTGTTTGGCAAGGGCTTGCACCTTTGTCCAAATAGGGACCCTTCTTCCTAGTCAGGGTAAGGGAGTTACACTCCTAAAATAACCCCTGCTCACCCCCTTGGTAGCTTGGCACGAGCAGTCAGGCTTATCTTAGAGGCAGTGTGTAAAGCATTTGCACATAACCAACAGTAATACAGTGTAAGCACTTCAAAAGGACACCACACCAGTTTAGAAAAATATCCAATATTTTTATATACTTAAGACAAGACCAAAAACGATAATAATCCACAATACGGTACTTCAAAATCTTCAGTTATCAAAATATGCTTTAAAAACAGTTCCTTGATGTCGATAGCTCCGTCCGGGGCTATCACGGCGTCATGAGCAAACAAATCCAAACAGTTCTGGCTTATCGCGGCGTCGCGGGTCAGCTATGGTGTCGGGAAGACCCGCAAACAGTACCTTTTAGAAATGCAGGGCATCGGCGACCTCTCGTTGGGCTTCCAAAAGCACGGCGTCCGCAGGCGTCTGTTCCGGAGGTCGGTGCAGGGGTCGTCGGGGCCCTCGAAGTCACACGCGTTGCAGATCGATCTCCTCTCTGTTGAAGTCAGGAGCGCTGGCGTTGGCAGGCGCCGGGTGCTGCGGTGCGAAATGCAGCGGTGCGGTGCCCTCAGGTCGCGGTGCGAGCAGTGGCTCGGTGGCGGCGTCGGATGGCGGCGGTGAGACCAGGGTCGCGGTGCGAGATGAAGACGGTGCTTGTCACGGTGCTGGCAGGTCATGGTGCAAGCAGCGGCGGCGTCGTTGCTGAAGCGCTGTCGTCGGCTGACGAACTGGAGTCAATGGCGCGGGCAGGCCAAGGCTGCGGTGCGGGATGAGGGCGGTGCGTTGTGTAACTTTACGAGCGGTGCCCTCGAACCACGTTGCAAGCAGCGGTGTAGATGTCGGCGTGGAGCAGCGGCGTCAGGGATACCAAGGTGTCATCGTTAAGCGAGGCGGTGTGGAGTGCGGTACCCACAGGTCGCGGTGCGAGGAGCGGCTCGGTGGCGGCAGGCGGCATCGGTGAGACCAGGGTCGCGGTGCCCAGGCGTCGTCGCGAAGCGGTGTGGAGTGCAGTGCCCACAGGTGACGGTGCGAGCAGCAGCTCGGTGGCGGCGTCAGCAGGCGTTGTCGGTGAGACCAGGGTCACGGTGCAGTGTTGCGGCAGTGCCCTCTGCGGTGCCTTCGGGACACGGAGTCGGCAGCGGCGTCGTAGATGTCGTCGAGTTGCTTTTCTTCTGTTGCAGCACAAAACACACAGACCCCAGTGCTGAGGGCAGAAGAGCTTGAAGTCTTTGTTGTGCCTGAGACTTCTTGAACAGGGGGCAAGCTCTACCTCAAGCCCTTGGAGAAACTCACAAAGTAGATTGCAGAAAGTTCAGTCCAGTCCTTTCACTGCCCAAGACAGAAGCAGCCACTGCAGGCCAACACAGCTAAGCACACAGCAAAGTGGTAGTTCCTCCTCACAGCTTCTCCAGCTCTTCTTCTTGGCAGTCTTCTTGATCCAAAAGAGTTCTAAAGTTCAGGGGTCTGGGCCCCAATATTTATATCCCAAAATCCTTTGATCCTTTAGGCAGAGAGTGTCTGTGCCCAGCCAGAACCAGTTTTGCCTTCTCTGGTGTGATTTCCTGGCAGGAGGTGGAGATGGCATTGTCAGAGGCAGACCAGGCACTTTGAGGTGCAAGGAAATCTCCTCCCCCCCCTTCCCCAGTTGCAGCCCAGGTCTATTCAGCCCTTTCCTGACTCACCTACACTATCTGGAGCTACTCCTGCTCCCCAGCCTTCTGTCATCCAAAACCCAGACAGGCAATCCACATTCCAACAGAGGCACCCAGGAAGACTGAGCAAGAAAATACCTACTTTCTAAAAGTTGTATTTTCAAACACAGAATGTAAAAATCACCTTCACTAAAAGATGCATCTTTAGATTCTGAGTTCAGGCATACTAAACTTTATTTTCTTACCTAGTTCCCAAGGCCAGTTATGTTTATAAGATGTTATAAACAAACTTCCCATTCTGTCCTATGGGGAACAGGTAGCCTTGCAATAGTGAAAAACGAAATTGGCAGTAATTCACTATCAGGACATGCCACGCACACCAGGGCATGTCCTACCTTTCACATACACTGCACCCTGCCCACAGGGGTACCTTTGGCCTACCTTAGGGGTGGCTGACATGTAACAAAAGGGAAGGTTGGGGCCTGGCAAGTGGGTGCACTTGCCAAGTCGACATGACAGTACCAGACTGCGCGCAGACTCTGCAATGGCAGGTCTGAGTTACCTTTTCAGGGCTACTCACGTGGGTGGCACAATCAGTGCTGCAGGCCCACTAGTAGCATTTGATTTACAGGCCCTGGCACACTCAGTGCACTTTACTAGGGACTGACAAGTAAATCAAATATCCAATCATGGAAACACCAATCCATAACACATTTTACCACAGGAGCACTTGCACTTCACCACTGATCAGCAGTGAGAAAAGTGCGCAGAAACACTAAGCCAGCACAAACAGAGTCAAAACCGGGAGGTCAGAAAGCAAAAACTCAGGGGAAACACGCCAAAAGATGCCAAGTCTAACAATTTCCTATATGGCAAGCATGATCCGTTGACCATATGAATTTTTTCACATAGGGTTTTCAATGGATACAGAGCATTTTTATAGCGCTTTTCGAATGATCAATTCGTTATCATGTGATTATCTTTTAATAAAGAACTGGTGTGTGTTTTGCTTTGAAAGTGCGATGGGTCTAACACATTTTCATCATGTAGAGGTTGAGACCTCTATGAGAATAGTATATATTGAAGTTGATACTGTGTTTATCTCATGAGAATGACAATGCCCAAAATAGATACCTAAAAACATCAGCACTCCATAAATCCAGTTTTGGACATCCCAAGTGCCACCCATTGTAGACGCGGATCCACTATAGCTTTTCCCTTAGTCACCTACACCTAGCATGTAGTATATTTTCAAAAAGTGGGTCCGGTCACCTTACCTTGTGGTATGCACACTTTTCTTTCAGGGTGATTCCTGTAGCAGCACATGGTGGGCGCATCATTCGGTATATGTAGCCCTGTAATGAATGTGCTTTTCACAAAAAGGACACACCCAAACCCTGCACTTCCACCTGGGAGGCAAATTTACCACTGCACCTTTAAATAATACACTTTGAACAGCACCCCCTAAGGTGAGGAAAAATCGCAGCACCCCCTTAGGTGAGGCAAGAAACCAAATTCAGGTGCACTTTGAACAGCACCCCTAAGGTGAGGAAAAGTCGCAGCACCCCTTAGGCGAGGCAAGAAACCAAATTCAAGTGTATTTAAAATAACACACACAAGTTTATTAATGAAACAATTTGAAACGGTAGGCCAAATGTTTCAGTAAATGCAGATTCTCAAATACCAACTAAGTAAAATAAACAATTAGAATAAAATGCAGTATATACAAAAAGCAAAGAGTGGAATACATATATATATATATATATATATATATATATATATATATATAGTTAGTAACACCTCACCGACTGATTCTGCAACATACTTGCCAGCTCTAGCTGTGGGAAGTCCTTTTCAACAGCCCAGGAAGGAGTTCGGTCGGGACCCAAATTCCAGCACCAATCCACAGCAATACGTCTATTCTGTGGTGAACTTCCACCTGGCCCCCGTCGGCTCCCAGCTTAAATATCATTATTCAACGTGAGGCGAAGCTTCTAGAAAACTTCGCCCCCTTCTCATGAGAAAGAACCGAGCTGGCTGTGCCAGTCTGCGTCAAGGCCAAGACGGAGGCTGGCCAGGCGCCCGTATTTTGACTTCGAGTCAGAGTTGCACATTCTACAGATAATATCCAGTTCACTCTGGTCAGTGAGGAGCGAAAACCAAGTGAGGAGCAGAAAGACCTTGAATATGAATCGCAAGCACTGCTGTGCACGCAGAAATAAGGCAAAGTTAGACATGAGGCCATGTCAAAGCCAATAGTAAGAACTCATAATTAAGCAAGGCAAAGTCAGAAAACAAGATGACATGAGGCCATGTCAAAGCCAATAGTAAGAACTCATAATTAAGCAAGGCAAAGTCAGAAAACAAGATGACATGAGGCCATGTCAAAGCCAATAGTAAGAACTCATAATTCACCCAAACAACTTGCAAGCACTGCTGTGCACGCAGAAGCAAGGCAAAGTCAGAAAACAAGATGACATGAGGCCATGTCAAAGCCAATAGTAGGCACTCATCAATGTACAACACCGAGCACATGTGTGCACCATCACTCACAACACTGCACTTTGAAACCAAAGAGTACATTCCACACCTCTCTCTCTCCCTTTCATGCTTTCAAATGCACATCCCACACGCTCTGCTCTTGGCAAGACTGTTCCACTCCGTGACAGCTCCCACTGAAAGACAACAAGATTACAAGAAAGAAGAGAAGCAGGCATATGCAGGACCATCCTACATTATGGCTAGGGTAAAATAACACACTAAAGTCAGTTAAAATGGTGATAGTTGAAGGTCATCATAGGGTGCCAAACCACAAGAGTGGCTCATTCACTACAAGCCCACAAACAGAAATATTTTTGGCCACCTTTGTTCTACATGACCTCTTTTTCATTCTTTCAAAGATAGCACCCACCGAAGCGCTAGGCATGTTCACTTTTCCAGTCTACCGCCTTGCAGAACACTCTCCCTACTTCACGAGGGGTGCCCGTCACTTCTGTTTTCACAATGCTCCCCTGATTCACATACTAAGTGGCAGCAGCGCAAGGCATGCACTACACCCTTAAATCATGGAGATTCATCTTGGCACCGTCTACAGGTGAGTGTGTGAACACATGCCCCCCTTTGCTGGCGGCGCAGGTCCCACAGGCGCAGTTTAACAGAGTGGGCATTTTTTAGTTCCAGATTTTCCGATTAGGCGGCAAGGAAGATGCTCATGTCCAGCGATTGCCATATGTAGGGTAAGATTATGTAAGGTGTTGGTGGGTCCCTGTTATTCGATGTCTGGTCTTTGAGTTTTTTTGTGGAGTCTTTCCCCCTTACAGAGCTTTCAGACCCGATTGATGCTAATGGGACACTGAGGGTATTATTAGAGGTAAATAGGTACTTGGTCACCTTCTTTCCCATGTTTCTTATTGTTACACAAAGCATGCATGATGCGTTCCAAAGCTTGAAGCCAGTAGTCCATATATGTATGTAAACATTTATAATTATATATTTAGATGTGTGCATTTCCTTGTACAAATGTATATGTTACTCATGGTTAAAAAATAATGTACATTCTTATATTTATGCTATATATATATATATATATATATATATATATATATATATATATATATATATATATATATATGGTTGGATAGATAACATACATATTTGACTATATGCTTATGAGTTTCTTTTTATTAGGATAACATATCACAACATATAAACATGATTATACATAAAGTATGCGTACATTTTAAACTATTCTCTACACATTACTTAAATTATTTTAAAAACTAAATGAATCATTAAAAATGATAAAAACAATTCTAAAAATAAATAAAAATAATGATTTTATACCCATGTAGATCAATATATACATAACATAAGTAGATGAGCTTATGCTTACAGTTTTGTTTTTCCAACTGATAATTCATTCTATAGGTAGCATATGTAACGCTTAACTATTTGTCTCCATATATAATTTTTTTAAAATCAATGGAAATGTGAACGCCTCAGCTTGCAAGTAACAATACATGCATCTACATATGGTTATTCATAATGTACTTCCATCTTCAATTGTACATACAATTGCATAAGTATAATGTGTGTGTTAAAGTGTCTATGTATACATTTTGCCTATATATTATAATGTGGGTATATATATATATATATATATATATATATAAATAAATTATAACTACTGGAGGAACATAAATAAAACATATTATATATATTTATTTATAACTTCATCAAATTCATATACAAGTAGATCATATCAATAACGGTTAAGGTGATGAGTGTATGCTTATGGGTGTATTTTTCTATAATAAAACATCTGTTACAATGTGTGAATATGATTAAAGGAAATGTATCTATAAGTGCTTAACTACTGAAATATTGGGGGGATTGTAAACTTTATTTATCAACAACAAAAAAATGGAATGAATGGGTTTGTAAATGTTTATTTATGCATGTAAATATAGGGTCTTTATATAGTACAATTTCATACTTCTAGATTAGTTTGCATATTCGTAAAATGTTAACATCACAACAAGTATGTATACCTTTTATGTGTGGGTATGCATCTATATATTCTCCACCTACTGCGGAGGAACAATAAAAAAAAAGTTACGCTCTCCCCAGACCACTACTCTAGGACTCATCCTATACCTCTTTCAAGCTATCCCCTACCCCTACTCTCCGGCTCATCCCAACTTCTCAATCTGCTATGGACTCTCAAAAACGTTTTCTAAACTCTTTCATTCTCTATCCTATTCATCCAGCCAACCATGGATGGTTACCATAAAGGGATTAACACTTTGTGTTCAGGATTCAGAGTAGGGCCAAAGGGTCTAGAAGCTTCAAGTGTTCAGATTCACTGTCCCTCGGAGAGAGGAAAGGAAGTACTTCTGTGCAAAAACAGGAGCCCACTGCCTATATAATTCTGAAGAGCTCCAGGGACCCCCCATAATAGTTACTTTGCAGGGACCGCCAAGATGTTTTTTTAAGGTTCTGAAATCTAGAAAGGCAAACGAGGAGCAGAGAGACCAAAGAACATCACAGCAGGAGTACAGATTGGAATGTTTCGGACCACGACCAATGCAGGCGTCCTATTGAGATCCTGAGGGGGAAAGCTGTACAAACTCTTCAGGTGCTGCATGCCACAAAGCATCAGGTTACTGCAGAGGAACCCATGGATAGTTTAGAAAGTGAATTTGTCATCTATGAAACAGAGGCTGACGTCCTCATCTGCTTTCAGCTCACCATGATGGGGCCAAATGAGAAAATGTTTAGTTATGTAAGGAGACTGCAGAGGCACCTGCAGCTGGCCTATTCAAAGAGGGGACTCTGGTCAACTGTTTTGGGTTCTCTTCACGTGAACAGATCAGATTCTCCATGGTGACAGACTGGTGAGCTCATCAAAGAAATCTGCCTGCAAGATGGAAATTTGGGAGACATTCCTAATGGTGTGCTGCTTGAGACTGAAAGAAGATGGGGGTTAGAGTGAGGCAACAAGTCATTTTGAAGAGTTGCAGAGTCTAATGGAGAAAATAATCCATAAAATCAATGTTATAGATGAAAAGGCAACTGTCGCTGCTGACGTGGAAGCCAACCCCATCTTTGCAGTGAGAAAAGCAGCAGCACGACAGTGCAAAAACCTTGGACCACCCCTAAATCTGGCACCAGCAAGCCCAGAGCCAAGCCTTTGAGGATGTGCCACAAATGTTGGGTAGAGTGTTACATCACAAGGCTGTGTTGCAATGCACAAATTTACTACATTTCTCTGAATGATTTGATCAGCTGAGCAGCCACTCTGCTAGCAAGGAGTCAGTAGACATCAATGCGATTCAGGCAAGGAATGCCCCTTGACTCGAAAAAATGTCAAGTTTGAAATTTGCGATAAGATTGAGACAAAGCACTCCCAGTTTTTAGCCAATACTACTGGGCTGCTCAGATTAACACTAAATGATCCAATAGTTATGTCACAGAGGGGCCAGCATTCCGACTAGATGTGAAAGTAATGGGAATTAGGGGCTATCCTGCACTGCTTTACAGTAGGGAACCACCACATACATGCCCACGAATGGTGAGATTAGCCTGGAAGCAGCCATGCAGATGATGCGATGTAAGACGGTCATCAATAGGGAGACTTCATTTTGGGACAGTTAAGATCTAATTGAGGTTGGTGCACTCGAAGATGTCGGAAATGGGGTATCATAGGGATCTCAGGGGTCGTGGACATCTGGGGTTTAGATAAAAAAAAGGCATATACCCAAACGCAGCACTCAACAATTCAAATATATACACGTGACACACTAGGAAAATAAAAAGAGCAATAGAAGGCGATACAGGAAATTTCCCTGCTAAAAATAGAGTCCTGGCTGAACCTTTGAAGAAAAAAGCTATATCACTGATTTGTAAAACACTGACGAATAACACTGCGGACAAGTTAAAATGGGTATGAGAAAGAGATCTAGGCCAACTAGAGAATGAGGACTCGAAAGATGCCAATTAGGTGCAGACAAAGGTGTCAATTAGGTCAGGACTTCACCTGGTACAACTCAAATTGTTACACAGAACATATTATACCTGGGCTTGACGTAAAACCATTGAGCACATACAGTCAGATCACTGCTTGATAGGATGTGGCCTGAGTGGAACATTTTTTCATACATAGTGAAATCTTGACCAAAATCACTAAATGCTAGTGAAGAATTATGAAAAAAAATTAAAAACTAAGATCTAGATCAAGTGAAATGCAAACATGGGTAATGAGGTGACGAATAACCACCTAAGTACAAAACATTACTGTGACACTGGACTAGCAGTAACCAGACAAAACATTGCCAAACGTTTAGGGTGAAAGTGGTGGCAACCTATAATGACTGGTTTACAGATTTGGATTGGTGTACCCTGGTGGAGAAGGAAATCTACAAAAAGCGCAGTTTCCCATAGAAATTACAAAAACTTAGAGAAATTGGTATGAAACTTTTCATCTAGAATGGCAAGCCATTAAATCTGATCAGATAAGCCATATAATGAAAATTATGATAGGAGATAAAAAAAAATAGCGGCATATCAAAAGTAGAAAGTTCAGAAATGTGGGCCCTAAATGAGGAAATGCCCATTGACACTGTTTGCCAATCCCATATAGAAAAAAGCATAAAATATGCAAAGAAATTTTGCTCAACACTGAGACTTACTATCGAACTACTTCCACAAAAAGATATCCACCATGGGAAACAGCCTTTACAACGCGCCTATTACATCGCGTTACCTTTACAACACGGTTGTTACAATGACTGCGTTGTTACAACGCAATGCCTTTACCACGCAAGTCAAGTCATTAGATCGACTTGCTCTAGATGGCGCTCCAACCTAAGGAATAGTATAATTTACTATTCCAACACCTTCCCTACTGTTGCGCAGGGTGGAGTTGGAATAGTAAATTATACTATTCCTAAGGTTGGAGCGCCATCTAGAGCAAGTCGATCTAATGACTTGCGTGGTAAAGGTATCGCGTTGTAACAACGCGGTCGTTGTAACGACCGCGTTGTAATGGAATGCGATGTAAAAGCATACGTTGTAGCATGCTATATTCATCCACCATCTACAACTTTGATCCCCAACCCACCCACTTCGACAACCTCTTTTCAAATCTTCCGGAGCATGCAGAGAGCATGGAAGCAGGCGGAGGAGACTGCGTTGACCTGGTGCTTCATGGTGAGTTTGCTGTCCAGGATGATGCTGAGGTTGTGGGAGTGGTCAGTTGCTTTTGACAGGGAAAATGAAATAAGAAGTGAGAGGAAGAAAGGGAGAAAAAACATGGGAGGCAAATAGAAACAGAGAGAATGAAAAAGAGGGAAAGAGAATGACAAAGAATGAGTGGAGGACAAAGAGAAATAGAAAGAGACTAAAAAAGTAAAGAAAGCCAAGAGGAAGAAAGGAGAGAAACAAAAGAAGTAAAATGACATAAGCAAAAATAAAAATGAAAAAGTAAAAAATAGAGTATGGAGCAAAAGACAGATGAAAGAAAATAGGGAGATAAAGAAAGAAGAGGAGGACAAACGAAAAACGGCGACAAAAGAAAGCAGATAATGAAAGAAAGAAAAAATCAAAAAATGTAAGAAGAGCAAGCTAGAAAGAAAAACAAGCATTGGCATAGCCAATAGGTCTCGCTTTTGGGACCTTATAAGTATTTAGTTATGTAGCACAATATCCTTAGTGCAACAACATTAACTGTTGCATGGTTAAACACCTATAAGGTCCCAAAGGCGAGACCTATTGGCTATGCCAATGCTTGTTGTACTAATTAAGCACTGCATGGCATCACACTGCACAGGTATTTAGAAGATAAAAAAGACACAAAGTCCCTCTTCCTAAGAATACTAGAGTACCCCTTAACCCCCCTCCCCCGGCTGTGTGGGTTTCAGCAAGAGAGGCAGGAAGCTGCGGTGGGACACACCACACATTGAGCTTGGGTCTCCCGGCATGGGGGAATGAGTGATTGGTGCCTGGATGCTCAGCGTTTCTCCAGTGCATTGTGCATGTGGCTATATCGTCTCCTGTCCCTTTAAGAATGCGCTGCTCCCTGCGGCGGTCCTTGTCAATCAGCGGCGGCGTGCTTTGAAGTCGGAAGCCCCGCCCCCTGTCCTCTCAGAAGCTCACACGCTCCGGCGCCCAGAGACTCCCGCAGCAGCAGAGCCGGAGCAGGAAACTTTGGAGCCAGTATAGAGCCCGGCTCCGGGGACCGCCCCAACCAGCAAACCACCGAGAAAGGGAACAGCTCCCCGCCCCCAAGATAAGCAGAGCCCAGGGCAGGGAGTTAGGAGCAGCCCCCACCTGGTAAACAGTAGAGGGGAGTCCTCACCTATTCCACCAAGAACAAGGAAAGAACGACACTCTCCCTATCCCCCCCCCTCTAAAAATCAGTGAAGAAAACTACACCCACAGGACAGAGCAGAAAACTACCCCCTCCCCGAAGTAACGGCATGCGCACATGGAGGGCCCCAACCCCCATTAAGGATATAGAGCCCCCTCTAGAGTACCTCCATTAGGGACGGTCTTTCTTAGAGGTCATCAGGGCGCCCCGCTCCTTGCCCCCTTCCTAGTGTTTGATGCTGTGAGACCCCCTCACACTTACAGTCCACCCTTGAAAGGGACCTTTTCTCAAACCGGAACCCCCCCGGCCATCACCCTGTCATCATGCCCCAGCTCAGCAGCGGAGGGGGCGATGACCTGGGGGCCAACGACGAGATGATCTCTTTCAAGGAAGAGGGCGAACAGGAGGAGAAGAGCCGGGAGAGCCGGGGCCTGACTGAGCGCGACCTGGCCGAGCTCAAGACCTCCCTGGTCAGCGAGTCCGAGGGCAGACAGCAGCAGCAGCCCCGGCCGGGCGTGCAGCAAGAGGTGAGCTGGGGGGGGGGGCTGCTGTGTGACCGCAGCAACTGGAGGGGGGGGGCGCTCTCACGCAGCCGGTGAGGGGACCAGGGATCCAGGGGGACACTGTAAAATAATCAACAGGTGAGGGAGACCCCGCTCACCCGGAAGCGAGAGGAGAAAAGAGCACTGCTGATGCTGTAAGATAACGAGTGGGAGACCCCGCACCGGCCCCTCCGGTACCCGAGAGGTGATGAGAGAAGGGAACCCCGCTGCTTGTGTAACAAGCACTGAAACACAAGTGCGGCCCCGCGCCGCGGCCGCGAAAGTGAAACAGTACTCCGGGTTAAAGAAGTGGGAGGGGTTGGGGGAGTGCGATTCCCGCAAGTGAATCGCCAAACGTGCACGCGTTGCTATTGAAGGCAATGGAACGCGTGCACGTTTTTGGCTGAAAAGCCGAATCGATTGCAAAAGGTCTTTTTGCCTGCGTAGGCGAGACCTAAAAAGGAAAGAAAGAGGGAAAGAATAGGAGAAAGAAAGAAGGAGGAAAACTAAAACAGTAAACAAGAAACAGAAAAGGGAGAATGAGTACAGAAGCGTAAAAAAGATGAAAACAAGTAGAGAAAGAAGAACAAATGAAGAAGGGGAAGAAAAAGGAACTGAACCAGAGAATACAAAAAGAAATAGGAAGATGGGAAGAAGAAGGAAAGAAAGGAGGAGAGAGAACAAAAAGAAAGAGGTACGAAAACTTAAAAGAAAGTAGAGAATGAAGGGATGGAGAGTAAAAAACAAACAGAATGAAAGAGAAAGACAGGAAGAACTGGATGAGGAAAAGGGAGCAGGACAAAGAACAAAAGAGAAAAAAATAGCAAAAAGAAGGTGGTTTGGATTATACTGCACTCTCAGCTTCCGAAGCTAACAGAACTGGGCCCCCATTGTTTAAAGTGTTGCTTAAGCGTGTGGGCAGCTGTTTTTTCCCCCAAAGAAGTTGACAGGCATTTTATCATGTGCAGG
Organism: Calotriton arnoldi; assembly: GCA_963921515.1. Taxonomy (NCBI): domain Eukaryota; kingdom Metazoa; phylum Chordata; class Amphibia; order Caudata; family Salamandridae; genus Calotriton; species Calotriton arnoldi. The sequence goes on along the minus strand of CAWUFW010011644.1, from coordinate 49,192 downwards.
CTATATAGAGGCCACCTAAGAGCTACTGGTAGCTTGCGATTGACTTGTTGGAGACCCCTGGACTAGATTCTCCCGTCAGGTCGGGAGCGTTTATTTTCTTGGAAAAAAAGCATGTCATCATATCTTTCTAAAGAAGTTATGTACCTCACAATTGAGTCTAAATTCATCTTCTTTAGTGGTAGGTACGAATCCTAAGCCCTTATTTAGGATCTTAGTCTCATCATCTGTGAGTACCCTGATAGAAAGATTGTAAACGATTTCGTTTCTGGTCTTTTGTCATGACCTTGTGAGCACCTAGGGTTCTGCTTGCTTCCACTAAACATGCTTGCCGACTTCTCTTTTCTACTTCTTATTCTGCCCTAGCCTCCGCCTAAAAAAGGTTGGGGAAAAGTATTTTGTGGACCTGGAGGAAACATCTGGAATCGCTGTGGCCACATTTGTTGGGGATATTGGAAAAGACCCATTGAGTACCAATACATATTGGGAGGGCCTCTCTGTCCCTAATTACTGCTCCAGCTGTTTATGCTGGATACACTACTGAATGACTTATTGTTTCTCTTTTGTGTGGTGCTACCCTCCTCTGAGGATGTCACTCCCAACTGGGAAGTCCTCTCTAATGTAAGGATAGACTTTTTCCATATCAAATTTCTTGATTCATTTTGCAATTGGAATTTATTTGTTGCATTAGGAACTCTTTATGCTCATTGAGTTCAATGTTAATTTCTGCTAATCGAGATTTAAAAGTGAAAATTTGGAACAGCCCCAAAACAATGCAACTCAAACACATCGGCTACTGATGGCTGTCCAGTATGAAAAACATCTAAGATAGAGGAAAGAACAAGTGTGAAAGGCGGAGCTAGTTAGACAAAAAAGAAATGAGAGAAGAAGAAGGAGGCTGACACGAAAGCATCTGCAAATCTCAATCAGGGAGGGTCAGGCAGCAGTGCTTCAGCATGGCGACAGCTGACAGGGGAGTTGTCGCAAGTCCAAAGGCAGTAATCGAAATTCGCCAGCCATCCTGCCCCCACATCTCAGATCTAATCAGCAGTATTTTGGCATGACTGACGGGAGTGCATATAAGCTTGAAATGGTATCGAGACGCTCCTGAGTCCTGGGACGGGATTGAGGAGGCATTAAATCCCAATAAGCCGCTACTTGGCTCTGACAGTACGCAGCATCTTTTAACCAGTCATCCAGACGGGGACTAGGACGGCAGCCCCAACACATCGCTACTCGCTGCTTACCTAGTAGCAACAGCAGCGCAACTAGTTTGCGGATCTCTGGGGAGACATCCTTAACACACCTCAACAGGGTCGTAAGCAGGGTTCATTCTAAACGCAGTTCTGTCATCGCATTTATAGTGTCCATAATGGCCATCCAATACCGCTTAACATCTGGGCATTCCCATCGTAGGGGGAGAAAATCTGGGCAGTGAGTCGGGCATCAGTCACAGCGCGCCTCTTCCACAAGCCCCTGCCTGCACAGCCACTCTGGCGTATGATACAGCCTATGCAGAAATTTAAAATGAATCAGTCTCAATCTGTAATTGGGTGATAGCTCTCATGCCTGGGCGCAGCAGAAATTCCACCTATCTTCCGGGATAGGGTCCCCAAGTGAGGCCTCCCACTTCAGACGAGCGGTATGAACTAGAGCAGGGGCCGTGTACTGCAGCTCAGAATACAGTCTGGTAATCAGCTTGCGCAGGGAAGGATTCCCAATTTCCCGGAATATGAATATTCAGGAGCAAGAGCCCTCACCTACCCAAATGGGTGGCATGCTTCATCTTCTGCCAGCTCCTTGTTGGGCCAGCGCTGCAATGCTCAACAGGCCCCTCGAGGGGGTTCTTTGTCGGAGATCTTTTTAAATGATTCACCGTGCAAGCATATGGTGAGGGTGCTAGATGTCTGGATTGGAGGGAAAGCGAGTAAAATGCTAAAATTGATCTAGGGCCACCTTTTCACTACTTTATTGTAATGGTGGTTTTTGTTAAGATTAAAAACAACGTGAAACTAAAATAATGTTCCTTCCTGTTTTACTCAAAGATGGCGTTAATTATGGGTCAGTGTGTTTCTTGCCATAATCGGAGTGAACAAATTATCTCTGGCAATTCATCAGGACCTTATAATAGCCTAATCTACATGGAAGTCCAAATTAGTGAAGTGGCAAATCCAATGAACCACCTGTAAAGTGTGGAAAAACCAATATCTCTTATTGAAACTATCATGAAGAGAAAGAAAAAAGAAAGGATTCCGACCTGTAAAATAAAATATGAGAAGAAAGGCATATATTGCTAGGCATATCAATTGAGCTCATCATTGCAGGTGCATAATGCAAATTCCGTGCACTGCCATTCAACATGGATGCAGATAGAGATGATAATGGAAAACACCCCCTGTGCGTGATGCCATCAATGACGACAAACTGGACAAAACAAACAAGCTCACCCCACACAATAGTGTCACGCTTTATAAAGGACAAAGAGTGAGGCGTCTAATATATCTTACCCTAATGGAGAGATACCCCAGCCCTCAAAATAAAAAAAAATGTGTTTCATTTGTGCATTCCTAATTCTGATATATTCTGAAATACTTGCACAGTTTATTTGAATGTTGTGTGCTAGTTTGTCACATAAATCCTCTCACTTTGTAGTCAGAGAAAGAAAAGTAGACACCAAGCTTCTGCAGAAAACAGAGCTTGACAATTGACCTCTGTCTTTGAATGCACAGCAAATTTCACAAGATAAGAACAAGATTTACAGACCTGTTTACAGAAAGGAGCACTCGTGAAAGAATACAAGGGGAGATGGTGTGAAAAGACTTTGCTCCTTGGGAGGGACAAACTCACCCTGGACAGCCTAAAAGAAATAAAGCCAGCAAGTAGAGAGCGAGCCAATGGTAAGCCATGGGAGGATGCATTTCCAGGGAAGCTTTCTGAATATCTCCAAGACGTCTTTAGCAAACCAGACATCGACCTAAAGAATAAAACGAGGCTTGAAAGGCATCACCTTCCTTGCCCCCTGTTACCCTGAAACGAAACAAAGATTGACCTGCTAACAGCAGGAGACACAACTTACATATAGCTACCCATTGATAAAGAGTACTCCGCACAAGGATGCTAAAGAGCCATTTCAGAAACCAACAATGAAGGAAAGTATGAAAGGAAATAAAATATCGACATCACAGCAACCACGTAAACTCTATTCTGTGACACAGAAGCTGTTGGGACAGGCCTAGTGCCTGAGCCATGCGTAACCTCAGGGATTTAAGCTACTGAAGACAGTGTTTGGACTCAAGATGCAAACTCCCTTCTCACATTATTTTTCCATTTAATGAATATAGCATGCACTAATCGGTCAGTTAGGGCCTCCTACTTGAATAACTGCACCCTTGGGTCTCTTATAATAAGGGGTCTCCCACCTTTTCTGTACTGAGAGCTACTTATGTTCAATGAAACAGATTGAGAGCTACTAATATTATTAGTGTTGTATAATTTCAATTTTGTTATATGTATATTAATTCAAACAAGCAAAAGCTTTCTAATTTAATAGGCTGGGCTGCACACAGGGGAGCTACTCAGAGGTAGCTGGAGAGCTACTGTAGCTCACAAGCTACTGGTTGGAGACCCCCGAGTCCTATACCATATCTCCATTTAGCTGCCACACACAGAAGTCTCCTTAGACATCAGTGCTCTGCATTACTCTGGAGCAGACATAGCTCCTCTGATGTCTGCAGCCTGGTGCCATCTACCTGCAGGACTGGTGGCCTTGTTTCACCAGTCTGGCCTGCTCACTAAGCAATGCCACCCAGCAGCCCTGATCAGCTCTTGCTGTCTCTCATTCCGCTTCTAGGAAACACAGACCAGCTCCTACTGATCCTTTATACTCCTCTTAACATCCTACAACAGAGAGTGTGGTTGTTCACGTTTCTTCTTTAAATTTAACCAAGAGACATTCCCATCAGCCCACCTCCCAACAGGGAATCCAAAAGCCTTGATGCCAGAATTCTTTGGTGCGGGTAGTATGGCATAAAGGGATAGCACAGCCAGTGCTTAATTTGTAAAAGATATAAGTGCCAGGGCCCTCGTCAAGAGGCCATTGGAGCTGGCATCACCCATTGCCCCTACAGCACTGCCAAAGACAGTACCAATACAACTACCAACCATAACACCCCTACAATTGTGACAATTCAGACGATTCCAGACCTCCAATGCTATAAGAATGGCTTGGGTGGAAGGTATTAGTAATTTTTAATACATATTGAATTATTAAACAACTGATGTGCTAATCTCTAAATTAGACAAACAGTGCCACCATGGAGCAGGCTGTCATAGGTGCGGGTGTTGAAAATTAAGTGCCAGTGCTGACAATAATGTGCCGGTGCGAGCACCAGAAACCACCGGCTCAAATTAAGCACAGCTATTAATCTACTGGCTCTATTCACATAACTTGGCAGCTCCCAGTCTGCAGGACTCCTTCACTGTTTTATCGCAGAGTGGCAGTGGGGTGGCCAAATAAGACATGCACACTTGGTTTGACACCGCAGCCATAGTGGGCCATTCCACGGGCGTCGGCGCGGTTTTGAATGAATGAATGATTTTATAAAGTGCCATAATCACCCCCTATTGGGTATCTCTGCGCTGAAGACAGCGGAACACCAGACCAGAGGATTCAATTACCAAAGAGTTTGGTTTTGAGGAGTTTCCTAAAAAGAAGGAGAGCTGTACACTTTCGGAGGTACACGGGCAGGAGATTCCAATAAAGGGGAGCAAGATAAAAAAAAAAGCTTTACCTCCCATACGGGTCTTCCTAAAACGGCGGCTGATAAGGAGGGATTTCTCCCGGAGCGTAAGGATCTACTGGACTGATAGGGGATGAGTTTAACAGTTATGTAGCTAGGTCCTTTGCCATTTAAAGCTTTGTGTACAATTCACAGCCAGTGAAGTCGACACAGCAGTGGCAGAGAGGCTGTTCTGGATGGCATGTTCTGGACCAATCGGGCTGCAGTGTTTTGGACCACCTAAAGTTTGTTCAATAAAGATTCATTTGCTGTAGCCAGAAGTGTGTTACAGTAGTCCAACCGACTAATGACCAGTGCTTGAAGCAGAGTTTTTCACACGGCTAATGGGAGAAGATGGAACACTCTACGCAAAAGACTCATCATATGAAAGCAGGTGCCAGTGGTAGACACTATCTGATCTTTCATAGTGAGAGACTGGTCTAAACGAACACCCACATTTTTAACCACCGTCTTGGGAACAGGAGCTATGCCTAAGTCCGACAGCCACCATTCTGCTGACCAAAGCATTTAGGCATTCCCAAAGAGCATAATCTCCGTTTTACTAGCATTCAGAAGGAGATAGCTTTCTGTTATCTATCCAGAGACTGCTTTAATGCCCTCCGAGAAGAGGGATTTGGTGGATGTAGTGTTATTGTTAAAAGATAGAAGAAGTTGGGTGTCATCCGCGCATGAGAAGGGGGTGAAGCCAAATTCTCTATTAATCTTGCCAAGGGGAGTCACATACACATTAAATAGAGTAGGGCTAAGACAGGAGCCCTGTGGCACTCCCTTGGTGAGCTCAATAGTGGGGGAGCGATAAGGTCCCAGATTAATGGTGTGCGTGCGCTGGATAAGGAAACTCTTGAACCATTGTAGAGCTCGTCCACAGACCCCTATCTTTCTCAATTTTTGGAGTAGTTTATGATGTGACACCGTGTCGAAGGCTGCCGATAGATCCAATAGCACCAGTAGCACCGCTTGGTTGTTGTCCAGAGAATGTCTGATGTAGTCTGATACCGCTGTCAGAGCAGATTCAGTACTGTGCATAGGTCTAAAACCGGACTGTGAATGGTCCAGGCAGCCTCGCGACTCTATATATTCTGTGAGTTTTTTATTAACATAACCATCCAGAAGTTTACTCATCAACGGAAGGAGAGATTTTGACAAGTCGGCTGCAGGAAGGTTAGCCTTCTTGCGTATCGGGAGTACCTGTGCGGCCTTCCACTCACGTGGAAGTTGGCCTTCACTCAATGATAGATTTAGAATCGTGCTGATGGAAAGGGCTAGTTGCGTTGCTAGTAACGCGGAGATCCTTGCTGGCACAATATCAAGAAGTGACCCAGATTTGGCCAGTTTCAGCATTCCCTCCACGTCTTCCATCCAAAGGGGGGCAAAGCTTTCCAAAAGAGAGGCACTATCATTTGAGATGTCATTAGCTCTAGGAAATGTATCATATATCCTGTTAATTTTTTCTTCAAAGTGGTTAGCGATGTCATCACATAATACTTGGGAGAAGGGAATGTTGTTGTCGCAGGCAGAGGGATTAGTGAAGGATTTAAGAACTTTATAAAGTTCTTTGGTGGAATTGCCTGCCTGACTGAGTTGGGAAGCGATATGAGCTTTCCGCGCTTTATTTATATTCTTATGATAAAGCGCTAGTGCAATTTTGTAGGTTTCCTTCTCGTTCAGGTTATGAGCTTGTCGCTAACATTTCTCCAATTTTTTGCAACGTACCTTTTTCTTACGCAGCTCAGGTGAGTACCAAGCCCAATGTTGTCTCTGCGTGTCTTTGTAATGTAGTTTTAGAGGGGCAAGGGTGTCTATGGCTGATTTTAGAGCCCCATGGTAGTCGTCTAACCTTAAATTAATGTCTCTCGACCCCCCTACCATAGGGGCCGTAATTCTTTCCTGAAGGTGTTTTGCTGCACCATGCCTGGATGAGGCTGGCTAGATGTTCTGCTGACATTCAGGCCCAGCTCCTTGACATTCCATTTGATGGCCAAGGGCTTTTTGAGCAGAAAGTAGATCACTCACTGGAAAGATTCAAGCAAAGTCCAGTGGCCGCTGGAGCCCGGGTACTGCTTTACTGGCCAGGAGGTTTCATCAACAGTATTGTTAAGTTTTGGGGGTAGAGCCATCAAGTCGACAAAGCTCGACCACAGGCTCAACGATTACCTCCACAGTTCTTTCAGCCTTAGAGAGTCAGAAGAGAGGGTAGAGGAAAGCAGCTCCAATCCCTTCTCTAACTCCAGCAATTTTAAGACTGCTCTGAGCCCTTGATTCACCAGGGATCTTCCAGCTGGGGGCTAGGACAGGTAGTGTTTTTTTTCCAAAAGCTGCCAAATATTACTGTTTTCTCAGTGGGCCCCATGGATAGTAACATCAGGTTACCCTCACTTCATCCTCCCAACGCCCACACAAACACCTTGATGAACATGATCTCCTAAGAGTTCAATAGAATATGTACCTGATGCAGAAAGAGGGATGTTACTCTAGATATTTTTTTTTTTTTTTTTAAGCAAAAGTTACGTGCACCCCATACTAGATGTAGGTGCTTGAATGGCAGGTCTCCTTGAACCTGCGATGCATCTTCCACGTGCCGATTATAAAAGGTCATGAGAAGTGCCAAAAATTTAGTGTAGGAGACCAGCTCTATCAATTTACAGTTCTCACCTTCAGCCTGCCATTTGCACCCAGAGTAATGTATTTATTTTACAAAGGTATGTGTCTTTAATACTCCCTAAATTCAGAAAAGTACTCAAGACCTGGCTTTTCGACTGATCCCAGCAAGAACCCAGCGCCTGGAAACCCTCACGGGTGATAAGTTGCGTTCTACAAATCAGAATTGATTGATTGTCCATCTGCACCATCAGGAGATTCGTGTTTAGAATTGCTTAGACCACTGATACTTAAAGTATGGTCCGGTGGCCGCATGCGGCCCTCCTGACATTAATATGCGGCCCCTGGTCAACAGCAGCACTAGGCTGGTGTTTACTTCACTCAGCACTATTATTACAAATTTTGAATAAACAGGCAAGCGCTTGTTGTATGGTTAATTAAAGTTAAGGAAAGGAAGTAACTAGGGTGTTCTGCACCCCTTAACTTTTGGATCACCTCCATTTTTAAAGACATCTTGCAGCAAAAATGTAAAAATATGATGAAGTCTCCTCAGAATTCAAAAAGTGTATTTCATTACCATGCAAAACCGTTTCACCTTAGCACATCAGAGTATCAGTGCCAGGGGCGTAACACAGGCCCTTGCAGTGCGGGGGGCCCCACCAAGCTTCAGGGGGCCCCCTCAGCACAGTACCCTTCCCTGAGAGCTCCTGAGTGAGTCCGGAGGGGGGCTCCATGTACTTTGCAGGAGGCCCCCTCAAGTTTCATTACGCCAGTGATCAGTGAATTGAGTATTTTTTAGGAGTTATAGTTTTCAAACACAAATTTAGAAACATTCATTCTTCCCCCCCACCCTGACAACAATGAAAATAGTCAACTAAAACGCACGTTGGTTGTTGTGTGCACTCTGTGGGTGGCCTGGGTTCCTATTACACATGAACAACATTATAGTTTATTAAATCAAACACAGGAGAAGGTTTTGTACAGCACACAACCTGAATTAATGTATTTCGAGGTCCTCTTATATGTGATAATGAATAAAAATGAGGGAAAGTGACAAAGAAATTGCCTAGGATCAGACAATTTGGTTAAGTGGGGAAGCCGGCATTAAACCCAGGTTTTCTGGCCTCACATTGTGCAATTCAGTCACTAGATGTATATGATTCACTTCCTACACCCACCTTACCGCCAACCCCCATGCCCCCAACCCCCCACTGCCACCCTGCTCAGTCACATCACATACCAAACTTTTTTGCCCCCTAGAACAATGCGAGTACCCATGGCTTAGACAGTTTCTTGATGAAGGCCTCCTCACTGCATCTACACAGACAAACCTTAAGTGCTACAATCACTGTTTGCTAGGAGAAAATGCACTTTCTAAGGCAAAATCTCCAGGTTATCTGAGCAGTACTTGACATGCGCCAGCTTGTGTGTTTTTTCTTCAGATGGCTAAATAAAACAAGCATTGGCATAGCCAATAGGTCTCGCCTTTGGGACCTTATAAGTGTTTAGCTATCCAGCAGCCCAACAATGGAGTTTGTTTGTGATCCTATTTCTTTAGCTGATTTTTTTCATACATATGCTGGTGTCCATATGCTCTGAATGACACACAATACATTTTTTTTAAAGTTTAATTATTCATTGCATTAATATTTTTGCATTCTATTCATGAAGGGCTAGTTCGTAGTCTCCAACGAGGACAACGTGAGCTACTGGAAGCTCTCTAGCTTCATGTGAGTAGCTCGCAAGTGTGCATCTCAGGCTACTAACACGAAAGCCTTTGCTTGGTTATATTATTATTTGTTTGTCAAAATTAAAAAGCATGTATTTGAGACGAAAATGTGTGTATTTTCAGAACTCATAAGCTGACGTTTTGGAGAAAAATGGTTCAATTTTCAAAATAAATGTAAAGCTATTATTTGAGTTGGAGACATTCACTACTCATATTACCTTAGTACCGGGGACTTGCCGCTACGGCTGTTATGTATTACCTATGTAGATGCATTCCAAAGTGTTAGTGTTCTTTTACTTCATTGCTGACAACCCTGCCTAATGCACTGATGGGATCACTGTCACAGTCTTGGATGGACTCTCATCACTTACAGTAGCTTGGGATAATTTTAATTGAACATAAGTCGCTTTGACTACTGAAAAGGTTGGAAACCCCTGGACTAATTAAAGAATAATCCGTATTTAGGAGCATGTTTTAAGGTCCCACCATGTTCTTCAAAATTATTGCTCGTAAAACAAGGTTCTTGGAATAAAGAGCTTGATCTTTTCACACCCCTGTTCTGACCAGAACATTTCTGCACTTGCGTTCTGGTGATGCAGACACCATGTTGTCGGTAGCAGAAATCAGGCAATTAATGGCTGCAGAAGCCAAGTCACGCCCACACTGGCTGCCTTTAGCACCTCTACAGAGCACTGGTTCGGATGTTTTCTGGAGCGCCGACATACGCTTTCAAATCGCAGTACTTCACCGACTGCCATTTAGCGCCCAAGGAACATGGGGTAGCAGTGGGACAGCTGGAGCTACAGAACCCTTCTTCATCACTAAGAGTGCTCCTAGTAAGGAAATATATTCATTTCACTCCTCCAGCTGGGAGAGGATGTGGCTTAACGGCCACAGCGGCCAACTTTAAAGCTGGGGAACCAGGTTCGAGTCTGGGGGGGGGGGGAGGCTCAAGCATCTTGTGATTGTGGGCAAGTCACTTAATCTCCTGGTGCCTAAAAAAATTAATGTACCCCCTGTAATGCATCTGGTGCTCATGTAAGGCGCTCCGATACGTTTGGGTCGAGTTAGCGCTATATAAAACTGCAAAACAAAGTGCCCAGTAATGGCCTCTGAGGCAGAGACCAACCCTCCCCCCTCCTCTCTCTCCAGGGATCCGGCACTACATCTCTGCAGCACGCCACATACATCCCAGAGAAGTAACCTATAGGCTCAAAAAGATGCCACCTGCCTAGAAGCCCCCGTCGGCGCTTGGTGATTCCACCAACCACAGCCCTGCCATAGGAAGCGCATGTTAGCTTAAGCCTCTTAGCGCGAAAGGACCAACGAAAGACATGCAGTGGCAACGAGACTTTAGTTCCACTCGGTACAGCTGGTAGGTTTGCATCGTCCATTCACTCAGCTTCAGTAAAGCCCGGCTCTACGTCTGCACAGACTCTGCGTAACAGATGCTGCCGGCTCTGATGGGCCGGCATCAAGTGTCCTTTTAGTGCGCACTTACAATGTGTTTATTTATGTGAGACAGAACACCTGAAATCACCTGATTATCAGGATACTACTGCAAGAGCAAGATCAAAGTTATGGCGTGCTCAAAATGGTCTGCGTGAGTCTTAAACTGGCTTCAAAGACAGCGCTGGGACAACAGCTATTCCAACACGATCGTCTAACTCCGCAGTCCTTACGCACGCTTCACGCCGTGTGTGCGGGATGGGCATTAGGAACACGAACGGTGCCAGTGCAGACTGCTTCGACAAAAGCCAGCGAGTGGTGCACGCATGCGCACTGCAAATAATTTAAGGAATGCAGCAGGCACAGTGCGGGGCCGCTGCTCGCTCCCGAGCTCCCTAGGCCAGGGGAGAGAGAAGGTGGGACATGCACCCGCCTTTGGCCAATTGCGTGCTGTCTTTCTTAGAAAGACGCACGCAAAGGCCAATAGCGTGCGAGCAAAAACAAAAACACACACACAAGCGTGTGGTCCGAGTTGGAAGTCCTTACTAGAAGCCTCGCAGAGTAGCGCATGCGCGCTGGCTCAGGCGAGACCTAAAAAGACAGTGGTGACTTATGTTTTGTGATGGTGGGTTCTCTCCACCCTGGTAAGCCAGCAGCGAGGTGTGTTCCATAAGTGGTCCCTTCCTGTCCGGTCGGAATGGTTGTGACCGTGACGTAGAGACGTTTGGAAATAAATAGCCTCGGGTGGTGGCCCACAGGCAGTGAAGCATGAGTACGAGCCTGCTGTGGTTATTAAATATATATATCCTTGCGACCCAAGTTCCATACGCTGGCCGCACCATGACTGTCACACCACAACAGTGACAAAATCCTAGAGAATTCGAGCTAGACCTCAGCCTCTGTTGTGTGGTCTTTCTGGGTCGTCTGGCATCACTTGCCAGGGAGTTCTTGAATGACGCGCCACAGACATTAGGATTAAATCTATGGCCGGTTGAGGGATCTATTTGAACCAGGTGCACTCTGCACTGTTTCGCCATACAACTTGTTTGGACCCTGTTTGCAGCCTAATGCAAACGGGCCCTCCAATTTGGAAGTCGAAACACCTACATTTGGGGTGCAGTGCACTCCGTATGCTCCTGGGCAGTGGTGCCATTCCACCTGCTGGACTATTCATAGCTAGACTCCTAGTTGGCAGGGGAACCCTTCAGACGTTCTCGCCTCAAGGGAGAGGATTAAAAAGTGTCTCACTTCAGGGCTCACCCCTACCTGGGTACCTCACATCCAGTGCCTTGTGGGCCCCTAAGGAAAGGATTTTTCACATCAGTTTGTTAGAACTGAGATTGGTCAGTCTTCTTGTAGCATCTACAGAGGAAGGGGGTTCATATTCCATCATTGAACCCCACCCTCTGCCATGTGAACAAATGTGGAGGAGTGGGCGCACAACCACTCTGCAGCAAATCACAGCTCTGTTGGGCTGGTCAGTTGGCCGCTTATCTCCCATAAAGGGACACCTGAGCATGTTAACATTGGTGAATCTAGAGTGGATCTTATGCAGTGGGAGATGCATTACATCTTCTAGATCTGGAACGTACATGAACATCGACCCATGTGGAACCTGTGCCAAGGGGAAATGTTGCATATTATGCTTGCTGGGATTTCTTGCAACAGATTCACTGGTAGAAACTCTGGCATTAGAACGGACCTGCAGCTTCCATTATGCATTCTCGCTAGCTCCTACACTATGCAATGGTCTGCTAAAATTCCCGTAATTCTGATTGCCGTGGATTTGGCTAGAAGAACAGGCATCCAGCCCTGATACAGTTTATTTGTGCACTGCCGCAGCACGAGCCTCTTGGGGACAGTTTGTTTGCAATCACAGGCCACATGCCTGCTGTTTCATCCGAACCGTAATCTATGAAGTCTTCATCCGTGGAACCAGAAGGGCTAGCAGTTTTGGTTAATGGTTGCTGCAGATGCAATAGTTTGTCTAACAGTCAGTAATGAGTTGAACACTCGGCCGTATTACATAAAGTGCCCCGGGGGTGCAATGGGCGTTTGCGCTCGCTTTGCGTGCCCCCGGGGCACTTTGGTATTACAGAAGGGGCCGCAGACGCTTGTGTGTCCCCTTCTGTAATACCGATAGCGCGGCGCACATAAAGCACCAGCGCTATCTTCAGGGGACGTTCCCCCCATGCAAATGAGGGAATACCTTTGCCTCTGCGCCCGCGCCATACAACAGACGCGGGCGCAGAGGCAAAGAAGCTCTCAGGAGGTGCACTGACTTTCAGTGTGCCCCCTGATGGCAGCCCTCTGGTGGTGGGGGGCATCCCCTTGCAGGCGGGTGCAGTTGCTGACTGCACCCGCCTGCAAGGGGATCGCTAATCCCCTTTAAAAGTGCAGGCGAGTTGCCGCCTGCACTCTGAAAACACAGAGCGGCTTCAAAGCAATCACTCCATTTTTCACACGAATGCACTGTCCCCAGGGCAGCGTGAGTTTGCGGCTGCCCTGGGGGCAGCGCATTCATCATAATACAGCGCATTTTCTCTCATTGCGCTGGGCAATCCAGGAAAATGCGGCGCATGTATAATATGGCCCCAGTTCATTCTAGCAGGGGCCCCTTTTGTAGGATGGTGCCCGCATAAATCTTTGGAAGCGCTAAAAGGTGATATTGTACATAGTCTTGCTGTTTCTTGAACAGAAAAATGTTTGAATACGAGGACAGCCAAGGGCAACCTTGAAGTTATCTTGGGCTGCATCTTCTTACTGGATCATCGTCGTATTTTCAATTAGTTGATTATATCATCAAATCAGATCTTTAATGGGCTGCTTTACCCGTAAATCATCATTTTTAAGGGGCCGCAAAACATGTTTCCACTGACTCCATTTAAGGTTCCCTCTTGGTATCTCACCTGATTTCTCACCTTCTTGAGCTCACCCTTGGAATCCTAGCATTCATCTATCTTCACAGATTTTCCTTGGAAAACAGTTGTTTACCTGGGAAAACCTTTGCGAAGCATTTTCTACATCTCATCCTTTCTTTACGCCAAGGCTATTGTGGATGTCCATGTGCCTCACGTGATCTACTTCTGCCCATTCTTCCAAATAAAAGGGAGGTTTACACTGATTTGATCCCAGCACAGTTCTCAGCTACTACATTCCTAGGACTTAGAATTTTTTCAGGTGAACAACAGTCTCTGTAGGTTTCACAGGCCACAAGCTGGGGGACTACTACTCTAGGCTCTACTGTATTGAAGCAGATGATTGAGCATAGTCCCAATCTGGCAAAGCGGTGTGGAAAGTATCCTAATCTATTCATAATGATATGTGTGTCCTCAGCCCACCTCTCTGTGGGAGTGGTTCTTTTAAGGAGAGTGGAGGAGCTCATGCCCAAAAGGACAAATTACCTCTCTCTAGTAACATGTTTTGCTGATGGAATAGAATACCTCTACCAGATTCCTTATTGCCTTCCCACCTCCCTCTCGTGAAGATATATTTAATTTCTTTTAGTTGTTATTTTTGGCTGTGCTCTCTGTGTTCTTAGCCTGTATGTGGTGGAACTGACAACACCAGATGTGACCACATTTATACAAATAAGGCGCCAACCAGGGCGCTGGATTGAGTTTCTGCTACCTGTCCCGTGCTCCATCGAGGTAAAGAGGACCCAAGAGTGTATCAACATTACACAATAGTAGATGACTGGGTACCTTGGGATCTTATTAATAAGTACACTAACACATATGAGAGGAGGAAGGGTAGTGAGGAATCTGCAGGAAGATATATCATCCATAAAAAAATATAATTATCAGAAGTAGGTAACTTTTCCTTCTGATGGATACCCCTTCCTGCAGTTTTCTAGCCTATGAGCGAGTACCAAGGAAATTCCCTTTGGGAGGTGGGATTGAGTAGTGCTGATTAACCATGGAAGTCCTACAACATGGCCCTAGCAAAGTATCTGTCACTGCAAGTCTGAGCTGTGAGCCAACAATGTTTAGCAAAAGTATGTAAGGATTACTACGTAACCACCCAGCAGATGTCAGCCATATGAAGGTCTCTGGTGAGAGTCATGAGCCTCAGAGTGGGCGCAACTGCCAGCAGGAGGGTCTTTCTTGGGCAAGGCATAGAAGAAATTAATGCAAAGAGTAACTTTTGTGATGGGAATGTCACCTTCATGATATACAGGTGTGTACCCCTGCCCTGAGTACTCAACTCCATGTGAAATTGATGTTCTGAACTTTTTTTTTGTTGGCCCTACATCCTGTGTGCGTGCCGAGTGTGTTATGTACGGTGGATGTGTAACACATGTATAGTCGTAAGACTGTATGGTGAGAATTTGAGTACTGGGACCAGTGGGATTCAGTTTGGATGTTTCCTGGTTTAGCATGGCACAAACTAGAGGGTAGTTACCGAAATCAAGTAACTTGTTCTTATGGCTGCAGCTCAGACACAGCCTTTGTGCAAATTGATGGCTCTCACAGCAGGTGGCAGTGATGCTGGCTCCAAGTAGGAATATCCAAAAGAAGGTCACAATGACGTGTGTGATTTCTGCACATAGCTATCATCAGCCTTCCCATGGCAGTAACTGAGCATCAACAAAAGGCCAGGCCCTGCCTAGAAACTTTCTCACCTTGTAACAAAAGAAACTGCTCACCCCTACCATCTATCAAATGGTAGTGCTCATGAAGAATGAATCAGCAGACTTTTGCTGACAAGGACCTCATTGAATTCTTAAGGGTAGCCCTGTTTCCATCTTCCCTCACTTCAGTGTTTGGGTCTCCACCTTCTAGCCACAGAAATGTAGTCAATGCACTTCCACTGTCTGAAGAAGCTGCAATGCTCTTTCTGGTGGATACTCTAACTGCAGATTCCTCACCATTAGAATATTACCCAGGCGCCAAACAGGATCCTTTTCATAGCCGTGTTCTCACCTGCTGCTATGTGGTTCTGCATTGGCTTTGTCCCGTCTCAAATAATGGAGTGGAACCTTATACAAGCGCCACCCCTGCATGCTGACATCAGTTTCATGTTCACGTTTTTCTGTGCCCTTGGATCTTGAGCAAAAACAATTGGAGGTACCAGTGTGTAGATCTCTAATTTGGGACCTTTTTAGATAATGAAAAGAGATCACTCCACTGAACGCAGAGGTGAGAGGCCAAGGAGGAATCTGGAGTTAGATGGAGTATCTACCATAAAGAGCATTACTGAACATAATAACTTGGCCTTCTGACGGATACTTCTAACTCCTGATTCCTCGCCTTTAGAATAGACACCACAGCAGTACCTACCTAAAGGTGAAGGGTCTGTGGAGTGGGTTCAGACGAGGAACTCCCGCAGGACTGAACAGGCAAAATGCTAATCCCATCATCTTGGTTGTCAAGGCAGTAGTGCTTTGTGAACGTGTGCACCAGTGCCCACGTCACAGCCTGACAACTGTCAATGACAGGCACTTTGTGTGCCAATGCAGTGGTAGCAGCATTGGGCCTGGTAGAATTGGCTCTCAGTCCTTCCTGAAACTACATTTCGGCCAGTATGTAGAGGATCTTAATGCAGAGGGCTATCCAGCTCGACAGAGTCCTTTTTCAGCACCTCCTTTCCTTTCTTTGCCCCAGAGAACTTTACAAAAAATGACAAGCTTAAAGCTCTGTTGGGGTCGAGCTGATGGAACCCCTCTTCCTCTTTCGAGGGGTGAGTTGGGGCAAAGAATACTAAGGGAGTGTTGGATTGCCCTATGTGAAAAATAGTTACGTTTTTCGGCAAGAAGGCTGCTGGGTGCTCAGCACCAGTTTGTCTGGGAAAAAAGGTGGTGTAGGGCGGCTCCACAGAGAGCACCTGTAGCTCACTTACGCGATGAGCTGAATGATCATGCTGAGGAAAACAGTCTTTAGTGTCACAAGATGCAACAAGCAGCTGTGCATTGCTTTGCAGGAAGTGCACATGAGGAATGCCACAATTAAATTAAGGTCCCACTGTGGCATCACAAACGATGTGGGAGGAAATATTTGTGAAACCATTTCGAAAACACATGACAACAGGTGATTTAATAAAGTAAGATTGGCCTGGTAAATGCAGAAAAGCCTAAAGGATCTACAAATATCCCTTAATAGTGCCCACTGCAAGACCTTGCTGGGCCAAAAACAAAATAAGTAACAAAATATTAAACCTTATGATGGACAATTCTAACAGCAGATTCCTCACCATGTGAATTTCTCCAGGTGCCAGGCTGGATTTGGAAAACTCAAAAGCAGTGCTCCTGCGTGCCAGTAGGTGGCACGGTGTGACTCCCAGTCTGCGTTGTTCTGACCCAGAAGTGACTATGGGATCAGCATATCAGTGCCACTCATGAGCGCTGACATAATTTCCTTTCTTTCCATGCCTTAAGACACAGATCTGGAGCTCCGCTCCTTCCTTCTTTACTCCATGAAGTGAATTTCTTCTGAAATTTTTCTAGTGTGCAAGAAATGTCACACCCTAAAATGACAGGGTTTAAGCTTTGTAGGGACTATTGCAAGTAGATGTCTTTGACAGATCCCCACAAAGTGTGCGTCTGGTGACTGGGGCCGTTGCATGACTAAGGCCTGCAACAACTCCTCCCAGATGAACTTAAAGCCATCCATGAATGTGAGGCAAAGCTCTATGCTGGTACCGCTCCAGGTCAAAGGCGAGGACCCAGTCCAAAGTTGTTCCTGAGGCAAATCTTCTTCATGGTTGAAGTGTTCGGGTAAGTTGAAGAAAAAACATAAGACGTCCAAGCAGCACTCATCCCCTTCATGCAACTTGTTCTCCAGAGAAGGCACGGGGGCATCGCTGTGCCTCCAGGTCGCGATCCTTTTCCACTGAGGAGCTGATTCCATCCCTGGTCCCAGTGCACCCCAACTTCAGGGGTCCATCAGCATGCTGCAGCAGGTCTACACCTTCTGAGAAGCCGTGCTGTGCATCTTTGGTATGCTTTCAGTTTCCTCTGCAGCACCTTCTGACCACAATGATCCTCAGCTACTTCAAATTGGGCTACTACCAGTGGGTTCCCCCATAGAACTTTCTGGGTCCCTTGAAACAGCTACTGCTTCTGTACCTGCACCGAAATCCACAATGATTCCTTAAGTATTGATGCCGGCACTGACGGCACCAGCTCAGGAGGAAAACATGCAATACATTCGGTTGTCCAGCTCCTAGCTGGCGACGTTTAAACTGAGGCACTTTCAGATCTTGATGTGCCGCAGCCTCTCCTAAGTCCACCTGACTTAGACACAATTCCACTGCTGGGCACAGACATTAGACCAACTTTTTAGCTCATTCCGTGATCAGAGCCAGCCTTATGGAGATGACAATGGTGGGAATGGGGAAAAGGTTCTCTCAAGTTATGATGATGACAACTGGTATATGGACCCATTTTGTTTGCTGTGCTCCTGCCTGCCTCACTATTGCCCCTCGGGTGTTCACCAAGGTTATAGCGGTGGTAAGTGCCCATCTGTTGTGGTCGGGTATCAGTCTTCCACTACCTTGATGACTGGCTGTTAAAGGTGCGTTCGCCATAGTTAGTCGCAGATCACCTCCAGACGATGGCAAACCTCTTGACTTCCGTGGGGTTCTCAATCAATCTACCGAATTCACACCTGACTCCCTCACAGAGGATCCCCTTCATTGAAGCCTTCCTGGATATAGTGCGCTTTCAAGCTTTCCCTCTGGGCCAATGAGTCCAGGCTATGATCCTGATACCTCAGCCTCGGTCATGGGACTTTGTGAGGGTGGGCCTGAGGCTTCTAGTACTATTGGCCTCCTGCACCATGCTAGCTGACCATGAAAGATGGCACATGCAAGCTTTGTAGTGGGGTTTTATGTCTCATTGGGCCCAGCACCAAGGGAACCTGTCAGATTCCATTCAGATGTCTGCAAAAGGCCTGCAGTGGTGGCTGCTCAACTGCAATTAGACCAGCGGCAGACCCCCTCTCCCTGCCCTACCTAGAGTTGACGGTGGTGACGGATGTGTCAGTACTGGGTTGGGGAGGTCATCTGGGAGAAGTGGAGATCAGAGTACTCTGACCTCCAAGGGAGACCCACCTCCACATCAATTTTCTGGAGTTGCGGGTGATTCGCTTGGAACTGAAGGTCTACCTGCCCTTCATCAAGGGACAGCTCGAACAGGTTCTCATGGACAACACCAACGCCATATGGTACTACAAAAACCGGGGTGGGGTCCTAGGTCCTGTGCCAAAGTGCTCTTCGCCTCTGGAACTGACTGAAATGTCAGAGGAATTCTCTGGTGGTACAACACTTGGTGAGATCTTTAAACGGCAGGGCAGATGAGCTCAGCAGGCGGTGTCTAACAGGTTACGAATGGCAGTTACACCCGGAGGTGGCACAGGGTTTCTTCCAACAATGGGGAGAACTCCTGCTCAATCTTTTCATCACTGCTGAGAATGCGCAATGTCAACACTTTTGTGCGCTGAAGTTCCCAGGAAGGGCATCAAAAACAAGGTGATGGATGGAATGCTTGAATTAATGTCAGCCAAAGCCTATGTTCGGCCCGCATCCCAACTTAATGTGTCTCCTTAAGTGGGACGGGTATGGCCAGACGTTGGTCCCATGCACACTATCACTGGAACCAAGCTATAACCGGCTGATGAGCCCTAAATTGGGCAAAACCAGTCCTGGTTGCATGTGTTCCAGTTCAGGGAGGACCTGGCCCGGCAGCTCGGGCTGAACTGTTCCCATTGGAGCACCGTCAAGACTAATTGCATATGGCTGTGTCCAAACTGAGGTGGCATGGCAAAATAACGATGGACTGGGATGGAGCCCTGAGTAATCACCAGTGGCAGAGATTATTCCATCTAGAGTGAAGCATGAGACTCCTATAGACCTCACTGCTGCTACCTCTCCTACCCCGAGTTCTAAAGAAAATCAGGAACAACTGAGCCCAAGACATTCTAGTGGCGCCAAATTGGGCAAGGGAGAGTTTGGTATCTGGAACATCCAGGCTTCATCATCCATCTTATTATCAGGCTGCCACTTTGGGAGGACCTCCTGTTGCAACAACAGGGCATGGTCCTGCACCTTTGCAACCTGCATCTTCATGCGTGGAGATTGAGCAGCAACAGTTGATCCCCCAGTGATCTTCCTCTCAGGGTTACTGATGTCATTTTGGAAGGCAGGCATTCTTAAAAGCAATCTGTGTGTGTAGGGTGCTGGGACAAATTTGTGGCTTGGTGCGGTACTCACCAGTTGGACCCGCTGCAGACAAAGCTGTTGGGTGTCTTGTTGCTTGCTTTGTTTTTGGCACAGCAGGCCCTTTCTCCTGGCACAGTTCAAGGTGCCTGTCAACTCTTTCATCAGCCTTTTTTCATTTGCTGGACCAACCGTCCTTGTTCAAATCACTGGTGGTGATGCCTTTCCTAAACAGGAACATGTGTTTCCACCTAAGCCCTTTGATATGCCACAAAGGGGCTCAAATCAGATTCTCACGTTTCTAATTTGTATCCCTTTTTAACTACTGAAGTTGTCTGTTGTGCATACTCACTCTAAAAATGGTCTTCCTTGTTGCGATAACATCCACACACTGTTGAGTGAACTTCAGGCCCTTTTGGTTCACCCTCCCTACAGCACCTTTTTTTCAAGTCAAACTGGTGTTAAGGACTCAATTTGCACTCCTGCCAAAGGTGGTAATGGCTTTTCATGTTGGGCAAGCCATCGCCCTTCTGACTTTCCTCGCTCCGCCTCAGCCCTCAAAAGAGAGACTCCATTGGTTGGATCCCAAAAAAGCACTCAAATTTTACATCAATCGTATCAAAGAACATAAGGTGGACGGTCAGCTCTTTGTGGGGTTCTCTGGGGCAATGAACGGCAAGGCGGCGCAGAAATGGGACATTTCTAGATGGATAATCCTCTGCATTAAGATCTGTTACACATTAGCTAAGAAGCAATATCCAGAAGTCCTAAAGTGTTACTCCACGATCACCAAGGCTGCTACCACTGTGTTGGCATGCGGATTGCCTGTCTTGGATATCTGTCAGGCAGCTACGTGGGCATCAGTGCACATGTTCATGAAACATTACTGCCTCGACAGTCAAGTCTGTCAAGATAGGCATTTTGTCTGCAGGACTTTTTAGTCTGAGCCATTCCACCGACCCACCCTCTTGGGAATTACTGCTTTGGTATCTATTCACAAGATGAGGAATCTGCACTTAGAAGTGTCCATTAGAAGAACAAGGTACTTACCTTCAGTAATGCTCTTTCTGGTTATCTAACCACATATTTCTCACTGCTCTCTCTCCGCCCGGTTCTATGGTATGGTCTCTTCCACCAAAAATGGTCCCAATCTACGAATCTGCTCAGTGGTTGTTCAATTCACCGATGGGCTCCGCGTCTGAGAGTGCGGAACAGTTGATGAAAGTAACTGAGGTCAGCATACGTGGGTGGTGCTTATATGCTGCTCCGTTTATCACTTCCGGAGCAGAAAAGCATTGATGCAGTCCCACAGCTCCACCTACCTACCAGTTTATTCGGCATGTAAAGGGTCTGTCTGGCAGACTCCACACCAGGCTGCAAATTTGCCCAAGCACCTGGCATAAATACACTTCGTGGAAGGGCGCCCGGCAGCCAGTATGACATCAACAACTTTGGGCAGCAAATCAAATGCAGCCAACTGGTGTCACTCAATCTCCATGCATTGAGGGTCAGGCTGTGCAGGTTTGTGTGGAAAACCCTGCCCTGATGCTGGGACAGAAGATCCTCCTGAAATTGTAGCCTGATCAGAAGGAAGATGCTCATACCCAGAAGTTCTGGGTACCACACTCTCCTGGCTCATTTCACGGTCAATAGTGACTTGGGCCCACTGGTTTCTGATCTGCTTCACATCTCTGGGTAGGAGAGGCAGAGGAGGAAAGGTGTACAGGTACACAGTTCCTGATCTTCTTCAGAACCTCTTCCTCAGAGGAGGAAAGGCGAATAGGAGTCTTGTGTTCCACTCCAGCTGAAAATCATCCTTAGCAAGAGCCTTTGAAGAAAGTCCAGTGTTCAAAGGGTAGGCCACTGCGCATTTGACAGCGATGAAGAGATTTACCAAGTGGTTCTCCCTATTGTCTGAAGATGCCTTGTGCCACCTCGGGCTGTAGACGTCATTAACGATCCGCCAGGTACTGCTGGCTGAGCCTGTCTGCCATGGTGGTTCACAATTAGGAAGACACCCTGAAATCCCAACCCCTTCCTATTGCGCAGAGCCTCCTGCCACATGACCCCACTCCACCCTGTTTTTTGCAGTACAACATGGCTGTGGTGTTGTCCATGTAAACCTGCACCAGCCTCTCCTTGATGGACAGCAGGAAAGCTATAAATTCCAGACATATGGCCTGCAACTACAACGGACTGATATGGAGCTGGGTTTCTGCAACACACCACAGTCCTCTGACCTCCCCACCCCAGCAATACACACTTCCATAAACATCATCCACTCAGGGTGTGGAAGGGAGAGAGGCCTGCTGATGATCAGATTACAGTCGAGCAACCACCGCAGCAGATCTTGAGCAGGCTCATCCAAAACCTGGATGGCCTGGACAGCTGTTTCTGGAGGTGGTCGCCTACTGACTGACAGTGGAGAGACCGCCTACAACTGCCAATTGTCAAAGTAGGAGAAAACTGGTATTCCTAACCTTCAAAGATGAGCGTCAACCACCGCCATCCCCTTCCTGATCACCCAATGGGTGCTGGAGAGGTCAAAGGGGAGCACGGCAAACTGAAAATGCTCTTGGCCTACCTTGAACTGCAGGTAACATCTGTGGAACTGCAAGACAGGTACATGAAAGTATGCGACATGCAGGTCCAAGGCTACTATCCAGTTGCTCGGATCCAGGGCTGACAGAAACTGAGCCAGTGTGAGCATTTGAATTTGTCCTTCCGGAAGAAGGCAGGTAAGAAGCGAAGGTCGAAAATAGGACAAAGACTTCCATTATTCGTCAGCACGAGGCGATTCAGAGTCTGAACCCTTCTCGATGTCTCCTTTGGAACGGACAGCTTCCATGTCTTGCAGTAAGATGGATAGGTGCTCCTCTGAGAGCCACTCGGATGTGGGAGGAAGCTGCGGTGCGCCAAAAAGAAATGTAAGTGCATGGTCATGCTTAACGATCGGGAAGACACATCTGTTAGACTGGTACCCTGGGATAAAGTGTTGGATCCTGCCTCCCAAAGTGGCTCGGAGGTTGATGCAGCAGACGAGGGGGACTGATAAGACTGATGCCTATGATGACCTTCGCGTTGCCTGCTGGATCCCTGTCCCCAGCAACAAAAGGAATGGGGTGACAGCAGTGGGGGGGGGGTCGTCACACTGGATTTACCTTCTGGAGAAGCCGCAGAAAGTCCGAAACTGATGAGGAAACTGGCAGGGGTCAAGAGGCCCAAAGTACATACCATAGCTTGACTTTCCTTAAAGCGTTCTAAATGCAACATCAGCTTTATCATCAAGTAGATGTGATCCATTGAAAGGCATATCCATAACGGATGCCTGCACATCTGAAAAATCTTTGAATCACACCGAAGCAGGGGGACAGAGCACCACGCTAGTTCCAACTGCTCACCCCAGTCAGTAGTATCGAGGGCAGCAGAAATCACATATATGGCTGCACCCTAACCATCGTGAATTGTTTAGGTGCAGGAGGCACTCAATTCTTCCAGGACCGCCAGCAAGATGTCGCTGGCCATGTCCAGGAGGACGTGTGTATATTGGCCTATTAAGCCTATTAAGCTAACCGCGTCTCAAGGCGCCTCAAGACAAAGCTGGCCAAAGAGAACATTTGTTTTCCAAATGCCTAAATCCTTTTCAACTCCCTATTTGGAGGGCTGTGAGGAATGAACCCATGATTGACATTGCTAGTGGAAGCTTGGGCCACCAAACTCTCAGGAGTGGGATGCTGAGTTAAATAAATCAGAGGAGCTGCGCACTGGTATTTGGCATCTGGCCACCTGCCTGTTCACCGGTAGACAAGAGCAAGGCTTAGTCTAAGTGCCCACCAGTGTGTCATTTAGGGTTTTGTTGAATGAGAGTAAGGGCTCAGAGGAAGCAGGCCCAAGTTGCAGGGCTTCAATGAGGACTTTTGTGTTAACCTCAACAGAAGGCAGTGTAGGGCCATGACCCCAGCTGCACACTAAATTACCACAACATGCTCTTCCCTTGGCAGCCCAAAGGGAGGAATCACCATTGTATCAAGGGAAGTATCAAGCCCACTGTCCTCCTATAAAGCCATGCATGAACTGTCATGATAATGTGAGGGTCCAATGCATCCCTTCATCACTATTGTCATATCCGGATGGTGGTAATTTCTTGTCAGAGTTGGAACCAAAAAGATGATGGATCTTCTGAGGACAGCTCGCAGCACTGGGGGTATATTGTCAGAATCAGGCTGTATGGGAACCAGGTGTAGAAGGAGTGCGAGCTCGGTCAGAGTTGAGAGTAATTCAGCTCGGGGTTGGACACTGGAGTCCGCACCAGATCCCCCTCCAGCGCAGACTACATCGGTACATGTGTCATTGAAAGAGGGACCAGCACAGATCTTGAAGCCGGAGTGGAAGTCGGCACCGGAGTTGGTATGGAACCCAAGGCAGGTTTGAGGGGTACAAATGGTGCCAATGATGGATCCATCAGTGGTAACCCAAATGGAGGCCTCAATCCTTGGGGCCCAGAGGTATGCCAGAGAAGCGTAACAAATATGCAGCACGACCTCCTTAAAGGCCTCAACCTGCTGTGGCAAGAAGTGTACAACTTATTTTGAAAACAAATTCACAAAAGGGTGTTTTAGGTATCTATCTCTGCATGACGCTTTATGTTGCTCTTTTTCAGTGAGCATTTATTTAAAAGCAAAAGACCAGTATAAACTGTGAATGACATGCATACCGCACACTCGTGCTGGTCTCAGTGTATAAACCACATATCACTCAATATAAACTGTGAATGGCAGGATACATCAAAACAGCAATCTGGTTTAATGTCTTGGGAGGGAGAAGTGGAGGGACCGCTTCACAAACGCTCTTTGAAGTGTCTTTTACTGAAGGTAAACATCTGGCACATAAATAGCCTGCTCCTCCTGCCAATGGCTGCACTCACCCGAGTGGCTAGAATCCCAAAGCATGGGGGAGTGCCTAGTAATGAAAAGGAAAAGCAATAAAGGTTTCCTTATGACAGCAGTTTGCACACTAACCACTCCTTGATATGTTAACTAGATTTTGCCAAATGGAGCTCTTAGCCTGAGGTCCTTGGTCACTGACAGGTCACAGCCACAGCAGGGTCGAAACAGATTTTCCAATTCATCAGGTAACTTTGAGGGCAACCTCTGTAAATCAGTGACATGCGCGATGATCTTCAACTTCAATGGGATTTACCTGGACCGTTAGTGGAACGCCAAATATGCACAAAATGTCTGAATAACATTTCACTGTGGTGAGAGTGCATGGCAATAAATACAAGGAGGAGGCCACACTACTGTAGGCCTGGTTCTGGGGTCTCATATGTTGTGCAGTGTAATGTTTTTGGTTTTAGTTATGGTGGTCTAAGCTCTGAGGCAGAAGCCTGATTAGGAAGGATTATGATGAGGAAGACTGCGATTTAGAGACTAGAGTACTTAAGATTATGGTAAGTAGTACGAGAATCACTAATGGTTTGCACCCTTAGAAAAGGGATAGCAACTCCAACACCATGATCCATCCCTTAGCGCTGAGTGATCTCACCCGGGCACCCACATATTGGATACAACTAATTGGGGGGTGGGGGGGGGAGTAGATATTTTACCAAGAGTTTGCATCATCGGAAGCGAAACAGCAACATTAAAACTGAGCGCTAATGACCATAAGCAAGACATTCCCATGCATGTGTTAGGAACTGGATGATAAAGTGTCAGTTGCTATCCCACTAGTACATCCCAGCACTTTATCAGCCAGTGGTTCCGGATTCTGCCTTGAAATGTTGCATTGATGTAATACCAGGTTAGGGTATTTTAGGAAGCAGGGCGGAGTGCACATAGAACAAAATTCGCAATTGCTTTATTAACCTGCTTGCATTCTAAAATGCGCTTGAAAATGCACCATTTGCCCACTATTATTTTCAAAATTTTCATAGGGGGAGAAGCCCCCCCGAATCTTAGTTATGACGATCGGGCTCGCTTGGTGTACTCACTCGCCACAGGGCACTCATCCTGGACTTTTACGCCCCTTCACTTTCAAAAGTCACCAGCCGGCACTGCATGCAAGTTAATGTCGGGGATGTGGGTAGTCCTCAAAGGATGCTTTGACTTTTTCTCTAGCTACCCAATCTTTCCTTCAATTTTGAGGGCACAGGCACCGCTAACTACATTGCCAGAGTCACTGTCAAAAGCGGCCTTGATGCCAGGTTAGTCAGTGTTTTAGAAGTGTAGCTAAGGCCATAGCCTGTGAAGGTGCAGAACTAGGCAGCATCAGGGCTTGAGCAGCCTGAATCCATGGCCCAGAGGTTTGGGCAAACCCCTGGGATGCTAGGAGGGGACCAGAGGGAGGAGAAGCCATGACAAGGTCCAGCATGCCTGGTCAAAAAGTCTCGACCTGAGACGGATAGGCAAAAGGATTTGGGAAATCCAGGTGACATTTGTTTTGAACCGGGACTGGCTCAGAGGAAAAGCCTATGTTGTGGAATGGCACGAATGATCTCGCACCCGAGACTGTTTCATAGATGTAGAGGACTCTCTGTCCTATGTGCTTCCTATTAGAAAACCGTTTGGAAGACTGCTGTTTATCAGGAGACATCCCAGAAGGAGGAGAAAGGAACTGTTGGGGGTCTTCTTACTGGCCAAGGCCCCTGCTCTCTGGTGACCTTTCGATGCATGGCGGCACAGGGGTCACAAGTCAAGTACTGTGATCAGGCCCCTGGGCAATACATGCAGATGTTCTGGGGGTCAGATAGGGAATTCTCTTTGGGACTATTTCGACAGGGGTTAAACCAGGACACTTTAGGGGTTGACATATGAATAGACTGCTGACCAAGCATTGCTATAATTTAAAACAATTCAGTGAAAACTTGCTCCAGAAAGAAATAAGAAACAGAAACTGATACCAGCGTGCCATGCGGCATCACATACAGGCAGGCATCACCCGTTTTTAGGTGGGTGTGATTAGAACCGTGATTGGAGTTGTGTGGTGCCACCTTGCGGCACTGGAGAGTTACTGCCATGACAACGGTTAACAGATCCAGTCTGGTCCCTGAGGTAATTCATACGGTGCTGGAAGAAATATCCATGAGAAAACGTATAAAATGAAGAATGTGATAAGATCTCTGCAGCAGAAGAAGGAATTGGTAAAAAGTTAGGCAAATATGTGGCTTTAGTTGTAAGACAACCCAAGAATACTTTTGGAAGGAGGGACAAATGTGTCCTCAACAACAAATGTTTGTGAAACTTTGCATATAACCCTGGGGAACAAAGGGGTTGAATATTATTCACACTTTATAAGCTCAAGTGATTGTCACTAGGAATGTGGGTTTCAAGGAAGGATGTTAAAGTGAGGATTTATTTAGTGGCTTCAAAGTAATTTCATAAAGACAGTATTAAGCATCCAAAGAGGATTTTGGTCCTACCAATGAGAATTCTTTTTTATTACCCCAAAAACCTTTAATCACTGGAAAGGGAAAAGGGAAACCTGAGAGAAGAGTGTTCTGTATGTCATGATAGCAGCTAAATATAGCGTATTGGAACAGAACTGCAGCTTGATTTTCCAAGTAGAGAATGCTTGGAAACACTGCCTCTTCACGTGCTATGGGATTGCTTTTTTCTATTACACACCACATACAGAGCCCTTTCCACTTGAAGCCTACAAAGTCCTGGTGGATTGAATTTTTGGTTCTTAGGACGTCCACCACACGATAGCCCTTAGTGAGGCGATTTCTAGCCAACAGACATGACTTCCCTAATGCTGTGTGTTGATTTTCTAACCCATTAGTCTAAACCAGGAGGACCTTGTTCCTGAAAACCAATGACATAAGTTAGGAGCTGCTAGGTCAAAAATGTGTGCATCCACACTTACGTGTTTTGATTAAAAAAAAAGGGTCACCCGTTAATCTTGTCTCTTCTTCCCAGGAAGATCATCTGAGACCCCGTGCAATACGATCACTGAATATGGTCGGCAGATCACAAAATCTCCCCAAAAAGCAAGTTAATATTTCTTTGGAAGCTTTGGGACTAACGATTTAATAGTATTCGATTAAGGGAACAATTCCACTGCAGATCAGTAAGGCCAGGTATCAGAGGAAGTAACACTTGTCGGCACATTATACTGAAGTTGCTACAAACTGACAAGATTTTACCTGATGTATGGTCAGAGTAACTTTAGCTTTGCTGCGCCTACAGCCAAATCCTCATGGAAAATCGAAATTTTGTCTATGATGCTAATAAAAGATATCCTTGACATAACTAGAGAGGAATGAGAATAGAAGCCCAAATGAGACTCTGAAAACGCATCTTTATCAGGAGTAATATCTCTTCCTAGTATGCAAGACTGACTTGATGTACATAAATTCACTTGCGTGATGTCTGTATGTATCATATAACGCTGATGTACCCTTGATGCTTAAGTAGCGCTTGGCAGTGATAATGGCCGTGATGACGAATGAACGTATAAATTGTCTTGACAAGGATGATCATGTAGAAGGCTTTTGAACATCAAATGTCTCAACATCTATAGACACTGCTGGGAATGACGTGTTGTCCGCCATCATACTGTGCGGCGAATCCCCTTAGGCAACTTTGAAGCCTGTGAGTCAGATCTCACATTTGATCCACTGTGTTTTACAGAGCGTTAAAGCTTGCTTAGCACTGTACACCTTTTTTGATTTACTTCTCCCAGAGGAGGAGCACTTCACAAATAGTGAAGGCATGGTATCTGTTGTAGGACAAAATAGATTATTCAAATCGAAATTTCCAGTGAAAAAGAAATGGAAATGTTTCCAAACACTCTACGTGGCTGATTACAAGTCGGGGGAGCAGTATCCCTGGGTGGGATAGCCCTCTGCCCAATTAGAACTGGCCTGGTGTTCGCATCACCTGGATTTTCCAGGTGCTGGGAAAAACAGGGCCAATTTTACCAGGTGGAAAATCTGGCTGGCATCATATGTACCATTGCAGCCTGATCATGTACATGCAGATCAAGATATCTCATGTTGAAGTGCTCTGGTGTCCCACACATGGGCGAGAATATTCAGTTAACAATCATGAAAAAAGGTCACATGACAGGAAAAAACAATGCAATAAACTGCATAGTGGCACACAAACAGCTTTTAGTCAGAGTATATGAACAGCTTCACACCAGATCCATAGGGAAAACGCAATGCTAGCTACCTGTAGGTGACAGATCGGAGTGCGTACTGGTACTCTAAGTGTAAAAAAGGATACACAAGCAACATCCTCCAAATATGTGCATTTGTGAATCGATAGATACAACCACAAAAATTCTTAAGATCAGACTTAAGAATCTCAAGTGGGAAACACTTACCGTACAGCTGACCCAGACCCTGAACTACCCTATCCATTTTTATCAGAGATGGAAAAGGCTGAAGTATGTTAAAAAACAGAGAACGTGAAAACGAACGATTTTAACAATAGCATACCTGCAAGTTATTTCATGCTGTCAAATTCTTATGTTTGAGCCTTTCTTCAGTAAATAACCCACTTTAGGAGTTCTAAACTGGGTGTGACCCTTCATGGAAAAGAAATGACTAAGTGAAAAAAGTGACATCATTCTTCCTTGTGACCCCCCTGCCCCCTGGGCATTCTGAGAGTATGAATCTGCTGTAGACCAAATACAGGAACATCTACAGAGGTTACAGCTGTGGCTGGCACAGCTTTCCTATGAGTAGGCATGGATATTTACAAGCTACAGTCCCAAACCTTACAAAAGCTGTTTTTAATTGGTTTCCATAAAATCTCCGCTAATATATACCTACACTTATCACGAAAGCCCCCACCCCCAAGAATACACAGAGCTCCTTTACCATGGTACACTTTCGAATTCAGTATAATAAATTGAACTTAAGCCTACTGAAGAATATCTTCTTTTAAAACATGCCCTACGACTGGCTAATAATGCTGGTTATTCTTTGTCAGCTGAAATAAGATTTCACATGAGACAAAATATGGACTAATCAACACAAACTGAAATAGTAAGAGTTTGACCAAAACTACCTATGCATGGTCCTGGCACAACTTCAACTCCACTCAAGGAATCAAGAGGGTTTGAAAGGAATGTGGGTGATGCTGATGGAGTTAGGGAGCACACCAGATGGTTGACTACCAGCCAGACATTGCAAGCCTGAGTCCAAGGCCACAGTGTGACCCTCCTGACTTGAGCCCACACTGCCCTGGTTGTTAACCTACCTGTTGGAAATGTGCCCTTTTATGCAGGATCACCTGGGATCTTTTTTGCCTTCTTTTTGCAGAACCCTTTTTTTCTACCCATAGGACTGTGCACTTTACCCCAATTAACCAGTGGTAAAGTGATTGTGCACCTCGTTTTAACATGATGAAATTGATTTACACCTGAATGGTTTATTTAATTTGCCAATCAGTCCCTATTATGTGGTACTGAATGCAACCAGAGCTGGGACATTTATGGCTACAAATGGACTGCAGCACTCATTGAGCCATCCATTGTAGTGGCCCTGTAAAGCATGTCTCCAGACCTACAGTTGTAGCCTGTTTTAAAATATAAATTCAGCCTGTCACATTAACCCCTTTTTGACAGGGCTAAACCTTCATTTTAAATATTTACAAGTCACTCCTGATTAGGCCTCATTGGGCAATGAGCATGGTATTTAAAAGTAGGACATATAAAAATCTATTGTTCATTATGTCCTTACAGAAAATCACCTCAAAACTATTTTTTACTGTAGCAGGGTTGCCTGTTCTATAGGAAAGCAGTTGGATACAATATTACGTTCAATAAATGTTATCTCTGGCTTGGAAACAGCTACAAATATAATTTTTGCACTTTTTGAAATATTTAATACAAGCCCAATTTACTGGTTAAATCAGATTTGTAAAACATATTTTGGAAATATGTCTTTCAGAAAGTCACCTTTGCCCTACCTGAAGTCCCTGGAAGCTAAATCTGCATTTGGTCTCTCTCTCTTTTGCCAGCCAGTAATTAGCATTTCAATGGGCTTGAATGAGGTGTGAACTTGCTCCCAACACCGGGACATAAGGCATTGTTTTTGGGGAGGTGGTGTTGTGCCCCTGACAGGAAGCTAAAGGACTGGGCCTAAGGAGTTGATTAATTTAAAATAATCCTACCCTGTCACAAGCAGATGTAGCGAACACCCAGGCCTTCACCCGTCTATTGTCCCCTCAGTCAGACAGGTATCCATCACTCCTCTTGTTGACATCACAGTATCAGATCCTGCTAGAGTGTCATGACATGGACAGGTCTGCTAGGGTTTTTCATGACACTTGGGGCACACTTCAAAGAAGGGACACTGAATGCCAAAACAAGGTGTGTGTATCCACTGACTAGTAGCTGAAAGCCTAGCACTGTCCTACCAGACTTCTGTCTGTGACTTTTTGGGGGGTACAGGGCTGCCTACAACTGGATTTTAGTGTTAGATATGGGCGGACACTAGGATTACCATAGTTTACTTTCACACACCCCGGCCCTCAGAGTCCAGGTTTAGTGTGGCTGAAGCTTCGACCATTCTGAAAATGCCCAAAGGGAGAAGGGCCAGCCCCAGGAATCTTTACTCCATTTGTTAAGCGTGTTCGCGGGGGTCATTCTCAGCCACTACCTCTTGCGAGGCATAAATGTGGCATCTCCAGGCACCCATTTGAGAACACTCCTGGATCTGAGGAAGATCAGAAGGGAGCTGAACCTGCTGTCTGAGAAATTAGAAGAGCCTAAAAGACTGGACCTGCTCTCCCTCTTGTACCCAGGACAAATAAGTAAACTCCAAGAGTTTTAAGGCTGACCTCCTGTTAAAGCTACAGGGACACAATAAGCTACAAGACGTGTTTTCCTGATCACTGGCTACTGGACCTGGACTGGACCCTGCTGTGGCCTCTGTCTGACTCTGTGAGGGCCTTGGTGGCTTTAGAAGTGTATTCTAGTGGTGGATAGGGATTTAAAGGACTAAAGTCAGAAGGTAAAATCTTTGACCAGGACGAACCTGGTTGTGTATCTGGCCCGCGCTTCATCGCCATCAGCATCAAATTGCGCCTAGGTCCAGTTCTACTGCGACCACTATCATTGGCACTTCGTGTGCCTTGGAACGATTCCTTCTTAAATCTTTACAAATTCTTAGCTCCTGTTCCCCTTATTAGAATTTAGTCATTTTGGAGCCATTTTGTTTATTGAATTTTACTGTTTTTTTCTAATTTGTTTTTGGTGTTTTATTGTTTTGCATTTCGACTTTATGACTGTTTTAATACTGCATAAATACTTTACACATTGCCCTAAGTTAGGCCTGCCGGCTGTCTGCCATAGCTACCAAGGGGTTGAGCTCAGGTTAGTGACTTTGCGGGTTCACCTTGACAAGGATTGTGATTATTACTTGAAGTGGGTATTTACTCCCCTCCACTAATACTACACTTTCTTCCAGTACGGTGGCAGATGGGTTGCCAAGAACGTGGGTCTACAGGTGCAGGGTGATTGCACGCGACCAGATGGTTCAGTAGGCTTGCCCCACACTACAAAGATAGGTCCCATTAAAACTTTTTTGTAGGAAGCAAATAACTCTGAGGCGGAGGATGCTGGCCGCATAAATTCTGAGAGGATGTTCACCTTATAAACTTCCATGAGCAAAGGAAATTCTAGAACCTTGGATGCCTATCTCAATACAGCTGTAAATCGCATCACTTCCTCCAAAGGGGGCCCCCTAGGGGTCACAATGTCAACTTCAAGGAAAGTGTCTAGGCGGCTTGCATTTTGCAGGGTCAGATAGATGGCAGCATCAGTGTTTGCAGGAGAAAACAGACTGCTCACCTCACTTCTGTCAACATTGTCATATTGCACAATGTCAGGCATATCTAATCTAAGAAATGTAGACTTCTTTCCCAATCATTGTGCTTGGTGTTGAGAATGCATCAGGGTGACCAAAGGAAAATTTGCTGCTAGGGGCAGCAGCTCCAAAGATGGCACTGGCAGCTTAAGGGATGAGGCTGATGATGCCCTAGACTGAAGAACAGCATCAGTCAGCCCCTGAATGGCACTAGAAGAGAGATAAGTAGGGCCAACCGGTGCTGAGGGGGTACATCTTGGCAGAATCCCAGTAGGAGGACTCAGTGGTTCCATGGGTCCCGAGAGCACACCAGCAGGAAAGAGGTAGAACAGAGCCAGAGTTGCCTGCGTGGCAACTGCAATTTGTATGGGGTCTGCTCCTGGGGCTAGACAATCTGGGAAAACCAGACGGGGCATAGGGCTTGGGGCTGGAGTTAGCAGCAGATTGATATCCATGAGCTCAAACTCAGAAGATGAAGTAAAGGTCCATGGAGAGGGTTCACATTGCCTACATAGGCAACTACTGTGAGAGTGAAAACGATTATTTGATACCAAATAATCTCTCTCCTGTGCTTATGTTTCAACCCTAATTTTCTGGGAGGTGACATCCTGACAGCACTGCAGAAAATACATTTTTTATGATAAAAAGTGTTTCAAGGTGAGCACTCTGGATCCACTTCAGAGGGCGCGGTAAAAAGGGCCTGCCATAAGTACACTGGGGAGGCGCTTATATTGCTGCACTAATGTTATGTTCGAGATGAGGCTCAGACCAAGTAAAGCACCACCTACCGGAACAAGAGAGCCATTTCAATTTTTCTGGATCCAGTCAGGGGCCTGGAGAGAATTCAAGAGATAAGGAATCTCAGGTAAAAGTATCCATCAGAAAGTGCCTCTATGTATGGACCAGGAGTGGGATCTTTCGAAATCCTTTTTGACTGATGTTATCAGCATCATTGGTTTTTCTTTGTGTAATCCTGGCTTTAACTTAAATATTTTTTTTTCTACAGACTTATATTCAACTGATTTATATGGTCTTTGGGAATGCTCCAGTATCCTTTTGTTTGAAGTACCGTGGATTAACATTCCTTTGTCTTAAGAGTCTGTGATTTCTATTTTCAGGAACTGAATACTGAGCCGCAAACAAAAAAGTACTTATTTTTTCAAGGTCAGAACATGGCTTATGTTCTCCCGGAGCCTCCTCTACCTCGGTATCTTCTCGTCTGAATCAAGTCCCATGTCTTCCACGGCTGGAGTCAATCTCTTCTGTTTTTTAGAACATGGCTTCTCCAAGTGACTCCATATTTCCCCAGTATGCCACAATGATCTTGTCATTGGCTTAAACAAAGAACAGGCTTAGCAGTCTTCAGACATATGGTCTTGAGGAACACAGAAAATACATATAGGGCATTCAACGCAAACACTTGGGTGCAGTTTGGACAAAATTTACAAATTACTCATGCTTTAAAATGGCTTCAACGAAACTCTGTTACAACTTCCCTGAAATACATTCTCCAACATAGTAGAAGACACTGTCCAAAAATCTGCTTCTTTGAGGTCAAATCTGCATTATAATTAGGGCTCCCGGTTTTATGGTATATTTTTTTTAACATTTCTGTCTATATTTATCCATATTTATTTTTGGTTATCTTATTGGTATTTATCCATATTTATTTTATTATTGAGGATAAATGTAGCCATAAAATGGCATATTTCCTAGTTTATTTAACTATTGAATGTGCACTCATACATGGATGCCTATCACAATTTTGCAAATTAAGTAGCCTCGTATAACAAAACACTACACTCACAGGAACATATTAGTGTTATACTACAATTATATGTTAACATATGCTTGTATTTAAGGAAATCGCATCATGTTTTTCTAACTCTTCATGCTGTCTATCTGCTCAGCTGTTGCCTGGAAATCATGAAAGACCGCATGGAATGTCTCTCACAATAAGCACCATTTTCAGTATTTTTCAGCTTTTTGAAATAAATACAGACAGGAAACACATTGTTTTCTGTCTTTATTTATCTGTAAAAATCAGTAAAAACGGAAAACTGGAAGCCTTAATTATAATCCTTCACGAGAGGTCCTTTGTACACTCTGAACCCACGAGGGGAAAAATATAGCCTAAAATGGAGGTCACTCTTTGGGGCACTGTGGGTTTGCGGTCAACATCATAGTGATTCATACTGGTTCTGCCCTGGTTGATGCCCAAGCTAAACACTTGGATAGTTTAGGAACAGTTTAGGACCCACGTAGATGGAGGAATATTGCAGTTGTTTCTCAGTCAATACATCCACTGTATAATGTAGTTCTCTGCATTCCCCATTTGAGGGTCGATTCTGATTCGGGCCGGAAAAAGCACCGACCGACTCGGATCCGGAAAAATACCGACCGACACGTACCAGTGGCGCCCGACACGCCAAGTACGATGCAAGCCGCGATAAATCCGACCGACACGTCAGGAAACCAAGCCGACCGACCGAGCCGCTCGGAAAATAGCAATCCGGCCGGAAAAACACGCGAATCCAACCGACCGACACGCACCCGGAACAAATCCGACCGAATCGTACCCGCCAACTCCAACCTGCAAAGTACGATGCAAGGCGCGAAAACACGACCGAGTCGGACGGAGGACAAGCCGTACGACCGACACGCATACAAAACCGAGCCGAAGCAACACAATACACCGCGACCGACGCGTACGCAGCATACAAAACTGCACAAACACAGCGTGAACGAAACGGAAAACACCGTACGAGACCAATGCAGGGTCCGACTCGGTCACAAGAACGTTTCCAACATACACAAACAGCACAAAGGAAAAATCAACCAAAAAAGGCCAAACAAGCAATTACCAAGCCAATAAATACTGGGGGGTGGGGACAGAGAACAAAGACACACCAACAACTCCACCTATATAAAGGACACAAATCACTACCATGAGCCTTTGCAAATGCCATTCCACTGCCAGCACCCAAGAGAAAGCAACCACACACCCACAGCTCATCCCTCACACAAGCCACACACCAGCAGCACACCAACAAATACCTACCTCACATACACCCAGCACAACACACACCCACACACCCTCACCTGCACACCAACACACACATCACCCACCATCACCAACCATCACCATGCCCCCCAAGAAGAATCCCAAGTTTCTAGATTGTGAATTGGAAGTCCTGGTAGACGAGATCCTCAGGGTGGAGCCACAGCTGTTTGGCACATTGGTCCAACAGACCCCCATGTCGCAGAAAACCAAGATGTGGGAGAGGATCATCAACAGGGTGAACGCCCAATCACCATGTCGGCGCACAAAGACGGACATCCAGAACAGGTGGTATGACGTGCGCAGGAGGGTCCGGGAGCTGCTCAAGAAAGACTACCACCTGAGCCAATACACCGGCAGTGGCCCTCCTGCCAAGCCAGTATACCTCAGGCCCTGGGAGGAGAAGGTGCGGGCCATCCTTCCGCCAGTGAGCGTATATGGACTAGAGGACATCCCAGAGCCTGGTGAGTACACAACAAATGTACACAATAAACTGCCACAAAACACACACATCACTGTCAAGGGAGAGTCAAACCATGCACTCATAGCAATTACACAGCAACTAGAACAGAATCATCCCAAAATGTGTATGTCAGTCAGATAAACACAACACATGCCATCAAAAAAGTCACATCCAACTGTGCCAACACATGTACAAACACAACCACAACTACAGCTAGGCAGTGGCACAAATAGAACTAACACACACATCCACACATGTAGCCACCACAACAACACCAACACACAGTGAAGACCACTCAAAGGAAGGAATTCTGTGTATGCTGGCCAAGTCAGTGTAGCCAATAGCATCATGGGAGTCGCAGTCACACATATTGCCCCCCCAACTGTCCCATCAACACCACCATGAACCATGCGCACATCACAGGGAGTGGAGAAGGACTCACAAGATGGCTGACACTGGCTACTGCTGTGGGGAGCACAAGGGCATGCTGGGAACTGCACACCAACCAACAGCAGGACACCACTGTCAGCCATCTTGCCATTGCCCTCACACCCACACACACTGAACTCCCCACAAAAGCAAGTAAGTATGGGAATGCCGGGAAGTGGGGTGGAGGCAATAGTATGATGGGAGTCACAGTCACAGACATAGCTCACCCCCACAACTGTCCCATCAACACCACCCTGAACCATGCTCACATCACAGGGAGTGGAGAAGGACTCACAAGATGGCTGACACTGGCTTCTGCTGTGGGGAGCACAAGGCCCTGCTGCCAACTGTGCACCAACAAACAGCAGGACACCACTGACTGACATCCTGAGAGACAACTTACACTCCCTGCAATGCAAGCACGTTCCATGGTGGGATATCTGGCTGGCTGGCTGGGTGGGAAGGGAGACTTGCAGCACTGACCATAGTCACCAGCACCTCCCCTCACACCCCCCAACACAAACTCCACAGTACCCACCTGGTAGAATGCAATGCCCTCCATCCTAACACAAGATCCCACAAAGCACCACCACCCTGGGTTATGTTGTGTGAAGCACAGGGACACTCTTGGGACTCTTAGCCAAACAACTGCCAGGACAACACTCCCAGCCATCCTGTCAGCACAGCCAGCCCACCCCACAGGGAAGCAGAGTCAAAAGGAAGGAAGCATGGGCATGCTGGGAAGGGGGTGGAGGCAATAGCATGATGGGAGTCGTAGTCACAGACATTGCTCAGCCTCACAACTGGCCCATCAACACCACCCTGAACCATGCTCACATCACAGGGAGTGGAGAAGGACTCACAAGATGGCTGACACTGGCTACTGCTGTGGGAGCACAAGGCCCTGCTGCCAACTGTGCACCAACAAACAGCAGGACACCACTGACTGACATCCTGAGAGACAACTTACACTCCCTGCAATGCAAGCACGTTCCATGGTGGGATATCCGGCTGGCTGGGTGGGAAGGGGGACTTGCAGCACTGACCATAGTCACCAGCACCTCCCCTCACACCCCCCCCAACACAAACTCCACAGTACCCACCTGGTAGAATGCAATGCCCTCCATCCTAACACAAGATCCCACAAAGCACCACCACCCTGGGTTATGTTGTGTGAAGCACAGGGACACTCTTGGGACTCTTAGCCAAACAACTGCCAGGACAACACTCCCAGCCATCCTGTCAGCACAGCCAGCCCACCCCACAGGGAAGCAGAGTCAAAAGGAAGGAAGCATGGGCATGCTGGGAAGGGGGTGGAGGCAATAGCATGATGGGAGTGGTAGTCACAGACATAGCTCACCCCCACAACTGTCCCATCAACACCACCCTGAACCATGCTCACATCACAGGGAGTGGAGAAGGACTCACAAGATGGCTGACACTGGCTTCTGCTGTGGGGAGCACAAGGCCCTGCTGCCAACTGTGCACCAACAAACAGCAGGACACCACTGACTGACATCCTGAGAGACAACTTACACTCCCTGCAATGCAAGCACGTTCCATGGTGGGATATCTGGCTGGCTGGCTGGGTGGGAAGGGAGACTTGCAGCACTGACCATAGTCACCAGCACCTCCCCTCACACCCCCCCAACACAAACTCCACAGTACCCACCTGGTAGAATGCAATGCCCTCCATCCTAACACAAGATCCCACAAAGCACCACCACCCTGGGTTATGTTGTGTGAAGCACAGGGACACTCTTGGGACTCTTAGCCAAACAACTGCCAGGACAACACTCCCAGCCATCCTGTCAGCACAGCCAGCCCACCCCACAGGGAAGCAGAGTCAAAAGGAAGGAAGCATGGGCATGCTGGGAAGGGGGTGGAGGCAATAGCATGATGGGAGTCGTAGTCACAGACATTGCTCAGCCTCACAACTGGCCCATCAACACCACCCTGAACCATGCTCACATCACAGGGAGTGGAGAAGGACTCACAAGATGGCTGACACTGGCTACTGCTGTGGGGAGCACAAGGCCCTGCTGCCAACTGTGCACCAACAAACAGCAGGACACCACTGACTGACATCCTGAGAGACAACTTACACTCCCTGCAATGCAAGCACGTTCCATGGTGGGATATCCGGCTGGCTGGGTGGGAAGGGGGACTTGCAGCACTGACCATAGTCACCAGCACCTCCCCTCACACCCCCCCAACACAAACTCCACAGTACCCACCTGGTAGAATGCAATGCCCTCCATCCTAACACAAGATCCCACAAAGCACCACCACCCTGGGTTATGTTGTGTGAAGCACAGGGACACTCTTGGGACTCTTAGCCAAACAACTGCCAGGACAACACTCCCAGCCATCCTGTCAGCACAGCCAGCCCACCCCACAGGGAAGCAGAGTCAAAAGGAAGGAAGCATGGGCATGCTGGGAAGGGGGTGGAGGCAATAGCATGATGGGAGTGGTAGTCACAGACATAGCTCACCCCCACAACTGTCCCATCAACACCACCCTGAACCATGCTCACATCACAGGGAGTGGAGAAGGACTCACAAGATGGCTGACACTGGCTTCTGCTGTGGGGAGCACAAGGCCCTGCTGCCAACTGTGCACCAACAAACAGCAGGACACCACTGACTGACATCCTGAGAGACAACTTACACTCCCTGCAATGCAAGCACGTTCCATGGTGGGATATCTGGCTGGCTGGCTGGGTGGGAAGGGAGACTTGCAGCACTGACCATAGTCACCAGCACCTCCCCTCACACCCCCCCAACACAAACTCCACAGTACCCACCTGGTAGAATGCAATGCCCTCCATCCTAACACAAGATCCCACAAAGCACCACCACCCTGGGTTATGTTGTGTGAAGCACAGGGACACTCTTGGGACTCTTAGCCAAACAACTGCCAGGACAACACTCCCAGCCATCCTGTCAGCACAGCCAGCCCACCCCACAGGGAAGCAGAGTCAAAAGGAAGGAAGCATGGGCATGCTGGGAAGGGGGTGGAGGCAATAGCATGATGGGAGTCGTAGTCACAGACATTGCTCAGCCTCACAACTGGCCCATCAACACCACCCTGAACCATGCTCACATCACAGGGAGTGGAGAAGGACTCACAAGATGGCTGACACTGGCTACTGCTGTGGGGAGCACAAGGCCCTGCTGCCAACTGTGCACCAACAAACAGCAGGACACCACTGACTGACATCCTGAGAGACAACTTACACTCCCTGCAATGCAAGCACGTTCCATGGTGGGATATCCGGCTGGCTGGGTGGGAAGGGGGACTTGCAGCACTGACCATAGTCACCAGCACCTCCCCTCACACCCCCCCAACACAAACTCCACAGTACCCACCTGGTAGAATGCAATGCCCTCCATCCTAACACAAGATCCCACAAAGCACCACCACCCTGGGTTATGTTGTGTGAAGCACAGGGACACTCTTGGGACTCTTAGCCAAACAACTGCCAGGACAACACTCCCAGCCATCCTGTCAGCACAGCCAGCCCACCCCACAGGGAAGCAGAGTCAAAAGGAAGGAAGCATGGGCATGCTGGGAAGGGGGTGGAGGCAATAGCATGATGGGAGTGGTAGTCACAGACATTGCTCAGCCTCACAACTGGCCCATCAACACCACCCTGAACCATGCTCACATCACAGGGAGTGGAGAAGGACTCACAAAATGGCTGACACTGGCTACTGCTGCGGGGAGCACAAGGCCCTGCTGGGAACTGTGCACCAACAAACAGCAGGACACCACTGACTGACATCCTGAGAGACAACTTACACTCCCTGCAATGCAAGCACGTTCCATGGTGGGATATCCGGCTGGCTGGGTGGGAAGGGGGACTTGCAGCACTGACCATAGTCACCAGCACCTCCCCTCACACCCCCCCAACACAAACTCCACAGTACCCACCTGGTAGAATGCAATGCCCTCCATCCTAACACAAGATCCCACAAAGCACCACCACCCTGGGTTATGTTGTGTGAAGCACAGGGACACTCTTGGGACTCTTAGCCAAACAACTGCCAGGACAACACTCCCAGCCATCCTGTCAGCACAGCCAGCCCACCCCACAGGGAAGCAGAGTCAAAAGGAAGGAAGCATGGGCATGCTGGGAAGGGGGTGGAGGCAATAGCATGATGGGAGTGGTAGTCACAGACATTGCTCAGCCTCACAACTGTCCCATCAACACCACCCTGAACCATGCTCACATCACAGGGAGTGGAGAAGGACTCACAAGATGGCTGACACTGGCTACTGCTGTGGGGAGCACAAGGCCCTGCTGCCAACTGTGCACCAACAAACAGCAGGACACCTCTGACTGACATCCTGAGAGACAACTTACACTCCCTGCAATGCAAGCACGTTCCATGGTGGGATAACTGACTGGGTGGGTGGGTGGGTGGGAAGGAGGTCTGGCTGTCAACCAAACACAATCAATGCAGACCATGTTCACACCCCAGAGAATACATAGAAATGCCCAAATAATGCAGGACAATGTGCCACACCAATATCAACCCCTGACTGTGACGACTTAGGACAATACAATGTACAGGCCCGCACCCCGAGGCACAGTCACAACTGTCAGGTGTGTCAACCACTGATGCCTGCAGAAACATGACATACATTGTTTGTGTCTCCCAAAAACAGGTGATGATAGGGACACAGCAGCAGACGCTGAGGAGTCCCAGTCCCAGGCTCAAGAGGATGCCGAGCTCACTGGCGTCGTACAGCCTCTGTCCTCCTCGGACGATGAAGAACAACCTGGCACATCCGGTGCAAGTCAACATGCTGCACCAGCAGGACCACCAGCTGCAGCACCAGCAGGTCCACCAGCTGCACCCCCTGCACCCACCCCTCCAACGACTGTCACCACGAATACCATCCCTGCCGACATGGACAGAATAAGGAACAACACCAGCGCAGTGACCCTGGACCAACCTGGGGCCATGGACACCACCACCACCACCAACCCCGAGGTGGACCAGGGTTATCTGTGCGTGCAACTGCACACACTGCACATGTCAGCAGGGGTGGTGGGAGGGGTGGGAGACAGAGGTCGCTGCTTGCAGACGTTGCTGGTGTGCATGAAGACCCACAACTGGTACGCATAGCTGATGCGTACCAGTCCAGCACCGGAGAGCTCAGCCAGGTAGTGGGGCTCCTCAGAGACATCAAACAGCAGCAGGCTGCCCATCATGCCCGCTTGGACTCCCACATGTCCCATGTGGAGTCACACATGTCACGTGTGGACTCCCACATGTCACGTGTGGACTCCCACATGACCCGCGTGGAGTCCAAGTGGGATGTACTACATGAGATGACGGCGGTGCACAGGGACATTTTACAATGCCTCCGCCAGATGAACAGCAACCAGTCCACACCTCCCTGTGTGCCAACAACATCTGGTACCGAACAAACTGCAACTGCCACAGGGAGGGAGGAGGACTCTGGCGGAGAGTCCCCTGCACCGCAGCAGCCTGCACTTGAGGGCCCCCCCAAGAAGAGGGGTCGTCCGAGGAGGGGAAAGTGAGAGGCTGATGGCCAAGCGCAACTCCCAGGAAGCCTGAACCTGTTCTGGATTTTCGCCTTTGTGCACAGACTGTTCACCCTGTTGATGGCAACACTACTCCCACACATTGCATGGGGAGTACAAGTTGGAACAATGTGTCAGACAACTGTGGCCCCGATACTGGGGATCCTGTCTACCTGGACTTTCTATTCATCTAGGAACTTGGGATTGCAAGATTCATGTACAGCACAATCCATCCTATGCACTATTATCACAGATGTATCACAATAAACACAATAATACACCATACTTGCCTCTGTCGTGATTCCAACGTGGGTGCTGTTATGGGGATGATGAACAACAAAATTACACTGTGTATGCGAACTGCAACAGCAAGGACAACACAGGCATGTGAGTACAGGCAACGTGACACATATGAGGGAGACACACCACCAGGGCTACACAACACATACACACCTAGGCCATCTGACTCATTGCCTACACTGATGTTGCCAGGGAAGACGGTGCAATGCACAGACACCACACCCATTCCCAGTTGTAGTCAAGTAGCCCACAGGTGCAGTAAGCAAATGGCAGTCAAATGTGTGACCACAGACAACGCACATCACTAAGTGAAGCACAGGTTTATTACACAGTAGCAACATGCCGTAACCACTACAGATGCAAGGTAACCCCACCTGGTAGCGGGCACACAGTCAACAACTGTAGACAGAAGGAAGTCCATGGGTGTGGCGCACATCACCTGTAGGGACACAACAGCTACCAGCCTGGATGTGCAATCACGTTGTCGGTGGACACAGTTGACCAAACGAATCTGAAAGTACCCTGTGAAGGACAGAAATGACACACAGTCAAAAGCAATGGAGTACAGGACAGAACAGCAAAACTCATGCACAATACATGTTACAAGATACCCACCCAGAACCAAGTTAGCATGTGAACACTGTTGGGGAGTACAGCCCACCTGTAAGCACACATCGCAACACACATCCAGTCAAGTAGCCCATGGACACACTCCAACAGCACCAGAGCACCACCCACACATCATGCCAACTCACATCATTGACATGACACCTCAGGATACTCACATTCAGCTAAAGAAGTTGGTGATGAGCTGTGTGCGGACATCACCATCACCATCATCATCATCATCGTCACTGGCATCGTGTTCCAGGCCAGGATCCTCCACAGGTGGCGGATGTTGGTCATCGTCATCCTGGATGAGAGGCAACTCCTTCCGCACTGCCAGGTTGTGGAGCATGCAGCAGACGATGATAATCTTGCACACTTTCGCAGGGGCATATGGGAGGGACCCTCCGGTCTTGTCCAGGCAGCGGAAGCGGCTCTTCAGGAGACCAAAGGTCCGCTCAATCACTCTCCTGGTCCGACCATGTGCCTCATTGTAGCGCATCTGGGCAGGTGTCACAGGGTTCCTGAGGGGTGTCAGCAACCACGGCATGTTGGGGTATCCCGAGTCACCTACGGACAGACAAGTGCACATCAGCTGACTTGGAAAAGTGGGCGGAATACTACAGATCAGATCACACACAATGGCACAAAGTCAGTACACACCGACAAGCCAGGCACGCTGGTTCTGCATCTGTGCCATCAACCTGGGGATGCGACTACTCCTCATCACAAAGGCATCGTGTGCTGAACCAGGGAAACGGGCACACACGTGTGTGATGGTCATGTCTGCAAGACACACCACCAGTGCATTGACCGAGTGGTAGTGCTTGCGGTTCCTGTAGGCCTGCTCCTGGGCCTGTGGTGGTACCAAAGCCACATGTGTCCCATCAATGGAGCCAATGACATGCGGCATCCTCCCCAGGGCATAAAAGTCACTCTTCACGTCAGTGAGTCGTCGCAGTCTAGGGAAATAGATGTACCGGTTCAGGAAGAGCAACATTGCCGCCAAGAAATCGCGGAGCACACGGCTGAACATGGTCTGTGACATCCCACCAGCAGACGCCACAGTATGTTGGAAGGTACCGGTGGCAAAGAAGTGTAGGGCTGCCATCACCTTCACCTTGGGGGTCAGCGCTGTAGGATACGGCCGGCCAGGCTGCAAATGTGGGGACAACTGCACTGCCAAATCCTCAATCAGCTGCCTGGTGAAGCGGTACCGTCGGATGCTGTCCCGTTCCACCATCGTTGCCAGGTCTGGGAATGGCCGATGGACAGCAGGAGCCCTGCAGTGCAGAGGAGAAGTAAGCAAGATCGTCAGTCACCCCACATATGCGGCATTGAACACACTCAAGATCCCAACATACATCATCATGAGGCACAACTACATGAAGTGTGCAGTACCGGAACGACATGTATGGTACATACATGGCCAACATCTGTCAACACGGTCCTACAGGTGGCATCAATTTGTCCCAGGTTGGCCCATTGGATATCATGATGCTGTGTCACAGTCACCCCCCAGTGACATGTGAGGACAGATGTGCCCCAGGCACCACAGCTCAACGACAGGCACATTCCCAGGGACCCTGTAATGCCACATGGACACTGGCATCACCTGGAGTATCATGTGTACACCACAACAAAACAAACATGACCCCCACAGGTAGTGGCCACACTTGCCATGGCAGGAGAGCCATGGACGTCTGTGACACACACGCACA
Organism: Calotriton arnoldi; assembly: GCA_963921515.1. Lineage (NCBI taxonomy): Eukaryota > Metazoa > Chordata > Amphibia > Caudata > Salamandridae > Calotriton > Calotriton arnoldi. Next base: position 4,504 of record CAWUFW010011644.1, on the reverse strand, counting down.
ACATCAGAGTCCATGCACACACAACGTGGATGTGGAGACTGTCTCCCATTGTGCACATGAAATCAGAGACATTGTAAACACTACATGCACAAAGACTGTGGAGGGCCATCACTATTGTGCCACTGGGACACCCTGGCTCAAACATACCGTCCCACATGGGACTCACGGGGTATGTGACATGACATACACAAACACCACTGTGAAATGTGACCATGGCACATGCACAGATATGAACAGTTGCACATCACAGTGGTCACGTACACGTAACACCCAGGATCCTGTCCCCATTAACACGTGCACAGCCTGGGGGTGGCTGCCCACAGGTGACACCCACAGGACAAAATGTACACCAACATACACACAATAGGAAATGCAGCCTTACATGCCTTATGATAAGGTTTGGACAGGCTGTCGTGATGTAGGTGTGCCCCTCACTCCCTGGGAGCTATCTGTGGCTGGCATATGTCCATCTGAGACAGGCATGCTGACATATGCCAGTCACATGTACAGTGATGCGTTGAACAGCAATGGACCGATCGGTGCCTCCGGCCGGCCCATTGCTTTCAATGTGTGCGGGTACGCGTTGTACCCCTGTGCGCGTTGTACTGCAATGGACCGATCGGTGCCTCCGGCCGGCCCATTGCATTCAATGTGTGCGGGTACGCGTTGTACCCCTGTGCGCGTTGTACTGCAATGGACCGATCGGTGCCTCCGGCCGGCCCATTGCATTCAATGTGTGCGGGTACGCGTTGTACCCCTGTGCGCGTTGTACTGCAATGGACCGATCGGTGCCTCCGGCCGGCCCATTGCATTCAATGTGTGCGGGTACGCGTTGTACCCCTGTGCGCGTTGTACCTCAATGGACCGATCGGTGCGCACCCATTGACAATGGGCTTGCCTGGCAACGGACGCGTTTTCGAATATTCGAACGAGTCGGTTGCTGGAAAATCAGTTGGTCACCCACAACAATGTTGCAAAATCATGTATGTCATGAAGTTGAAATTTTGAAGGATGCTGTGGGCGTGTTTTGGTGCTGCTATTCCATGGATTGGCCAGATTCAGAAGATGCAAACGACTTGGACCTATCACTTTGGACACAAGGGACAGTATCTGCCTCTCCAGCACATATATATTGCTGCATGTTCCCCTGAGAGCCCACTTGCCTGCACTACATGCTCCAGGACGACATCTGCCACTGCACTGCTGCTGTCTCTGCCCCTCTGGACCCTGCAATGGCACGTACTGTGGAGAGAGCCCCAGCCTTCAGCCTTGAAGAGAACCAGGCCCTGCTGGACAGCCTACTTCCACAGTACAGCAAGCTGTATGGGACACCAGGGGAGCAGGTGAGTGTTCTGTGCACTGCCTTTCTGAATGTGCATTTTGTCTGACTAGCAAGGCTGAGAGTCAGCACACCACTGGCTAGCAGGCTCACTGAGTAGTTGTCACCCCCCATAGTGTGTAGTGACTTGCACTGGACAGGTATGGTGCAGTGACAGTGCTTCTGAACAGGGTTTTACTCCCCATGCTATGATACCATGTAGTGACTTCTGGAAAACTGTCCATGGGCAGCCGTGCACTGCCTGGGTACACCATGTGCCCCTGTGATTGCGACATGTATATGCAACTGTGTCATGCACGGATATGTTGCATGTGTAGTAATGGCCTTATCACTTTGTCATCCTGACAGGCTTCTGCCCATCGGAAGCATGAGATCTGGAAGGACATCGTCCGGGCTGTCCGGTCCGTGGGGGTCTACAAGCGCCGGATCCGCAACTGCCAAAAGAGGTGGCAGGACCTTCGGGGCTGGACCCGGAGGATTGCACGGGTCCAGCTGAAGCTGTCGCCTCCTCGCAGGAGGGGCGGAACACGGACCCTGACCCCCACATGCTCAGGATCCTGGCGGTGGTCTTTCCAGACCTGGATGGGCAGCTGAAGGCCAGAGAGCAGCAAGGAGGGGGTGAGTCAAAGACTGCACTGTGTACTCTGTCTAACATGTTATGTGCCCTCCTCGGGCCAGGTTGAACTGCCACAGTACAGCAGTCATGTTGTCCAGGAGCCATGTCCCTCTATTGTGCACTGCCCACTCCTCATCTGATACCCAGGTGTGGCCCTTACATGCAGGGAATTCTGTCACTTAGGACTGTGTCCTTGCAGTTTGCTTGACTCAAGGTGGGAGACAGCATCTGTTTCCCTGACTCTGTGGTGGGCATCATGGGTGGGTCCATTGCTTACACAATGCCTGTATTCTGACATGTATTCAGCGTGTTACTTTGATCTGTGGTCCAATTGCTGAGCTGATCCACCACATGTGGCTGGGGTACCTGGCACACACCCATGCTGCGGGTGGGAACAATGTTTGGGCCCCAGGAGTATGTATATGACGTGTGTCACACATACTTAGCCAGCTGCCTACAGTCCAGGGCTCATCCCTCATTCATGTGGGGCTGGACAGTCATGCCTACTCCAGGCCATACAATACACTCTGTACTCCCACTCCCGTGTATCAGAGGACACATTGTGCACAGTGATTTGACCCCTCAGGTGTCTGCCTCTGTGTCAGTGTGCTGTGGATTAGTCGCCAGGACTGCTGTGGAGTTTCTTGGTAGGGGCTCAGCATGCCACTGGAGATGTGACCATAGGAGACGATACTTGTGTGACACATAGGTGTCTGATCAGCTGCCCATGCAGACTGGGGCATGTAAATGTGAAGTTCAGGCAGCTGTTCCCCATGCACAGCAGAGTGTGAGGGGCTCAGGTTCAGAGGGTAGTGTCACAGGTCTCCCATATGTCCAATAGGTATGACCTGGACAGATGAGGGTTAAGAGGATGTGTTGTGGGGGGATGTACATGTGCACTTGTGCAGCTCCAGGACTTGCATTCCCCATGACCTACTATTGTGACACAGTGCAGAGTGTTGTTGTCTGGCTGCAAAGTCATACATCACTGAGACAGTGATGTATGACTTTGCAGTCATGCCTCCGCCATGGCATGTGTCTACTGATTGGTGATCCTGCAGGGGAGTGACATGTGCTACATGCACACCATAGTGGCGCTGGCTATCAGGACATGGGTGCATCATGGTGTCTGTCGCTGGTATGCATCACATGCATTTCCTATTTGACTCTGGGCATCCCTTACATCCGTAAACCTGTACTGACTCAGTGGCAAGAGCTGTGATGTGTCCACACCGTGTCCTCTGCACTGTCCAACTACTGTGTACTTGGTGCATGTGTCAACACTGGGGTGTTGCAATCCAACAGACACCAGACAGATGGGTGCAAGGCCATGTGGGATGTGAGTGCCATGCTTGGCATCAGACTGACAATTGACTTCTCCTGTTCAATTAGGGCACTTTTAGCAATGTACAACTAATGATGCCAGGGCTTGCTCTGTAATGTGCTGTGCTCACAGTGGTGTGTGCGTTTGGTGCAGGTGACTGATGTCTGTCTGTTTCCCCATTGTTTGCAGATACATCCACGGCCACGGAAGGGGACAGCTCCACGGACCAGGAGGAGCCGGAGAGCCAGACTGGGTCAGCAGCCGAGGAGTGGTCGGAGGGACCCAGTGGCACGGAGGGCGAGGGAGCCACACCGAGGAGTCCTCAGCAGCATCCACCTCAGCTGAGGACCAGAGCAACTCGGAGGATGACTCCCTTGTGGAGGCGGGTGTCAGCAGCCACCACACCCCAGCTAGTGTTGCTGTCCCCGCCACCACCAGCACCACCACCGCCCTCCCATCGGCTCCCATTCCCCAGGTCCGTGGAGGCTCCCATGTCCGGGAGCGTGTCTCCTTTGGGCCAGGCACCGCACCCCCTGCCCCTGTGTCCCCTGCTGCCCTGAGTGAGGAGTCTGTGTACCTCCTTCGCCAGCTCCATGTAGGGCAGACAGCCATGCTGAGTGTCCTCCATGCGCACACCGCGCTGTTGACTCAGCTGGTGTCGTTCATGGAGGGCATCTCATCGGGCATGTCTGACCTACAGAGGGGCAATAGGTCCATGGACTCCTCCCTGACGGCAGCAGTGTCCCTCCTCAAACGGTCCCTCACCCCTCCTGCCTCTGCTCCATCCACACTCCCCAGCACCTTACCCATCCCAGGCACACACACACTGGCACAGGCACACACCAGCACACACACATCCAGCACACTGACACACACGCCAATGACAAAACGCACACGCACGCACATTCAGGGGACTGAAGCCAGACTCACAGGGGATGGGGCCCTGGAACACACACACGCATCCACATGCACTGCGCAGTCCTCAGTTCCCTCTCCCTCCAAAGCACCCTCCCTTGCCTCACCTGCAACCCCAAAGTCACAGCAGCTCTTCCTCTGTGACCTCGGCCTCTTCCCCACCGATGAAGCTGCTCCAGCATCCCGGGGGAAGAGGAAGCCCACCCACACGGAGCAGAGTGCCCCTCGCCCCCGGACACCCTCCCCCAGGCGCAGACGGACTGAGGCCCCCACCCGCAAGTCCCCCGGAGTGCTAAGAGCAAGACCCCGC